>JALIGW010000001.1:274137596-274813846 GCA_023053685.1 Diadophis punctatus similis | reverse complement strand
CCTGCAAATTATGGAATCTGCAACTATCAAAAGCAATGAGAGTTATGATTTCTGAAATATCGCAGTCTTGAAATCTGAAAATATAAACTCATTACTATCTAAGCAACATTCCCCAATAGTCATCATGAAAGAAATGTGCACCGTGCAAAACCACTTGAGTGAATAGTTAGCTTTTTATTCTCTTCAAAAAGGAAAATCTAGCATGATGGCTTCAGCCAAATTGCTGCTTGGGAATGGAGTTTCAAACTTGGAAGTTGTTAGAGTGTTAGCCTAACATATTTAACTTCCCAATGTAATTCTGGCCATTACCGTATTTTTCGGAGTATAAGACACACCTTTTTCCTCCCTAAAAGAGGCTGAAAATTTGGGTGCATCTTATACTTCGAATGTAGCTTTATCGAAGCTTTTTTTTTCCAGCCCTAAGTCTTTGCAGGCTTGTTTTCATTCCTACTCATTCTGAAAAAGCAGTGCTTTTCAGCCCTAATGCTGTGCTAACGATCTTCCTGGCTTGCTGCATTTATTTTTATTCCTACTCCCTCTGAAAAAGGTTTTTTCAGCCCTAACCAGAGGATAAAATAATGTGCTGAAGCTGAACAGACTAAGGATGCTAGCCAGATGAATACCTGGTAGGTAGATCCCCCCCCCTATTTTCCTCCCCAAAAACTAAGGTGTGTCTTATACTCCGGTGCGTCTTATACTCCGAAAAATACGGTATCTTAAGAACATGTACTAGACAAAGGAAAGTTAAATACTTTCTCAAGATCAACCTACAATGTTTTGATGTCCATATTAATGTTTTTACAACAATATGGAAGTGCTTTACCTTTGCCTTATTCAAGGTTACTTTTTGACTTCCCAATCTAGAGTAAAGCTATAGGATGTGTTAGTGATCTTTCATGTGAATATCAGCCATGAATCATCCAGCCAAGGTTGTCTTGATGCTATTACTCTCTGGCCTAGTGCAAATTCTGGCATGGCACAATTTCCATAGCCGATACAAAATACTATATTGCATTAGTTTAATTTATGAAGGTTTTAGTCTATACTTTCAGACTGTTAATACATTTCAGTCTGAAGTAATGAAAATTAGTCAAATAGCAGATGCTATTATCCTGCATCAGCTGTGTTATAGCATCTACTTCAATATTTATTTATATTCACAAATCCCCTATATCTACCTCCATGCAGGGCTGGAAAAACCTTTTAAATTATTCTTAATAGGGTAGAATGAATAATATTGGACTAAATGAACCAACAGACTGGCCCAATATAAGGTGACTTCCTGTGCTCTGAATATATGCTGCTTTTTATGTCCATTCATCAAATCATATTCTTTTCCACTTTTATGGATATTTCCAGGTTCTTGAGTTGGCCACAGTCAAGTCCCACAGTAAATAACCTTGTATTCTTAATAAAGGAGAGAGCAGGAAATGTTGCACAGTCCGCTTCTGACTATAGTTGCTGGTCTTTAGTGTAATGGAGTCCCTTCCTCGCCCATTTGGTTACACTGATTTTCAATCTATGAATGAATTTGACTTTGGCTTTCCAAACAATCCATTCCTTCAACAGACAGCCATTCATTCACAATAATGTCCATGTCATTCTTAGTTTTGGCCTAGCAAAAGACTAATATTCTACATTTTTATTAGCATTAAAAATATGCTCCATATGCGCAATCAAAGGTATTTTCCTATTCAATATAAATTTCATTTGGATAGACTGCAGATACATGTGTAAGGAAGCAGCCATGCCAGAAGCTGTGAATTGATCAACATTAAGGGAAAACAAGACGAATTGGATAGGGAAAGATTCTGTAAAGAATTTGATCTTTTCATTATTCACTATAATTCCAAAATGAATTTGAACAAAAAAACAGAGGCTGGGCTTGAGAGAATAACAGTCTTTTTAGCAGCTTATGGAAGTGTGAGTTATCTGATACATGCAACCCGGAGGCATGGAGACTGCCTTTTCATTTGATGGATAGTGCACTTTGAAGCCCTGGGAAAAGCCTTTGTTCCTCTACACAGTATCTCCATTGAAATTAGAAGTGCTACATACAATGTAGTTGCAGACGGACCCAATTATTTGGTTTTGCCTTTCCTGATGGGCAAATCTATAGATACGGAAATCCCATTGAATCAAGCAGGACATGACCCACTTACTTTGGATGAAGACCCATTGAACTCAATGGGATTGATTTCTGAGGGGATAACTATAGGAGCATAGTACTAGCACAGGACAATTTGTAACTAACATTATATTTAAAAGACAATAAGATGCCCTTCTTGTGCCATCCTTCCATGATTTCCTTCAGCGGATAAATTACTTCCCACCTTTCTCCAATCATCCATGTTTCTTTACAACGAACATTTAATATTTTATGGCTATTAAGCTCATCTCCATCCATTGCCCCTTCCCCCAACTTTCCATTTTGAGATTTTATGGACTTTTTTTTGTCATCTTCAAGGGCCTCCTGGATATAATGATACTTTCCTACCAACCCAATTCATCTTTACTGTATTTCTGTTGGAACTCATTACCTGAGAATGCCATTAGAGGGAGTGATTTGATTCATTCATTAACCCATTACATCTGTGCAATTTTACATCTGCCTTAAGAAATCATTTCAAAGGAATGATCATATCTTTGTGTTACACAAAAGCTATCTGAGAAAAAAAAACATTCTTTTTGTGAAAAGAGAAACAAAAGCTCCTCTGAAACAATGCTTGTCACCTGTAGTTTGGCAGCATTATTTTTTTCAAAATAATTGAAATATATTGCCAGGTTCATAGGTGAAGCCTTGGAAATTAGTTTTAAAAGTTTGACTTCACAAATGAATCAGATGAAAATTGTTACTGACTTACATGTAAGTCAGTAACACCTAGTATAGAGCTGGAGTTAATATGTTAAAAAGGATTTTAAAAGACTCTTAATTTCATCATTCAAGTTTAAAATAACAGTATGATGCACACCTTAGGATCTATCACTTTTCATACTGAGATGCAGAAAACAATGGGTTTTGTATGTTAGCCCAAAGTGATTAGTGACTCAAATATTCTTTATCCCAGGAGAAGAAAAGGTTTTCTTTAAGCTGTCTAACCTAGAGGGGGGAGAAGTAGTATACAATTGAGTAGGATACAATATGCCAGTATAAATTAGTATCTTGGCTTATTGTTCATTGCAATGTAAAGAGTCTGTACTATGCACTTAACTATTGTGTAAGGGTCTTACGGAAACTGAATCCACCAAGCAGAAATGGCTTCTGTCTGAATAAAAAATATGTATCTTTAAAAGAGATGCAGTGTGTTTGGAACCCTGAGGGTTAATGAGAGGTAAGGTACTGAAGGAGGGATGAGATGCAGGGGATAAAAGAAACTGAATAGATGAAAGAAGTGATTCAATGGGAGACATTGTTCATCTCAGCTAGGTGTCCGAAACAAACACAAAAAACTGGGAACTGCTTTAACATTGGGAGGGAAAAAATAGAACTTATACCACATATTAAAAAGAAAATAAGAAATAATAAAGGGCTTTCAGGCTTTTTCACTAGATCTCTAAAAAAAATAAAGCAAGAGAGCAAGAAAGCAGAGAAATTGAATTCCTCTCTAAAGGTATCTGAGTCAGAAAGCTTCATTGTCCCCCTTTTCACATCAAGAATTTAATTTTGCATTTGCTTTGTCCATCTGTAGACACGTTTCCAGTTTCATGACACTGGTTTTTCCTCCTCCTCCTCCTCCTCCTCCTCCTCCTCCTCCTCCTCCTCCTCCTCCATCATTACTACCACTTCCTCCATTTTAGATAATCCATACTGATGGACATTTAGTTCAAATTTAGTAGCTATGAAACAATCTATGTTCTGCTGGTCCAGAGTGAAGTTTTTATTCCTTAGATATCTGTAAATATGGTCAATAAGCATCTGATTCCATCGCTTATTCCATGAGAATTCATATATAATTATAAAAGTTAAGGGTTATGTAAGAGGAGCACAGAAGTCCAGTAGACATTTGAACACAACATCCCTTATCTTATACAGTTTATTTCACCCCTGGAATTAAAATTATTTCTCAAATCACTTCTCTCTTTAGGCATTCAAAAATTCAAATGAGAAAAGAGTAAATAACTGAAGACAGTCTATATTTGGTCAAACTTACAGGTTATGAGAAAGCCTTGAAGGATTAATAAGAACTACCAGTAATCAAGATTTTACATGTACTAATGTGTTTAGCTAAGTAATGTGATGGATTGCATACTGCAGATACTAATTTGTAATAAGAAATTGTGTCTTAGTTAAATAGTAACTATTGTTTGAATTATGACCAGGCCCCAATTACTCCAGTACAGACAGAAAACTAGCTCTTGGAAGAAGGTTTTAATGCCGTAAAGCATTAAATAATAGAAGAAGAAGAAGAAGAAGAAGAAGAAGAAGAAGAAGAAGAAGAAGAAGAAGAAGAAGAAGAAGAAGAAGAAGAAGAAGAAGAAGAAGAAGAAGAGGAAGAGGAAGAGGAAGAGGAAGAGGAAGAGGAAGAGGAAGAGGAAGAGGAAGAGGAAGAGGAAGAGGAGGAGGAGGAGGAGGACGACGATGACAACAACAACAACAAACAACAAACAACAAACAACAAACAACGAAATGTTGGAAGTCCTGAAAGACCAGGTTAGAGACAGATGGTCATGGAGAAAAAGAAGAGGGAGTCAAACTTTTCTCCAAGGCACCTAGGGGTAGAACAAGAAGCAATGGGTGGAAACTAATCAAGGAGAGAAGCAACTTAGAACTAAGGAGAAATTTCCTGACAGTTAGAACAATTAATCAGTGGAACAGCTTACCTCCAGATGTTGTGAATGCTCCAACACTAGACATTTTTAAGAAGATGTTGGATAACCATCTGTCTGAAGTAGTGTAGGGTTTCCTGCATAAGCAGGGAGTTGGACTAGAAGACCTCCAAGGTCCCTTCCAACTCTGTTGTTATTATTATTATTATTATTATTATTATTATTATTATTATTATTATTATTATTATTATTATTATTATTATTATTATTATTATTATTATTATTATCTATGTAGTTGCTAAGTATTGACACTGACATGATGGCACACAATCAATCAATCAATCAATCAATCAATCAAAATTTTGGATGAGAGGAACAAGAAGTGGAAGGGGAGATTTTAACACCAGATTTCCCCAAAAATGGTAACTGAAATAATGTTATGACATTTATATGTTAAAATGCAGATCAGGGAAAGTTCCTATTAATATGTATGCAGCAGAATATAATGGTTAGGGCATCATGAGCGATCATGAGTTGTCGTTCTATCTTAGACACAAAACTGGATGATTTGTGTCTTAGACACAAAGCTGGGTGATTTGTGTCACTCTCAGCTCTAGAAAAGAACCAATGGCAAACCACTTCTGAAAAAACCTTCCCAAGAAAACTGTAAGGACTTGTTCAGAAAGTTACCAGCAGTCAATACTGATTTGAAGGTGCACATGCACACACAGAGAGAGAATAGAATGGGGCGCATCTTTTAGAAGGGTGAAATAACTTTTAAAATATTATTTAATTTATTTCTATGATTTTTTTAAAAACAAACCTTTCAAATATGGCCTGCAGACTTGCTAGGACATCAGCAGTGCCCTGCAGAGAGAAATGAAAGTGCATTTGAGGTAGAATATCTACAAAAGGGTTCCCTCCTACTTGGTATTCTGGCCTCCCACATGATGGCATATAGTCCTCAATATGCTTTCCTCATATTGATTATATGAAAAATGCAATAAATGAAAACACCTTTAGTCAAACTTGCATTAAAGCAACACCCTATAAACAGTAATGGAGGACCATAAGGCTATTTCTGGGTCTATTTCAGGGACAGCAACTTCTGTATTATATGTCCTGATTAAGAGCGCAGAAACAAGTCTCAACATATATTTTATAAGCAACTATATGGTTTGATTACATACTAAATATAAATTGTAGAGATAGCGTACATGTACTGTATGTAATAAATAAAAAACCTAGGAAAATAATCTAGAACATTTTAAATTCTAATTGTTCACAGAATTTTATTAACCGATTTATGCACATAGGAGTCCAGTTACATGGTGACTCCAATGGCTCTAAAATAGTCAATTAAAAGTCAATTAGCAAGGGAGCTGAAAGGTTTGTGATTTGCGTGCACCACTTCATGCTTCTATTTCAACCATTCTTTTTTTAAAAAAAAACTGTGCATAAAATGGGAACACCAGCTGGTTAATGCTAACACTACAGCTCTTTATCTATTAGCCTGGTAATCTACAGTGGATAACTGGCAGTTTCTTCATTGTTGATTTTGTTCTTCTTATTTATAAAGGGTTCTGTCAAATATTGAAATGTCATATACGTAACAATAAGACAAAGTAAATGGATCAGGTTTTGATAAGCTATATACTTACATCCCACACCCTACCATACAAAATCTCAAACGAAGGTTCTGAATAGAGCAGAAGTTCCTAGCCTGTTTCTTGATCCCCTGCATAATTACTTAAAGTTTTGGGAACTAGTGCTGGTATCTGTACTCACTCTGGCACACATAATTCTCCCATAGTGTCAGTGTATCTCTTGCCCCACCCTTGCTTAATGTTGTTGTTAAAAAAAACATTGAAATTTTGGGGAATTACTTTCCCAAGATATATAGAATAGAATAGAATAGAATAGAATAGAATAGAATAGAATAGAATAGAATAGAATAGAATAGAATAGAATAGAATAGAATAGAATAGAATAGAATAGAATAGAATTCTTTATTGGCCAAGTGTGATTGGACACACAAGGAATTTGTCTTTGGTGCATATGCTCTCAGTGTACATACAAGAAAAGATACATTTGTCAAGAATCATGAGGTACAACAATTAATGATTCTCATAGGGTATAAATAAGCAATCAGGAAACAATATTGATATAAATCATAAGGATACAAGCAACAAGTTATAAGTGGGAGGAGATGGGTGATAGGAACAATGAGAAGACTAATAGTAATAGTAATGCAGCCTTAGTGAATAGTTAGACAGTGGTGAGAGAATTATTTGTTTAGCAGAGTGATGGCGTTCAGGGAAAAACTGTTCTTGTGTCTAGTTGTCTTGGTGTACAGTGCTCTGTAGCGTCGTTTTGAGGGTAAGAGTTGAAATAATTTATGTCCAGGATGTAAGGGGTCAGTAAATATTTTCATGGCCCTCTTTTTGACTCGTGCAGTATACAGGTCCTCAATGGAAGGCAGGTTGACAGTAATTGTTTTTTCTGCATATGTGTTTTAGCCTGAGATAATGTAAACTTTGGGGTAAAAAAGCCATCATCTCACAACATTTAAAGTGGAGATTAGAAAAACTCACAAGGTATGACTATCTCCTTAGGTTGGGATAATTAAAAAGGAACCTGTTTTTAGTTTTGTTATTCTTATTCTTTGTTATTCTTATATGCCGCCCAACTCCCGAAGGACTCAGTATGCCCCTGCTTCATCATCTGTAGTTGCCTCCACAGACAAATAGTGGTCCACAAATCACAGGTTTGAACTATTTGAATACAATTTTTTTTTAATCAAAGAAAATTAAAACAAAAGCAGTGGGTTTTGAAATGGGAAAGCAGTTTGTCTTGCCAATATAATATTGCCATATGTCTTTTAGTCAATCATATTAAATCACTACATATTTAATTACTTTGTGAGAAGAAAAATCTCCATGCCACCTTGCCAACCATGCCACTCACTAGCCCCAACCATCTCTGACCCATCAATGAATCCCAGACCATAAAATAAAATATCACTTAAGCTTTTGCCCCAATTTTAACACCTAGGCTGAAATCGACTAATTGCAGCTTTTGCTAGGGAATTGGCAAATATCAGCAAATCAACTAAAATGAAAGAAAACCTCTTCAAGATACGAAAATCTTTTACACACACAATAAGTTTCTGTAACTCCAAACCCATTACTCAGCATGAACACCTGGACTCAATCGTGTCAGCCAACCACAAGCTTTTTTTGTATGTTAGTTAAAGCATCCGTGCCATAACATCAAACTACCAGTACTATTGATGTTCTACTCGATGGATGAACTCATGGCTTACCCAATTTGTTTCACACTCTTGACTTTTTGCAGGTTTCCATATAACAAGTCTGTCCTGTTAATATTTTTATTCACCTGCATTTGGCAGCTTTATTTATTGTGATTGTCCCTCTCCCCTTCCTGGTTGCATCCTAGGAAAATGTAGCATAGGCAATAAATACCATTTCGGCTCCTCCCCCTTATGGAACATTCCTTGTCTCTTTTCTCCAATCACTTTTCCCTTCATCTATGACTATCACAAAAAACATTATTTTGGGAAAATAGACAGAAAGCATCCATTTAATGAAATCACTCTCCCACCAATGGCAGCTAGTTTTTGAGAGAAGCCATCACATTTTCTCCAGTTTTAAACTAAATTCATCAAATTTTCATGCTGCTGAATATTCAAAGCTCAAAATCTAAATGTTCTTTATCTGTCCTAAAGGGTTTCTCCCTTCTCCTGCTTGAAGTGAATATAATTTCAAACCTTGAACTGAACTTGACTTGGAAAGTGGAAGGCTCCAGATCAGGGGTGGGTCCTAACTTACCTCGCTGCCAGTTCACTTCCTCCTGTGCCGCGTGGGCGCGCCGCGTGGGCGTGCGCATGCACAGTGCCGAAAAATAAAATAAAAAAGCCGAAAACAAGATGGTGATGCATGCACAATGCCAGAAACTTGGCTTCTGCACATGCTCAGAAGAAAAATAAAATAAAAAAATCCCCCCCCCAAAAAAATTCAAAAAAAAAAATAAGAAAAAAATCGAAAAAAATTGAAAAAAAAGAGATGGCGGCACCCAGGGACCGGGACCGACTGAACCAGTTCTGTGATGTCATCATGATATCACCAGCAGGTCGCTACCAGTTCAGCTGAACCAGTGCGAACTGGGAGGAACCCACCTCTGCGCCAGATGTTAGCAAGACTTGCCAAGTAATTTGGGGCAGGTTAATATTGCATAGGACTTCTGTGTTCAACAGCACTTCATCCCAAGTCTGTTGAACACATACAGATGTAATTCCCTCAGAAAGAAGTTCTCTGGTTAGGATTGGGATGGAATACCACCAGAAATTCCAGTGCTGGAGGCTAGAATGTAAAGTTGGGTAGCGGGGGCGGGGGAAACACCATACCTTCAAAGGCAGAAATGGCTAGTCATTTCCATATGGTCACTGAGAAATGTAGACTACAAATGTAGACTTGGCTTTAACTCTTTGCCCAACTTGGAAGCAATGGTGCAGGGTAAATGCTATATAGAGATAGACATTTGTATAATAAACTAGAGGCAGTAGTGCAGGCCACTTTAGCTAACTGTGATCTGCAGGTCAGCAGTTCAAATCTCACCGGCTCAAGGTTGACTCAGCCTTCCATCCTTCCGAGGTAGGTAAAATGAGGACCCAGATTGTTGGGGGCAATGTAAATATACATTGCTTACTGGTGTAAACCGCTTAGAGAGTGCTTGCACTATGAGGCGGTTTATAAATCTCACAAATAAATAAATAAACTACAGAAAACATAAAACATGCCATTTATTTTAAACGAACGATACTAGGTTTCCATATTATATCATAAAGTTCCAACAAATATTGAAAACTTTCATACTGTTTTCAGCCTTTTAATCTTTACAGCGATATCAGTACTTTAGCCTACCCCATGTATATTCTGAGTGTACAAGACAAATAGTACAGAGATGCCTGTAAAAATGAATGAAGACGGGATTTGTCTACCTATCCATCTCTCTGTCTGGAGTGCTTGAACTGCAAAACAGCCGTGTCAGAACTCAGATGGTTAACATTCACTTCTTGCTGTTTTATTGCATATTACTGTGTGCTCCTGAGCAGCGGGAGCAGATTCAAGCAATTACAATCAAGTCAGGGCACATGCCGTGGCTGAGCAACACGATCATGATGAGGATACTGATGAGGCACTTATCGAAAACCCCACATCATCCACACTCATCAGCCACAACATGTCACCCCAAATGAGGCCTCAGCTGCCTTCCACAGGCTCATTGCACAGTCACACTGTTTATGGCCCTCTTTGGGCCCCAGTTTGGATTTTACAGGCTAAGCTCAGTTCAAACAGAAGCTGACCAGCAGGTCAGGTCCAAAGGTTTAGGATGGTTGCTCTCCCCGACTGTCCTCAGGATCAGCAGCATCGGCAGAATGAAAGCTGACTCTCTACTCTACTGGAAAAGATCATGGCAACTTAGATGAGCATTATCAGTTGAAATTAAACAGGTGTCTGCATCCCTTTTGTTTTTATTTATGAAAGTGGATATACTTTAACCTATACAAACCCTGCATAGGTTAAATCTGATAAAGGTTGATAACATTAGGCAGCAGTCCTAAGCCATAAGTACTGGTAATAAGTTCCATTTCACTTAACTAGAGTTTGTTCTGCATAATACTGCATTCTTAATTAATTAAATCCCATACTCTTCAAACGGTAAACCCCATCCCATCCCTTTTGATAATCTTTTAGGTATAAATCAGTCATTTTCTGTTACTGAAAGAAGATGTTTTGTTTTGAATGCTTAAAAGTCTGTTTTTACATAGTGTTTTTTTTAAAAAATCCTAATAAAAGTTCAGTGCATGTCTGACATGTTCAAAACTGCTAAGAACTGCCTTGCTATATTTAGAGGTGGAAAAATTCTTATAAAGTTCCAGTCTGCCCTTTATCCAACAGATATGTGTGAAATGAATTTCCAAAGACAACTCAGACGTCCCTAATTTGTTTGTTTGCTTTACTGGATTTCCATCCACTGCAATCAAGAGACTCTAGGCAGTTTATAATAAAATCATCAAATACAACATCCAAGTAAATACAGTGTAATAGATTAATAAACTAAAACAAATAAAGCAGTAAACTAAGGTGATGCTTCATACCTGAAAGACTTTATGAAAGAACTCTACTCTTAACAGCTTGAGAAAAGCCAACAATAAGGGTGAGATTCTTCCAAAATACAGGCACAGTAACAGAAAGCCTTTCAAAGGGGTTTTATGGTAATTGCTACAAATATGTGTATACAGTGAGTAAAAAATAAGCCACCTTTTATTCACTAAGCAGCAGCATCCACAGGAAGGTCAAAGCAGGCAAGATGGCAGTTACAGCCCTCTGATCAAAGTCCCACCCTTTTGTACATGGGTCAATGTCAAACACCCACACAAAGGGTGGGGTTTCAATCACAATGAAGCAACCGCCATCTTGCCTGTTTTAACCCTATTCTGTAGGTTCTACTGTCACTCCACCTTCTTCCTAAAGAAAATGACAGCTTTGTTTAAGATTCACTGATGACAGTTATTGTCAGCCTTCCTAGGCAAACCAGATAGGAAACAGGGCAAGATGCTGAGGTGGGTTGCATATACGTTAACAACCGGTTCGCCGGAAATGTGAGCGCGCGGGGCTTCAAACACACAGCAAATCTTCTCAGGCAGCCGCGGTGAGTAGAGCAGGTAAGGCGCAGCAATCAGCTGGGCTTCGTGGGTGGGGAACAAAGCCAGAGAGTGAGATAAATAGGACAGGCTAGCGCTGGGGCGGGTGGGCAGGCTCAACCAGTGGTCGTAATTACCGGTTCGCCTGAACCGGTCCAAACTGACAGCAGCCCACCTCTGGCAAGATGAATTAATTCTACTTTATTGTAAGGCTATGTTAACAGAATCTTGCAAGTCTGAAGGAACAAACTTCCCGCCTCCACTTTTAACTAGTAATCCATTAAGGCAGGTCTTTCCTAAGTTTCTTTCTCTGACTATTAATTACCTGGGGGCTCCTGTCTTCTTTGTTTCTGTCACGATGTGAATTTTGATTGTCAGCTGTGATCATATGCTACACTCTATGGTACTCAGACATTCCTAGCAAAGCAGACACGTGATAGGTGATCTGCGCATGTCTAACATTCCATTGTATTTTTTCTTCTCTCTGCTATAGTCCTCTGCCGAGAGAGGACATGTTTTAGTTTGCAGAAATGTAGCTATTAAGATTATGTTTTTTTAATGTTCTTAAATAACTGAACTGAAAAAACTGAAATAAATATTTTATTAATTAGACTTTATTATCAGGTTTTATTTGATAGGGATTAGTTTCAAAGGAAAAGGATCTTATCACCTCAAGCCGTAATTCAAACCTCGACAGTTTCCTAGGCAGTATCTCTTTCCCTCTCAAGATCATTCATGCATTCCATTATAACCATACTGATTTGGCCAGAATTGTACCCAAGAAACATTTTGTTTTTGGAAAATGCAAATTCAGATTTAGAAAGTTCTAGTGACACAGTGCATAAAAGCACAGGAAAAATGCTGTATCTTCTGGAGCATTAAGTCTTGTTGGGTAGTGATAACCAATCTCTCCTCCAAAATGTTAAATGTCAATTTAATTTTGCATTCAGAAGATCTTAAATTTAATTCACTTTATGATGTAGATGGAGGAGAAAAAAAAGACAACTTAACTATTGCTGCATATCAGTATAGAACAGCTTGCAGTTAATCTTTCAAACCAAGTGATTTGATCCAAATAAACATAGTTAACTGATGTAGTTGGATTAAGGAGTAATTCCTCATTAATACTGATATTCAGAGTTCCAGTCCTCATAGCAGTTTTCCCCTGGTAATCATGCATCATTGACTTCCAATGCTTGTTTCATTTCATCCAGACTTCATGCACTTAAATTCAATTGATTCTAACTAGTAGGTGGATTGTAGCTAAAGTTCCTGATCAAGATCCCTAATATTTTTCCCAATTCACATGCAGAATTCAAGTGCAGTATACCATTAACTCCAATAAATAATCTTCCTCTGGCAAAAGGTTGCCCACCTGGAGTTGGTTCCTGCATTGGAATTAATGGAAAAATTATTACTGCCTAAGAGGAGTTGCAGAATATTAGCAGCAAATGCCTCAATCAGATCATATATATTTAGAGAAATGTTAAGGTACAGTACCATCCAAGTCAAGAATTACTCACTAAAACAATGAATGAACTGCAAGCTAGGAGGTGTGCATAAAGGGAGATAAAAGAGAACAGAACAGCACACTTTTTCTGTTAAGTGGCAATAAGATATAAAAATGAGAGCTCCCAAATAACAACTGAAGCTAAGTGAAAAGAGAGTGAGTGAGCAAGAGGGAGATAAATTACTTTCATTAACTATAGGAATCACAGAACTGTACATTGATCAGGAATCCTGAAAAGTGCTAAGTTTGGGTCATGTAATATTTACTTATACCCTATCTATCATTCCTATATTTCTAATATGGGTTATTGTGTATGATCAGCCAAGTGAGAGTGATCTGTTTTGGGGTCATCATCTAACTCTTTGTGATGCACATTCTAAATTAGGCAACAGGGATGTTCGCCTTTCAAATGCAGAACATGTTTGCTTTAGAAGAGTAATGAGAACACTTGCCACTTTTGGAACATTTATGTGCTAGAAGTACTGTTAGCAGAAGAGCAGTTTAGATAAATTCAAGACTTTTTTTTTTTTGCTGATCACAAACATTAAGCTTCACACCTGAAGCCCTCAACCCCCTGCTGCGCTTTAATCCTAGCATCATTCACTGTTAGAGACTCAAAGCACTGTGCCACTGCTCTCAAACATTTGATTGCCCTTCGTTTGAATGCCACCACCTGCAAAAATGTGTTTTTATTCCCTTTGAGCCTCTTGAGGAGGAAGTAAAAAATGATAATTCATGGCAAACATTAATTAATTGTTTACAAGATGATCTTTTCTTTCTCTCTCTCTCTCTCTCTCTCCCAACTTATGTTCAGCAGACATAGCGAGCTACAAAATTCCCCTCTTCGAGGCAGAGTTTGTCAAGAGGACTCCGTTGTTGTTTATCGCTCAAGCATGGGATAGACAGGAGGTCATTGTTTCGGCCGTTCAAGTAGCCCGCCTGGTTCTTGTTTGAAGAATGAAAGTGACATGCATGAGTTCTCCATTGTAAGAGGAACTACTGAATCTTGGAAGGCCCTGGCAATTTAACAATGTAAATAAACATTTTCCTCCATGTGATTGGTCTTGAAAGGTCAAGAGGCGCCACTGCTGTATTTTAAAAAGATTTAAATTATGTCCAAATAACATATCTGCTGAACTCACACACACACAAAAGTTGGAAGCCACTTGTCCTACATGGCAGGCATAAGGGTATCTGCTCAGAAGTAAGTCCCTTGAATACAACAGGACTTAGTAGCAGGAAAATCTTTATAGGTTTGCAACTCTTCCGTTCAGCATTATTGCCGAGACACATTTATGGAGCGATATAGGTAGAGATGAAAATTTTCTGTTTATGCTTAGCAAGAACATTGTATAAGATCTTGAGCCTGTTTCCCATTTAAAAATGTTCACTGCTACAACTTGTGATAGTGAAATCCATATTTTTACTGTGCATTGGCAAAGACGTGATTCCATTGCTCTGTCCCAAATACCCCACAGTTTAACTTGGGCTATTTTCTGTTCTAACTCTGAGAGAGAAATAGAAAAACTGTCTGCTGCTTTGCCTGCCCAAACCTCACTGGGGGGGTGGGGAGGTAGGTTTGAAAGTCACCTCATTTTTTCCTGCCTAAATTTGTTATTTCTGCAAACTTTGAGGCTCAACCAATAATGCTGATAGCTCTCCACACCTCACAGTAGTACTCTGTACTGTATTATTAAACAGCACCTGAAGTTTGTATTTGAGTTTGCTATTAGTATATCACATGGGTGTCAAACTTGCTGGGTCATGTTGCCGTCACGTGGCGTTTCACAACATTTTTCCATTCATAGAGCTGGGGTAGGTGTGGGCAGCACATGACGCATCTGGCCTGTGGGCCACCAGTTTGACACCCCTGGTATATCAGATCAAAAAAAAAATATACAAGCATTTGACAAAGTCTCCAATGAGAGGAGATGGGGAAATGTTGTCTGGACTATGTTGTTATTAGATGAGTATTAAACTGGTTGTACAAATAAGAGTCCACATTAAGCTGGTAGGAAGTGTTAAGTGGTATATCATAGGGCTCAGTTCTAGGCCCTATGCTGTACAATATATTTATAAATAATTTGGATGAGGAGAGTTAGAAAAAAAGCTTTAAAAATTTTCATGTGACACAAAGATACAGACAGTATGCCTTCAAATACAGAATTAAGATTCAAGAGGTTTCTAATGGCTGGCATAAAAACAAAAAACTGGAAGTGGGATTTCAACAGGAAAAAAACACACATTCCTATATTTGGATGGGAAAAATCAAAGACTTGAATACAGAGTGGGGGATCATTGTCTTGGCGTATCACAGTGATGGCGAACCTTTTTTGGCTCGGGTGCCAAAAGGGTGTGCGCGCGTGCCCACACCCATAATGCAGTGCCCTCCCCCCCATGCATGCGCAGAACCCCTGTGTTGCCCCCTGCGTATGCGCACAGGCAAAGCCTCCTGAAGCCTGGGGACGGCGAAAAATGGTCCAACGGGCCAACTGGAAGTTCAGAAACGAAACGGAAGTGGAGCTGCCCTACTACTTACCTTCAGATAGTTGCAACCAGGCCTTGCAAACCTCGGCCCATTTCTTCTGCAGCCGGCAAGGCTTTCCTGAAGGCCTCTGTAGCCAATAACAGAGCTCCGATCGATCTGGAGCTCTGTAATCGGCTCCAGAGGCCTTGGTTCCAGAGAGCGGGGGGCCCTACAGAGAAGGCCCTTTACACTCTCCCCAGGCTTCAGGAGGCTTTCCTGAAGCCTGGGGAGAGTGTAAAGGGCCTTCTCTGTAGGGGCCCCCGCTCTCTGGAACCAACTTCCTCCAGAGATCGGAATCATCCCCACCTTGCTGGCCTTCAGAAAAGCCATTAAGAGATGGCTCTTCTTGCAGGCGGGGTGAGTTTGAGACGATTCTATATCAGATGTCTCCCCCATGTATGTATGGTGTGTATTTATATATTTCTTAACTGTTTTTAAGCTGTTTTAAAATGATTTGTTTGGAGTTTTTATAAAATGTTGTACGCCGCCCTGAGTCCTCAGGGAGTAGGGCGGCATAGAAAAACTACCAAATAAATAAATAAATAAATAAATAAATAAATAAATAAATAAATAAATAAATAAATAAATAAATAAATAAATAAATAAATAAACGAAAAGAAGGCCAAAAATCAGCTGGCCAGTGCGTGCACACATGCTGGAGCTAACATAGGGCAACGCCTTGCGTGCCCTCAGATATGGCTCCGTGTGCCACCTGTGGCACGCGTGCCATAGGTTCGCCATCACTGGTGTATCACAAATCATGAGCCACATAGCAGATGCTACCTTGGTCTTCACCAACAGACATATAGTGTCAAGATCAAGAGAAGTCACAGTTGGTTGTGACACATAGTTTGCTGCACCTATTTACTCATTCTTCCTGCTTCCTTGCTTTCCTGTGCAGGAAAGTTTTGTACATCAGAAAGTTTCTTAGGGACAACCACAAATGAACAAATGAAAGAAATAATGTTTCAGCTAGGGGTGCTTTATTTTCCTATATTGGTAGGATAAAGCCTTTTGCTTTCCTCTTTAGAGTGAGTGCAGTTAAATAGTAGTGAATAATGCCATTCCAGTTTCTAAATATATTCAGCTAAGCAATTTCAGATCCTGGACATAAAGAGATGAGTAAGGTGGGTTGGGAGTGAGGAGAGACATTTTAATATGGTAATACTTATTAACCAATTATTCTGTATTTGAGGACACTTCTTATTTTGTTCAGTGTTGATGCTCTGGAATTTGGTCCCATAGTGTTGCCTCTATGGGATCCTAGTCTCTGGGACCCTAAAGGGCTTCTCTGTACTATAGCTCATTGGTAACCTCTTTGTTTTCTTTCTTTCTTTCTTCTCCTCTTTTGTCCAATTGGTCACAGGTCACTTGATCCCTATGTAACATATTCCTGGTTGCTGCAGTCTATGTCTCTCAAGTAGTGTCCCTCCAGTGCCTAATCAGGGGTCCCCAAACTTGGCAACTTTAAGACTTGTGGACTTCAACTCCCAGAATTCTCCAGCCAGCTATGCTGGCTGGAGAATTCTGGGAATTGAAGTCCACAAGTCTTAAAGTTGCCAAGTTTGAAGACTTCTGGCCTAGATCCTATTCTTCCTTGTTTCTGCACATTGTTTCTCCTTTACCTCTTGCCCCATCTTCTTCCTGATTCTCTTTTGTTCTCATTATGGCTGCCTCTCTTGTTTAGTTATACTTTGTCACAAAACGTCTTGGCCTCCTCAGAAATATTATATCAAATCAGTTTCTCAAGAGGTTTGCAATAGAGCTTCGTTTTGGAAATTCGATTGAAAGGCAGTTTGATCAAATCTCCAAACTGAGTTGACTTTCTGAATCAAAAGCCCTTTTTGGGCTTGAATTTTCAAATTGCTATTAACAGTTGAAACAGATCAAATCTGTGATTCAATTAGAAACTGATTAGATTGACCTGCACATTCCTAATTTGCAGCTGATAAATTTTGGTATGTGCACATACTGCTCCTTAGCAGCAGAGGTGGTTTTCCTTTTAAGGTACTATGATTTTGATTAACTACACACTGAGAGACATAGACAACTACAGGGACATTTTCCATTAAATGTACTTCAAATACCTTGATTTTACTAGAACAGAAGCAGACTTATCGCAATACCTTCCAGTTCTTTCAAACTTACCATATTTTTTGGAGTATAAGACGCACCTTTTTGCCCCCCAAAAGAGATTGGAAATGTCTGTGCGTCTAATACACCGAATACAGCAATTTTTGGCCTCCCGAAGCCCTGGCCCTGCATCCCATTTTTCTGAAAAACGGGCCTTTTTTGCAAAAATGGGGGCATTTTGCCTTCCCCAACCCCCTAAGAGTGCTCTGCAGGCTTTCCAAACCTTCTGCATGCCTCATTTTTGGAACAAAAAAAAAAAGGCTGAAAAACGGGCCATTTTTCGCAAAAAAGGGGATGTTTTTGCCTTCTAATTACCCCATCTAGCATGATTGGAGGAGGAATTCTGGGAGTTGAAGTCCACAAGTCTTAAAGCTGTCAAGTTTGAAGACCCCTGGGTTAGGGGTTAGGGGTGCAAGGGTCTTCAAACTTGGCAAGTTTAAGACTTGTGGACTTCAATTCCCATTCCTGAGCTAGCATGATTGGAGGAGGAATTCTGGGAGTTGAAGTCCACAAGTCTTAAAGCTGTCAAGTTTGAAGTTTGTAAAAAGTGTACATGGATGTAAAAAGTATTCTGCTATACTGGTATTTTATTAAATAATATATTACTACACCATTTGGTTCAGAATACTTTTTTCCCTGTTTTCCTCCTCTAAAATCTAGGTGCGTCTTATACTCCGAAAAATACGGTACTTCCCAGATGGCATTATTCTGCTATCTCTGTACCAAATAACATTAGTAACTTTCTACTTTCTACTTCAGACTAGCTGATCTCTCTTGAATTAATCATTGACTGTAACCCTTGGCTTAATTTCTGCAATGAAAATTGCTTTCTGTGTTTGATTTACTGTGTAGAACTATTGCTGCTGGAGAGTAAATCATACATAAATGTAATATAGCAGGATTTTGTTAAAATGTAGTGCCCCCCCCCAATATGATTGTCTTTAGACGTTTGAGAGTGATTATGTAAAGATCTGATGATACTGTAAAATCAAAAGTTGATTGATTGTGGAGGGAGGAATCTTCAGTTTGAATGTTGTCGTTTTTTCATCTTGAAAATGACAAAACCCACAACTCAGTGCAATTGCTCAAGCACTGTTTTGTTAAAGCATTTCTACTGTGCTGTGTTAGTACAGGTATTATTTAAAACTTTATTTGGTGTATGCAAGTAAATAACAAAAATATAATAATTCCTGGGATCTTTATTTTAAGTAAGACAGCAGCAATATCTGAACCCTTCTGTCCTCAAAGCCCTCCGAGGTCTATGCATCCTGCCTTTAACTTCTGCTTTGATACCGATAGTAGTTGGTAGTTCCTGTGCATTTGATCTATTTTTTTTTGAGGAGGGAGACCCCTCCTTTGGCATCCTCCTCCTAACCAATGTGTGGGAAATATATGATCCCCACAGTTGTTGTTGATCTTTTGGCAAACTAAGAAGGCAAAATTGAAATAGTGCCATTTCCTGCTCTATGGCTAGGAGAACTAGCCCATCCTTCTATCTTTTGGGAAATAGATCTATTTCACAAATGATAAATAAAATCAACCTTTGTTTTTAAACAAGATGATATTAAAATTCCTTTTTCAGGTTTTAATTGGTCACATCACATTGTTCAGTAGCAAAGGAGATAAAATATAGAGCTGTAAGTATTTCATATTGTAACTGTAACTAACTTAACTCTCATAAAAAAATATAAAGGAATATACAAGGCTTTATGCAGACTACAAAAGCTGGTTATCTACTTCTAATTTAAAGGCACCCTTATGGTGAAGCAGTTTTAAGTTGCATAAAACACACAACTACTGAGCCTTTACAGAAAAAATAAATATCAAACCATAAGATTAGACTTAAATTCATACAATCAAAATAAAATTTAATCTCATGCAATTTCTAGCTAAATTGTTTTACCAATTCTTTAAGAGCTAACTATTCCCTGAACTGATTTCTCTTGGCCTCAATTAATCTTGGACTTCTACGTAGATCCCTATGGATCCCAGTCAATTAATTCTGACGCTTCAGGGGAGAGAGAATGAATCTAGTTTCTCTTCTCAGCTTTGGTTCCTATTTTCTGCTCTCATTTTAAATAGTTTACTAATAAAAAAAGGAGTGTTGGAATAAACCATGTCTCAATTGTCTTGAATATTGAACGTGGCTGGCTTTAGTAGTGATGGTGAGAAGGTGGTTTGCCTGCTCGTTTATTGCAAAGTGCTTTCTATTTCATATTGAAACTGTCAACTGCATTTTCTAGGGAAATCTGTTAGAAACTAAGGCTTTATGAGCAAAACCAGAAATATGACTTTGAAGCCCAACATACCTGGAAACCACCGCTGGGAAGGATATGCAATGTATTCTTACTTGGAAGGAAATACCATTATAGCCAGTCCAGTTCTCTGAGTAGATAAAAGCAGGATTGCATTATGAATTGATGACTCTGATGACATAACATGCTTAATCTGGTTACCGGATGAACCCATTTGGGGGTTTGTACCAGTGGTGGGTTCCTACCAGTGCGGTCCACTCTATAGCACCGGTAGCGGCCCGCTGGTGACGTCACAGTACCGGTGCGGTCGGTTGCCGGTGCCTGGGTGCCACCATTTTTTAAAAAACAAATTTATTTTTTTTAAAATTTCTTCTGCACATGCCCAGAAGCCGAGCTTCCGGCACTGTGCATGCGCTGCCTTCCTACCCCACAGTGAGTCCAAGGAGGGGAGGATGGCTGAGGGAGCGCGTGAGACGCTGAAAGAACGGGCAGCAGGAGCTATCTCCATTCCCCTCCCTTCAGCAGTCCGAGAAGCCACGAATGCGCGGTGATGATCCTAGGCATTTCCACACGTTTGAGGCTTCTCGAGCTGCTGAGGGGAGGGGGAATGGGTGGCAGGATCTATCTCAGTTCTCCTCCCTTCAGCAGTCTGAGAAGCCAAGAACGCGCGGTGATGATCCCAGGCATTTTCGCACGTTTGAGGCTTCTCGAGCTGCTGAGGGGAGGGGGAATGGGCGGCAGGAGCCTAGGATCATCGAACGGGGAGAAGCATTCAGGCCGGACGGAGCCTCCTAGAAGAACTGCTGCCGCGGTCTTGCTGCTCCTGCTGAGGGGGGCTGCGTTGCGGGTGGGCAATGCCCCCCTGCTTCTCTGGCTGCTGCCAAGCTCCCGAGGCCCACGCCCACCCGGTCACATGGCTGGCAAGCCACACCCACAAAATAAGCCACGCCCACAGAGTGGTAGTAAAAAAAATTAGGAACCCGCCCCTGGTTTGTACAATATGTCGAGCTGTAAACTAACTGAAGGGGCTGGATATGCATAACACATTAAGTTACAGGATGCATAAGTAAGGTTTTTACTAAACTACTAAACAGGTTTTGGTACGTTGCATGAATAAAATTGCTAAGCTTGTAATTGAGAAGGTTAAGCATACTGTGTCAATGCAGCCTCTGCAGTCAATAGACCAACCAAACTGGCTGGCCTCAAAATTGTTACCCGGTTGTAGAACTGTACTACATTATCATATAATTTATGAGAATATATTTATACTCCTGTAAAATCATTACATTTTGCTCTGTGTGTGGGGGGGGGGAAACACTAAACCCAATTGGAAGAGTGCAGAGTCTCCTCTCTAGAAGACATGTCTTCTTAGGCTCCCTAAACAACTCTGGGCTTTCTGATTCCAAATTAGAAGCCCCTTCGATCAGGGCTGCAAGGCTGAAAATCGATTTCATATTTTCTGAGTTAATACTGTGCCTTGCACTTAACAGACATAGAGACTAATAAGGTATGCAGAAGGAGTAAAAAGCAGTGCACACACACACAAAAATTGAGGCCTTAGCCTTGGCGATGATCCAGCACAATGATGTTTCAACCAGATTCAGAGGGAAAAAAATCAATAACATCTGTGGTATAATGGTTAATTAAAGAAGCTCTTCAGCTGAAGCTCAAGACGAGAGACCCAGACTGCAATTCAAGCAGCTAAAGCTTGATTATCAGGAAAGAATGCTTTTTAGCTATGAGTGGATAGGCCAAAAGCTGCAATGAGTAGAAAGGGGAACAGAAACTGCTTTGATTTTAACTCTCCCCCCCCCATGTAATCAATACCTGATTTTCACCTGCATTAGGAGATAAAAATCTGCTCCCAAAGTTTATCAGCAGTTCTAAACGTTACTTTTTGGAAAAGCTGGATCAAGTCAGCAACAGCAGCAACAAAAGTGTCTGGAAGATGTGCCAGCTACAGAGGTAATTTTTTACAACAACAAAACCCAGTTCCCTATTGCTAGTTTCATTTGTGTAGCTGCCACATTTCACACAACTCTAAAACCTTGTTTTGTACTGGTTTCATGGTGAAAGACGATAGCACAGAGCAACAGTTAATAAAGGCATTTCCTTTTGGGGGCAGAAGATATAAATAACTTTATTAAACAGTTTGTTAACATCTGTAGTGGGTTGTAAATCCTGTTGCTACTGGTTCGCTCATGTGCATGCCACCACATGATTTTTAACAGCATGATCAATTCTGAGTTGATACGGATTACTTTCTTTCCTTAGTGTGTCACATTCCCTCATCCAGATTTTGGAGAAATTGTATTGATACCGATGTTGGTAATCCAAATAATGATCTCTTTCTTCATCTATCTACTTGGATTCTGGGATAATTTTCAGAAACACTTGGATATTGTTACACAGAGGAAATAAGGTGGGTAGTTGCTAAGGGGAAGGCCTTTGCGCAGATTGCTGCTAATGATTTTTCTTTTTGCTATTTAGATCTTCCATCTTCCATATTAGGAGTCATATTCATATGTATGAACTGCTCTTACATAATTTTTATTGATATATCCAATAGATATTAAAAAGCCACAAACCCTTTTTATTTTTGTATACAGGTTATTGATATATGCAGAAAATGTGCTTAATAATGAAACTTAATTGCCTTCGGTGCTGCCTTTTCAAAACTGAGATTGACAACAATATAGTGTGAAATTGGAAAAATGTCTTTTTTATATGGTAATTGGTTTGTTCTTCTAGTCTGGACTGAGAGGAAGGATAATGCAGTTGAAATTGCTTAGCATTTAGTGATGAATTACAAATAATGCTGAAAATAAATGCTGTGAGTGTGAAAGAGAGATTCATTAAGCACCATCTTATGGCAAACTTAAACCTTCCTTATAAGAAGCTATAATCCAAGTTAGGTGCTTGGATTTATTTTGGCCATAAAGAAAGTTACTTATTGTCTCAATCAGGATTCTACTAGCATCCCCAGTGTCTTTTGTAACAATCCAGGGTCTCTTCTAGAGTCCCCATTTTTTCAACCCTGAACACTTTTATGTTAGCAATGGAGCCTGAATATGCAGGGTAAGTGCTCTCATGTAGAGTTAGGCTTTTTCCCAAATCTCTCTGAGAATTCTCTCAGACCTTCTAGTGTTCAGTCTTTGATATAAGCCTGAATTTATAGCCCAATGTATAGTCCTAAATTGTTCCCTATCATAAAAAAGCAAATCCAGCCCATTTTAATTCAATATTTATGTTGTAATAGCATTTTGTTACTATAACTTTCCAGAAGGCATCTGAAGGCAAAACGGAGGCCGGGGCGATGCATGCGAGTGGCGGCAAGTGACCACAGAAGAAGTGGGCCAGCAGCGGGCTCCTGCTGGATGGGGCTGTCGGTGCCATCGCCGCGAGGTGAGTCAATAATTAGAACCCTCCAAAAAGAAGGCCTAGCCGTTTTTTCGGGGGTCAAAAGAAAATAAGACTTGGCCTTCTTTTTGGAGAAACATAGTAGGAAATGAAGACATTGTTCCCAGCATTGCGTTTATCCCTCTGCGGTGCTAAGTAACCAGCTTCTGTTGCAGCCCATCAAGAAGGGTGCAGCTTTCTCCTCACAAGTGATCTGACTGACCTTCTCTGCTCCTGCCTTTTCTCTGTCCTATGTGTTCTTGGATGAGGTGCAGAAGTCAGTTCCTCTTCCTCATCACTGGCCGGCTGCAGCTGCATGTTTTCTCCACCTGAAGCCTCAGCGCTGTTCTGCTGCAGCTGTGCTTGAGCCAAATCCCTCTCAGATGGCTGCTTGAAACCATTAACCAACATTAATGTGCCTGGAACTGGTTCATCTTCCTCTGAGATGACATCTGGAGAGATATGTGGGGAAGCATCTGGAGGAGTCATCACACATTTATTCTTACAATCAAAGTAAAATATGAGGGAGGTAGGACAGAAAAATAATAACTGGCTTAAATTCCACTGATTGTGAAAATGGATTTCAATTATTTAAAGCATGGGTGTCCAACATTTTGGCTTGCCTGGGCCACACTGAGTGAAGAAGAATTGTGTTGGGCAGCATATAAATATAAAATGTAGTTAATGTATATAAATCACATAATATTAAAAGTTTATGAACTTGTGGGGCCGCATTACTAGCTTGTGGGCTGCAGGTTGGACATGCCTGATTTAAGTTTTGGTAACATAATTGCCAGCTTTAAACATCAGTGATAAGAATCAATTTCCTTGATATAATCTGAAATTTTATGTCAATGCCTACATTATTTTCTTATTTATTCATATATTATTGACCAAACAAGACATATCCCTTGAGTGTAACTTGGCTGCCCTCATTTTATCTCTACTACAACCAGTGAGATAGTTAAGATAAGAGAATGAATGAACCAAAATCACTTACTGTATTTTTCGGCGTATAAGACGTACCTTTCCCCCCCAAAAAAGAGGGTGGAAATGTTGGTGCATCTTATACACCGAATACAGCCATTTTTGGCCTCCTGAAGCCCCACCCCCGTGTCCCATTTTTGCAAAAAATGGGCCTGTTTTGTACAAAAACGCAGCGCGCAGAGGGTTTGGGAGGCCTGCAGAATGCTTCTGGGGGCTGGAGGAAGGCAAAAATGGCCCTGTTTTTGCGAAAAATGGGTGAAAAACAGGTCGTTTTCTGCAAAAACAGGGGCATTTTTGCCTTCCCCCAGCTCCCAGAAACACTCTGCAGGCCTCCCAAACCCTCTGCACGTGCTGTTTTTAACAAACAGTTATTTGCAAAAATAAGCCGCGTAGAGGGTTTTGGGAGGCCTGCAGAGTGCTCCTGGGGGCCGGGGAGGACAAAAACTTTTTTTCTTACTTACCTCTGCGAAATCTTGGTGCGTCTTATACCTCGGTGCGTCTTATAGTCCGAAAAATACAGTAATGAGTTGGTTGAATGAATGAATGGGAATGTAAACCTAGTATTCCTTAGTCCAAATCCAACAACTTGATTCCTATTCTTGTCTGGTTTGCTTATAATTTAAATGATTCAGAATTCTTTTTAGTTAACCAATGCTAGGAAAAGCAAGTTCCGCCTGTTTTGCAGTTGCTCAATGGATAAATTTCAGAGAAAGGCAAGCATGAATAAGAAGGCTCTCAGCAAAGGGTTTACAGAGCACAATGAAGGCTGTTATTACAATGGTACCAGAAAAATACACACACAGTTTGCTTTTATTTTATTTTATCCTATGGAATACCAAGGTAAGTGTAGACCAATCTTCCTCAGCTTGAATCCCTCCAGATGTTGGCACAAAATTACCCAGCATTTTCAGCTTTAGGATTTCATATCTGTTGGTGTTGCCAAGATTGACTTTTAGAAAACAAATTCAAGATTAAAGCGCAAAAAGGAGTGAGAAAAAAATAATATCTGAGTCAAGTATTTCAGTGCTGTATTTTGTACTGGGTATTCTGATCTGAATGGAGAATATAAGGAGAAATGAACTTGTCTACACCTGCAAGAAAACAATTTAACTGTCAGGCTGCCCAACAACTTAAACCGCTAAATAGAAATGATCCTTGAGAAATATATAGTTTCATTAGAGATCAAGTGGACTGCAGTATTGCATAGCCAGAACTGAGAACTGTACGCCAAAATCCCACAAAAAAAATCCCACAAAAAAACCCCTCAAAAATGTTTTCTACCTCCTCCCCATCTTTTTTTTTAATTTTAATTTTAATTTTTCATTTTTCCAATTTACATATCAATAAACATTTTTAACAGTACTGTGTCATGTGTTTCATACGGTTATTTACATTTATTTCTATACATCTTTATTTCTCTATTCTAACTAGTTATACCACTTATACCACACCTCATAAAATTCTGTTTCTTCCTTGCCTTTCATTTCTAATGTGAGCTTATACATCTCTGCACATTCCAGTATCTTATGTATAATCCTTTAATTGCTTGGTGTATTTTCAAGTTTCCAACATTGAGCATATAAAATTCTTGCTGCAGTTACTATGTGTAAAATGATGTGTTGGAGTTGTTTATCTTTTGATTAATTATTCCTAATAAGAATAGTTCAGATTTAAATTCTATTTGTTCTCCTATTATCTCCTGTAGCCATCTTCTTATCTCTTCCCAATATTTCTTCGCTTTGGGGCATTGCCACCACATGTGATAAAAAGTTCCATCCTTACTTTTTCATTTCCAGCAATCTGGTTTCATATTTGTATACATTTTTTGCCAATCTTGCCGGCATTAAATGCCACCTATGAA
This sequence comes from Diadophis punctatus similis, assembly GCA_023053685.1. Taxonomy (NCBI): domain Eukaryota; kingdom Metazoa; phylum Chordata; class Lepidosauria; order Squamata; family Dipsadidae; genus Diadophis; species Diadophis punctatus. The sequence goes on along the minus strand of JALIGW010000001.1, from coordinate 274,787,680 downwards.
GCATTTTATATTTATTTTCTTTAAATGCAGTCGATAATGTTAATTTACAGTTCTTGTTCCATATTCTTTCCCATTCCTCTAAATTTATATTTACGGCCTATATTTTGTGCCCATGCAATCATCGAACCTTTCACAATTTCCTCTTCCATTTCTACTTCCAATAAGCTCCTCCCCATCTTAACCGTCCCTTGCTGCCCATCCCACTGTAACCAATCAAGTCCATGCAAGATGTTTTCATAACGGTCAGTACAGACACAGCTTGGTATGTGGCTCCCTCCTCCTAGCTGGGACAGCCTCTCGAGGAGATGCAGTCTCTACTTTGAGTATTTATGATCATCCGCATAAAGATGATAATAATAATCAGAATGCTTTGAGTCATGATTTGATGTCATCAATTCATTGTTTGGAACTCATGTGGACTGTGAAAAATCATCACAGTGTGAAAGGGATGGGACTTCCATCACTTCTCTACCAGGCTTTTACTGCTTCTGGCAACTGTATGAACTATATACTGCCGATTTGTGCTCACTATAAAGAAATAGGGTTGTTTTAGCAGATTACTTAGAGTCTTTGTTTATTTTTCTTTGCTGCTTTGAGAGCTGTACAAGAAGTTGGGCACCATGTATCTGCTTTAAAAGAGCAGTGTACTTGTTTGCCATACTGACAAATCTCCCACTGAGCTCTCATCTCTAGCAAAGTGTAGTGATGTTATACAAAGGAATTACTTGTACAGTAAGACTGGGAATCTTTGAACAGTAACAGTAACAGGGCTAATGGTCTCAGGAAGGGAAGACGCTTCTAAAATGAAGCTTCTGAAAAATGAAGCTTTGAGATAAAAGCCATTGCTGGATTTCTAGAAGGAATTGTATGCAGACTGCATATACATTCTGCACAATATGGAAATAGTTATTCTTACAGAGGGTAGGTATAGGTCAGTGGATAAGAAGTGATTACGGAATATATTGAATTGTATATAATTCATTTCAACATATGCTTAATAATATGCAGTACACATTTGCCAATCAAATGCGCTGATATATGGCAGATTACCCAGAGTAATAGATTTAATCCACACCAAAGATTATGTGGAAGGCTGAGACTTTTTTGCACTTGATAACAATAACAATAATATCCCCTTGTTGCAGTTAACATTATCCTCTCTTGTTTTGTGTGCTTTCTATATTTTTTTATAGTTTTAATAGTGATTGCTTTATATATATTTATTGGGTTTCTTTTTCTAATTACACCACCCAGAGTCGCTCTCTTGTAAGATGGGCAGCTATATAAATATGAATAAACAAATAAACAAATATGATAAATAAATAATATGTGACATACAACCAACACAGGCAACTATTTCAAATAGACGAAAGTTTCATAGACATTTTTGTATGGAGCAAGTATTCCATCAAGTGGAATATGTAGCATATGTAGTAGAATCACAAAGCTGGAAGGGCATCTAGTCAAAGCAGCCGGTCAATGGAAAAAGGGCAACACCCATTAGGTTGTTGTCCAGTCTCTCCCTGTAAACCTCTCATATGGGATAACCCACTGTGGTTCCAGTCATTGATTCTAGGATTAAGATGTTCAACTGATCAATATTTCAAATCCTACCAATCTGAAACTTAAGCCGGTTACATGAAGCCACAATCTCTAGGACCTCAGAGAACATATTATTATCTCCTTCTGTGGGAAAAGCTTTTCGGATTTTGACAAATGTTATATGCTTTCTATCCCTACTCTTCTTTGGACTTGAGGTATCCATGTGACTGATGATATTGTTGCTTTTTTGTTTTCCAATTTTCTAAACCCTTTCTGCATTGTAGCTCTAAATCTGGATTTAGTTTTCCAGATTAGGCCTATTATGGAATCAAGTGTAATTATTACTTTGCCTGGCTAGTAAACCTACAGTGCTGTGCTGTTCTATGGCAGAGGACAGGATATAAATCCTAGGAAAAGTCCCAAATCACACAAATCCATCTCACATACCTAACTTTTGTTTTATACACAGTACTTGAAAAGTCCATGGACAATCAATTAAACACTATATATATATTTCAAATTCCAGTAAGGGGTATGGCTATCTGACAAGAGCAAAATAAGCTCGAAATAGATCTATAATAGTCTCCCTTTATTTTCATTTATCAGCAAAAAATCCTATATATATATATATATATATATATATATATATATATATATATATATATATATATATATATATATATATATATATATATATATATATATATATATATATATATATATATATATATATATATATATATATATTTGTTTTCTGAGGTTTTCGCGGGTGTTTGTATGTAGGTCTTTGGGTATTCGGGTTTTCTCCCGCGTGAAATTGGAAGTGTCTTCGCAACGTTTCGATGAAGTCTCATTCATCATCTTCAGGCTGGTGTCTTCTGCTTCCTGCTTCTAGGAGCAATGTGAGATTGCTGCTGTTTCTTCCTTTTAACTGCCAGTGGAGGTTTGAACTGATAGGATGGGAGCTTGGCTGTGTTCTGATTGGTTGGAGGTGTGTTCTGATTGGTTGGGGGCTTGGCTGTGCTCTGATTGGCTGGGGGGTTAGCTGTGCTCTGATTGGCTGGGGGTGTTCTTAGGTTAGTCTGACTTGCAGGGGCATTAGAGCTGGTGAGCTGCATTGCTGCTGTTTGGCTTCTGGTTCTTGGTCCTGCCACATTTTCATGGAGGGTGTCAGTTTGCTTCCTGTATGGATTGGAGGGGTTTAAAGTGGCTGATGATGCAGCTGTAGTATGGCTTCTTGTTTGTGGTCGTGCCTCATTGGTGTGGGTTTGGGTTTGCTTATTGCGTGGATGTGTGGTGGTGACATCCTGTGTGGTTTTCGTGAGTGTGGGTCTGGTGTCCTTCTTTGTGTTAGGGACTCGTTTGTCAATAAGGGCGGGTTTCCAAATGGCTGGTAGGCGGGAGGTGTCATCTCGTTTATTCATGCTGTGTGGGCCTTTTTCTGTCTCGATGGCTTCTCTGATTATTCTGTTGTTAAAGTGTTCAGTTTTGGCGATAGTTCTGGTCTTTTTAAAGTCGATTTCATGTCCTGTGGCTTTGAAATGTTGGACCAGGGAAGAAGTTGGTTCCACTTTTTTGACTGTGTTCTTGTGTTCTTCAATGCGTGCACTTATTCTTCTGTTGGTTTGTCCAATGTATGTGGTGGGGCAGGCGGTGCATGGAATTTCATATACTCCTTGATTTTCTAACTCAATTTTGTCTTTGGGGTTTCTTAGGATGGTGGATATTTTTCGGTTTGTGCAGAATGCTGTATTGATGTTGTGTTTGTGGAGGATCTTGCTGATTCTGTCTGTGGTGCCTTTTATGTATGGGAGGAGGGCTTTGCCGTTTTCTTGTTCTCTGTCTTGGATTTTAGTGGGGGTTTCTTTTTGGATTAGGTTGGTGATCTTCTTTCTTTGGAATCCATTGGATGCTAGTACGTTAGTGAGAGTATTTAGTTCGGTTTTTAGGTGTTGTTCGTCAGCTAGGCGTTTTGTTCTGGAGATGAGTGTCTTGGCTATGGAGTTGATCTGTGCTGGGTGGTGATGTGAGAGTGCATGCAGATAGCGGTTAGTGTGGGTTTTCTTCTGGTAGATGGTGTGTCCTAGGGAGCCATTGGATTTCTTGTAGACTAAGACATCCAGGAAGGGAAGTTGGTTGTTAGCTTCTGTTTCCATGGTGAACTGTATTTTGGGGTGTAGGCTGTTGAGGTGTATGAGGAAGTTGTCCAGTTTTTCTTTCCCGTGTGGCCAGATTATGAAGGTGTCATCTACATATCTGAGCCAGAGTTTGGGTTTGTGATCAGATTTTTCTAGAGCTTGGGTTTCAAAGTGTTCCATATAGAGGTTAGCAATGACAGGTGAGAGGGGTGATCCCATGGGTGCTCCTTCCATTTGTTTGTATTTTTGTCCGTTATAGATGAAGTATGTGTTGGATAGGCAGTGGTTGGTCAGCTCTAGGATGTGCTTGGGGGGGTTGTATTTGTTTTGGATGGCTGTCAATGCTTCTTTGATTGGCACTTGGGTGAAGAGGGATATGACATCGAAGCTCACGAGTAGGTCGCTGGGCTGTAAGTTTTGTATATTGTGTTGAATGGCTTTATTTACCCCATACCCCATCCCAAAATGTTTTGCCATTTATCCAGGCCGTTGCTGAAATAATAACTTTGGGATGCGCTCAAGCTTGCCAAAGAATTGGGACCGATGTAATGAATATTATTCTTCCTCTCCCTAAATCTGATTTTCAATTTTATTTTCAGAATAACTTATCTCTTCAGTGTGCTTTAACTGATTATGTAGGCTGTATTGCATATCATTTGCCTAAAGATTCTCGGTTTGCTTGCTTAATGACTTCTTCCTTTCCTGTCCGCCCACTGCTTTCTCCTTCTCCATTGTCATAAGCTCCTGCTGCTTTCTCCAATGGAGGGTGAACAAGAGGAGCAATTGCTTACAAGGATCCTCATGATGAGACCTGGAAAATATCTTACACTGCAGTGCAATCTTCACCACAACGCTCAGAATTGTCTGCTGCTATTTTAGCTTTCCACACCTTTTCTCAACAACCTTTTAATTTAAGTTCTGACTCTCATTATGTGTGTCAACTTATTTTTAATCTTCCAGGTGCTTACATTACACCCAGGATTGACTCCAATTTAATGGCTCTGTTTTTAACTTTACAGCGACTGCTACAAGATCGGAAACATTTATACTTTGTTTCTCATATACACAGACACTTGTCCCTTCCTGGCCCCCTTTCCGAAGGCAATAGTCATGCTGATGCTGCTGTTCATGTTTTACCCACTTTATTTTCAGATCCTTTTTTTCATCAAAATGCTAGGGGGTTGGCACAAGCTTGCCATATTCCACTTGACCAAGCCAAGCAGATTGTTTCATCCTGTCCCCAATGTTCTGGGGCATCCCCCTTGGGGGACACAGGAGTTAATCCCTGTGGTTTCACCTCTAATCAACTATGGCAAATGGATGTTACTCATGTTCCTTCTTTGGCTCCCTGGAAGTACATTCATTTATCTATTGGCACTTATTCAGGAGCACTTTGGGTCACACCTCAATGAGGGGAAACAGCTAATGATGTTATTTCTCATCTTTTTTCAGCTATCACAGCCTTGGGCAAGTCCTCTTCTTTAAAAACTGATAACGGGCCAGCCTATTTTTCATCGGCCTTTTTGCACTTTTGTAAAATGGAATATTGTTCTTATTCATGGTCTCCCCTATAATTCCATGGGTCAAGCCATAGTGGAGCGTACTAATTGGTCCTTAAAGGACTGCCTCAAACAAATAAAAAAGGAGGGCTCTCGAGTACCTAATTTGTCATGGTGACACAACAGGTTAAAAAAGTATTATTTACCTTAAATCAATTGAATGTTTCCATTCAAAATTTGACCGCTTATCAGAGACACTTTCAACAGAAAGCAAGTTTGCCTCCGCCTCTAGTATATTATCGGGCATTGCCAGATAAAACATGGTTGGGGCTGGTCCCTCTGATAACGTGGGGATGAGGATATGCTGCTGTGCTTGCTCCTAAAGGACCATTGTGGATTCCAGTGCATTGCGTCTGCCCAGCCAAGGATGTTGTGGCATCAGTCTCTGGATCCAGTCCCAGAAATGGCAAAGGTGACTCTCCAGAGAGCACAGCGACCAGTTCGATCCCATTGTGCCAGTCGTCCAGTGACATGGGGAGATGTGAAGAACTTGACCGCCAAAGCGCAGACAGTGCTGCAGCAGCAGCAAGCAGAACAAACCCCCGAGAACTTATGCGCTGCCATTTTTGCGGTTTTATCTCAAATTCCTTAGCCATCATTTGTTTGTGTTTGATTGTCAATAGCTGCCCTTTGGCAACAGCAGCTGTCATCCCACCCAAACATTCTCTCAAACAACAAATGAAGCAAAACCTATGGGTGCAACTAGCTAACATCACACAAAATGATGTCTTTTGCTTATCTGAAGCTTATGATATGGAAAATTTGCGTTCTACATGTTTAGTCCCTGTTTGCACCCCTTCTGCAGTAATTCAAACTTCACTGGCTTGGGTGGATTTTATTAAATGGGAATTTTAATTATGGACTATATCTAATTGGGGGTTCATTGCTTATTATTTACCCCCTGATGCAATTGCTTTGTATACCCCGGTGGTAGCAAGCCCTGCAAATATAACCTGTGCAAAAGTAGTTAATTGTACATCTTCAAGTAAAAAAACCTCACTGTCTTAGCATTAACTCACCTAATTTAAACTGCATCGTGTTTGAGGAGATTTCCTTTAATTTTGCCCATGTTTGGCTACCACACGCATGGTTTTTTACATGTGGTCAAGAAACTTGTAATGATATTCCTGCTAATATTAGTGAAGCGTAGTGTTGCCTCAGCCAGCTGATTCCTGTTTTGCTTTCCAAACAACAAATTCACTTGAGCCATTCTCGGCATGGGGTCACTCTAGATAGCACTTGTGACTCCGAAGCAGCCTTACTTAATAAAGCGGAATATGTAGTGCTGGATGTGTCTATTGTGGGTGTGCCAGCACTTGCTGCTCGCGCTCACCTTAACATTAACGCTGTTGCGTGTAATTTAGCAAAAACAATTAATGCTACTTCTTCAGCTATTTCAGCAATTAACCATAAGCTGCAAGATTTGAGAAAGGCTATTTTACAAAATCGTGCTGCTATTATTTGCTTTTCATCAACATTTAGGTTGTGAAAGTTTTGACAGACTGTGTTGTTTTAACCATTCAGATGAGTCACAAACTATCCAGCACCACCTCAATATTTTAAACAATTTGGCCTCTGATTTGAAAATTGATACTTTAGGATCTTGGTGGGAAAGCCTTTGGGCTTGGTTACCCACAGGCTTATTGGGAAGTGTCCTAAGGTTTTTAGTCATTATTTGTGTTATTTTGATTGGTGGGTGCTGCTTTGTTCAGTGTCTTCCTTCCTTTTTCAACATATGTATCACAGCTTTTTGCCCCCAACCCCCTCCCACGTTGCCTCAGGGTCAGGTTTATGCCCTGTATAAGCAATTGCAAGGATATTCTTCTCCTGATTATGACCCTTTTATTAACCCCTCTTATGACGATGTATTGTCTAACAAAATAAAAAAGAGTGAGATGTAGAGATAGAGGCCATGTGGAGGTTGTGTGCAACAAACTGCCTACCTCAAACGGGCCTCTCATGCCTACATGATCTCACCCAGTTCACATAGCCAGACGGATTTAGGACATTATCCCTGGCTGGTACGTGATCTCATCTAGGTTTGAGTTGGGAGTTGAAGTTGACACATCTTACAGTTGACAAGGTTGAAAAAAACTAATATAAGCTATTCTTTCATTCTTCTTGAGCCTGAACCTCCTGAAATGGAGTTTTCCCACACTCATACAATAATTGCAAAATACTCACCAAAGTAGAATTAAAAAGCATCCAAATGTTTAAAGATTATGATTTGGCTATTTTACAACTGCTTGTATGCTAATATATTCTCAAGTGACAATCTTTACACTGATCAAGCAGCATCACCAAGTACAGTGGAAGTTTAAAAGGCCAGTAATTTATTACACATATGATTTTAAATGTTGTACTTTTAAGCCACCTTGTATAAACAATTAGGTTTGTTCTCTTCCAGGTTCTTCCATATCTAATGTGAATAACAATGAATGTCATGTGTTTGCTTTTAATTAGCAGCCCAATGAAAGTTTACTTTAAGTAGCCACTTGGAAATAGGGAAATGTAATTGCTCCACCATCTGGTCAGCCGCAATATTTTATTACAATCATTACATGCAAATCAGTATTGCTTTATCTTGAGGTCCTTCTTTGGAAAACCATTTAAGCTGAATTCAATTTTGCAACATTACTCTTTCAATTTTAGAATTTCATAAAAACTCTAATCATGCATGTACTATTTCTTTTGAGCCAACCTCAACATCTAATGACTGCATACACTCGCCCATGTTGTCTTCCTGGCTTCAATGTAGAACTGGTGTGTCCTTTTTAAAACCTCTCAGTCTAGCCAACTCTGGGAGTTCCTGGTTATTTTGCTTAGTTGTTTGAAATTCATCCAAGCTCATCTGGATGCTAGGATCTCTTGTGAGAATATAAATACAGCAGTACTCCTACAATGCCAATAATATTAGCAATAACACATGCATTATTGGATAGCATAGTAGAGACTTCGAACTCTAAGAAAGTTCAACTTGAAATTGGAGAAGAAATGCAAGATCTGTATGAGGCTGCATATGCATTCTCTAATGGATAGATTACAGATTACAGATTATTAGAGTTGGAAGGGACCTTGTAGGTCATCTAGTCCAACCCCCCACTCAAGCAGGAGTCCCTACATCATTTTGGCCAAAGGGCAGTCCAATCTCTCCTTGAAAGTCCCAAGTGTTGGAGCTCTCACGACCTACGCAGGCAAGCTGTTCCACTGGTTGATCGCTCTCACCGTCAAAAAGTTTCTCCTCATTTCCAGGTTGAATCTCTCCTTGGTCAGCTTCCATCCATTGTTCCTTGTCTGGTCTTCTGGTGCCTTGGAGAACCCTCCTCTCTGTGGTAGCCCCTCAAGTATTGGAACACTGCTATCATGTCTCCCCTGTTCCTTCTCTTCGCCAGACTGGCCATGCCAAGTTCCTGCAATCGCTCTTCGTATGTTTTAGTTTCCAGCCCCCTAACCATCCTGGTTGCTTTCCTCTGCACTTTCTCTAGAGTTTCAATGTCTTTCTTGTAGTGTGGTGACCAAAATTGGATGCAGTACTCTAGGTGTGGTCTAACTAAGGCTATATAGAGTGGGATATAACAGAAATATAACAAGGAACCATTGTAACATATATGGATTGACTATGCTTTCATTTCTTTCATACAAGCAATCTAGGAATAAACAATTTAACATTAGGAACATGATAACTAGGCCATGGATGATCCAGAAACATGAAAAATCCCTTTCCAAGATCTTTCATCTTCCTTCCTTCTCTTCCGTCCCTTCATACTTCTCCCCAGAGTATGTGGGTGCCTATAAAGCATACTTAACCATCCTAAAATTAAATTGGATACCCCAACCTTATGGATATTTGAAAAAAAGTCTCTCAATTCTGTCAATAAAGAGACAATTTAAAGGCTGAAGATTCAGTCCAGGATTTAATGTCCAGAAAAGAAATTACTCTCCAACAAAATGTCTATGGCAGTGATGGCGAACCTATGGCACACGTGCCACAGGTGGCACGCGGAGCCATATCAGAGGGCACGCGAGGCGTTGCCCTGTCAGCTCCACAGGCAAACTGGAAGTTTGGAAAAATGCACTTCCGGTTTGCCGTTGGGCTGTTTTTTGCACTCCGGGAGGGTTTAGGGAAGCTTCCTGAAGCCCCGGAATGCGAAAAATGTCGAAACAGGCAAACCGGAAGTTCGGAAAACGCACTTCCGGTTTGCTGTTGGGCTGTTTTTAGCACTCCGGAGGGTTCAGGGAAGCTTCCTGAAGCCCCGGAGTGCAAAAAACAGCCCAACGGGCAAACCGGAAGTGCGTTTTTCCGAACTTCCGGTTTGCCCGTTTTGCCGTTTTTCACAGTCCCAGGCTTTGGTAAGGCCTTTGCGCGGGGGTGGGGTGGGGGTGCGCATGTGCAGGGGGCAGTGTGTGGGGGTTGTGCGCATGCGTGGGGGGAGAGGGAATGGGTGTGGACATGTGTGCGCGCGCTAGCGTGCGCACACCCCCCCTTTTGACACGCGAACCAAAAAAGGTTCGCCATCACTGGTCTATGGAGATTCTCCAACAAAACAAAACCATATTTTGGCCTAAGCTCCCAGTTCAGTAAATCCAAAGTTCTTCTAATTTATATTTTTGATACAAATTTTACATGAAAAACTTTAAACTTTCTCTTTACTGTACAGAAGCATAGTAACAATAGTTTGATTCTTTTCTTCTTCTTAGTGTTTTCTTACACCTGCAGAGTCTGCTTTGATTTTCCCCCAGGTTAACAGTATTGATTGATTGGTTGCAACAGGAATTGGCTGACCAGTTTGTTGCCTGAGCCTGACGTTGCAAACTAAGAAAAAGTGACACGTCAAATCTTTCATTCATAAGGCGGGACTAGAACTCACAGTCTCCTGGTTTCTAGCTAGGTGGTTTAACCACTAGATCAAACTGGTTCTCATATTAACAATAGCTTGAATATCAGTTGCAAATGGAAACACTGCAGAGCAAGCCAAAATCATATATATTAAAGTCACTTTAATACTAAGCATCTCTAGCATAACATCGTTGACATCCTATCCTTTCTAAATATCCACTGGGTTGTCTAGGAAACTATTAAAGATGACATACTTATGAAAATGATATAATTTTATAAACAAGATCAATACATCCTACAACTAGGGAAAAGGGGGGGGGGGGAATCAGTGAAATGACATGCACCTATTTTTTAAATCAAAAAGAGAAAAATCTTGTAATAATTAAAAGTAAAAAAAATATTTCCCAAATTGCTGAAAACTATGTTACAGCAATTATGAGGTACATCTCATTAGGGAAGGAGATTAAAAAGTAAATTAAACAAAACAAACTACTATTTTCTTCTATATGGTGAGTTTAGAACTCTGGGAATAATAAACTTGCTCAAACCCTGATTGGCACCTTTGAAAAGACACTTTGTTTTCTAATTTCAGAAATTGTTTGTTAAATTGTCAGTTATTAGAAACCTTTGGATCAACAAGCTTGACAATATTGATTGAGTTTTCTTCAATCTTTAGCGAACAATGTTTTAACTAAAAATTTAAGAACTTAAAAACTTTTTTTTTTAATAAACAACAAAAGAGTGATTCAAGCTTTGACTTTAGAAAAGTACAAATGGACTAAAGATCAAGATAAATTTTAAATCGTTTTTTTGGAAATAATTATAAAGAATCCTTTTGTTTTTGATTTTTTATAAAAACTATAAGACAACATTTTAAAAGTTGGACACTAGAGGGAATTAGGGGAAACTAAGGGTTATAATTACAGGAGAAGAAATTTTACTTACAATTACAGAATAAAGCAAAATTTTAAAATTGGACATATTGAAGCATATTTTTGAACAATGCACCTGTAGGAGGAGTGGCAAAACATGGGGTGGAGTTAAAAGAAGATCAGCCTAGAATCCTTATGTAGCAACCTAGTCCAATCTCCTTTGAATTCCATTGACCCTTATCTAACTCCAAGCAGGTGCTACCCATTAGTTGAAAAGATTCCTGTGCACAGGCATGATTAGCAATAAATATGTTTAACTAGACTTTCCTGCATGGATCTGATCTTTCCTGCCTGACAGATCCCAGAAGTTAATTTTAGTAGCTGGTGTCTCTATAGATAGACCGTATTAAGTGCTATGGAAGAGGAACAAGTTCTACCTGACAAGATTGAGACTGACATGGAAAACACTGGACATACAGAGGAAACCAACTGATGCCTTAATAATTAAAAAGCATATACAAACAATATACCAAGGGAATCACTTGGATAATTTTCCTATACTGGATTTACAAAAGAGGCTTGTTTGAATAATTTTATGAGAAGGGACAAAGAAAAATTCAAATGGAATCAAGTTCCACAATATTATTAGAAGGGACTAAGGTTTAAGATTGTTAGAAGTAAAAGAAAGGAATGCAAACATAATTCATTTCATCAAGGTTAAAATAAATATCTTGTTATCTCCTTAATGGACTTTTGCTGACATCAGAACTGAAATGAAGATGCTTTATGGATTTGATTTGTGATAAGAGTTGGGCTATGTGAAGCAGAAATCATTTGTTGTATTTTAAGAGAAGATGCTAAGTTACTAAAATTGTTTATACTTCTGATGAAGGTGGAAAGTCCCTTCTTTATATATTTCTTTTCTTTTTCTTTATCATGTTTTTATTTTTATTTTTCAATTTTTTCCTTCTCCCTTTCTTTTCTCTTTTTATTCTTCTAGTTTTTTCAGTTTGTGTTAATTTTTACTGTTATTATTGTAATCTCTGTGTCTGGTGTGTGTGTGTGTGTGTGTGTGTGTGTGTGTGTGTGTGTGTGTGTGTGTGTGTGTGTTTATGTGTATACTACAAGTTTAAATTCTGTTGTGTTCATATCAAGAGAGTCAAGCCACCCTGCTATTCCTTCAACAACAGAAGCCTTTAATACAATTACTGAGAATGTTAATTGATTAAACTCTGCTGTTCAATAATGCCTTAAATCAAGTGAAAGAGCTTTTAAAATTCCAAACATTTCAAGTTGAGACACCTTCTCTAGAATCTCTTTATTTCTTATGATTGCTCTTCGGAGTTCTTCAGAATCTAGAGAAAGAATTATTTCAGCCCCAAATTCTTTTGATTCTTTTTTGCTAACTGAAGATAGGAGAGAATAGGAGTAATTTTTTTCTCAACCGGTGAGATTTTTCACTCAAAAGTTGCCACAGCGTGGAGGTGAAGAAAAAATAAGATTATCCACTTGCCAATTTACCTGCAAAGCAGTTCAATTTTAGTAGATAATCTCTTTGCTGTTGGGTGAGCAGAAATTGTAACTCAAGCAGCCATCATAGCAGAACCAAGTCCATCAAGAACCTAATGGAGGTATTTAAATAATATGCTAAGCTTGATAGTGTTAACATTGATTAGGGTTTGAAGGGGACAGAAAGATAGCATATTATATGAATCCAGGTAATAGTTTAATTCATGTTCAGTTAGTTGCTATTATCATGGATTCTGTAGACAGTCTGGATTGACTGAATCATGTCCTTCATTTATTCCTCTGATACATTACTTTTATTGGGCTTCTAATGAAAATGCAATATATAGAAAAGGTATTAAGGAAAACATTAAAAAGGGGTAATCCAAAACAGTGCTAAAAGGCACTACATCAAATTACAAATACATATTTCATTACTCCAATTTTTAAAACTTTTTAAAGTAAGAAATAAATACCTATTTTGAGTAAACCTAAAATATCTCCTGTGGAAAACAGGAACCATTAATGAGAAAGCTCTATTTTTGGCTATTACATTAACATTTAACACTAAAGGGAAGGCTGGCAGGAGGTCATCTAAGCAACATATAGCAATAGCAATAGCACTTAGACTTATATACCGCTTCATAGTGCTTTACAGCCCTCTCTAAGCGGTTTACAGAGTTCAGCATATTGCCCCCAACAATCTGGGTCCTCATTTTACCGACCTCGGAAGGATGGAAGGCTGAGTCAACCTTGAGCCTAGTGAGATTTGAACAGCTGAACTGTTGAACTAGCAGTCAGCCTGCAATGGCTGCATTTAACCACTGCACCACTTCAGCTCTATAAAGTTCTACCCATATGAAGGGTAGAACTTTAAGGAACAGGCAGCCTTTGATATGGACCTTTAATCACTTAAAATGTATGACCTAACACCCCAGGTTGTCACTATGTTGTTAAACACTAATTGCCTAATTCATAATTGAGAAAGTAGTTTCATCATTTTGATGAGGTGTTCCAGTTCTGGATGACAACTTTGAACCACCGCAATTCCTCTCTTCCTGAGCTCTTCTTGTAATGTAAACTGTAGTAATTCAGACTTGTCATTACTACACACATAGGACAGTCCTCAGGTTAATTTTATCTAAGGAAGATGCAGTGTAGATGCCATAGCATTATAGGTTCAGCCCAACAAAGCATCCCCACCTCATAACACAAGAGAAAGAAAAAGAATATAACTAACTCATTTGTGAAAGCAAATTGCTGCAGTACAATAATTTCATTTGGTACACCTAGTGAATAAAAGGCACCCTCGGATTTTGAGAATTTGCTGACAGAGAGGAAACAGCTGATCTTCCACAGATTTTCTGCTGCCATTAATGCCACCTGAAAATAACCTTATCCTGTGCCATGAAGGACTTTATAGCTATTAAAGAGCACCTTGAATTGTACTTCTGAGCCTACTGGAAGTCAATCAGAGGTAGTATTCAGCAGGTTCTTACCAGTTCTGGAGAACCGGTAGCGGAAATTTTGAGTAGTTCAGAGAACCGGTAAATACCACCTCTGGCTGGCCCCGCCCCATCTATTCTCTGCTTCCCGAGTCCCAGCTGATCGGGAGGAAATGGGGATTTTGCAATAACCTTCCCCTGGAGTGGATTGGGAATGGAGATTTTATAGTATCCTTCCCCTGCCACGCCCACCAAGCCACACCATGCCCACCAAGCCACGCCCACAGAACCGGTAGTAAAAAAAAATGAATCCCACCACTGAAATCAATGTATCCTGTGAAGGAGTGGAATGACATGGCAAGCCCATAACCACCCATGGTGCCCCATTTTAAACCAGTTGCAACTGGACCAGACCAAGTCATATGAAGGTACAAATTGCTACATTTTTCTGTAGTCCAGATATCTCTTTGCTTCAGTTTATAAGCAATTTACAATTTCCAAAAAGTCTACATGTATATTAAGATGCTTTGAGAGGTGTGGGGAGTGAATGCAAATTTGAGGGGTACCTGGAGGGAAAACTGGCTAGAATAATTTCCTTCCGTGTTAAACTACCAGAAAATCCTTTGCTGCCTTTCCATACCTGTATGTGGGATTTTTGTTTTCTTCAGGCTGACGTTTTAAAGGGTTTCAGTGGTCTAAAACAAAATGGGACTTGGATGATTTCACATCCTTGACAATTGGTGTCTCTCTGTGTATTAAGCACCGGGTGAGCTAGTCACTTCACTTCTCATGGCGTTTCTTAACATTCTTAAAATATATAAACTAGATCCTGCTTGGTTTGGTCTTGGTCTTGATTGACTATTTAGCAGTTGCCTTCTGTTATGTTTTTCCCATTCTTAGCAAATGTCTAACCAGGATATTTGGTACCGGATCTTTTCCTTCTTTAAATCATTAAGAATAATGAAGTAGAAATGGCAGCCTCAAAAATGTTTGTGATTGGACACTTTTCCTTATTTGGACAATAGGCTTGTCTATGAATCATCTTATGTGGTACAGATCACACATTCCTTGTGAAAGAAAAAAAGATATATACTCCATTTACTCTTTTTTGGCAATGTAGGTGCTCTGACACTAATCTATAGTGTAAGTCAGTCCAGTAGAGGGCAAACTCTCTCCCTTTTGTGCTCTCTCTCTCTCTCTCTCTCTCTCTCTCACACACACACACACACACACACACACACACACACACACACACACACACACACACACACACACACACTGTTCATTATGTTTGAGCAGTTTTTTGGAGCAGTCTCATGCAGATTTCCACAATTACCTGCAGGATTTTGATGACTATAAATCACTCACCACAGGCTAGCAAATGGGTTTTTTAAAAAGGAAAAAAAGCCACTTTCATTGTATAAAATAGCTTTGCATGTGGAAAATTACCCGAACATTCCATTTTTATTTCACATGTGAAACCAAAGTCACCTTAAATAATCCTATTTCTCCCTATTGATCTCCATTTAGAGATTATTTCTTTGCTCATCTTATTTAAAGCTCTATTTTACACAAAATAAGAATGCATCATCGCTGATTATATGCTTCAGCTATTGGGAAACGATTCAGAATTCCAAATTGCTGTTTCATTGTATCAACCTTTTAAGACTGCTGTGTATATTCTGAAAGAAATATCCATATTTTTGCACCATGCTAGCTGTAAAATGCTGTTCTTGGCTTAAAACTAGGCCATTGTGCTCAATGGGATTCCTGCCTTTGAAAAAAAATGGATGCAATATTCATTGTCAAAACTCTTACACTCCTTAGAATTATTCACTAAATGTTATAATCTATAACCCACCTACCCCCAACCATCCAGATATATGGGACTTCACATCTGGATAGTTTCTTTTTGAGAAAGGCTTGGAAACAGAGGTGTCCATGGGGTGTAAAAAAATCATAATGGAAGTGATGACAGTGCAATCAAAGGTCTGTTCTTTATGTGCATCACAAATAAAAAATGGATGGAGCTTTAATTGTACCGTTATAACTGCCATCTTGAATTTTTTTAACCATATACTGCAGACAGTCCTGCTGGGAACGTAAAGGGATAAAATATCTATTATTTTGAAAGTATTTTACTATTATTTAGCTTAATTGGAGGACACTAGATTTCATCATAATCTTTGTATGGGATTTATCAGAGGATTTGGAAATAATTCCTTGCTTCAGTATCTGTAACAGTTCTGATAATGGCTACTGCTATTGTTCTGAGGACCGATTCTGATTTTTTTTTTTAAGCAGGCTTGATACAATCTTAGTCTTCCACAAAAGTGATCGGCCCTGGATGTTTCTTTTATCCCAAACATAATGCCAGTTGATTGACACAGCTCCCAAGCCAGACCTAACTCAATGTTTAAAGCTTCTTTACTAGGTTTATTTCTGCTTTTGAAAAAAAATAGCTTTTCCTCAAATAGGGCAATGTGTTGTGGGAAGAAATGTCCATCTGGGTTCAGTTCCAAGTGGGGAGAAAGACACTGGAAACATGGAGACTGCTTGGAAGGATAGTTTTAATGGTGAAGCAGAACCACATGATTTGAGGTCCTAGGCAGTTGGGCACATGGGAGAGAGAGGGAGAAAGATTTATACCCTCTCTTGGTCTTTGAATTTGAACTTCCTGTTCCTGTGGCAAGCTATTGGCTGCTGTAGGGGTCATAGCTAACCTTGTAGGTTTTCTGAGTCAAGCTTGGTTGAACTGTGTTGGGTGATGTAATGAAGAGGCATGTGTTCTGAAAAGGTGTTGGGCAATTCCTATTATGGCTTAATGGCTTTGTCCTGGTTTGGATCTTTTTTAAAAAAAAATTTTTTTTATTTTTTCACCAACTTTACATAAACATCCATACATATACCATAATATCAAAACATACATAATTATACATTTCTGTCCAAAATGCCATAAACAAATATCCTAAATTTGCACCTTTTGTACTTTTATCTCCCATCTGTTTTCCTTCTATATATCATACTACTCCCCTCCCTCTATCTCCCTCTCTTCCCTCTACCTTCTTTCTCCCTCTCTCCCTCTTTCCTACTTCCCTCCTCCCTCTCTCCCCTTCCTTTCTACTTCCTCTTCCTCCCTCTTGTCCTTCCCTGAGTACATCTAATCATAATCCATTTTATAGTTAACAGACGAGCAATTCAAAACCCTGACTTCATTCCAGCAATGGTGCTACTCTTAAACTTATATCTTTTCCTTTATCCATATTTATATATGGTGAAGAGCTTATAGGGAAGAGAACCTGTGGCCTAGAGGTTAAAATTGCTGCCTTACAAGCAGACTGCCCAGGTTCAAATCCCACTAAGGGTATGGCTATCTGACGAGAGCAAAATAGCTCGAAACAGATCTATAATAGTCTCCCTTTATTTTCATTTATCAGCAAAAAATGTTACATACACACACACACACACACACACACACACACACACACACACACACACACACACAATGTTCTTCTAGGTATATCTAATGTTATTCTAATGCTGCCTCCTTGCCTCCTATTTTTGTTGCCAGGGTCTACCACCTTTAATTTTCAATTTTCTTCCAAATTAATCACTATAGCTTATCTTCCAGACATATTCATTGTCTCTTGTACCTCTTAATTTTAGGCTGTACTCCTCCCTTTCCTCAATTTATATCTTTACTCGTTTTTTTATTCTGTCATTTCTAAATGCCCTAAATTTCTGATCGCTTTTCCCATTTCATATCTCCCTTTCAACTTTATTACTTATTTTTTTTATTTTAACTCATTTTCCATATTTAAACAAATTCTAATCTTATCACTACACTTCCATCCATTGGTTAATTACATTACCAACTTCCCAATATACAATAATAAAGAAAAAAAGAACCGCTAATTATCTAAAATCTCTACAACAAAAATCCAATTTATAAATTATATAATCTTATATAAAGACCTTTAAAAATGATAATTATACAGATCTTATAACATTCCAACAATTTCAGTAATTATCTAAATCCTTTTCAACATTAAATCAAATTTATAAGTTATACAACTCTTATATAGAAACAAATCTTATAAAGAAAAGTAGTAATTACATTTTTTAACCTTCCAACAATTGACCTACTATAGTCTAATTTATTTCCCTTCTTTTCTTTATTCTTTTTCCCTTTCATCATCAAAATTTAATTTAAACCATCATGTACCAATCTAATGTAGAATGATTAACTTATAAAAAACCTTTTAACAAGATAATTATGCTGATTAATTATACACACTTATACACAACTAATAGTGTTGACACAATTGAATGTAAAATAATAATTCTAATTTTTTTATAACATTCCATTATCAATCTTATATAAGAACTACTTAATTATATACAATTATCTAACCCCTCTTCCTTTCTATTGACCTTCCCCCTTTCATCCATCCTCTTTTGGTCTCTCAAAAATTCTACTTCTTGTAGGTTTTTCCCTTCCAACCCTTTCTCTTAACTTTTTCTTTTTCTTTCTTTTATTTTTATGCCAATAACTTATTTTTTTCCAAATTCCTTTTCTTCCTTTTGAGTATATTATTTGTGTACGTCTGCTCTCAATTCCTCCTAGTGTTCTTCTCCCTATTACCCCCTTATTTTTTAATTGCTTCTTCTGAGACCAATGCTCCCCACTTACTCTTTTCTTATCACTGTAAATCCTAGTGTAATCATCAATCTGTTTATTTTATTTTCAGTCCCTTTTTCATCTGTGTAATCTCCTTGTTCTTCATTTTCTTCATTTTCATTTTCCACCATTGTAAATTCTAAGTGTTCTTTATGAATCCAGCTTCATTTCTATTTTCTTTTCACCTCTGATTTCCAAAAGGTAAGTTTTTATATCTTCATAGATGTATTTTAACATCTCAGTCAATTCTTCATAGATACACGCCTCTATATTGTCAAGTTCACAATTCACAAATTTCACAGATTTTTTTTACTTGCAGCTTAAGTCCATATAATCTCTTTGTATTTCAGTCCAATCCAATTCAAAATCCTCTTATCTTCTATCACCAAAACAGTGCATCATCAAACACAATAGCACAACACACACTGCTTTCAAGTCCTTTCAAGCTCCTAGTTATCTTCTTATGAGCAAGGTCAGTCTCCAGCTGTCAGCAAATTCAAGCTTTCCACAGTCTGTTGCAATATTTTCCTTTAACCAGCAGATGGCATTGCCAGTTTCCCAATATTAAGAACCGAGGTGGCGCAGCAGTTAGAGTGCAGTACTGCAGGCTACTTTAGCTGACTGTGATCAGCAGTTCAGTTGTTCAAATCTCACTGGCTCAAGGTTGACTCAGCCTTCCATCCTTCCGAGATAGGTAAAATGAGGACCCAGATTGTTGGGGGCAATATAAATATACATTGCTTAATGTGTAAACCGCTTAGAGAATGCTTGCACTATGAGGCGGTATATAAGTCTCACAAATAAATAACTAAATAACTAAATAACTAAATAACAACTAAATAAATAATAAATAAATAAATAAATAAATAAATAAATAAATAAATAAATAAATAAATAAATAAATAAATAAATAAAAAATAAATAAATACAACTCTTTTACAAAAGTCTCCAAAGTATTTTAAATTCACTTAGCACTTATAAGATATTTTCTTCAAATTCTTTATTTTTTTCCAGTCCCTTTAACTTCCACCAAGTCCAATTATAAAGACGTCCTCAAATTTGGGCTTTTAAACTTGTTCCTTTAACTCTCTCTATGGTATTTCCAATTGCTAGATAGCCGCTCACTCCATTTTAGAATCTCTTTTGTCTCCTTTTAAATTTTAAATTTCTTCTTTTTATCATTAAATTGGCCAAACACTCACCCAGCTTCAGCACTTCTTCACCTCTCTCCAGCACAAACACTTAGATCTTGTCACCCAGGCAATCCACGATCTCTCCATTTCAATCATTCCGATCGTGGCCATCCCAGCTAATGGTGACAGAGTCGTCTTCCACAGCTGCTGGCCAAGAGGCTGGTGCCGGCTCTCGGGGGGGGGGGTTTGCAAACTCCCCCAGACCACCGACTGGTGCCTCTTTTCTTCACCGCCCCTCCAAGGTAGATCTGACCTGGTTCCAATCCAGCTCCAGGTCTCCAAATAACTGGGATTCGGGGTTTCCCGCGGAACACAGAAGACACCTGTAGCGCTGCAATGTTGGCCACGCCCCTTCCCCTGGTTTGGATCTTGAATGAGGGCTAATCCTATCATGTCCTGAGGGTGAAGGTCTTTTGTTTTGTAGATAAGCTGGCCCAGCCTTTTGTCTTGTAGATAGGTTGGCACCAAAATATCTGCTGGGGGAGCAAGGAGCTGAGGCTCTGAGTTTATGTATTTAGAAACATGTTTCTCCTTTAGGGAAAATACAATATTCTGCCTTTTTAATATTTCCTAGAATATTTCATTTTTCTAAGACAGGGGTGGGTGCTAACTTTCTACAGTGTTTAAGTGACTTTCAAATCCCCAAACATTTTCAGAGTCTTCTTCCTGGGAGATGGATGGGATAGGCCATGTGGGGTCCACCTGTTTGTTTTTTTGGTCCCCCCACCTTTTCCACAGTTCCTTGGCTTCATTGCTACACTCCTAGGAATTAATTGGCTGGGCTGGGCAGCAAGGTGATCCTTTGCTCTAGCAATTATATCCGCCTCTCCCCCAACTCTTTTCAAAAATTAGTTTAAAATTTTAAGATAAGTCCCAGAGATCCAGCCGGATTGGTACGATAAAGGGTTTGGGTTGGAATTATAGCAGACGAACAGCTGAATTGTGAGAGAAGACAGGAAGGAAGTCACTATTTTAATTGTCATTGTGTGGACTTCCTTTGCAAGGTATACATATAAAGAGATCAACCTGAAAGTGTTTGCTTTTTATCCTGAGAAAGAGACAGAAGTAGCACCTAGATGCTTTCATGTTGAAAGGCCATGGGACAGGAGAGCTTGCTTGTTTGTAGATTGCTGGAGTGTTTTGATTGAATAACATGAGTAATGAAAAGAAACATTTCTTACTAACTCACCTATGGAACCGAATATTCTACCCCATTTGTTCAGGACTGTCTCTGCTCTTTCAAAGTGAGCAGAAAATTTTTGGTATTCATCAGCAGATGTTGCCATGTGGCTTTCATATTTTTGTAATGGTAGTTGTTTGATTCATGTACACACATATATACTCCATTATTTGTTTATTTAAAGACTGTACATAGCCATCCACACTGAATAATATGACACAAGGCAGTTTACAACAACAAAAAAAGATAATGGAAACAACAATCAGCAATTAACAATAATGATAATAATAGCAATAGGTGACCTGGCTTACATTAATTCTCTCTCTTGAAGGAAACTTACCCCAGCCCTAACATGAGGGGGGCTAGCCAAGTTTTTAGAGCCGGCCTAAAGGCCAGAATGGTGAGAGCCAACCAAGCATCAGGTGAGAGACCTTTCCCATTACAGGAAAGGCACACCTTCTGGAAATATACCTTGTGCAGTGCACTTGTGTGAATATATGAACAAAATTATATGAAGGATGAAGTATATGAGATCCACTCAAAGCAGGTCATAAAGGCAGAAGTGTTTGTTCTGGAAAATTTCAGCTTATGTGGAAAAATACCAAAATGGAAACCTCTAAAAAGACATAAAAATGGAGAGTACTCAAAACATGAATTGGTTCTCAGAACAAGAGATGTGAACTGGATGACTTAGTGACACTCAAGTAGAAAAGTATTAGGTGTCGTGAGAAGAATACCAAATGGTACCATAGTACCTCGAAGTCATCCCATAGAAAGTGGACATCCCAGATCAATTATTCCAAAACTCATATTTAGCCTGGCTGCCAAACTTGGAATGGAGTAGTAAGTGTCCATGAGAATGAGTGTGTCTGTGGGCGTGAATGAATGAAGCTTTTCATTCTAAAAGTGAACTATTAAAGTTGTACGTGTAAATTAGTTTACCTGTGACCCGTGTATCTGGATAAATAAGAACAAGTAGCATTGAAGCTTTTTTATGACCCTCTGTATAACACATAATGGAGACTGAATTAAACTTATGTAATATGATATTTATTTATTTATTTATTTATTTAATTTTATTTTTCACACTTCTTAACCATCCATCTCCCTCAGAGAGGGGCTCTGGACTTGATTATGTAACATGAAATAGCAGAACATTTTGTCCTTCCCACATTCTTAAATTTTAGAAAAAAATCCTGTTTTTGGCAGTGATGGGGCAAATTGCAAAGGAGCTCAGCAACATTCCTATTTGCTTCACCTCATAATATGGGAATGAGCATTGAGGTAACTTATCATTTATGATAACCATTTGCCTTGGAAAGAATAGTTTCATTTGGCATAATTTGTGAATAAAAGCACGGATATTGGGGTTCTATGGACAAACAAGACAAAGGAGATATCCCACAGGTTTTTGGATGCTATTGATGCCCCTTCTGTCTTCTCAAAATATGTTCGAAGGATGAGACCTTCTGGAACAGCACGGAGGTAATGCAGGAGATTGTAGAGAGTGAAGGGGAAATAAATATTCTACCTCCCCATTCTGGGTAAACAAGTATAAGAATTTCCCCCTTCTCTCTACAGTCTCCTGCATCATCTCTGTTCCAGATGGTCCACTCCTCAGGGTTTCTGAAAACTGTTTGTCTGAAGAACACAAAACAACAACAGCAACAAAAACCACTTTCCAAAATGGGAAAGTAGCAATGTCTGGAGGAATGTAGCTACAGACTTCGTCCCATAAATTCCATCCCATGGACTACAAACTGGCCCTCATCTACTCTATCTGCATCTTATTCCATTGCATTAGTGCCATACTCTCTTGGAGACCCCTTTCCGAAAGCATCAGAAAAAAATATGCTTCCCCAAGCTGAAAATTTGTTGTTTTATTTTTAAATGTTCCTTTTAATTTTAGGTGTCTCACAAAGTCCTTCTGTGGCTCTATCATGGCCAGGATGAACAGTTGTCAGTTGGGTAGAAATGTCCCCAAAACAAATATGTTTACTGGACCTCACAGGATTATATCTCCTGGAGTGCCCTTGTAAGGCAATTAAAGTGGGAAAATCAAGAGAAGATCAGAGATTTGTCAGAATATGTATTTCTATTGAAAAAGGAAAAGGAACAGAAATGCAAATCACAGGTTAACAATTGAAGACTGTTTCAGGATGGAACCAGATGAGAAGTGAATGAGTGATCCTTAAAAGGATACTGCATAAGAAATGTCAGCCTGGTTAATCTTAGAAAGATTTCTAAGTGCACCAGGAAGAGAATAAATTGCTGTTTTTCTGGGCAAGGGGATGAGGAGGTGGTTGACTTTAGCGAGTGGATGAAGATACAGTGTTGTCTTGTTGAATTGAGAAGTAAAAGAAGAGATAAACCAAATATTCACTGCATACTGAACCTGCAAATAATTTATTTTTTCTTATTAACTTACTCCAGTGGTTCTCAACCTTTTCTTCACCACAGACCCTCTTTAAATACCTTTCACGGCCACAGATCATGGCCACAAGACAAGATTTAAATCATAACATTTCTTCAAGCCTTCGTGTCCTCCTGTGATGACATTGTGACACACACACCCCCAACAGAGGCCCATGGACCACAGGTTGAGAACCATTGATCTATGCAATTGCTAGCATGAGGAAGAATATGGAGCCTTTTGCAAAGGGAAGTCTGAAGCGGACCTCACAATCTGGCAGCCTCTGAATGAAATGATGAAAGGTTTGAAAAAGAGAATAAAAAAACTAAAGAAGAAGAGAAATCTCTTCCCCCAGAGATCCGGATCATCCCCACCTTGCTGGTCTTCTGAAAAGCCATTAAGATATGGCTCTTCCTGCAGGCGGGGTGAGTGTGAGACGACTTTATATTTGATGTCTCCCCCATGTATGTACCGTATTTTTCGGAGTATAAGACGCACCTTAGTTTTTGGGGAAGAAAATAGGGGAAAACAATCTGTCTACCAGGTATTCATCTGGCTAGCATCCTTAGTCTGGTCAGCTTCAGCACATTATTTTATCCCCTGGTTAGGACTTAAAAAAACCTTCTTCTGAGAGAGTAACAATGAAAGAGCATGCAAGTCGGTAAGAGCTGGGAAGATAGTTAGCACCTGGTTAGGGCTAGAAAAAAACTTATTCGGAGCAAGTAGAGCAATGAAAAAAATTCTGCAAAGACTTAGGGCTAGAAAAACATTCTTTGGAGAGAGTAACAATGAAAAAGCCTGCAAGGTAAGAGCTGGGAAGATCATTAGCACCTAGTTAGGGCTGGAAAAAAAAGCTACATTCAAAGTATAAGACGCACCCAAATTTTCAGCCACTTTTAGGGAGGAAAAAGGTGCGTCTTATACTCCGAAAAATACAGTATGTTGTTTATATGTTTTTTAAATTGTTTTTTTAAATTGCCTTTTTTAATGATTTGTTTGGAGTTTCATAAAATGTTGTACACCGCCCTGAGTCCTGAGGGAGTAGGGCGGCATAGCAAAACTACCAAATAAATAAATAAATAAATAAAATATTTTCGGTTTCTGATGTTGAGAGACCTGAACAGTTCTGAGCAGCCATCAGACTTAAAAATCTGTTGGAACACCCTGTCGTCATTCTCAGCAGATTTTACTTTCTGGTGAAGAAGCCTTATGCTAGCCAGAATGCACCAAATTGGGAAATGTAGGCAGAAATCTATTATTGGTATGCTGACCATTGTGCTAAGGGATTCTTCTGTGTTGCATTTCCCCAGCTTTTTGAATAGTTTAACATTGCTAAATAAAAACAGCCTTTAGTAATATACTGTTTGAATCACTTACACATCTGGGTCTTGAGAACAAGGTCATCTGCCTCCTGTTTCCATCAGGCTGCATCTGTAGATGCATTTGCATATTTAGCTGATCATAAAGTTAAATAAAGTTGCCTTGTGACACTCATATTGTATCTATTACATATTTCACTTCAAAACCTCATCTTCCTTAAACCCTCTTCAGCATGCTTGAAGTAGGAAAGCAAAATGAAAGGAATTTTCTATTTAAGTCAAGCACTGATATTGTGTTACACAATTCAATCTTGTCTCTCTACCTGCTCTCAGAAAAATACAAGACACGGGGGAAAAAAGCGCTGAATGCATTGTCAGCAGTGGCATAGGTGTCTGAATGCATCTGTAGCTTCCCTCTCACTCATCAGTGTAATTGTTGTCATGTTATTCCTTTTTTTTTTTTTGATTAGTCTGGTCCCCCAATCTCCAAGCTTTTTCTGGCCAAACGTTCTTCTGCTAGTTGTCATGGTGACGGGATTGTTAGAGAGGAGAAAAGCCCTGTTGTCTCTCATTCTTCTGTTGTGGTTTAGGTAATGCAGGAGGCATCACGAGTGAAGTGGATGGACCTTTTTTGCTCGACATCATTTCAGAGTATTGAAAATCTCACATAATAAAGGAGCAAATAGGCCCCCAACGAAAGAAATAACTAAGTTCCCTTTTGAAAGAAAGTGCACATTATTGTACAAGGGGGTATAACAGCAGCAACTAGATAGCGGTAGAATACAGGAGCTCTATATTTATTATTGGAACAATTGCTACAATTTGAATGCAAGTATATAAATACCAGCCATTTTGCAATTTAGATTTAATCTTTTAGAAAATGCAGCTCCTTTGCCAATTGTGTCTGTGTTCTTTTACTATTTTCCTCCTTCAAATGAAAACTCATGAAGTAAGACAACAAGAACAGATAGAGAGATAGGGAGAGGGAGAGAGAGAGAGAGAGAGAGAGATGGAAATACTGCTATAAAGGTTAGCTATAATTAAACGCTCCTTTTAGGCCACTCTGGGAATCAATTAAACCATCTTTTATTATAGAGAACTTCTATTCTACTTTCAAACTCTAGTCATCAAACTTTAAACCTTGAGGCTTTCTAATTCATTCCAGTCTCAGATCACTGCTCACAAGTTCTAAAAACAAAAACTGGAAGGGAATCTTGGGAGAAAATTCCACCTCTTTCCAAGGAGTTATAACAATTCTACTATAGTCTTTTCAAAATGCTTTACTAGAATGTCAAGGAAAAGTATTTAATCGGTTGTTATAGAAATACTGCCTGTTCTCAGTGTTATCTAAATATTAATATGCATCTAAGAAGCTCCGGTTAAAAACTATTAAAGCAAGTGGGTCTTTTTTTTTCCAAAAGGAGAGAATCAGAAGCATCCAATCACACAAAGCTGGAAAAAGATGCAGGTGTTTCAATGATACAAAGAAAGGTTTAAAAAAAGGATACAAAGAAAGGTAATCCATATATGCTTCCAGCCATTCCAAGGCACCTCTTTCAAAGCATTTGAAAATGTATTTGGTTTCTTTATTAATTTTTTACATTGCCTGATTCCTAGTGATTCTCCTTACGGTGTATCCCTATGCTATATCTATTTGAATCCGTTCATGCTCTCAATTCGGTGTTTGTTTTCAAAAGCATATGCTTTCTGTTTTACAGACCGCTGTAACCATAATTTAGAATTTACTTTTTTTATCTGCATAGCAAAATGGGACCTTTCTAGTCAACCTGCATAACATGATACTGTAAACCCACTGTACAGTAAATCAGCATTCTGTTTTTCCTCTGACATTTATCCATGGTAGTAGAGTCATGTTAGAAATCAAAGTGATACACTTAATTAAGGAGTACTTTCAAAATAGCACCTCTTGCCTTAGAACAATAATCTCACAAATATGCAATTTTGTGACTTTGGTTACAAAAGTCGGGAATAGATTATTTTCAAAACGTTACACTGTCAATTCACATCCTACCGAAAGTCAGTTACTAAATTTCCAACCATGGTATACAAAGATGTTAAAGAATGTCCCCATCTGCCCAACTCTTTTTTTCATGTGGACTAGCATGGTTACACTGACTCTGCACTAATTAGTTCATTTCTGTTCACACACATGGTCTTTTTCAAAGCCAATTAGTCCATTTTCCCCCCTGGTTTCCTCTCCAAAAGGGCTGAATCCTGGGAAGCTATCCTATATAGCAGGGGAAAGCAAAGGCCACGATGGACAAAGAACAACAAGACAAAAGAGATGTGCTAGCCTTACATTTCTAGCCCGGCTGATTGAAGGAATTCGTCCCTATGAAGAAATGTTTGAACTGGCTTCCTAGCACTGGAGCACCCTTGAAGAGGCGCTAGCTGGAATTATTTCAGCCCTCATTTAGAACTGGATGGTTTCAAATTCTAACTGCATTAAAAAGAGAATGTACGCTCAGTGTGTGAGTTTTTCGTGGCAATATTGGTACTTGCTTGGTACGTTTTATATATAGGCAACTTCCATCAAGTTGAGATTGATTTCTTACACCTATTCAGTGGGATATTATTTGCATGCAGGTACCCAGAGGAGCATAGGGGAGCCCATTCCATGTATTCCCATGTCTTAATTGTGTTCGTGAAGAAGAACATATCTGTGCGGTTGATAAGAGTTGAAACTGACTTGATGGTACATAATCCATCAAAATGTGTAGAATTTGTCCCTCTTAGGACAGAAGCTACCAATGAACCTACAAATCATCTTTCTCCTCTCAGAAATGAAATTCAAGTCCCCTACTTGTCTAGCTTGGGTCTACAACAGGGGTGTCAAACACGCGGCGTCACGTTGTCGTCTTGTGACATATCACAACTTCCCCCCCTTTGCTAAAATGGGGTGAATGCATCCGGCCCATGGGCCGTGAGTTTGACACGTCTGGACTACAATATTTTAAACACCCTATTTATTTTTCCTTGTTTGCTTCCACAGAGCTTTAAAATCCCCAAAGAGACCTGTTAAGATGTTCATGAACTGGGAGAGCCATGTTAACAAGGTTAGCCAATGAATAGGCATAGCAACTGAATCAGCCAACGGGAGCTAACCACTTCTAAGTCTGTGCAGAGAATCGAAACTGGAACTTAAGCTTAAGGCTGGGTGTGGCTCCAGTCTCCACTCTGTACTCTCTCAATCTGAACTCTGCTGAAATGAAACTAACTCTCCTGCTTGTGTTTACCTGTAACTGCTTGAAGAAGAATTCTACTTGTGGTATTGTAAATATATATATATATATATATATATATATATATATATATATATATATATATATATATATATATATATATATATATATATATATATATATATATATATATATATATATATATATATAATGTTTATAAAGAAGTTATTGAATCCAGCTGAATCAGTCATCTGTGTGTGCTTCTGGTTTTGATTTTGCAACAAACGTTAATAAGACCCTTCTCTCATTTCTCCCACCATTTGGCAGAAGGTTTATGTCAGCATAGTTCCTTCTCTGTTGTTTGTCTGCCTGCCTGCCTGCAAGAGGCAAATGCCTTTTTAATGCAGGCAGGTTCTTGGTAAGGATACTATGCTGGTTGCTTTCATGAATTTTAGTTGGTTGGTTGGGATCTGTTTAATTGAGCTGGGTTTCTTTAAAATAGTGCTTAAAATTATGTTTTTCACTGTCTTTTTAATTACTCATTCTGCATTTGTATCTTTTTTTCCTTGTTGTTACATACTTTGAACACTACTCTTTGTTGGGAAAGCTGCATATACAGATAATCCTCAACTTACGACCACAATTGAGCCCAAAATGTATGTTGTTAAGTCAGAAATTTGTTAAGTGGGTTTTGTCCCATTTTATGACTTTTTTTCACCTCATTTGTTAAGAGAATCACTGCAGTTCTTAAATTACTAACACAGTTGTTAAGTGAATCTGGCCATTTTTCGCCCTCCCCAGGCTTCAGGAGGATTTTTTTTGGCCTTTCGGAGGTTGGGGGGAGGCCGTTTTCACCCTCCCCAGGCTTTAGGAAAGCCCCCAGAGCCTGTGGAGGGCGAAAAACAGACCCAACTTCAAGTAGGCCCATTGGGTCCATTTTTTTCCATCCACGGACTCCGGAGGCTTTCCTGAAGTCTGGGGAGGGCAAAAACATCCTCCCCCTTGCCCTCCGGAAGGCCGAAAATCAGCTGGCCAGCATGCACATGCACGCTGGGGCTGACATAGGGCAATACCTTGCGTGCCCTCAGATATGGCTCTGCGTGCCACCGTGGCATGCATGCCATAGGTTCGCCATCACGGGTCTATAGTTTAGGCATAATGTGCAAGGCACCTCTGCTGAACAAACCACTGTGACATGAACAGGCCATTTTTGTATGTTTGAAAGACTGCAGAAATGGACGATGTAAACAGTATATTTCACTGCAAGTAAGGCATTGTTTCCACTTTGATAGATTCATATTCTACAATACCACTTGCAAATTTTGTGTTTCCAGTGAAAACTGCATCTTTTATCTGTCCCTGTATGCCATACCTTCATGTGAATCTTTATATACACTTTCAGTTTATATGAAATTCATTTATATAGTTCAAAACAGCAGAGAGTTATTTAATAGAAACTTGAGTATATAGAATTTTGGTTGATAAAAGATATATCTTTTTAGAAACCTGCAATCCTATCTGTATTTACCTGAGATTATAATCCATTCAGTGGGACTTACTTCTGAATAAATGGTTGCAAGAATTCAATGTAAATGTGTGAAAACATAAAAACAGAAAATTAATGCAACAATTAAAGCAAACGAAATACTGATTCTCTACAATACATGAGCAAAATTACTGGGGAAAAAAAAATTCAGAGTCTTAATGTGATAAAGTCCTGCTATGGAATTTATTGGAAAGCAGTCAAAAATAGAATACTGTAATAAAATAAAATAAAAACTGGAGGGGGAGGACATCAAGTTGCCCCCATATGAACTGCTGGGAAGGAAGGGAATTTCAAAGGAAATTATATACATACGTACGTACGTACGTACGTACGTACGTACGTGTGTGTGTGTGTGTGTGTGTGTGTGTGTGTGTGTGTATGTATGTATGTATGTATGTATATGTATATATATATTTATATTTTAAAAGGTTGGTTTCTTTATTTCCATTAGGCACATTTAAGGGACTCATCAAAACCTTATAAAAGGAAGTGCTGTTAATCTATTGTTTGTCTTGGTCTGCTTAAGGGACAGAGAGAATGCAAACAAACCAAAATGAAGATCATTCCTTAAATCCTTCAGAAAGGAAGATAAGGACTAAATTATTGCTGAGAATTACATATAGGAAACCCTCAGGATAAGATAAGTCATTGTTCCTTATTTGCTAAGGGTCACAGCAGCATTACATTTACATATTTGTGAAGGGATTAAATTAGATCTTCCAGCTACAAATTCAATAATGGTTGGCTTTTAAATTTTTCAAAGCAAATGCAGGCATTGCTTGCTTTTTCTTTTCTTTTTTTCATTTTGAGCTCCGGCATGCTTTCATGCAATCTGCTTTCTTTAGCACTGGACGCAAACTAATCTAATTAGTTCAGAAACTTCCATGAACTACCTTCTTAAACTATAAGATATTTTAATTGGATCTTCTACCATGAATGTATCAAAATACTTTTCCTCCCCTCTCTCCCTCCTCCATTTTAATATAAAGCTTATGCACTTGTATAATAGTATCCTGATGTTTAACTGGTCCTAAGCAAAATACTAAAGCACTATATTTATCAGTGTCTTAAACAATTATTTGGCACATCCTCCAATAGATGGTCAACAGTATTTTCGGCACCATAATGCAGAGTAATTGCATTGGCAAATCAGACTGCAAACAGAAATTGGATTCCATCCAATTTTTTAAAATCCCCACTGGAAAAAAAACAAAATAGTAAATCTGTGAAGAGAGGAAAAATACTCAGCCATAGCATGCAACTGTGTGCTTCAAGAAATAATGCTTTGGTGATGCATAATTATGTTCACCAAAGTATTTGATGAAGAAAAAAGATTGGGAGAAGAAGGAAAGGAAGGAAGGAAGGAAGGAAGGAAGGAAGGAAGGAAGGAAGGAAGGAAGGAAGGAAGGAAGGAAGGAAGGAAGGAAGGAAGGAAGGAAGGAAGGAAGGAAGGAAGGAATTTTCTTCATGGAACTGAAAAATATTCAGTGGAGCTGTTCTATAAATAAAACATGGCAGCTTTTAGCCTAATTCTTAGTGTGAGAACATGCTACTTTTAGAGCCAACAGTAATGCCACTTCACAAAGGGGATGCTGCCTAAAGAGAGAATCTTGCCGTTCCTTTCCACTTTAAAATCAAGTACCTCAGCTCCACAATATCCTCAGCCCCAGGAGCCTGATGACTACAGTGCAAGAGTTAGACACCAAGCTCCCCTTTGGCAGAGCTTGTTCTGTCACCGCTATCACACCAGCTGAGGTCTCCGGTATGAACCCTCTGTGCCTTGCCTTTTGAACCCCAGCAGCAATTCCCTGAAGGGAAAATATATAATTTAAAAAAGGGTAGTGCACAAATCTCCATAAAATTGCCATATTTTTATTTTAGGTATGCCAGTGGATATGAACTAGAATTTAAATGAAAATATATATGATTGTTACCAGGTGACCTCTGTACCTCCTCAGTCTACTGTTCAAATGCCAAGATCTGGGTGGCAGCTATGTGCTATGCTTTTTTCCCTTTAGTTTTTTTTACCTTGGGTAGCCTTTCAAAGAAAGGGTTATCTTGGATACATCAATACTTGTTTATATGGTCATCCAGTAATATTCAAAAAGGAAAATATGGTATTTAGGATACTCGATCTAGGTCCTTTAGTTGACTTCGAACTTAATGTAATGAAATGCATGAATGCAGAACAACTCTAAACCTTGCATCACAGAAAATTACCTTCACATATTATTTCACAACAAGTAACTTAGCCACTGTTGGACAACACAGATGTTACTAGTCATCAAGGCTTAAAGTACTTATAATCAGTCATGAGATTTAAACCTTATGCTTATTTGTACCAGAATAGAAAATGGGAATACAGTATTATACTTTTATATATTTTTTGTTGTTGTTAGATCTAATACTGTATTGTCTGAGGAATTCTCACTCTGGATTTTTTTTCTTTTTATTCCATAGCTGCATTTGGGATAAAAATCAAATTGCCCTCTCTGTTCTTCATCCTTACCTGAAACCTTCTAAAGATATTTAACCAATAGGATTTTCTTCTTTCAACTCCAACTATCTGCAAATGCTGGATGTGTCTTGAATTTTTTTAATTTTAACATGGCTACACAATAAAGAAATAAATTTCCCCTCATAATGTTCTGTGTTGAAAGTGAAAACCTATTCCCCACATGCATGTAGGCATAAATAAGATGAACCAAAATAAAATTAAAGATACAGCTAAAAATGAAGTAAGAATAATGTGTAATTTGACCTGTAGGAAACTGAGAAAATGAAAAGACATTCCCCCTCAAAATTACAACTTTCTTGAAAGAGATGTTTCTTCTGGGCTAAACTCAATAATGAGTCTAATATAAAGGAAGCATTTTCCACACATCATGTCAATATTTACTGACTCTACGGACAAGTGGCTTTCAGGAGCCTGCTTTTTCCAACCCAAGTCTGCACCAGATCGCTTTGTGTATCCTTCTGCCTCTTGTAGTGAGTCAACAACTGATAAGGTAGCAGATGAAAGCTCTGATAGAAAGATGCTGGGTGATTTGTGTATGAAAATGTGTATTTGAAAAGTGATAAGAATACAAAGGTTGGCTTTGCATACTTTCTCCACAGCTTGAATGGTAACTAGAGAATTGCTATGGCAGCAGATGCCAATCTAGTTTCTGATGTCTTCAATCTACAACAGAACATGAAACCCTGGAACTGAAGTTCATAGACAAATGCAGCAAAATATAAAATGGGTTTAAGTAGAATGTATGCTGATTTTTTCCACTCTTTCTATATGTTTGATAAACACATTATAAACTCATTTAATGCAAAAGTTCATAAATTTAGTACATTTAAGAGACATCTTTGCTCTAAATAAAACTCTAAATACAGTAATATCCTTTTGCTATAAAACTGCAAAAGAAAAACAAAAACAAGCAAATATTTTTGACATCAAGTTTATATAGTTAGTACCAGTGGTGGGTTCCTACCGGTACGGTCGACTCTACCGCACCGGTAGCAGCCAGCAGATGGCGCTATTTGCACGCGACAGCTCCCGTGCCATCTTCGCCGGTCTGTCACGCAGCGCCATCTTTTGGGGGGGAATTTTTGGGCTGATTTTGCTTCCTGCACATGCGCGGAAGCAAAATCTTATGAGGGGACGCACATGCGCGTGAGATTTTGGCGATTTTTTGCTTCCGTGCATGCGCAGAAGCAAAAAAAGCGCAGAAATCGCGTGCACGCACACATCCCATCACAAGATTTTGCTTCCACGCATGCGCAGGAAGACAAATCGTGCGAGGGCACGTGCACGTGCGCCAAAACATGGCGATGCACGCACAGCGCACCGGTATCGCGAAGAAGAAGCAACCTGCCCCTGGTTAGTACCTTATAAGATGCATACATACATTCATTGATTGATTGATTGATTGATTGATTGATTGATTGATTGATACATACATACATACATACATACATACATACATACATACATACATACGTACATACATACATACCAAAAACACTGGCTCGTAAAAGAAATAATGAATCCCATCATTAAACATACTAAGACAGTCTTGGAACCTATTGTGCACCAGATGTTATTGATTTTAATTCCAGTAACCCACAATTAACAAGGCAAATAAGATTTATAATGCAAAAACATCTGGAATGCAATAGGTTCCTCCTCACTCTTGAATTATAATTCTAAGGACATTTCTAGGTGAGGTACTAGTTATGTAATTTTATGCCATGTCTAAAATGGCCTCGTGAAGGCTAGAGATTGTTGCATAAACTAGGGTTGTATTTTCTGCATGCAATATTTCAAGACATTGAATTATTGTATTCCTGATAGGAGAACATTTCTCTTTGTTCTTTGGGTTTTATACAGCCAGGATGCAGAAAATGTTTGAAATGCTGTCACCAGTCAGCATCTGTATTCTAGAAATTTTGGACAATGGAAAATTTAGAGTAATTCTGAGATAATTTCCATAAACTGGTTCATATATAAATCATAATGCGATTTGTTGTTTATTTTTAGTTTGAAATATTCACTATAACCATCAATTGTAAACCATGATTTAGTACCAACTTTATTTATTCTGAATTTTTTCTTTCCATTTTGGGCCACAAGCCAACATAATACACAATAAAAATATGTACAATTTGGCCCTTAGAAGTTTAATGTAACCATCTACCACCAAAAAAATAGGATGGTCAGGGATGGAAGTGTTCAACAAGCCTGAAAGGACCCAGATTAGAGGAGGCTGAACTAGACATTTTACTGAAAGTTCATGTACAATGAAAGAATTTCAGAAAGACAAAGAAAGAAACAATGTTAGGAAGCTTTTGTAAGCTGCCACCTTCTGATTGCATTAGAAACCAACTTTTCTGTCATTTCAGTATAATAAATTCATAAATCATGCTCACAGCAGCCATAGTATAATGACATCTGCATGGTGCAGTTACATGTTATTGCTTACTATCAGTCTACCCCAGTATTGCCTTACTATCTACTACAGGAATAGAGGGACTGGAACAGAGGTGGTATTCAGCCAGTTCGGACCGGTTCAGGCGAACTGGTAGTAGTGACCAGTGGGTGGGCCCGCCCCCACCCTCCCACCCGCCCTCCCGTCCTCCTGTCCTGGTGCTATGCCATCCCATTTAAGCACATTTTGAAGCTGCGCGCATGCGTGCTAGCTGCATGCACGAGCACAGCGCATGCATGGAAGGCCACATGCATGCACGGAAGAGGCACGTGTAAGCAAAGCATGAACGCACACACACGCTCATATTTGCGAATTTGGGAAGGTGAGGGAAGGTAAGTGAATACCACCTCTAGACTGGATGTCATCCATCAAGTCGTTGTCAGGGTTCCAAATAGCATCCAAAACTAAATCAGAGTCCGAGGCAAAGTATTGCTCAAAGTTCCAATTTATTAACAGAGCCATGTTGGAATGTCTGGGAGAAACCCGAATCTAAAGCTACAAAGGTTTCTCCACCCAGTTTAAAGTTCATTCCCTTGTTCCCACACCCACAAGTTCATCACGTTGACCAGTTGTCTTTTGCCAACGTGTCTGTTACTCCCATCAGCTTCCAGCCAGGTGCCGAACAAAGGATGACCTTGAAAGCCTAAAAGGAATTTGTTATGGCTACATGTCTACATTGCTCATGCAACCGCCCCTCCCAAATTCCACAGCAAGAATACATTCTAAGCATCAAGTGTGGCAGGCCAAAGTCTCTAATAAAATCTGGCTTCGGCCTGACAGTCTCCCAAGTCAGAAAAAAGGTCCTCTTTCTTCCCTAGACCCAAACTTAGGAGACAAATTGCTAGTACCAATAGAAAGGCATGGAATAACTGGTAATAGAGACTCTGTTTCTTCAGTCCTCCTAACTTCAATGTCCCTGAGGTTAGGTCTGCAGGAGTATGAGTAGGGCTTTGCACATTGAGGTCATCATTTGTCACTCTTAAGAGTCAGACAGAGGCCTCTCATTCTACATTTTATCTGATATTTAATTGGAGCAACCAAGTCTTCCATGTATGGCACCAAAGCATACATATAGTGCTGATCCAAGGACTGTGCTTTTCTGAGGGAACATACCACCTTCTCTTCAGTCAAGGAGCATAATAAGTGGATTGTGTTATTTTGGCACCTAAGCCAGAATACTTCATTCTCCCTTGCAGGAAAAATGCAAAGATTAAAAACAAATAATGGATTGTTCCTTTTTCACAATATCCACAGTGGTGCATGTGGGGCGATTTCCCCACTGAGAAATCACTGAGGTGATTCCCTTATACCAGTGTTGGCGAACCTTTTCGGCACTGAGTGCTGAAAAGGGAATGCGCCCGCGCGCCCGCGTGCCACAAACCAGAAGAGCAACTGGCCGGCGCGCATGCGAGCGCCGGGAAGATGATCTTCCGGTTTCTGGTGCATACATGTGCACCAGCCAGCTGGTCTTCGCGCACGCATGCATGCCAGAAACTGGAAGACCAGGTGGCCGGCGCGCATGCGCGTGCCAGAAACCGGAAAATCACCTTCCTGGTGTACACATGCACATCAGGCACCTGCTCTTCCAGTTTCCAGTACTCCTGCATGCGTCAAGACCAGCTGGCCAGCACGCCGGAACCCGAAAGAGCAACGGGTGACAGCTCGCGTGCCCGGAGAAATGGCTCTGCATGCAATTTCCAGCACGCGTGCCATAGCTTCGCCATCATGGCCTTATACTATCTAAAGTTTGGCTGGCTTTGAAAGCATGTATTCTACCACTGAGCCACTCAGCTATATTCCCAGACAGAAACCTATGCAAGCTGCAAATCTAAGAAAGAATGGATGCTTTCCAAGAGACAATTTATTCAAATCTTCTTTCAACTTCATTCACAGTAATGAGTGGCCTACGTTATAACTTTATTCTCTGAGAAATAATGTTCCCTTGGGAAATAATGTTCCCTTTACACAGACACAAACATAAACTTTCATATAAAGCCCTACTAACACACACACACACA
Organism: Diadophis punctatus similis; assembly: GCA_023053685.1. Taxonomy (NCBI): domain Eukaryota; kingdom Metazoa; phylum Chordata; class Lepidosauria; order Squamata; family Dipsadidae; genus Diadophis; species Diadophis punctatus. Next base: position 274,751,249 of record JALIGW010000001.1, on the reverse strand, counting down.
CACACACACACACCCCAATTTAATTAAATATCATTAGAAAATATGAAACATCAATCCTTTAATCACAAGCTTAGAAATGTGCAAATGCAATAAACATCATGTACATTTGGTATCTATAGCTGATTTTAAAATTATTTTTCCTCATATTTACACATCCAATCCAATCCTAAGTAACCAGTAAAACACAAATTCAGATTGCAATTCAGCTACAATGCATGCGAAGCACAAAAGCTTTCTAATGATCTTTGATTAGTTCTTTATTAAATTCATCAACGGAGCAAAGAAAATTTAATAAGCTTCACCATTTGTCATCTTTCTGATTAGAGTTTTGATTAGAACTTTAAGCTTTTATTTGCCTCCTTTCTATCCACTGCTATTATAATAGAGGGCAATGCAGAAGAACATATGTCTGATTTGGAATTCATTTAGAGATGCACAAGTTAGACTAAAGCTAGACAATTTTGTGGCACACAAACAGCCGTTTATATGGGTAACCTGAAAACATAGTTCTATTGGAAGCCCAGAGATTGGCCCAGATGATTCCTATATGTTAGTTTCAAAATCAAGTATTAATAATTTATTAAATTTATCATTTAAAGATCAGGGCAATATATAATATCATGTGATACTTCATTGTTCTTCAGATAGGGTGGACTCCAACTACAATGACTGCAATTTTCAGTGACCATTCTGGATGGGGCGGATTGGTTTTGGGCAACTGGCAATTGCTCAGTATCCCACATGTGGGAAAGATCCCATTCAAATTGAGTTTCAGTATTTGAAATGTGATAAATTAGTACTTCACAATGAGTGCAATAAAACTTTATATGTATATGTATAATTCTGAAGCGAAGTTTAATATTTTGCATTTCCAAGCATACTTCTACTTATACGGACTTCTGACTTCAAATGACAAAAGAATGAAAAGAAAATTATATTAATAAAGGATGCAATGGGAAGAAAATAGGTCTGTAGGGCTTCATTTAAGAACAATCTTCTGACCAATAACATTTCTGAGTCGTAAGTCTTGCCAAAGGGTAGGGGGGAACAGGTTGCCTATGATTCTCTAAAGCTTGACCATGAACCAAGCATATACAAACAGTCAAGATCAAAATTCATATAGTTCTATTGATATAACCTTTCTTACTGAACTAAGAAGGTCTTTCAACATATCAGTCATATATCTGCAATGTAGAAGTTTGTACCAATTTTGCAGCATTTTGTCTGCCAAGAGTCTTTGGACAAGCCAGAGATGTGTAAAGACATTGTTAAAGAAAAGATAGATATATTCAATTAAGAACTAAGATCTGGTCAATGGATTATTTGAGCTGAATCCATTGGCAAAGACTCCAAACGTTATAAGGAGAATAAGAGCTTGAATTGTAAATCAATTGAACCTGAAGGTAATTACCTCAGAAAAACTTCACTGAAAAAAATGCAACTCTGCAACTCCTATCATCTCATTAATATTAAGACATGCCATCTATCTAATTTTAGCATTTCAGGATAGCTAATGAAAAATTTCTTCTATGGAATTTGAAAGGGTATAGTGCTTCTCTACCAGCATTTTTTTTCTTTACCAACAAATACTCATTACAATATATTGCCTTATAAAACACCATTCCTCCCCCACCCCTTATCTCCAGCCTGATTACAACTAACCACAAAATGATCACTGGATAGTAATTTATTATTTCTAAGTACAGATATGTTGATTATGAAATGCATTTTTATGATATAGAGATTACAGTCCCTTGATTCAGGTTAGCATGTTAAACCAAGACAATATGTGAAAGACACATTGATAAATAAAATCAGTTCTCTTGATGCACTGAACATTAAGCTGCAATGGACAAGTATGAATTTGAATAAAACACATTTCCCCCCAGAGAAGCTGCAATTCTATTACAGTTGTCCTATTGTAGAAGATCAAAGTTAAACTATCAGTACGAGACTATTCATGTTATCTACAGTACATTTAACAGGATATTTCAATGCATATTTTATGCATATTTTTTAGAAGCAGTCTCCCAGTCCTGGAAAAGTAATTTAGAAACAGACAAACAAAAATGATATATTCATGTAAGCTATGATTGGAGGGAAAGAGGACTGCAAAAAATCTTCCAAATCTTTGATTAAGAAGTCAAAGTTTTATTTCTGTAAGCTGCACATTATAGAAAGTGCTTAGCTAAATGGAAAATAGATTTGTGGAGAGGATAATAATGGGATTAATCATCTTGTTAGGAAGAAGAAATGTATTGAAATAACTTCATGGTTGACATGGCCGGTTCTCAGATCAGGTCTCCTTTTCACAGACACTTGTAGTAACAGGCAGGGTGTTAACCTCGTCATCATGGTACTAATCGGTCCTCCAACGTCATTTTGTCTAGCTAAGCGGAAAGATTCATTATCTCCTTACCTATTCTCACCTAGAGTAGGGGGAATAGTATTTAGACCAACCTCTTACATCAGATAATTTTGCCATTTTAAAACAACTATTCCTTTCTCTTTAAATCAGACCTAATTACTGCAATTTCCTCTTAAATTGTTTGTCTTTGGGGGTTCAAAATAAGACTTAATGCAGCTGGGTATTTCTTGGTGCAGCTCTAACAAATTACAACTCTTTTTCACACACAAGAGATATTTTGTCACGGACAAAGGCTCAGCACCAACTTTAGAATTTTGCCTTCAAATTCAAGATAAACCCATAAAATATATTTGTTACATCCACATTTTTTGCATATAATTTCAGCAGTTCACAAAGACAATCACAATCATGACACACCAAAACAGAAAAATAAATTATCGTGTTGTTGATATACAAATTTATAATTTGAATTATTATGCAAATCACCTTTAATTGTCATTTTATGGAGGACCAGTGTCCTCTGCTCTCCACCATGAAGACCTTCACGGAGGATGCAGGTTTCCTGATTCACTGCTTGGCAAAGTATAGATTTTATATCAAAGGGCTATAAATATGAATCATAAATATGAGTCAGTTGCCAAGTTGTCCAAATTTTGATCACATGATCATGGGGGTGTTGCAACATTCATAAATGTGAAAAATGGTCATAAGTCACTTTTTTTCAGGGCTATTGTAACAGAAAACAGTCACTAAATGAACTATTGTAAGTCAAGGATTACCTGTATCAAGGAACCTGCTATTAGGAGGTTTATTATATGAATGGAATTAATAAATAAAAATAAATAATACTTTAAATTCTGTCAAATTGAAATAACATGCAATACCATACCTGTTGGAGGGATTTTACTTTCAATGGCAAATTAAGAAATTATGATCTGATTCTAACTCTAAAATGTATATGCATATATTTCCCTCGTGCCTCTTAGATGCTTTGAAGACACTAAAACGTATTCAGGATACTTTCTTTTGATGCAACCTACAATCCTACTTAATTTGTCAGGCTCAGCAGCTTTAATAACGATAACAGAATATACTGTATAGGCTACAAATCTTTGTGCATCTGTCCATCAACAACTACAGTGCAGGATTTTTGTTTATTCTTTTTCCACTGTTTTTATTATTGTTTCATTTATTGGTTTTATGGTTGTTATAGGTCAGGGTTGCTTAAGATGGGCAGCCGTTTAGGTCTTTTAAAACAACTAATAAAAATTAAACTTAATAACGGCCACAATAACATCAAAAAGAAGCTGTTTGAGAGAATCTCCACATTGATTCATGGACAGCTTGTCTAAAATTGGAATATTCACTCTTTCTGTCAAGGGTATACAGCAGTGATGGCGAACCTATGGCACGGGTGCCACAGGTGGCACGCAGAGCCATATCTGCCGGCACGCGAGCCGTTGCCCTATCTCAGCTCCAGTGCGCATGTGCGTGTCCGCCAGCTGATTTTTGGCTTGCGCGGAGGCTCTGGGAGGGCGATTTCGGCCTCCAGAGGGCCTCCAGGATGGTGGGAGAGCGTTTTTGCCCTCCCCAAGCTCCAAGAAAGCCTCTGGAGCCTGGGGAGGGTGAAAAATGGGCCCACTGGGCCCACTGGGCGTCGGGAAATGGGGGAGTGGGGGGTCGTGCACACATGTGCAGGAGGGTGGGGCGAGTGAGGAGCTTTGAATTATGGGTGTGGGCACGCATGCGCGTGCAATAGCGTGCACACGCACTATTTTGGCACCCGAGGAAAAAAAGGTTTTCCCAAAACAAGCCTGTTTTTGCCAAAAATGTGCCCATTTTTTGGCCTGCAGAGTGCTTCTGGAGGCTGGGGAGGACGAAAACGCGACGCGGGGTGGGTTTGGGAGGCCAAAAACCCAAATAGCTCGTATTCGGTCTATAAGATGCACCTAAATTTTCACACACTTTTGGGGGGGGAAAGGTGCATCTTATACTCCAAAAAATACGGGTATTTTATAATTTTACCATTTTTGTATGGAATACTTGTTATCTATCTATCTCTACAGATTTGTATCTGAAGCTAAGCAATAGATTTCATAACTCACAGTACATCCTATTATGACACCAATTTTATTAAACTAGCTATTTCAGTCCCATGAGCATAAAGAGTATAGAACAGTTCCTGGGATCATAGAATTTGTCCATCCCTGATATTTTCTAATTTTTATAGTTACTTTGTTTTGAAGGTGTATGACCAGTGAAGACACTGGAGTACCAATGGGACAAGTGTTTAATACCTTCTTTTGCCTATATGTCTGAGAAGCAGTGTCTGGTCCGACCAAATCACTGCTCTGGTAAGAAAGAATGCAGTTCAAAATCATGTATGGTGCAGTGCTGTCCTAACATGGAAAAAGAAATGCTGATACTGCTAACAAAGGGAGGAGGAGGAGGAGAAGAAGGAATTTCTAGCATATCTATCTCAGTTCATATGTTTATAGTATATGGCATAGGGTTGATGTTTTTAAATTTTTCTTCTGCTTAATGCCTTCCCTGTGTTTTGGGAAGACTTAAACCTCATTCTCTCCATGCTTCATTTTGAACTTCATATAAATACACACATACATATATACATATATGCGCGCACACACGTATACCCAGACACGCATAATCAAACAAGAGTTCTAGACAATACTACACTCATTTATGTACTCTAAGTTGGATTAATAAAGATACTTCCATAATACAGAATCTGAAATATTTGTTACAACCATAATTGCTCTCTGCAGGAAGATATTAAATACATCTACTCCTTTTTACAAAGTTAAACTCTTTCTTATTATAATCCCCTATTTTATGTTTCAGGCTTTGTTACAGAAATATTTAAAAACTGCACTTAACTTATGCTTTAGTTCTGTGATGGCTGAAGCAGCTATTAACTTCTGTAGTCATATTATTAGAGAAATGGATTGCATTTCTTTGTAATTTTCTATATGCATCTACAAATTGTGTTACTTTAAAAGGTCAAGATAAGCCTTTTGTGCCATAATGAGAGTAAGGATAAATAATGGTACTTGTGTTCATAAATTAGACCTTGCCCATAAACATCCTTTTACACAGATAGTCAGTGGAAATCTATTAAATATTAGCAGCCATCTGGGGAACAGCGAACAAAACAGCCTTAAGGAGGTAGATTAATAGTAGGACCATTTAGGTATCATAGTGTGTTTAATGAATCATACTTTGTTAACTCTTAGTTGGGGGGAGGGAGATAGTAAATCAGAACATTACAGAACGTTATTCTGCTGACATTAAATACAAAACCTGATCTCCTAATGATAAATTCATTCTTTATATGAAAAATAGTCTATAAAGAAAGGTCTTAGGGTCTAGAAATTAACTAGTGAAGTTTGCAAGAGGGATGAGCTCCTAACCCGTGTCTACTTACTACGAGAAAGCTGTTCGGTTAATTTCCATTAGAAGACTCAACAGTTGATACAGTAATGTCACCTTGGCATTAGCTTGTTCCGAATCCAGAAGTAATTTCCTTCCATTTTAGTGGCACAGAAAAGACCCTTTGTTGTTGCGTTTATAAAGAAGCTGCTGAAACTAGCTTTACCATTTATGCTTACTATTAATGTAGCTCTTTTGGAGTTATCAAATGGTTCATTTAATGCCCCTATTTTTCTCTAATAACTCAGCTATTCATATATAGTTCACAAACATTTTCCATAATACTCTTTAGTGTCATGGGTCACTTGTAAAACTTTTCATTCTGAATACATGAATTTTGTAAGATTGTTTGAGGTCACCCGAGACAACAGATACCTCACATTTTTATCCTAGTTAGTCACAGCTTTTTCACTCTCCCTACCTAACATGCAGATGGTCAAGGTTATAGGAAAATATGAGGGTTTATGATTCATTTGGCTTATCCCCAGCATATCCCAACCACTCTTTTCCATGAAATATGGCGTCTCCAATGGAAGAGGGATTCTTGGGAACACTTCAAAAAGTAGAATGCATGGTGAAGATCCCCATGAAGCTCACACAAAATGGGCCAAATGGTTTGCTCATTCAGAAAGTTGCTGCTATACAGGCAGTACCTCTTACAAAATATTCAACTACCAAACGAAAAGAAGATGGGAATGTTCCTGCTTCCCCTGTAGCCTCCTTGGAAGATCAGGATGTCTATTCCTAACTTAGCTTGTCCAGGGGGCACACTAAGCTGCATTCCGCCACCATTTTAATTTTCTTCTATTTCCTAAGGTCCCATGGTTTCCCCCCCAAAAATATGAGGGATTAGCAAGTTGCTTTGACATATGCCAGCTGCCCATATTAAAATCATAATCTAGCCACTTATGCTAGATGGAGAAGAGAATCTGATGTGTACCAAGGCAGCTAGACTGAAGGAAAACTTGTGTCACAGATTGGGGGCCCGGACCTATAGCACTGATTCTCAATTTTTCTGTCATAGACAGCCCACACTCTAATTCTTCATTACCAGGTGGAAGCTCCTTTACTATTGCTCTCTTTTTATTCTACAATGTGTGAGAATTCCCAAATCACATGAAAGGCACCACTTGGACCAACTCTTTCTCATGCCCAAATACAGAAACAGAAACAGAGAAACATGGGCTTAGTGAACTTTCTATGTAGTTCGGAGAGATTATAGAAAGAGAGCCATGCATTAATCTATGGTAATCAAAAATCAGGAATTTAATAGCATCTTTTAAGACTAATGAGCTACATTTCACTTCATCAGATGCATGGAGTCACTGTTATCTTGTACACGTGTTGACTAAATAAATAAATAACTAAATAAATAACTAAATAAATAAATAAATAAATAAATAAATAAATAAATAAATAAATAAATAAATAAATAAATAAATAATAAGTAAGTAAGTAAACAAACAAACAAACAAATAAATAAAAAACTGAAGTAGAATTCCTTTGTTATTTGGAGTTTCTCATGTTACCCTGATATACAGGGAACAGATGTTTCCACAATTCTAGTAGAAAAATAAAAGATCCCACAATAAAATAATACCAGCTCTAGGAACAGTTTCAATGGTTTCTGTCGTCTGTTGGGTTATTGTTGTGATTGACTGATTAAGCAACTCTAATTTGAGAAGAGGGTTTGACTCAAACAGCTAAAACAGCTGAACAACCTTCTCATGTTGAAGAAAACAGAGGTACAGATTGTCCTTACTGACTATCCTGTTTAGCAACTGTTTAAAGTTATGACAGTGCTGAAAAACTAACTTTCCAGTCCTTTCATTTATATCCATTGCAGTGTCCCTGCGGTCATATGATTGAGAGTGAGGTACCCTGCAACCAGCAGGCATTGCCGTGGCCTATTTACAATTACCAGGAGCCGAGGTGGCGCAGCAGTTAGAGTGCAGTACTGCAGGCCACTTTAGCTGACTGTGATCAGCAGTTCAGCTGTTCAAATCTCACCGGCTCAAGGTTGACTCAGCCTTCCATCCTTCCGAGGTAGGTAAAATGAGGACCCAGATTGTTGGGGGCAATATAAATATACATTGCTTACTGGTGTAAACCACTTAGAGAGTGCTTGCACTATGAGGCGGTATATAAGTCTCACAAATAAATAAATAAATAAATAAATAAATAAATAAATAAATAAACAAACAAACAAACAAACAAACAAACAAACAAACAAACAAACAAACAAACAAACAAATAAATCACCATTTCTGTGCTTCATAGCTGGGTTCTGACAAGCAAAGTTAACAGAGGAGCCGGCAGTACAATTGCAAGTTACAGTCATGTGAAGTTTGCTTAATGACTGTATCACTTAAGCAACAGAGTTGCTAGTCCCAATTTTGGTTGTTAAGTGAGGACTACCGGTATAAAAATAAGATGTTGCAACAGATATGGGTTATCACCAGTAGCAACTACCCTCAAAGCAAAAACAATGACAATTTGCTCCACACTTTTCAGTACCATCCGATACACCAAAGTATTGTTGCTTTGTTGTGATAGTTATTACCCCTTTTGCATACAAAAGCCACTGCAGTACTTAGATTTATAAATATAAAGTAACACAGTTACTCACTTAACAACATAAATTTTGGGCTCAGTTGTGGTTGTAAGTCAAGGAATACCTGTATTAGATTATAGGTAGGCTGAATTAATTAATGATAACAATAGCTCGATAGATGGAGCTTTACTTTGCAAGACAGTAATATTGGTTCAAAAGACTCTCAATATATTTGCATTTTTAAAACAATGCTGTAACAAAAGCTTCTCAATATAGTTAGGTATCAGTTCTAGGTTTGAAAGACCTGATGTTGCTGAGAAACTGGAAATTCAGTGGCTTTATAATTGTTACCTAGCTCCAATTGATTTTCTGCTCAGTCCTGCAGGAGGTAAATTTGAAGAAACAGCTCTGAAAATTACCTCCTGATTTTTAAAAAAATCTCCAGAAAGATAAGCACCTTTTGCTAACCTAACCATAAAAATATAGCACAAAGATATAAAATATATTCAAAAATAATTAAATAGCTATCCTTTATCTCAATTTGATAAAAAGCTTAACCAAAGTCACCATCTTGACTTTCCCCCTAAAAAATACAAAAAAGCAGCTCCAAGTACAAATTCTTCCCTCATTCTTCCCTTCGACCGGTCAGGTCCCACAGAGTGGGTCTCCTCCAGGTCCCGTCAGCCAAACAGTGCCGACTGGCAGGGCCTAGGGGAAGGGCCTTCTCTGTGGGGGGCCCTGCTCTCTGGAACCAACTTCCCCCAGAGATCCGAATCATCCCCACCCTGTTGGCCTTCCGAAAAGCCATTAAGACATGGCTCTTCCTGCAGGCGGGGTGAGTTTGAGACGACTTTATATCTGATATCTCCCCCATGTATGTATGGTGTTTATATGTTTTTTTTAATTGTTTTAAATTGCCGTTTTTAATGATTTGTTTGGAGTTTTTATAAAATGTTGTACGTCGCCCTGAGTCCTGAGGGAGTAGGGCAGCATAGAGAAAACTGCCAAATAAATAAATAAATTGCCAGGGAGTGCATTCTCTAATTTGGGAGTTACGATGGCTCCGTCCCAAAGGCCCAACAAGCAAACTTCAGAATATGAGCTTGACAATCCCTTAACTTTGCCCAGATTGCCTGACTCTGATGGAACCATAGCCTACAACATCTCAAGAGAACTATTATAGATATGGATGCTTGTGTGAAGGACAACTTTATTAACTTTCCCCCCAACTTTTTGCCATTTATCATATGTCTCCTTCCCACCCCACCCTCCATGACTTGGGTAAAGAGATAACCAGATTTTGTATTTGCACCTCAAAATGGCATACACTTGCTTTGGTTACCTTTTTGTCCTACCGAGTTCCAGGATATGGACTTCATCTATCTCCAAACCATAAGGAGAAAGGTTTCAATGATCCATTGCTGCACCAGTGGTCCAGTGTACCTATTTCAAAAAGCAGTTTCAAAGTGCTAATATTCTGCACTTTAAGATTATAAGAGCCGAGGTGGCGCAGTGGTTAGAGTGCAGCACTGCAGGCTACTTCAGCTGACTGCTAGTTGCAGTTCGGCTGTTCAAATCTCACTGGCTCAAGGTTGACTCAGCCTTCCATCCTTCTGAGGTACGTAAAATGAGGACCCAGATTGTTGGGGGCAATATGCTGACTCTGTAAAACCGCTTAGAGAGGGCTATAAATTTATTTATTTATTTATTTATTTTGGTATTCTTATATGCCGCCCAACTCCCTAAGGACTCAGGGCGGCGTACAACAGTGAAAAATACAAGAATAAACCAAATCTAAAATGTTAATTAAAAGCAAATATAAAAATTAAAAACACAGTATAAAAAAAACATCAACAGCCATTCAACATCATACATACTTGGGGGGTGAGCTCGAGTGAATTAAGCTCTACCCCCCGCCTGCAGGAAAAGCCATGTCTTAACGGCTTTTCGGAAGGCCAGCAGAGTGGGGATAGTTTGGGTCTCTGGAGGAAGTTGGTTCCAGAGCATGGGGCCGGCCACAGAGAAGGCTCTCCCCCTTGGGCCCGCCAGCCGCCATTGCTTGGCCGACGGGACCTGGAGGAGGCCAACTCTGTGGGCCCTAACCAGTCGGAAGGAAGTATGAGGCAGAATGCGGTCCCGTAGATACCATAAAGCACTATGAAGCGGTATATAAGTCTAAGTGCTATTGCTAAGTGCTATTGCAAGGCTTTATTTCCCCTTAACTTGGAAGAAAATAAATTTCTTAGCAATAAAGTGGGAACAGAGGTAATAAAAGTAGTTTTGGAATCAGCAATGACAATAGCAAATTTTATGCTGGTTTACTTTTCTGCCAGCACAAACAGGGGAAGATAGTGGGGTAAGGCCCTTCATTTTAATTGCCATTTCAAAGCCCCCTGCTGCTCCTTTTTATGCCATTACATCATGTATCAATCTTTCTGCCTAAGAGCTACGTCATTCTCCTTCAAATTAGGGCCCTTGTCCATTTTGCATAATGTTCATTAAGACCTTATCAGTATATCTTCATATTATTGTTTCCCTTGTGGGCTTGAGGATTCCCAGCATGCACGGCCATCCATTAGTGCTGCAAATCACAATCGTCAGCCTAGGAGTTGCCTCAGGAATACCTAACCCAACATCCTTTTTCTTGAAGGTCAATATCCTCTCTTGAAGGACTTTAGCCATTCCTCTTGGGACAGACTGTGAACAAGGTTTTGCTGATTCCCATAAATCTCCATTTGACAAAAACATAGTTATGGGCAGTGATAGCGAATGAAGAAGATGCAAATGTCAAGGAAAACAGAAACACTTAATACCTCCGGATTCTTTCTTCTGAATACATTCTTCACCCTCCACTGCCAGTTGTAAATTAACCGGGTTTCCATCTGTAACAGCTAGCATCACACAAATGCTGCTTTAAACAATAGCTAATCTCAGCTCTTACAGATTTGTTTTTGTCTCCCTTTGCACTTTGATCCTATTTTATATTTCTTGTCTGGTGTGAGCTGAGTCACAATTAAGAAGCTAATATCACAGTAAAGACTCTCGAAAGCATCAAGAGAAGGAGGTGCAAAATCTCTAGAACGGCACTGCAATAGTAATCTATAAGGGTTTGTTTTAGTAGTATAAAAATAATTATGGGATCAGGTAGAATACAATTCCCAAGTGGAGGGCAAGATAGCACCTCATAAATCACTGTCACGAACCAAAGGCTAGCATATTTGCATGTGAAAAGACGGGGGAGCAGCATTTATGAAGAACTGTGAAATTACGCCTGTATTTATTATTATAATTTTGTGTCATCCCCATCTCATTTCAGCATGACCTGCAAGAATAGATTAAATTAGAGCCATTTTCTTCTCTTGTTAACATCTTTATCACAAGAGCAAGCTGTCAGAATTTTAGTGTCAAAAAAATATCTGGGAATTACTGAAGGTAATTGTTAGACTATTTCCATGGGGCTCACCTTGATTGGGTGCCACCATCCAGTTTTCACTCCCTTCAAAATGTGCAGATGCTACACGAAATAACAATCAGCCTAAAACTGCTGACCCCATTCTCCTCCCAAAAGAAAATGAGAAGAAAAAGCGCAAACGAGGAAAAAAAGAGGAAAGCAAGAAAAGGGACTGCAAAGAAAGAAGAGAAAGAAATCTTGTACTGTATGTATGTTATCAAAACTGGATTAATGGCTAAGCCATAGAGAGGCTTGAGGGGAGGTTTGTCAATGCATAACAAGTTAATACATAACAAGTTAATACAAGTTAATACAGCCATTCATATACAAAAGTATGTGGCTTAATGTTGTATGCAATGCAGGTTGTTTTAGCTTGTCTAACTGGGGTTAAAACAAATCATGGCTTAGGATGTCATGTAGGCTTAGTCATTGACTCAATAGCTGTGCTTGGATAAAATTAGGCAGAATTCTGGCTTAGCATAAGCAAACTAGCAAACGGATTTACTCCAGGTTTACCTCTCCCAAAAGGTGTAACTAATAAACAATCTAGAATAACGGAATATATCTGCTACAACGTCGTTCCTGTCAATGACTACTTCAGCTTCAACCACAACAATACACGAGCACACAACAGATACAAACTCAAAGTGAACCGCTCCAAACTTGACTGTAGTAAATACGACTTTAGCAACAGAGTGGTTTCATCACCAAACTCCCAAAACTTTACCCTTAGACTGTCCACTGTTGACCTCACCCGATTCCTAAGAGGTCAGTAAGGGGCGTGCATAAGCGCACCAGCATGCCTACCGTCCCTGTCCTAATGTTCCCTCTTATCAGTACCCATCTTATATATATAAACAATGTTATATCTATGTATATTACCAACATGTCCTTGACAAAAATAAATAAATAAAATAAAAATAAATGAATAAAAAATATCAGAGTTGGAAGGGACCTTGGAGGTCTTCTGGTCCAACCCCCTGCACAAGCCTATACCATTTTGTACAAATGACTATCCAATCTCTTCTTAAAAACCTTCATTGACAAAGCACCCACAACCTCTGAAGGCAAGCCATTCCATTGGTTAATTGTTCTCAATGTCAGGAAAATTCTCCTTAGTTCTAGATTGCTTTTCTCTTTTATTAGTTTCCATCCATTGTTTTTTGTCTTACCTTCTGGTGCTTTGGAAAATCTTCTTTGTGGCAGCCCATCAAATATTGGAACACTGCCACCCCTAGTCCTTCTTTTCACTGATCCATGAAAGGTTGATTTCAATGAGTCATTGGAAATAGGATTTTGAACTACCTAGCTCAAAAGAAATTGGGCCCCTCAGTTTTGCCATTTTACTTACTTGTCATGGCAGCTGAGAGTAGAAAACAGGAGTGAAGAAATTGTTATGAAGCAATAGCAGATTTCTTTAATATGAAACAGGATCTTTTAACTCTTCGCTTCCCATTCCATATAAAGGTGCCTAATATACATTCCCAAAGACAAAATATCTTTCTAAAACTCCAGGTTTATGGAATGCAATATCATTTTTAAATATGATTGTTTCTTAAACAGAAAAATAGTTTTGTGAGGAGAAATGGTGCGGTATTTTAATGGGTTAAATAAAATATTTATTATGAAATATTGCAAAATTGACTAGAAACAATTTGGTTTTATTTTTGTAGAATTCTATAGTCTTCTCCTCCTTCTCCTCCTCCTTCTTCTTTCATTTGTTTCACAGTTCTGTGTCCAGTGTAATATTTTGGAGGGGAGAGAGGCAGGGGAGGCTAGCAATTGTGGAGGAGAAAAGAAGGAGACACCAGAAAAGGAAAAAGAAGAATGTATAAACACAAAGTTTGTATTATATTCTACTGTGTCTGGCCTAAAGGCTTTAATAATGGGTTTGGTTTGATCTGATACTGGATAACTCTCATGACAAAAGGATTTTATGAAATAAACAATACCTTTGTTATGGTGGCAAATACCTTTATAATGCCTTTATTAACAATACCTTTACAAAATAAAATTATAATATAAAAATTAAAATGACCTTCCTCCACTGAACCCCAGTTTACTCCACTTTCTAAAGGAACTGTTGTCTAGCAATAATTGAGAAAAGAAATCTTAGCCAAATTCACTATTATCAGGGGATTCTTTGCAAGTCTTTTTGATGTGCAAAAACAGGCTTCTAAGAGTGGACTTCTAAGGATTTCCTGTACATTGTTCTTCCTACAAAGCCTTCCACATGCTATTTTAACCTCTTTCTTCCAACACAGAGCAGAAGTGGCATGAAAGAAGAGAGGAGTAAGAAAAATAAAGAGAACCGTAAAGTGCTATTAGTCTTAGTTTCAGCTAAATTTAAACTGGAAGCTTAAAGTAAAGATTACATTGATTTTTCTAGAATACTTACAGTCCTATTCTATGCAAGCCGATCCTGAAGCAAATCCCATCAAATTCACTTGAATTTTATTACTATAGTACAGGTAGTCCTCAACTTATGACCACAACTGAGCTCAAAATTTCTGTTGTTAAGTGAGACGTTTGTTAAGTGAGTTTTGCCTCATTTTACCATCTTTCTTGCCACATGGTTGTTAAGTGTATCTGGCTTCTCCATTGGCTTTGCTTATCAGAAGTTTGCAAAAGGTGAACATTTGACCCCAGGCCACTGCAATGGTCATAAATATGAGTCGGTTGCCAAGCATCTGAATTTTGATCACTTGAACATGGGGTCACATGATCAAAATGGTCATTAAGTGTGAAAAACAGTCATAACAGTCACTTTTTTCAGTGCCGTTGTAACTTTGAACGGTCACTAAATGAACTGTTGTAAGTCGAAGACTACCTATATGTCTTTATGTAAAGGTTGCAGATGTATTCCTATCAAGACTCTGAAAGGTTTCTTATACACACTTTCAGTTTACAGTTCCATGTATGGTATTTATATGAGGGATAGATGTTCTCCAGTCTATAGATATAATTTGCCCCTCTTTTTTATCAATTTAATGTGGTCACATTAACGAAAGCCATTTTCATGGGTTGACTGCCAATATAGTCAGGTCAGCAATTAGCCATTCTGTTATTTATTAGGTTTATTTTTATCCTGCCTTTATTATTTTTCATACAAAACTCAAGATGGTGAACATACAAAGTTCTCCTTTCTCCTTCTATTTCCCCATAATAACAACCTGATAATCAGGGTGTGAGAGAATAGTAATAGTAACAGAGTTGGAAGGGACCTTGGAGGTCTTCTAGTCCAACCCCCTGCCTAGGCAGGAAACCCTACACTACTTCAGACAAATGGTTATCCAACATCTTCTTAAAGACTTCCAGTGTTGGAGCATTCACAACTTCTGGAGGCAAGTTGTTCCACGGATTAATTGTTCTAACTGTCAGGAAATTTCTCCTTAGTTCTAAGTTTCTTCTCTCCTTGTTTATTTCCACCCATTGCTTCTTGTTCTACCCTCAGGTGCTTTGGAGAATAGTTTGACTCCCTCTTCTTTGTGGCAACCCCTGAGATATTGGAACACTGCTATCATGTCTCCCCTGGTCCTTCTTTTCATTAAACTAGACATATCCAGATCCTGCAACCGTTCTTCATATGTTTTAGCCTCCAGTCCCCTAATCCTCTTTGTTGCTCTTCTCTGCACTCTTTCTAGAGTCTCAACATCCTTTTTGCATTGTGGCGACCAAAACTGAATGCTGTATTCCAAGTGCGGCCTTACCAAGGCATTATAAAGTGGTATTAACACTTTGCGTGATCTTGATTCCTAAGGTCCCCAGATAGCTTTCATGTGTAAGGCAGGACTTGAACTCAGTAGAATCCCTCCTAGTTTATAGCCTAGTACCTTAACTACTAAACCAAACTGGTGAGCATATCCCACCAAGTAGTTACTTTTGTTTATTTGTAGACGATCCCAGTTTTTTTGTCCCCAGGAAAGGTTTCCGGGCACCAAAGCAAAGACAGGTGCACCCACAAGAATACCTTACCATTTCTCCATGTCAGGGAATTATGGGCTACGTGGACCACCTTCTTCTTATCAAGAGAGAATAGGAAATTGTCGGAGCTTCATCACTTGAGACTTTCAAAAAGAGATTGGACTGCCATTTGTCAGAATTGGTGTAGGGTTTCCTGCTTGAGCGGGAGGTTGGACTAGATGACCTATAAGGTCCCTTCCAACTCTGTTAATCTGAGTAGGTATATTGCTCTCAGAGAAGTTTTTGCTTGGATAAGAAATTGTTCTCCACTTGATACCAAGAATTGAATGACATGAAAGAGGTGAGGCTATTGTCCAGGGATTGGAGAGTTTGGCTGCAAATATCAATATCAATATCAATAACACTTAGACTTATATACCACTTCACAGTGCTTTACAGCCCTCTCTATGCGGTTTACAGAGTCAGCATATTGCCCCCAACAATCTGGGTTCTCATTTTACCCACCTCGGAAGGATGGAAGGCTGAGTCAACCTTGAGCCTGGTGAGATTTGAACAGCCAAATTGTAGACAGCCGGCAGTCAGCAGAAGTAGCCTGCAGTACTGCATTCTAACCACTGCGCCATCATGGCTCTTACATATAGAAATAATTCACAAAACTTCACAGATATATATTTATGAGCCAGCATCCATTTACAGAATTGTGTGTACTTAGTTTCAAGGTCAGACTTAATGTTCTTTGCTTGTACAATATATCATGTTAATTTAATGGCCACTTTTATGCTGCCTCTTGGAAGAATGCAATTTGATGCAGAAAAGCTGTGGGTGGAAAGGGTTCATTTATTTTTCCTTCTTCAATCTCTTTTTTTTAACCCTGACTCTCCTCTTCACAAGTTATCCATGTCTTCTTCCCCCAATACAGGGGGACTTATCAAAGTTTAAATGTTCAATGCATATCTCCTCAAAAGTAAGTTTCACAGTATCGATAGAGGAGAACATTGTAGCTTGGGGTTGAAATAAAGGGGTCCTTGGTTCTCTTGGGCTTGGTTGCTTTTTGCAAACATTTCATTACCCAAACTAGATAACATCATCAATGACTGCACTGCACTGATGCAGGTACTACATTGCATTGATTATGTTACTTGGTTTAGATAATAACACATCTACAAGAAAACAACCAAGCTCAGAGAGCACCAAGGAACCTTAAGTTTCACAGTGTTCTATGTGGCTTACTCTCAGATCAATGTTGGAGCATTTCCTGCTCCCTCAATATAGCTTCTGGTCTTAAAATTGCCAAGACTGAAGTCGAGGCTGCCTTTCAAGCAGTAGTTTTCAAACTTGGAAACTTTAAGATCTGTGGGTTTCAATTCACAGAATTCCCCAACCAGCATTGGGAGTTGAAGCAGTGGTGAAATCTACTTACCATCCCTACCAGCTTGGAAGCGCACGCTTTGCGTGCACACCACCGTCGTGCATGCTTTTTCACCCTCTGCGCATGCGCAGAAGGCTTTGTGCATGCGCAGAGGGTTAAAAACAAGAAAATGGTGACGTCTGGGCGGGTGGGCGGAGCCTCACACTGCCACCACTACCGGTTCTCCGAACCACCGGCGGCCGCTGCTACCGGTACGCCCTAAACCAGGGCGTACCGGTAGGATTTCACCACTGAACTGTTGAAGTCCACAGATCTCAAACTTGCCAAGTTTGAAAAACCTGCTGAAAAGGCAGAAAGAACAATGTGTTGAATAAAACTACAATATAATTCAGGTGTCTTCAACCTTTTTAAAGCAAGTGCTCCCTCTTGGAACTTTGAATCCTTGCTGTGGCTGCTCTCACAAAATAGCTACCATGGGGTGTTCAGCTATATATAAAACTATTATTTACCAGAGGACAAAGTAAAGCACTTGTCATGCTTGAGAGGCTCATGTTTTTTCAATGATGCAGGCAATGATATTCAAAAATAATGTATAGGCAGCTTTCTAACCTTCCATAAGCCTCCACAACTTTCTTGGTGTAACCTTTAGCCTTGGTGTTTTACCCTTAACTTTAGTTTAGGTCTTGTACTTTAACAGATTAACAGAGTCGGAAGGGACCCTGCAGGTCATCTAGTCCAACCCCCTGCCCAAGCAGGGGACCCTTACATCTGCCGCTACCTAGGATCGAACTCACGACCACCTGATTGTGAGGCAAGAGCTCTACCTCTAGGCCACAGCAGCTGGATCTTCATCATCTTCATCATCTCAGTTGAACGATAGTTTTATAAAGCATGAAATCCTACTCCCCAAAGTAAAATTAAAAAAAAACCAAGGATAACAAAAACAAAATTATTTCTATTTAACACATATTTTAAAACCTTTAAACTCCCCCAAAATATGTGCTTATAAGATTTCAAGAATTATATACTACCTAGTGGGAAAAACCATTGAATTTAATTAAAGATAAATCATGCCAGCATATTTTGTTAAGTATAATTTTTTCCCATTGGACTCTCATTTGTAAAACAATTCTATTTTCTGTAAATGATGATTACTTCTTCAGGGAGAAGAATTCAGGAGAACAGAATATTGTCATGGCGTAAGAGGCTTCTGCTGTTTGCTAATTGGAATGGCATTTGTCGAAAAAATATGGTCACTCATCATTTAAACCAGAAGGTCCTATATTTTTCATTGACATGACCCAGCCTGATAATCCATTGGGGCCTGGATTAAAGACAGATATTATAAGAATAGGTTATCAAATTTGGACCAGAAAAATGAATTATTCTAATAAAAAATATGGATCCCATTTAGAACAGGGATGAACAAACTGCAGCCTATAAGCCTACACTTACTGCAAATTCTGTCATCCCCAGAGTTTCCCAAAATCAGACTGCTGAAATTATGGGGCACAATTGCCTACAGATTTTAAGGTGGAAAAGAAAAGATGTGATTAAGTCTCAATCATCTATTGGTGAAAATTAATCCCTCAGACTGATGGTGATGATACAGATACACCTGTCATCCCTCCCAGTTATATTTGCCATGCCTCCTGCAGTCCCCCACCATTAAAAAAAACCTGTCCACCTTGATTTAGAATAAGAAAAGAACTAGTCAATTTTAATCAAGGCTGCAGTATAGCCTTTGTGATGATTGGGCATTAGTCTGCCGTTAGTTGGATACTAGACCAATGCCTAATCATCGCAAAGGCGATACTGGATAGATAGTGTGTCAGGCTAAGAAACCAATGCCATGCAGGTCGTTACTACTTTTATTGTAACAGCTACAGTAACAGAATCTTGCGTCCCTTGGCTCTGGGCTCAGGCCCCTTTTTATCTGATCATTTCTTTGATAATGAGTCTCCTCTTGTCCTTCAAACTTCAAAGCCTTTTCCCCTGCCTGCCTATCCATCATTTTCTTATGACTGTAATAATTTCCAGTATGGACTATTATACATGGTGCTGCTTAAAAAATGATTTGGAAACTATAGTCAGTCCAAAATAGGGTTTAATTGGAATCATCATCATCGTCATCGTTGTTGTCATTGTCATTGACATCATCTACTAAATTTATAGGCTGCTCAACTCTGAGCAACTCTGGGCAGAATAATGCTTTGTCTGCTATGACCTCTAATCAGTTTCCATTCTTCATATAAAGTCTTTTTGTTATTATTGTTGTTGTTGTTTACTTTAGAACTGTTCTCATCTTAATACAGGCATTGAACTTTCTTCAGAAGCCCGGCTGCATATGCTTCTGTCTAATTAACTAAATCAGGTGGTTCTAAGTGAAAAAGACTTCTTATTGATGGTATCCCAATTACGTTTTATCCAGAGAAGCTTATTTTCTTTCTTTCCAGATGAAGACCATTTTATTAACAAGTCAAAGATTCATGATAAAAATCATAACATGGCCAAGCTGACTCTACCAAGCAATATGTGTAAAAAGAAATGGACAGTGCCTGTTTCAAACCAATCCTATCCCAGGGATTATAGGAAAAATAGTTTAAAATATATGGAGAGCTACCCCATTAGATCAGTGAATGATTTGAGATTTTCTTGCTTTGATGGTCCTCAGCACAACCAGAAGAAGCCCTAGGCTTGACGATGACCTTGTGCACATTAAGCAAAAATAGCTAGTTCATCCAGGGTAAACCAGCTCAGGGAGTTGCTTTCATCCAACTGAGGGATTAATTTTCATCAACCGATAAATCTAGCCCAAAGAGTTGGATAGTAGGATTCTCACCATCAGTAGGAGGCAAGGAGGATGCTGATGTACGCTAAGGTTATCTGTGTGCCGGTGTATGACTTGGGCTGCCATTCTGTAGCCAAAAAAATTCCTGTTGTTACCACCAATAATTGTTGTTAGCACCAAGCCTGCACAACAAGACTAGTCATGACAAAGACCACTTGAAGAGGGCTAGCATAATTTCAATGAGGTGTCCAGATAATTTTATCTCTTTCTCTTACGTCTGCAGACCAAGTGAAAGCAATCTGAGAAATCAAACCATGAGATACCCCATTGCAAATCAATACAAATTTATGTCTAACAAATAACAGTAAATTATTCAAGAATTGTCCCAATCTGCCTAATTTGTACGTGCATGTGTGGTCTGTATCTATGAAGGACACAAAACTCAACTTTTTGCTACTTCCATTGTCCTAATAGTACAGACATCTCCAGAATTTTTCAACCTTTTAAAATGTAACTGAAGAAGGTAAATCTACTTCTTTTCAATTTAGCAGTTCTACTTCGCACTGTAATAAATAATAGTTGTAATAGCTATCCTTAGGCTATCCTTAACCTGTTATTCATTCTGTTATTTACAAGGACTTGAATTAATGTAGTTTAGTTTCCTTATACAGGTATAACTGAGATAAAAGATTCCCAATGAAATACTTGATATTGCCATTATCAAGTACATCATTCCAGTTCCTTGTGCACATAAAATTCCTGTTATGTACAGTATAAAAATATGTACAGTATAAAAAACCACCCCATTCTTCATCATTACAAACAATCCATAAGGCATGCACACACAAATGCCCACATTTATGTAATTTTATTTATATTGATATGCCTCTGGAACCACTTTCCATAAGATCAGAACAAGAATGAAATAACAGAGTATTAGAGTGTTAAAGTAAGTCCCAGCTAATCAAGGGCTAGATATTATTTTCTTGAATATAAGTAGAAAATGCCCATAGAGGCCAACAAGGAAAAAGAAAATGAAAACTGATGCTGAAAATGCACTTTCCATTCTGGGAATTGACTAAACTCCCTTCCTTAATTTATTTTTCCATTTTCCAGCATTGTCATTTTCTGTAGTTCGTGCCCCTCCTCTTCCCTCACCCCTGCAACTTTCTTTCCTTTTCATTTCTTTCCTCTTTTTTGTCAGTGACCTTTCTTCGGTCCAACTCAGCCATCTAATGGTCTGAAGAGGGCTTCTTCACATGACAGAAAGCTTTAGGTTTAAGATTTCACCCCCTCCTCCTTCATTAGAGGGGAACGTGAACAGCCTCTATGTGCGGGGTGTTAATGAACATGAAGGAAGATTTTTTTTCTATGTGTTTTACACATTATGTTCTTGACTTCTCGAGGTGCTACAATAAATTGCCGTGCTTCATTTACAAGGAGTGATAACAGCAGCAAAATGAGGATCTGGTGGCAAATTACTTTTCCGTTCACCCTGGGTCAGGCTGTTGGGGCTAAAGAGAAGAGCTTCTCTAATTTGAAATTCCTCCTCGACCAAGCTATTCTCGCATTAATGTTCACTGCCATAAATTGTAAAGTCAAATGAAGGAGCACTGTTGAAAATTAACCAGTATTTTTGTCCTTTAAGTACCAATAGAACATACTTTGGCTCCGGAGACTGGTAGTTATCAAAGGCAGCTCTGACAACAGCCTGACAGGGTGCCCGGCAGAGCTCGCCTTACTCAGGACTGCGAGTAAAGCCCAATCAAATTTGGGGGGGACACACACCCCTGCACCCGAAGCAGCAAGCCGAAAAGAGGTTTGGTTGCAACAAGACTATAATTTTGCCTAGAAGAGGAGGGTGTTCAGAAACCAGCCGTGTGATGGATCTATTTAACTAGACACTGTACACAGGCATTAAAAGTCATGTGGTCTCCGACTACAGCCTCTGCATGTTTAATGAACCGCAATTGTGTGTGTCTCTGGGAGGAGCCCCCTCTGCCCCTTGAGGCTTTGAAGGACTTTTGTCAGTCAAAACGCAAAGCAGGATTGGAGTATCTAATGAGAAACAAAGGCAGCACCTGCTTCGTGGGTAACATCTTACGCCGATCCCACATTTGCCATTTAGCCAACTCAAATGCACTATAAATTGGGGGGTCAAAGGAGAGGAGGGAGGGAAAGGCTGGACCTCATATGCCCATCGACCATGACTTAGTCGGATTTGGATGCTGAGATCTGAACTATGTAGAAGAGTCTCACTCTTTGTCTATAAGCTGGCGTGGAACTTGCTTGGCAAAGGTCTCTCCCTGGCAGAATATTTCATGGTACTGTAATGTAAAAAAACACATTAACTCCACCATCCTAGTCTAGTTATTGTAATCAGTTATGTTTTCATGTGTACATTACTGATATATAAGGTTGTTGTAGTTCTTGTGTGTGGCTTAATTGCTTGTTTTTGCATATCTTGTGTGATTGATGATGTTCTAGAAAATCTTTTTCCCCTAAAGGAGACTTTCTAAATTACTTTGTTTGGATGCTAATGATTGTGTTTCATTAGTGGCCCTCTCATCCAGAATCATCTTTAAATGAATGAATGTGCCATAATTAAAAATCTGAATTATGAATTACTTTGAATGGAGACAACATTGTCCCGATTTCCCACTGAGACTCCGTGTTATTTCAATTATGTAAATATGTTTAATCATTCCCCTTTTGTTTTTCTAATTATTTAATATTAATGTTGCTTTACTCCTTTATTGCTACCAGAAGAGATATGGCATCTTAAATGAGAGTACTTAGACAAGTGATGCACAGATGACAAGATTAAAGTATCAGAATGCATAACCCGTTTCAATGCATAACAAACATGCTATTAACGTTCATACTAATATGACAACACTAGCAGTAATTGCACTTCATGCATGTTTTGTCTGTGCAAACCTAATGCATTCACAATGAACAATTCCAAATCATTATCCTTTTTCTTAACATCAAAATCCATTTGAGAAAGTTGACAATTGGTGAAGATATCAAGCACTGACAAAAATGAGAATTTCCTCTTTCTACCCTCCTCTGTCAACCAGCAATCAGCATAGAGCATTACAAAAAAAAATTAGCAGCTGGACATAAACTAGGTTTTTCCCCCCATTCATTCACCAAAGCAATTTGGTTTTCAAGTTTTTCCAATGCGTTTTTCAACTTAGGAAAGAATGTTTGCTTCATCTTTATAACTGGAATGATCTTAGAAGAACTCTTTGTTAAAAATAGAAGCAAAAGATGGGCATAGTTAAGATCTGGATCTCTATAAATTAAAAAAGGCCTACTTTAAAATAGAATATAAAATAAATTTGCACAACATGTAGGGAGGAGCATGAAATATTAGGGATATTTAATGAAATACAAACATGATTATATTAAACAAGGAACAGTTCTCCTATAAATGTTTAGGTACTAACTTAAAAAATAATTTGTGTTGCAGTAGATATAATTTACATTTTCATATCTTAATCACAAATATAAACTTGCAAAGCTAGTACAAAACTATCACTAAATTTCAACATTTTGCCTAGAATATTACACTGTTTGGATACCAATGAGACATGCTGGATAGTACATTTGGTAGGTATCCCAAAATAGCCTAGATTATAGAAAATTGTACTGTGATCTTTACTGATAAACGACGTACATGGTCTCTAAGTATATAATGGTATTTGAATCAACAAGCCATAAATGGGTTGGAAAGCTGTACTTCAAAATCTCAGCAAAAGCAATAGGTGGATCAGCCGTTAGTGAGATTTTATACTGTTGGCCAGATAAATTGGAATCAAATATAAATGGGCTTTATAAGCACAGGATTAACAATTTTTTACATCACATGAAGAGTTTGTTTTGATTTAGCTATTACCAGTAATTATTTAACAGAATCCATTTTCATGCTGGTAAAGAACTTTGCATTTATTTTCAGAGATGATGCAATTAAACAAATAATTGGGTGAAGTGTGGGGGGTGGGAGAGACAGATACTGAAACAATGCTGTTCCATAATAGTGACCAAAAGATATACTATTGTATACTACTGCATATATAATCCATTCAGAACTGACATTATTGATTATCAAGGCTATAATGAATTTCCATTGAAGTTGGGTCTAGGCCACAAGCTTCTGGCTTTTTCAGATACATTTGGTTAGTCATTGGAAGAAACAAGAACTAGATGGAACTTGAGTGTGATTCATCAGTGGCCTTCTTATATTTTAGTATTCCTTGAAGTCACAAATCATCAAGGAAAAAAGGATCTATCTTTCTAGATCATAATGTCAATAACAAAGTAACAAAAGAGTATTTTGATTCTCATTAGAGGAGATTCCACAAGCTTACTCTGGGCTGAGTAATATTATTTTTAGCCCAATTTGATTTAGGGGGTTAATTTCTATGTTATTTAAAATATAGTTTCAATTTAAGAAATTATTTAAATCAAGGACTGCCAACCTTTTTAAGTGGTGAAAACCATGACATCATAATGCAAGTGCCTTCTGCAAAAAAGCTGAAGATCTCTAAATCTGGCAAAATATTGATGTTCTGTTTGAAATCTTGTGACATTATATTATTCTTTGAAGCTCTTGCAAAAACACTGAAATCCTGCAAAATTTTCAATGTTTTATTTTATTCAGGAGATTAAAATACAATATCCAAAATAAAAAAGATTTAACATAGACAAAACAAAACAAAACAAGAACATTAAGTGAATTTTTTAAAAAAGAACACAAAAACACATATCTCCCCTGACGAACCTATTGCAACAATAATAGCTGCCCCCTTTGCAAAGCAAGTCCAAAATTTATAAGCTTCTACATTTATTTGCAAACCAACTGATCTGTCATACATATATACATGCATACATGAAAGCAAAAATAGTTAACAGGTTAAACAATAGCAAAGGTGAGGTTCAAAGCACGCTGAACAGTCTGTTACTGTAATTGTCATCGAAAATCAACATGGTTTCTTATTTTGCTCCAAGTCACCCCAATCATTAAGAAATCCTGCAAATTTTTTATAAGGTGAAGATGTTGGACTGGGGCAAAAAGACACAGCCAAAACTTAACCTTAGCCACCAAATATAACACATTCTTTGCTGTGAGAAAAATTGAAGAAAAGTGTTTTAAGATGGATTTAAATGGATAAGATCCATTTAAGAATGGACAATACAATTTTCATGTTCAACCTACATGAGTTAGGACATGCTTTATTTTTTATCTTCAGGGTTGTCTCTCAATACAAGATTACGAGCGCATTACCAGGTTAATTTCTCCTATACAGAAATCTCCAATACCTCAGAGGCTATGCTTTTTTTACAGTATATGTCTACATGTGTGTATTTAAAGAAGTCTTCTGTTCTATTTACATTATCCAGAAATAATTCCATAGAACTCAAAGGTCTTTTTTTTTTTTACAAATAAATGTGCAAGATTTTTATACTGATCATCTACCATCAGATGGTGGAAATAAGACGGCTTGTTTTTCAGTTTGAAATAAAACGACTTGTTTTTCAGTTCAAATCTTTTTCAGCTGGCATAGTTTTTGGGTTGGCATCACAGATACTCGACATAGAGTTTAGATAAGACCACTTAAAGGTGAGGCTTTATTCTTTCTTGGGAAAAATGGAAGTGCAACATTCAAGTTCCAACACGTGGCATAAACCCCAGCGGACATGATTTCATTCAAATAGTTTTGCTATTATAAGTACCCACCTGTCAAAATAAGTATGGACACTTCACTAGAGATACTACCTTCCCCAGAAGTCTTTTTACTAGAAGTAATTTGCTTTGTCCCTTTTCCTAATATAACTTTAAACCATGATCTGAAAAGAGAGAGAGGGAAAGAGAGAGAGAGAGATTTTAATTCTATAATTCCAAATCATATCTAAAACTGGCATAAATGTTAATCTTATTCATAGGTGGACTAATTTATAAATAGAAGAATATAATTCCCTCAGTACATTTTTATTTCCCAATTTTTCAAAGACTTATACAGTATAATCTTTCAATTGGAAAGGCATATCCAGTAAGATTATATTTCTGATTTTAAAATCTTTTTAACGGGAATGGTTGTTCACACACACACATTTGTACCCTTCCTTAACTTTGTTACACTTAATAGTTTGGTTTGGGTTTTGTTTTTTTTTAAAAAAGCCCATTCTATAAAAAGTTTGAAACTCTTGTTTTGCAATTTCAGATTGCATGGATAGTGGTTAGGAAAAAAAATCCTGTGATATTTTATAGGACCATTTGGGGTGATATTGAGAATGCCACCTCCAGGAATCTGTACCTCCTTTCTTTCACAGAGGAGAAAACTACAAAGTAATTCTTTTGGATTCTAAGATATGCAAATAGTTTTCC
Source organism: Diadophis punctatus similis (assembly GCA_023053685.1). NCBI lineage: Eukaryota > Metazoa > Chordata > Lepidosauria > Squamata > Dipsadidae > Diadophis > Diadophis punctatus. The sequence goes on along the minus strand of JALIGW010000001.1, from coordinate 274,724,948 downwards.
CACTTCAGATTCCTCCATAGACTTGGATAGCACAAATTACTACAGCATTCTATGTGCCACGAGAAAGAGAGAGAGACAATGAGGCAGCTAAAACAGATGAAAGAGTTCCTTACACTGTTTGAAGGTATGTACTAGAACTTTAAATTTATACAAAACTATATTCTGTGCATTGTATCCAATCAATTGAATGCTTATTTCATATTTTGTATTTATCTTTAAAAAATTGATTGTCCAATGACCATTAAACATTACATTGAAAATGGCTGCTGAAGTGAACATATGCATATTGATTTGAATGTATGTCTGTGAAATAATGTTATTAATATATAATGCACGGATATGGTTTGCAACAAAGCTAAAACACGAAAAAGGTAATTTTTCATTTCTCATAGTCAAGTTAAACAAGTTTGTCCATTTTTAGTTCTCTCAGCACATTTTTGGGGGAACATTTCATTTGCAAAAACTGTGCAATGAAAGTCTATGCTTATCGAAATACATTTAAATGTGAGTTACTCTGTGGTAAGTGTGCACAATCACATTGAAAGCAATTAGTTTTTCATGATCACAAGGATTAAAACAAATATTGGATATAATCAATAGCTCAATAAACTTTCCTTCAGTTACAGAAATAAAATGTTTCAAGTATAAAAAATTAGAAAGGAATTTAAAACTAAACATTCATTTTGTACAAGAACTACATTTTTGAAGTTTTAACTTTGTACTTAGATTTATTTTTGTAAGCGTAGTTTTTATTCTTAGCTGCTCAGAACTGTTAATTGCTTTGAAGTGCTACAATGCACATAGATATTGCTCTAAAACACACAAAAAAGAAAGATTTAATTAAGACATGTAGATGAGGTGGAAAACCTGCCGTTTAATAGACAATGGACACTTTTATTAAAAGTTTGTATTTAAAGAAAACTATTTAATGCAAGTTTGATAATGAATAAAATTAGCCTATAGGAATTGTAAGTAATTAAATAAGATGATCAAGCAAATTTAATGGAAAAATATTGTGGCTCTTAGCTGACTTCTTAAATTTCTTTGTGGCATATTCTGATTAAATGCAACAATGAATTTTCTAACCCACGTGCATTTAAAAACAAGTGAAAGGCATAACAGATGTTGAGGTTATATGTGCCATTTTTTAAAAAAATACAGGAAATATGTATTTCCTTATGGGGAAATGTTTTGGGGACATTTTTTTTAAATACCAGAATTGTAGAACCTATTCTGTTCTACAGTTCTGGTATGCATTATAGTATACTTAACTTTACCATATGCTTCTGGAACATGATAATCTGGTTGTAATTATGGAGTTATTTTGCCGCTAATGAGCAGAAGTTATTTACCTATGATTATTTATCACGTGTTTCTGAAATTCTAGATAATATTTTTAAGTAGTTGTAAGAAACATCCATGTACTTGCTGACAACAGCAACAACTGATTGGGCAAGTGGGGAGTGGAAGGAGGAGGAAAAGATAAGTAGAAGTGCTTTGTAACAGATCTAAGAGAGCAAAGTATCATGAAGCATCCATACTTTGAAAGAACTGGGTTCCTCTTCCATGTCTTTCTGACTGAACACATACATTATTTTAAAAGAAAGAATGTCTGAAAGAGAAATAAAAGATGGTCTGATATCTCGTAAAATTGTCATGATGAAATGTGAATATTGCAAATTAAACTCTTTGTCTAGAGGAAGTGAAAAGTTATCGTGGCACTAACATCTGGTGAAATTAGCACTAGCCACTGAATCAAATGCCAGGATAAACTTCTAAGATGGACAAGATTCCTTGTTTTGCAACAAAATGATTCAACTGCTCTTCTGATAATTATTAAATATATGTTTCAGATTCTTATTCCTGTGCCAACATACTAATTGTTGTCAAATGAGACTGTCCTTAACTTTTCAATAGCTTGTGCTCAACAACTTATAATTCAATTAAACGATGTAAGATATTGATCAGCTTGAACTCTTATTTTCATTATTATGCCAAATGCCCTATCAACCTTATTGCTTATAAAATGAATGTTAATAAGAAATATTTTTAATTATTAAGATTAGGCATGTCATATATTTCATGTGTTAACAATTTTACAACTTTCTGGCTAAAATCATCTAGTTCACTGATAAATTATACCAGTATGTTATCTATACCTTTCTACTGATATTTTTAGCCTCTAATCTTATTAAATATTAAATATATATAAATAAAATATTTAGATATATTTAAACTGAACATGTTGATCCCAGTCTTCATGTCTGCAAATGTCCAGGTGCAATATTTTGCATCCCTCCCTCCCTCTCTCTGTCCCTCCCTCCCTCCCTCCCTCCCTCTCTCTCTCCCCCCCCTCTCTCTCCCATTTCATTACAGATTTCCTGTTTTCCCCAAAATAAGAAATCCCCTGATAATAAGCCCAATCGGGCTTTTTGTGCATGGCAATAAGGCCAAACGCTTATTTCAGAGTTCAAAAAAATATAAGACAGGGTCTTATTTTAGGGGAAACACAGTAGTAGCCATCACTATTTTTATCTATGAAAAAAGATAATAGGAAATAATTTTTCAGAATAAGTGTATTGCATATAGTACAAAAACTTCCATATTTCTTTCGGAAAAAGAAGTATATTTGCATATTATTGTTTTTTAAGCAAAGTGAAGTCTATTTCCGTGCAGCGAACATAAATAAACTGGCCATCAAAATAAGATGTTCTTTCTCTACAGTAGAATCCTAACATCAAAGAGGCAGCTTTAAAATAAGCGCGGTTTGATCAGCATATGAGATCCTTAGGCAATGCTAAACAGTCAGCAGATCAAGAATTAATACCCTACCCAGCCAACCAACTTTTTACAAGTTTTCCTGGCTCAGAAAGAATCCCAGACTTTATCCCAGCTGGCCATGGCAGTGAGACATCAGGAGAAATATCATTCATAATTCAATCTAGTTGGCACATTAAGCATAAAAGCAGAATTAATTTCTCAGAGTTTTCTGCCATTTTCAATGAATAGTAAGGTTTTTTTAGTTTTTTTACAGTTCCTTGGGGGTCTTCTTTTGAACTCAGGAAAGTGACAAATTTTGCTTTAGTCAAAGTTACTAATAGTTCTTCTCAATCCACACCTTTAGGCTTGGGAGAGAGAATACATAGTGCTGAAGGGGAATAGGAAGAACTCAAATAATTAAGTAAAATTTTAATTATATTCTGTCCTTATTTCTTCTTTGAACAATGGACATGTTCAATAAGCATAGACAATATTCCAATTCCCTCTTAAGGTACAACAGACAAGAAATAGGGCAGTGGTAGTAAGGCACAATGGTTGATCCTGTCTTGTTTTTGTTATTTATTTAATTATATTTAGGAAAAAAATTTCTCCAAGGAGGATATGTGTGTGAGATCATTCTTATCATTTTATTTTTGTTCCAACAATCCAATGATTTAATGATTAGGCCAGCTTGTATTGAGAGTTTTAAAATATGAAAATGCAAATCACAGTTCAAATATCACCCTTAAAATTATTAGTTGGCCATATTTATTGCATGTGCGTGTGTGTATGTGTGTGTGTGTGTGTGTGTGTGTGTGTGTGTGTGTGTGTGTGTGATCTTTCAACATTACAATTGTATTGAAATCAAAACACTCAGGCATCGTTTCTTGTCACTTTTACACACTCTTCTCCAAAATGGGAATAACATCAGCAATGATAATAATTATAGTAACAACCACAGTGAAAACACCTTACCCAGTTGTCATAAGGATTACTAAGATTAAATATGCAAATCACAATAGCAATAAGAATGATTATTTTAGTGATTGCTACTAAAACTTAATGACCACTTGCTGTTCCAAGGCTAATTCAGTACAAATATTTATATCCCACTGTATTAGTTTGAAGACTTTGAAAACAGCTCGCAGTAGCAGCAATTCTAAAAATAGAAGGCAAAGTAACAAAAATAGACAATCTCAAAATCAGGAAGCAGCTCCAGATGAAAGCCAGAAGGCAATAATAATATCACTGGTATATATTTAAAAACAGTATTTGTCTCAGGTAGCTCACTTAATTTTCTAGTTGAAGGGAGAAGGAAATGTTGTCTCTCCCATTAGTCACATTCATTGTGTCTAATGAATTATTTCAGGTATCTACTGTACTGAAGGAGAATAGTATCCCTTCATTCATCCTTCACCTTCATCCATCCACAGGTTACAAGTTAGATTAGTAGAAGGAACATTTAAACACTTCCACATCACCACATTTTAAAAGTCTCTAAAACTACAAAATGCTTAGCTTCACTCAAGTGGGGACTGTTCCAGCTGGTTCAACCTCACATCTCCTTAGACACAATAGAAAAAGTTGTAATGATTCTAGGCAGTCTAGACACAGCCTAGCACTTCAGTCAAGAGTAAAGCTGTTTTGAAGAATAGAAAAAGAATAGAAAAGTAATAAGGTGCACAATTATAACAGTAAATAAGACCTTATCCTTAATTAATGAATTAGACCTATATTCTAAGGTGGACTCATCTTGCCATATAATATAGACTGACTCCAGATTGTTAATTCAAAGCTTCTAATGTCAAACACGCGGCCCGCAGGCCGGATGCGTCACATACTGGCCACGCCCACATCCGGTTTAGCAAGGGGGGGAGTCACGATACATAACGTGACGATGCTGTGACGACACGAGTTTGACAGTCCTGTTATAACGTATTGGCTTTGATTCTATGAGATAGCCATGATTTCCAAAAACAAGAAGAATTGGCTTCTCGCCGTTTTATACTATTGAATTGATTCAGCCTGAGTGCTTTGCCTCCTTTTAGCCAAAGGGTAACAGGACATGAAGGCAAAAGAATAATAATCAGTGGGGCTGTTGTTCTGAAAATGTATCTAAGGTGGTGAGATGGAGTTACACAGGGTTGTGTCACCAGAAAGGAAGCTGACTGGATATGGCTACTGGGTGCAGGCTTTGTTTTTGTTCCAATTAACAGTTAATATGCCAAAATCTGCAGCATGCAGAAGCTGCTTTGTACTGTCAACAGAACTCACTAACAAGTCTATTAACTGCATATCCTCCATACAAGGTCAGATATGTAGGGAAGGGAAGTTTTTCTGAAAGCATGGTATGCATACAACAGATAGGAGATTTACATACTGTGCCTACTATATAATAACGGAGTGAATAAATAGCAATTATTAGGAGTAATTAGCCAGCCACTAAAATCTTTTATGTTTCATATGCACTAACAAACAAATTAAATTGAGAAAGGCATCTCCATATGGATGTGAATCCAAAACCTATAGCAATTGTAAGGGTGATGGGAGAAGTTTGTATTTGCCAAATAAGGAGAGGAGGAAAGTGCTATGGAAATGGCAGGGCAAGAGCTTCTATACACCAGGAAAACTCAAGTGCTGATGAAAATGATGGGTTGTTGGGGTTAAATGGGAAGCTTTACCGAAGGGAAGGAGAAAAAAGTAGAGCAGAAGCAGTTAATTTCCTTCAAAGTGGGACAAAAAATGCTTCATTTCTTGATTGGTTCCATATAGCTACTCCCCAGTCTCTCAGTCTTTTGGTTACAGGGGGGAAAAACTTTCAGCCTGGAGAACATTATTGTCCTGAAACAACCAGTGTATTCTTCTAACAGGAATGCTGGGAATATTGAATGAAGATTTAGCCATGGTCACTAACCCCAGAGATAAAACAATTTGGAACATGAATGGAACTTAAATGGTGATTGTGTTTGACTTAGAACACAGTTGGAACCAGATTCTCAAAATATTCCCTCCCAGGCATAAATATGAAAGCAGATGGTTGACCCTCCAAGGTTCAGTATGTTACCTATAGAACCAGGCCATTTTCTCACAGGATAAGGACTCTCTAGGAATAGATAATGATAGAATAGAAAAAAATATATGGGACGCTGCCTCTCAAAATAATAATGTGGCTTTTTAGATCACCTGAACCACAACATAATTATATCACCAACTCTTAAACAAATTCTACACATTTATGTTTAGTTTTTTCACATTTGTGCTAATAACCATAGCACTATATTTTGGGGGATATTTGTATCATCTTGTAGATTGTGACAACCAGTGTTTGCTTGGGCTGTCTCCAAACTGGACAATAGCTGAGGCCACACCCTGACCCAACTCCCAGTGCATTCATTTGTAGTCTAAGAAAAAACACTTCATCTCCCTTCCACAATGATATTATATGTAATAAAGATAATGTGGAACTCCTCTCCTTCTGAGCATTTCAGAAATTTTGGAGAAGAATCTGAACGCCAAAGAAAGATTTTTTTTTCTGAACAAGAACAGTGATTTAACTGATAAAATCCCCCAAGTCATCACAGACAGACAAAATAGTTATGGTATTTCCCCATGTGCTTGCTTGTATTAACAGGTCAGCTGTCAGGCAATCAATTGCATGTGCACAGTTTTTCATGTGCTGAATCTTTCGGATCAAATATTGTGATATATATACGCAACTGTAATATGTAAGCTGCAGTGGCTTTCGTTTTCCTCCTTAGGCAGCTCCCAATGTCGGCTGAAATTTGTTAAAGCCTTTCCTAGTTTAAAGTTGCTAAACTTGAAGGATTAGCTATCCTACACATACATACATCTCTTCGCCAACACATTCCCAACAAAAGAAAGTGAATGGGTGTTGAATATTATTTTAAACTGGACACTTGTTTTATGTCACGTGGCATCTATGTTTCCTTTTGCTTTGTGTTTACATATTCTTATATTTTTGTTTTCTTCTTGTACATCTCCCTAGGAATAATGTTGAAGATTAGCATATCAATATTTGCAGGACCCTTAAAAATGTAGATCAAATTATTTCTATATCTATATGTTTACATATATGACAGAATATATCTGACCCATGATGTCAAAAGTATTTGTAAGCTGTACATCTCCATAAGTGGACCAAATGCATTTTTCTAATACCTTTGTTGTAGCTGCATATCTAGTTTATGAAAGCCAGCAAAAATTAGATTAATAAACAAGTTTACTAACCCTAGTCTGCATTTTACCTTCATGAATTTTATAGACTGCTTTAATTTTTTTTTCTAATTTCATAAAATGAAATTGATAATCATTTCCTCTCATCTTCCAGTTTCGGGAATCTTTTCCACACAACAAACCAAATCATCAAAAGTAATCCAACTTATATCTCAGATATGACTGCTATCTGTATGTTTGTACTGTATATCTTTAACTCATTTTAACAGCATCATCTGTTGCATTTAGCTGGATTTTCAGCATAACATTGCACTTAGCTCATTCTGGAATTAGATTAAACTCATACACACACAGGAAGGCTTCATTATGCCAGAAACAAATAAACCCATTCATTTCAGCACCTGTGCAACCTCATCTTTGGGAGCCAATCATTTTGAGATGTATGAAGAGCTTTTATAATGGTGGTGATTATGATGAGGGGCAGACTACGTAACAACCGAGGGACAATGGCCTTCAAGCAAAGAAAGAGTGTCATAGCAGAGAGGCTTTTAATGTGGGGGGGAGTACTGTGGGGTGTACATTACCTGTAAGTGATAGTATTGCATCTCTGCTTTAAACAAACATTTACCAGAACCCAAACAATTTGTTCCATCACTACTTTGCTTTTTATGAAAATCCTGGAGAAATCGGAGAAATTCCACAGGGCATCATAGATCTCTCAAACAAGCTATTTAGATATTTACTTTAGGGTTAGGGTTGATGGATGCTGATGGAAACAAAGGGAAGATGGGAGCTATTGCTTGATTAGTAAGGTAGAAATTGAGCTAATTAATTGATTATGCTGGTGTAAGTTTGCATCAAAAGCCAGATCAGTGTCTTGATAAAGGTCAAGAAACCAAGTGACCCTGAGTTCTAGTCCTACCTTGGCCATGAACCCAGCTGAGTGACTTTGTCTCAATCAATCTGTCTCAGCCCTAATACAGAATTTTACTTCTGGTTGAAAGAGATCTGTTTACTTTTTGAATATATAAACATACTTGCCATTTTGTAAATCTAATTCTATCTTATAAATCCACTGCAAATTAGGCATAAAAATACAGTTTCCAATATTAAGCAGCCTGAGGCAACTGCCTTCAACTGAGGAAGAGGGACTGCACTGCCTTCTAAGTTCTCCTACTACCCTCAAGGGTAAGGAAGGATATTACCTGTTCAACAGTGTTGAAAGAAGATTGTCAGTCCAATTAGTTTCTTAGGCAAAGTGGGTGGGGCATTATTTGTTCTTCCTCCGGCAAAATATTAAGCAACCACCACACCACAACAGAGCTGTGGTGGCGCAGTGGTTAGAGTGCCATATTGCAGGCCAACTCACTGATCACTGACAGGAATTTGATTCTGACTGGCTTAAGATTGACTCAGCCGTCCATCCTTCCGAGGTCAGTAAAATGAGGACCAAGATTGTTGCGGGTAACATGCTGTCTCAGTAAACCGCTTAGAGAGGGCTGTAAAGCACTGTGCAGCGGTATATAAGTCTAAGTGCTATTGCTATATCTAAGCCAACTTAACTTTGTAAGGGGCATGCATAAGCGCACAATCGTGCCTACCGTTCCTGTCCTAATGTACCCATATATTCATACCTCTTTTACTCTTATTCATGCTTGTAATATTACATATATATTCAATCATGTTTTACTGTTTGTACTTTGCTTATAATCATATATGCTTGACAAATAAACAAATACAAATACAAACTTCTAAAGTAGTGTTTTTCAAACCTGGCAACTTTAACACCTGTGGACTTCAACTCCCAGAATTCCCTGGCCAGCATGATTTCTGGGGATTGAAATCCACATATTTTAAAGTTCCCAAGTTTGAAAAAGACCTTTAAACATGGTAGCTAAAACTCAAAAGAAAATTAAGGCACAAAAATCTTTGGGAGGGAAATGTTCTCTTTTAAAAAAAAGAAGCCTCATTCTCACTAAGGTGGCAATCTTGTTGTCTAGGCAGAAGCACTTTAGGCAGAGCTTGTGTGATTGAATTTTCCTCCACATAAAACATTTACAGCACTTAGAGAAGTACTGTAGGTAGGAGGGAGAAGGCTAGCACAATATGTTTCTCCCTGAAATACAGTGTTCTATGTGGAGAGCTTTTATTTTTACTGTTTGCAGAGATGTGGATCAAAACTTTCCGTGGCAAACTTTCCATTGTGGGCCAGTTTCTAAATTAGATGCTTGCTTTTCAGATGATTGTTCTAAAAAATTTAAATACAGGGATTCCATGGGTTCTTTTCTCTTTCACTTCAAACAATGTAGCCCACATGTTTGTACAGACTATTGATGTTGAGATGAATATGCTAACTGGAATCATATTCATTTGTTTAGCAGAATTTTCTGGAAAATTTTCTGATTGAAAAGCCTGAATGTGTGTGTGTGTGAATAAATGTTCTCATATTTGGACTAGTGTGCCCATATAAATCCTAGAATACTGGGGTGTTGTACTGCAGACATTGTGACTACTAGCATCAAAGACAAGTTGTTTTCAGTTTCACATTGGTTTCTCTGAATTAATAAAATCAGATATTGAACTGAAAGACCATGGTCTCCAAGATAAATTTGATGCCTTTCTCCCAAAATGATTGGAAATTGTTCAGAATAGTTACAGGAGGTTGGGGGTTGGGCAGCCTTGTTAATGATCAATATTACCCAAATTGTGAGGTAACAAAGCTTCATAGGAGCCTTTACAAAAGCAATGCTTAATTCCAGTCATAACACAGAATTAGATGCATTGCAAGGAATTCAAAGTACAGATTTGAAAACTGGACTGTTTCAATTGGTTTTTGGTCTCTAAAGCCAAAGGTAAGTCCTTTTGGCTTTAAAAATGTTTATGGCAATGGGTGGATCTCTTTTGCCATCTGTAAAATGCAGAATGGCATTAGCCTAACTGGCAACAGCTTTTAATTGTTCCTTTTAGCTGACATTACCAGATGATGGAACAGGCAAAGGAGGAAATGGACAACTGGAAAGGAGGACAAGTGGGAAGTGGGTTGGGAATGGAGGGCACACTGCTTGACTTTCCTAGCATCCATGACAAATATTACAATGGAAAACTTTAAAAAAACATGTACGTCAACACATCTATATGTATAAAATATGAAATCACTTTTCCCAACATCAGAAAAACTGGCTTTTTAGTCATAGGAATGTAATAGGGCTGGTTAGAAGGTAAAAGTCTTCAGTGTATAAAGTTGTCAATTTCAGGCAGCAGCACAAGGCAGGAGGATACCAATCAACTAATTAAGATCACAGAACTGAGTTTGTTACTTGTAGTTAGTATTTATTAGGGTAAAGCACAGGGCCACTGAGAGAATCTTCTCAGGAATAGATTCTCAAAAAAGGCAGACAGTATTTGATTTTTGAATATAGGCCTGCCAGACAGAGGACATAAAGACAAAAGAAGAATATGTTCTCCTTTGGCCTGATGTGTGATAACTGAATGCTTAGTTTTAGTAGGAAGTTGCTGCATTAGTCTATGGTGGCACAAAAATAAAAATAAGGAGGAGCCTGGTAGCATCTTTGCCAGCTAACAAATTGTATTAAAAGTCAGAAGAAGTGGGAAGGCTGCTTATCAAACCTTAAACTTTTAATAAAATTTATTAATTGGAAAATACTTGATGCCTTCTGATTGTTTGTCTCTTAGCAATAGCATTTGAAAAGTAATTCTCAGATATTTAAAAGTTTTTGTTTCTTGAATAGCTGATTTGCATTGAGAGATGATAGACAGACAGACAGACAGATGTTATATGCACAAGCATGAATACACATACAGACATAGATTCATACATCTTGCTAGTATCCATGACAAATATTACAATGCAATGTACAATGGAGTGATTGTCCTTAGATTTTTCATGAAATACATAATGTAAAAGGTAGGAAAATGATAAAACAAAGCTATGTATTCTACTAATATTAAAAGATTTGCATAGAAATTATTCAAAAGTTCCTAATAATAACAAAAAGCTAAGAAAAGCTTCAGAGATTCTTTGTGTGAAGACCCTGTGAGCAGGGGCGGCTTCCTAATTTTTTTACTACCACTCTGTGGGCGTGGCTTATTTTGTGGGTGTGGCTTGCCAGCCATGTGACTGGGTGGGCATAGCTTGCCGGCCATGTGACCAGGTGGGTGTGGCTTCTTGGACTGCTGAAGGGAGGGGAACTGAGATAGGTCCTGCCGCCCATTCCCCCTCCCCTCAGCAGCTCGAGAAGCCTCGAACGTGCGAAAATGCCTGGGATCATCACCGCGCGTTCGTGGCTTCTCGGACTGCTGAAGGGAGGGGAATGGAGATAGCTCCTGCCACCCGTTCTTTCAGCGTCTCACGCGCTCCCTCAGCCATCCTCCCCTGCTTGGACTCACTGTGGGGTAGGAAGGCAGTGCATGCGCAGTGCCGGAAACTCTGGGCATGTGCAGAAGAAAATTTTTTTTAAAATTTTTTTTTTAAAAAAAATGGCAGCGCCCAGGCACCGGCAACCGACCACACCAGTACTGTGACGTCACCAGCGGGCCGCTACCGGTGCTATAGAGTGGACCGCACTGGTAGGAACCCACCATTGCCTGTGAGGGACAAAGTGAAAGAATATAGTCTATTATGCATATAAATTTTAGAGCTCCTTCTTCAAGCTCAAGGACATAGACTAGCCAAAATTAAATACTCCCATGCTCATTGATTTCCTGAAGACAGACTAAACACCTTTCCCAGTGAAATCAATAGAACTTAAAAGTGGATTTTTTTGGCTTCAGAAATCCAAAATACATCATGAGATCTACTGATGCCAGAAAAAAACCCATGTTTGCTTAAAGAGACTTTCTTTAGAAAAAAAACATATATTTTTTAATGAAATGCTATATTTTAATTTAAAGAAAGATAATCCCAAATTAATGTGGCTCAGATCCTGAATGGTACAATTCTTACCGTATTTTCAGCAAATCTCAGAGTCTTCCACTTCAAAGGTAAATTTTATTTTATGCCCCATTTAAAGACTCTCTCTGATCTCCCTTTCAGATAAAACACAGTATCTTTTCACAAGTAGATTTTCTTCGTTTGTTGCTTGGAATTTGAATCCCAAAAATTAGCACAGCCAATCTGACAGAGGGAAACTCCACATGCCATATTTTTGTTTGGAATATTTTATCAAATTCTGAACTTTTGCAAAAAGAATGATTGCACTGAGTTCGATTAATTAATTACAGTCTTTACTCCAACACTTGTTGCAATTTCAGAGCAAATCTCATACCTGAACTGTTATTTCCTAGGTAACAAAGCACTCGATAACAGGTCTGGAATGTAAAAAGGAGGGAAAGAACCTTTGTGTTTGCTTCTCATTTGAAGTCAGAAATCTAGAGATTTCTTTAAAAAAAATTTTTTAAACCATACACAATACACAGAGAAGAAGCCATGATTCAGCAAAGAAAAATGAGGTACTTGTAAGACCTGTGAATTTAAAACTCTTAACTTTAACTATTTCATTGCATAAAATTCAGCATTGCAGTAATAAATATGCTGCCTACTTTGGTCAGCAAGGTGGCTAACAACCCAGAACTTCAAAAATGAATTTAATTTTAAATTTTAAATTAATAATTTTTTCATGTTAATCTTTTATATATCCCAAGCTTTGGCTTGTAAGTGTGATGAATGGAATTGCTGAGTAATAAACCAGAGCTTGTTTTAAAGCAATATAAGGTACTTGGTAAGACTCAGTGGTGTTTTAGGTTTTCGACTGTAACTGTTAACTTAATGATATGTGTGAACTAAATCCAGAGTTTACTTGTGATTTCCTTGTTTCTCCTTTATTTTTCCTGTGTAACCCATAACTGTAAAAATAACAGCATCCAAGCAAAATGTTCTTTCTATATCCAGTATAAGTCAAACATTATTATTTCATTTGTCTATGAGGCTGGAATTATTTATTACTTTTGGATTGTTTCTGATTAAATCATACCAGGACTTGCTGTGATATGTAAGTGTAGCCAACATATTTGCCATACTTACTATTGTAACAAATTTAAAGACAGGTGTGATTTTATCTGATCAGTTTTATCAGTATGGGTTGTATTTGCTTAGAGTTCAGACCTTTTATAAAAATTTCTAAAGATAAGCAGTAAGAAAAAGCACCTGGATATTAGTCAGTAAGCATAAAAATGGAGGTTCGGCAACCAACTCTGATAAGGTGACCAGACGTCCCGATTTTGGCGGGACAGACCCGCTTTTTAATGCTTTGTCCCGCGTCCCGCCCGTCCTCTAAAAAGTCCCGATTTTTTAAAAGAATGCACGACTAGGGCATTCTTTCCAAAAATCGGCCTGCAGGCACTCGAGGACGGCCAGGTTGGGCCCAGCCGCAGGGGCAGCAGCAGCAGCAGCAGCAGGCCCTCTCAAAATCGGGACGTCTGGTCACCTTAAAACACCCACCCATGCCTTTCTCTCTGCAAGGCGGGCGCGAAGAGATGACGTCGCTGCTGTCGGCTCCCCACGTTGATTGGCTGTTGAAGGGTGAGCGGCGGCGGCGACAGCAGCAAGCCGGGAGCGCTCGCCCGGAATTGGAGTCAGCGAGCAGCTGGGCATCGGGGCTCTTCCCCCGCCTTCTCCATCTTCCAGGGTCGCCACTGCGGGGGTTCCGTCTCTCCGGTGGTGCCTGCGTTGGAAGGGAAGGGGGGGAAAGGCAGCCTGCAGGGCTTGGCACGGCTGGGAGTTGCGAGGCGGCGTAGCAACCGGGCTGTTCCTCCGGGTGTGCTAAAGTGCTCGAGTTTTTTCTCTCACACACACACATGCACAACCTTCCAACGACCGGGTCGGACTGGATCTCCCAGCATGATTTCCCGGTCGTTGGAAGGTTGTGCATGTGTGTGTGTGAGAGAAAAAACTCGAGCACTTTAGCACACCCGGAGGAACAGCCCGGTTGCTACGCCGCCTTGCAACTCCCAGCCGTGCCAAGCCCCGCAGGCTGCCTTTCCCCCCCTTCCCTTCCAACGCAGGCACCACCGGAGAGACGGAACCCCCGCAGTGGCGACCCTGGAGGATGGAGAAGGCGGGGGAAGAGCCCCGATGCCCAGCTGCTCGCTGACTCCAATTCTGGGCGAGCGCTCCCGGCTTGCTGCTGTCGCCGCCGCCGCGTGTGAACGCGGTCCGCGGCGGGAAGCGAGTTCAAGCGACCCTCTGCCGCTGCCGGCCTACAACCCGGCGCCCCGTCCTGCCTGCCCCGCCCCGTGCCCCGTAGCTCTTGACTTTGCCGGAGGTGCCGACCCCCAGCGTGTCCCCCAGCACGTAGTGAGCGATCTTCACCCGGACCATGAGACTCCGCATCTAACCAGCCAGCCAGCCAGCCCAAGCCATTGCCGGCTCCCGAAGGGGAGGCGGGAGGCGAGGAAAGGCCTCCCGCCTCCCCCCCCATGCCGACATTTGCGTGGTTTTGCCCTCTGCGCATGCGCAGCGTTCTGCACATGCGCAGAGGGCAAAATTCAAATGGCGCCGAGGCGGGCCCGCCCCCCCGTCCCGCTTAAAAAAAAATCTGGTCACTTTAAACTATGACCTTAAACCAGAGTAACATTGGAGGGTTCCAGTACGTAGTAACTACCACTCTTTATACCCCTTGATCAACAGAGTAGAGGTGAGGAAGAAGTATGTTTGCTGCCATTACGATTATTATCGCAGCTACTTATTATTACAGTTTTTGCAGTGCATCTAAATACATTTAGATGAATTCAATAGTCTAAATCAGCATTTAGCATTTCTGAATATGTGATCTGAGGAAATCAAATAAAAAATATTCCAAAATTTCTCAATTTTAATTTCTAACAGAGTAAAATTAATAAATGTAATTCACATAAACCAACGCTATTTGTGGTCCTCAATTATTTTTAAGAATGTAAAGGGTTCCTAAGAGATGTCATGATTGTGTCTTTGGGTGTATATTTCTGCATACTCATCTGTCACAATTGTTTTGACTACATCACCTCTTATCCCCATGTGCCACTTGAAGCTTTTCTTGTCCTGGAGTTACCAACTGAAAAATGTTCTCAGAAAATATAAGAAGCTGAGAGGAATTCATTATGGATCAAATTTTGCTCTCTGATAGCCATGCCTTTCTGCCTCAGAAGCAGAATTCAAATCACTCTAGAGATCTGAGGATCCCTGGTGGTGCAGTGGTTAGAGTGCAGTATTGCAGGCAAACTCAGCCCACAGCCAATGTTCCCTCTAACATTAGAAAACGCCACGTGGCAGTTGGAAACAGCTGCACGGTGTTTTCTTATCACGTGTGCGGCCGCGCTCACCCCACATCCAGCTGCCTACCATCCTGGGGGATTATTATTTCCCCCCCCCAAGGAAAATCTCTTTCCCAATCGCCTGCCGCCCCCAAGAAAGAGGGGGAAATTCAAAGGAAGGACTGGGAAATCCCACCTGGCGCCGAAGGGGTCAGGGTATCCAGGGCTAGTGGAAGATGAGGCGATGGCGGCGGAAAATGGGCACGCATTTTTGGCGGCGAGTGGGCTTTCATCAGCGCTCGCCAACACCAGGAAGGGGGAGTAGGAAGGGTGCAGGGGTGGGAGAGAAAGCATCAAACTGCCAGTCCGGCCAGGCCGAGCTGAGCCAAACTGCTTCCTCCACAGCCCCGAGTCCCAATTGGCTGGCGTGACCAGAACTCTGAGCATGCGCAGGAGACTTTTCCTTCAGGGCGCTCACCAATGTTCCCTCTAACATTAGAAAACGCCACGCGGCAGTTGGAAACTGCTGCGTGACGTTTTCTTATCACTTGCGTGGCCACACAGCCGCGCAGCTTAGAGGGAACAGTGCCCACAGCCTGGAGTTCAATCATAATGGAACTTCCATCCTCCTGAGGTCGGTAAAATGAGGACCCAGATTGTTGGGGGCAATATGCTGACTCTGTAAACTGCTTAGAGAGGCCTGTAAAGCACTATGAAGTGGTACATAAGTCTAAGTGCTATTGTTATTGCTATCTTAGATCTTAGTCTGTTGTAATGGCCAACCTGTGGAGGCACACTTGCCAAAACAGCTGATTTCCCTCATAGCTTAATGTTCCAATCTTTATAATATCTGTCACTTTTTGAAGCAACAATAAACATTTCAAAATGGATAGACTCTACACATTTTTAAAAGGGAGAAAAATAACTCAATATGAATTTTTGTAGAGTTGATTTCAATTTTACCATGCATTGTCATAATCATTTGATCTTTTTTAGAAAGCTTCTTCAGTTTGTATGTACTGTAGTTTGCCTTTTAACCCAGATTCCCCTCTGCCTCTTCTAATCCTCATTTTTATTCCTGCATGTTGGTTGTCTGATCTCTTTGATCCCTAAAAGGCTTGGAGTCTCATTTTATTCAGGTTGGAATAGTGTTTTTGTTCCTCTGTAGTTTTTTAATCTTTAACACGTTGTTCTTAAGTGTTTTCCTTTCTTCGTCAGGTTTTCTTTATTTATATTTTCTATAGACAGTTTCTAGGTGTATGGGAAGTCTGTCCAGAACAATATTCATAGCAAAATGCATGGTTGCTATAGTTTTCTTCAAAATATTTGCCTTAAAAAAGATTTCTTCCACTTGAAGTTGGAGATGTATTGCACTTGAGCTCCCTTAATTATTAATAAGAACAACTATTGATGTGGCTGATTGGCAGTTTTCAGAGTTGTGGCCCAGCTCTGTTAAAGGCACAAAGAAAGAAAAGCCACTTTAGTGAAATATTTTATGTATGTATGTATGTATGTATGTATGTATGTATGTATGTATGTGTAGTGGGTTCCTACCGGTGTGGTCCACTCTATCGCACCGGTAGTGGCGGGCTGGTGACGTCATCAAGAGGCTACTGACCCGGTGCGGTCGGTTGCTGGTGCCTAGGAGCCGCCATCTTTTTTTGCAATTTTTTCAGTGAGTTTTTGCTTCTGTGGATGCGCGGAAGCAAAATCACGCTGAAATGTCATGAGGGGATGCGTGTGCGAGGGAGATTTCAGTGAGATTTCGCTTCCGTGCATGCGCAGAAGCAAAAAATCATCAAAATCGTGCGCACGCGCGCATCCCCTCACAAGATTTTGCTGTGATTTTGCTTCTGCGCAAAAAATTGCATGAGGGGGCGGGCGCGCGCATAGCGAGCGCGTGAGCGCACAAAACATGGTGATGCACACACAGCGCACCGGTAGCAAGGTAAGTGAGCAACCCGCCCCTGGTATGTATGTATGTATATATGTCTGTATGTTTTTATCATTTATATTTCCTATTTCTACTGCCCATCTCTCTCAGACGTAGTGATTGTTAAACAAATGGCAATGTCCAGAACTCTGAGGTAATAGCCAGTTCATGTTAGAGAAATACAAAAATAATGGTAGCCCTCCTCAAATTGTCAACATTGATTTTCTTAGCATCAATTTATTAAGAGAAAAGTTTCTACTACTATCATTGCTGTTCTTTCAGAGCACCATCTTACCATATTTGATGGGGAAAAAACATCATAAGTGAGTTCATCATTGTAAATCTGGCACCACTGAACTGCACTAATTCTTTATTCTACAAGTCAAGGTTCACTTTGTCACTGAATCTACTAAGAAACAAGGTCACATGTCTCTCTGACATCTAATTTTCTAGGAAAAAGGATTTCCTTTTTCTTTTTCAATTATTTGAGCTTCAACCAACACAATAACAGGTTTTCGGTAGGAAAGTATTTGCCAAAACCTTCCAGAAAAATTATTTGTGCTTCATTTTCCTTTTGCATTTTAAGAAAGTTCATTAGAATGTTCTGTATTTTGCTATTCTAGATGAAACTTCAAATATACATCCCATAACACTTTAAAAAGACATTTAAATTGTAAGTGAGAAGAATTTGAAAATCAATTCATTTTCAGGAAATTAATGTTTTAATTGTTGTGAATGCTAAAAATCCAGATTCCTTCCACATTCCATGTATATGATGAACCCCCTTCTCTTAAAATTCCTTTCTGCATAATACTTAACTGATGCATTCCACACTTCTTCCTTTGCTTTTCCATTTTATCCTAGCAAGAGAGAATTGTGAAAGAATTGTTTTCTTTTTCCACACTGCAAGTTAAATATGGTATTGGGAAATGATAATAAAATGGGCTTTTTAAAAAAAATTGAATAAATAATTCCCTGCTTTTTAGACATGCTTTTGGAAACAATTTTACTGTAAAAATAATACTCAAAATTGTTTTGCTAAGAAAATGTTCTAATAATTTAATCAAAAAGAGGTAAAAGGGTCAATAAAGGGGAATATTTTTAGCTCAGGTTTGAAATGAAGGGTCCTTGGTGCTCTCTGACCTTGGTTGTTTTTTTGCAGACATTTCATTATCCACACTAGGTAACATCATCAGTGCTAGGCAAAAGTGTATTTCTCTCCTTCTGGCAGCAGTAGCCGAAATTCCAGTATAACTAGGAAAGAAAAGATCCAGTACACTCTTTCAATGGCACAGGAGGGCAACCCAAATCTTCCCATTTAGCCCAAACCCAAGCCAAGGGTGTTGACCTAAAGGAAGAGAGAGGGAGAGAGAACATGAGAGAAAGAAAAGGAATTCAAAAATCCAAGCCCATGACACTCTTTGAGAAACCCCTTAAGGATCTGGAGAATTTCATTCTTAGAACCCCTGTCATTATGCCCAAAATGAATTATTTCAGTAGGGAAAAGTTTCATTTCAGATTCCTGACCTTCGTTTGTCAAGCACAAGAACAAAACTAGAAGAATCATCTCCTCCCTCATTTACTGACAAGTCACCTTGGCCACCCCACCCCACCCCGCCAGGGGTGACATATAAATTTTTTCCCTACTGGTTCTGTGGGCGTGGCTTGGTGGGGGAGGGGTCATGTGACTGAGTGGGCATGGCCAACTTGATGTCATTCATAGCAAGGTGGGGCGGCACCATCCCACCAAGCCATGCCCACCAAGCCACACCCACAGAACAGACAGAAAAGTCAAGTCTTCTAGCATTCAACCTGGCTGCTTCTCGTCTCCTTCTCATGTTTGCTCTGTGTGTATGAGCCCAAGAAGGAGGCGAGAAGCAGCCACGTTGAATCCTGTGGCAGAGAGAATCTGAACTTTTCTCCCTCCATTCACAGCGGAGCTGCTGCTCCCTTTATGGTCCCCCCCAGCCCCCTCCCTCAGGGTTGGATTCCTAATTTTTTTACTACCACTCTGTGGGTGTGGCTTATTTTGTGGGTGTGGCTTGCCAGCCATGTGACCGGGTAGGCGTGGGCCTCAGGAGCTTGGCAGCGGCCGGAGAAGCAGGGGGGCATTGCTCACCCGCAACGCAGCCCCCCACAGCAGGAGCAGCAAGACCGTGGCAGTAGTTCTTCTAGGAGACTCCGTCCGGCCTGAATGCTTCTCCCCATTCGATGACTCCTGCCGCCCATTCCCCCTCCCCTCAGCAGTTTGAGAAGCCTCGAATGTGCGAAAATGCCTGGGATTATCACGGCACATTCGTGGCTTCTCGGACTGCTGAAGGGAGGGGAACTGAGATAGGTCCTGCCGCCCATTTCCCCTCCCCTCAGCAGCTCGAGAAGCCTCAAACATGCAAAAATGCCTAGGATCATCACCCCGCATTCGTAGCTTCTCAGACTGCTGAAGGGAGGGGAATGGAGATAGCTCCTGCCGCCCGTTCTTTCAGCATCTCACGCACTCCGTCAGCCATCCTCCCCTGCTTGGACTCACTGTGGGGTAGGAAGGCAGAGCATGCGCAGTGCCAGAAGCTCAGCTTCTGGGCATGCGTAAAAGAAAATGTTTTTTTTAATTTTTTTTAAAAAAATTTTAAATGGCGGTGCCCAGGCATCAGCAACTGACCGCACCGGTACTGTGACGTCACCAGCGGGCCGCTACCGGTGCTATAGAGTGGACTGCACCTGTAGGAACCCACCACTGCCCTCCCTCCTGGGGACTACCTTAAAGGAACAGGCTGCAGCAGCTCCACTGTGAATGGAGGGAGAAAAGTTCAGATTCTCTCTGCTGCAGTATTTAGCGTTGAATCCTGTGGCAGAGAGGAGCCAAACTTTTCTCCTTCCCTTCACAGAGGAGCTGCTCCCTTTATGATCCCCCCTGGCCCCCTCCCTCCTGGGGGGTCAAAGTACCTTAAAGGGACAGGCAGGCTGGCGCAGCTCCCTTCCAGGCAGGCTCCCTTCCCTTCACTGCGAAGGGAGGAAGAAAAGTTTGGCCAGGTCTTCTCCTTCTTCTTGGGCATACACACAGAACGGAAGGGGTGAGCGGTGAGCGGGCGAGCGGGCCGGGGTGGATGGGGCCAATCAGGGGTGGTTTTTACCAGTTCGGTGAACCACTTAAAATCGCTGCTACCAGCTCGCTCAAGCCAGTCCGAGCCGGTTGAATTTCACCACTGCACCCCGAGTTGCACACTACTAAGGTCTCATCTTTTGTTATTTTCCTTTCTCCTCCATTCCCTATAAACATATGGCTCTTAATTTTTCTCAGTGATAAGGATTCAAATTTCGAATCACAACAGTTGGAAAAGAAATTAAGGCTCATATTACAGATCTCCAGAACTACATCACACCTGTTACTAATGCTAACTCTGAGACCTCAGACATACCAGAAAAACATTTCGATCCTGCTCTTTTTTCCTCTTCTCTCTCTTCTGCTCCTCCTTCTTACCCTGAAAGTAATCTCAGCCCCCAATCCTCTTTATCTGTTCCTAGTCTGGTTCCATCCCCCTTAAGGGAGTTCTGAATAGGAAATGCAAGATGGGAGATTTGCATCACTGGGACCCTGCAGACCTGGCCATCTTTGCCAAACAAATGCGAGGCCCAGTAGCCTAAAAAATGAGGGTTATATTTAATGTCTGCTGTCCTAATTAACTCAGCTTTTAAATGCCATCCTTATGCCATCTAAATCAAATAAGTTGAGGGCAATTGGAAAAACACACCCCATGATAACAATAAAATTAAATTATTAAATCGTATAGTGATAGCAATAGCAATAGCACTTAGACTTATATACCGCTTCATAGTGCTTTACAGCCCTCTCTAAGCGGTTTACAGAGTTCAGCATATTGCCCCCAACAATCTGGGTCCTCATTTTACCCACCTCGGAAGGATGGAAGGCTGAGTCAACCTTGAGCCGGTGAGATTTGAACAGCTGAACAGCTGAACTGCTGAACTGCAGTGCTGCATTTTAACCACTGCGCCACCTCGGCTTAAGTGATAACCTTAAGGTTCTCTTTGACACCCTGATAAAAACCTAGTATGAATGTTCTTCAGTCCAAACTGAGGGGAACAAAGTTATGTTTAGTCACAAAAAGAAGGCTAGGGCCCTACTGAATATAAAGCCTCATGGAACTTGCCTATCATCCCTCAACAATTAAGCAGCCTCTCCAAAATGCTTTGCAAGCATTCACCTTTTTCCTCTTACTTCCCTTGGTAAGAGTAATCAGTTTGGGTCTAATGTTGGCAACCAAGGTCCTTTTTTATTGAACACTGGGGTGCTCAGATCTGTGCTCTCCTCCACTTGGCTCCTAAGGTACCTTCTATTTCACCAACTGCTGTGATATACGGAATAAAGTATCGTGTCTCTCCCTGAAACAGTAGTATATTGAATTTGGGGATGATATGATGGGATTGCAGTTGTTGATAGGGATATCTATACTATGTGTCTTTTTAGAAGAAGTTACATTTCTCTTATAAGCCCAACTTTTTTTGCTGCAGTGATCTCAAGTTAAAAACAATCCTTAATCTGAGTGGGAGTTAGATGTTAAGAGACTATGTGACCTAGCCATTTGAACTGTCTACCATTTTCCTATCTCCTCTTCTACTCCCGACCACTCAAAGTGTGACCTGGGAGAATACATTACTCAACTCTGTAAACCGGAAACCATAAATAAATGGGATAATTTTCACCCCCTTCAGAAATTACAACTACAGAGGGTGTATTTCTGTACCTGCAAACTCTCATTGAGATGCTTGCTGGTGACACCTCTGACTCATTCCCCATTCTGGCTAAAGGATGATGTCACATCCATTGTATAGTCTTCAATGCTAGTCTCCTTGGACTACTCAAGGGGAAGTCTGTGCATTAATTAAGGGTACCTGTTACATGACAATTATGAACTCCTACTACACTACAGCCCACTGACCTTATGTGCAAAATTAGCAAAAGGAAGCTAAGATGGGATAATACGTCTTGGCTCATTTCCTGGTTTTCCAACCCAAACCTCCTGCATACATCATTTGAATGTTTTACTTGGTTTTCTTATTAGAATTGGCATTTATGTATGGTTTTCTTGCTGAATGTAACCTTAAGTAAATCTTTAATTTAAAAGCTTATCCAGCCTTTTTTGTCCTTCAAGAAATTATGCTACTTCCCTCTCAAACAGTGGAATGATAGAGACCCAGAACCTTCCCTTAAGGAAATGCAATCCATCTGAGAATGGATGAGAATGGAAGATGGGCATGCCACTAGAAAGGAAGTAGAAGAAACACATGAGCATCTCCCATATTGTCTAAGAGGCAGGAAAAGAAAGAAAGTAAGACGTAGAGGTGAGCTCTTACTGTATATAAAAACCCTCAACTTTATGAATGCCAGGCATAGCACCTGAACTAAAAATACCATATTAAACGATGTATTTAGATAACCTACTTAGAGATGACCTATTCTGGAACTGTTGCTTCAGTCAAGCATCATTAACTACAAGAATGCCTCAATTGGTTCTAGACAAGTTTGAAGGAAGGAAGTTAATATGAATGCCTAACAGTATTTTCAAATATATACTTTCAAATACCGTGTTTCCCCGAAAATAAGACAGGGGCTTATATTTTTTTGACCCCCAAAAAATGTCCCTGGCCTTATTTTCGGGGGATGGCTTATTATTTTTGGGGTGCAGGCAGGCCGCGACGCACCACTTACTGAAGTTCGGCAGCTCCGTGGTCTCTCGGCTAATCTGTTTAGGGGGAAAAAAATCTTGCATAGTGCAGAAACTCTTCTCGCGAGAATTAGCAAGTTCTCGAAGCGAGAAGAGTTTCTGCACTATGCAAGATTTTTTCCCCTAGCCGAGGGAAACCCCAGAGCTGTCAAATTCCAGTAAGTGGTGCGTTTCGCGGTTCTGCGGAGTTTGGAGCTTTGGGGTGAAGGATGGGGCGGGGCGGTGAGCGAGCGACCGAGGTGGCGGCAGAAGGGGCAGCAGAAGAGCGCGGAGCCCAAGAGCGAGATCCCAGCGGTCAGCAGGAGCCCCTAGTAGAAAGCGCTGGCCGCTGTGCCCAGGCGGAACGGCTCCCCCTTGAGTTCGGAGCCCAGCGAAAAGCACTTGAGACCCACCGGGGCGGCGCTCAGCACGCAGGCAAGCAGGAGGTAGCTGGAGAGCGCGGCGCAGGCTCCCACTTCATCCTCCGCGTCTCCTCCGCTGCCTGCACCTCCTCCTCCCTGCCTCGCCTCCTCCGCCTCCCTTCTGTCCTCCTCCTCCCGTGTCCTCCTCGCCGTCATCGGCCCTTGCCGGGGAGGCGGCCGCCACGTGTTGCGGGAACATAATGCTGGGGATGGCAGTGGCGAGAAGGGAGAGTCCCGAATGCGCCGCCACCGGTGCCGCCGTTGCTCTGGCTGCTACCGGCACAGCGGCCGCCGCTGTCACCACTGCTTCCTCTCTGCAGGCAGCCGGCAAGAACGGCTCACGCACCAGCTTTTTCCTCCCCGCCCTGCTTCCTCCTGCTCTCTCTTATTGAAGCGGCTGCTGCGGCTGCTGCTCTCTTGCTCGCCGCCGCCGCTACTGCTGGGAGCTGATGAATTATTGATGGCAGCAAGTTCGAGGCAAAAGAGGGGCTTAGCTTAGTCGGGAGGATCTCTGTGCTTCTTTGTAATAATGGGTGTTGACTCCTGCGTTTTAAAGCCACCTCTTGCCAGTCGCCCTTTGGCACGGCTGGTGCACAGAGATCCTCCCGACTAAGCTAAGCCCCTCTTTTGCCTCGAACTTGCTGCCATCAATAATTCATCGGCTCCCAGCAGTAGCTGCGGCGGCGAGCAAGAGAGCAGCAGCCGCAGCAGCCGCTTCAATAAGAGAGAGCAGGAGGAAGCAGGGCGGGGAGGAAAAAGCTGGTGCGTGAGCCGTTCTTGCCGGCTGCCTGCAGAGAGGAAGCAGCGGTGACAGTGGCGGCCGCTGTGCCGGTAGCAGCCAGAGCAATGGTGGCACCGGTGGCGGCGCATTCGGGACTCTCCCTTCTCGCCACTGCCATCCCCAGCATTATGTTCCCGCAACACGTGGCGGCCGCCTCCCCGGCAAGGGCCGATGACGGCGAGGAGGACACGGGAGGAGGAGGACAGAAGGGAGGCGGAGGAGGCGAGGCAGGGAGGAGGTGGCGCAGGCAGCGGAGGAGACGCGGAGGATGAAGTGGAGTGTCCATGGAGCCTGCGCCGTGCTCTCCAGCTACCTCCTGCTTGCCTGCGCGCTGAGCGCCGCCCCGGTGGGTCTCAAGTGCTTTTCGCTGGGCTCTGAACTCAAGGGGGAGCCGTTCCGCCTGGGCACAGCAGCCGGCGCTTTCTACTCGGGGCTCCTGCTGACCCGCTCTTGGGCTCCGCGCTCTTCTGCTGCCCCTTCTGCCGCCACCTCGGTCGCTCGCTCGCCACCCCGCCCCATCCTTCGCCCCAAAGCTCCAAACTCCGCAGAACCGCAAAACGCACCACTTACTGGAGTTTGACAGCTCTGGGGTTTCCCTCCACGGCAGCCCATTCTGAAAGAGAATGCCTCGCGAGGCTTTCAAAGTTCTCCAACTCGTGAGGCATTCTCTTTCAGAATGGGCTGCCGTGGAGAGAAGATCGAAGAACGCGATCGAGGTAGGAGGGTGTCCCTTCAAAATGCTTCAAAGTCCATCGAAGCATTTTAAAGGGATCCGTTTTGCCTGCCATGAAGGGAACCAATGCTTGCCTCCTTTTCTTCGGGGAACATTGGTTCCCTTCATGGCAGGCAAAACGGATCCCTTTAAAATGCTTTGAAGGACTTTGACCACCGGGCGGGGGATGGGGCGGGGCGCGACGTGAGTGAGGAAGGCGGTGACAGGGAAGCCGCGAACTTCCAGACGCTGGTAAAGTGAGCGCCTCGCAGCCCGGCCCTCCCCTGCATTCCCCCCCAAATTGATTATCTTACCAGCGTCTGGAAGTTCGTGGCTTCTCTTTTCAGCAGGTCTTTGCAGGGAAACTCCTTCAATGTAAAGGAGAAGTTCTCGCGAGTGCGAAAAGTTGTTAATTGGTTGCACTCGCGAGAACTTCTCCTTTACATTGAAGGAGTTTCCCTGCAAAGACCTGCTGAAAAGAGAAGCCACGAACTTCCAGACGCTGGTAAGATAATCAATTTGGGGGGGAATGCAGGGGAGGGCCGGGCTGCGAGGCGCTCACTTTACCAGCGTCTGGAAGTTCGCGGCTTCTCTTTTCAGCAGGTCTTTGCAGGGAAACTCCTTCAATGTAAAGGAGAAGTTCTCGCGAGTGCGAAAAGTTGTTAATTGGTTGCACTCGCGAGAACTTCTCCTTTACATTGAAGGAGTTTCGCTGCAAAGACCTGCTGAAAAGAGAAGCCACGAACTTCCAGACGCTGGTAAGATAATCAATTTGGGGGGGAATGCAGGGGAGGGCCGGGCTGCGAGGCGCTCACTTTACCAGTGTCTGGAAGTTCGCGGCTTCTCTTTTCAGCAGGTCTTTGCAGGGAAACTTCTTGAGAGATCTCTCTCTCTCTCTTTCGGGGCCAAAAGAGTGCCGCCGCAAAAAGAGCGGCTCCCGGCATGTCCCCCCCCCTTTCCCCCGGAAGTAGTGGGGGGCCTTATTTTCGGGGGGGGGCTTATTTAAAGGCATGTCCCGAAAAAGCCCTGTGGGGCTTAGTTTCGGGACATGTCTTATTTTCGGGGAAACACGGTATATAAGCCAACCATCTCCGTGAACTAATGATACACTAACATTCATGCTGAGGAATGTTGCAATGAAATTGATGAATGAAGAAGGGTAAAGCTATCTGTAAAGATGAGCCAGGCTCTAGGAACTTTGTTGTTGATGTTTGCAATAACAGGGTATTTTCTCCTTTCATATGAAATAAAATAAGTGACACTTGCACAAATTTCTCTAGTTGACTTACTTTGCATCATTATTGGCCACATGTGATTGGACACACAAGGAATTTGTCTCTGGTACATAAGCTCTCCGTGTACATACAAACAACAAAGTATATATAATCATAAGATACCAATGTAGTAGAAAAGATGAGAATGATAATAGTAATACAGCCATACTACATGGATACCAGTGGTGGGTTCCTACCGGTGCGGTCCACTCTATAGCACTGGTAGCAGCCTGCTGGTGACATCACAGTACCGGTGTGGTCAGTTGCCTGTGCCTGGGCACTGCCATTTTTTTAAAAAAATGTTTTTTAATTTTTTAAAAACTTTTCTTCTGAGCATGCCCAGAAGCTGAGCTTCTGGCACTGCGCATGTGCTGCCTTCCTACCCCACAGTGAGTCCAAGCAGGGGAGGATGGCTGAGGGAGCGCGTGAGACGCTGAAAGAACAGGCGGCAGGAGCTATCTCCATTCCCCTCCCTTCAGCAGTTCGAGAAGCCACGAATGCGCGGTGATGATCCTAGGCATTTTCGCACGTTTGAGGCTTCTCGAGCTGCTGAGGGGAGGGGGAACGAGCAGCAGGAGCCTAGGATCATTGAATGGGGAGAAGCATTCAAGCCGGACGGAGCCTCCTAGAAGAACCGCTGCCGCGGTCTTGCTGCTCCTGCTGCGGGGGACTGCGTTGCGGGTGGGCAATGCCTCCCTGCTTCTCCGGCCGCTGCCAAGTTCTCAAGGCCCACGCCCACCCGGTCACATGGCTGGCAAGCCACACCCACAAAATAAGCCACGCCCACAGAGTGGTAGTAAAAAAAATTAGGAACCCACCCCTGATGGATACATATCCATAGACATAAGACAGCACTGTGGGAATTAGGTGTCCAGTAGAGTGATATTGATGGCACAAGGGGAAAAACTGTCTTTATCTCTAGTTGTTTTGGCATGCAATGCCCTATAGCTGCATCCTGATGTGTCCGTTATGTCACGGAAAGAAAGTCCATGACATAAGGGTTTGTTTCCAACCATAGCAATGTCAATATGATGAAATGTGTGTCATGACATCATGATGACACAACACTCTTTGATACTTTGATATGACTTGACATAGGTTGTGGCACCACATTGCCCACCTCTGATAAAGACACAATGCAGGGGTTGAGAGAGTGAGGCAGTTTCCTTGACCCAGCCTTCCCCCTAATGAACCGGCACCCAATGGACCAGAGGAATGGCTTAGGTATGATGATATCTAAATGGTAATTTAAATACTACATTTGCATAAAATGTCTGTCTTATCAGTGACCATATTATCTAATAATGGATACATTTGCACTCTCCAGATTTTATGGTTCCCCCCATGCTGGCTGTCATAATGCATAATTTATCTTGGGATAGAACTGAAAAAGGCCCCTTAATAATAATATTTTATGGTGACTCCAAATATGTTAATGCTGGAAAGTTTCTATCTCTAAAATCACACATCTGCAGGCATACACACACAACTAACATCCTAGAAAAGCCTCTCAGATGCATGTTATATAAAACATAATTTCTCTTCCAGAAAAATAGTAGCCAGCAAGAATGTGGGGTTAGCCAACTCTGGAATCTGTTCTGAGAAATCCGCAATTGTTGTATGCCATTTGAAAAGAGCTTCTCTGCAAAAAGTTAAAGAGCTGCTTTAAGCGAAGGTGGGTACAGTCTGAAGGACTGTCATCCACCAATTTGCAATTCAAGCCAGGGTTAGCAGGGGTGTGTATGTGTGTGTGTTCACATATTGCCCCCCCCCACACACACACACTGTACAGCTACTTCTAGCATTTAGCCCCTCTACGAATGTTTCCTGTGAAACTGAATGTACTGTAATTAGTGTGACCAGGCTGTCTGCAGGAGGGGTTGAAAAAAAGTCAGGATAGTGACCACAACAGTGTGATCTTCAAATTCCTCACATCCTGTTCCTGCTATGGATGCTTCCGAGTGCATCATCCCTTGAATCCTGTTCCTCAGCTGCATTCACTCTCAAGAGGTTTCTTTCAGTGTAAAGCCAAATCATATCTGATATGGTCAGCCTAAGAATACTGAGCAGCATTCTGGCCATTGCACATCTTTTCCTTCCAAACAGCCAATACAATGGCAATACAAAGGTTAGCGTTATCATATCCAGACCAGGGGCGGGTTCCTAATTTTTTTACCTACCACTCTGTGGGCGTAGCTTATTTTGTGGGTGTGGCTTACCAGCCATGTGACCGGGTGGGCGTGGGCCTCGGGAGCTTGGCAGCGGCCGGAGAAGCGGGGGGGGGGCATTGCCCACCTGCAATGCAGACCCCCGCAGCGGGAGCAGCAAGACTGTGGCAGCGGTTCTTCCAGGAGGCTCCGTCCGGCCTGAATGCTTCTCCCCATTCGATGATCCTAGGCTCCTGCCGCCCGTTCCCCCTCCCCTCAGCAGCTCGAGAAGCCTCGAATGTGCGAAAATGCCTGGGATCATCACCGCACGTTCGTGGCTTCTCAGACTGCTGAAGGGAGGGGAATGGAGATAGCTCCTGCTGCCCGTTCTTTCAGCGTCTCACGCTCTCCCTCAGCCATCCTCCCCTGCTTGGACTCACTGTGGGGTAAGAAGGCAGCGTATGCGCAGTGCCAGAAGCTCGGCTTCTGGGCATGCGCAGAAGAAAATGTTTTTAAAAAATTAAAAAAAATTTTTTTTAATGGCGGCGCCCAGGCACCGGCAACCAACCGCACCGGTACTGTGACGTCACCAGCGGGCCGCTACCGGTGCTATAGAGTGGACTGCACTGGTAGGAACCCACCACTGATCCAGACCACAAAAATCTAGATAATCATGAGGAAGGAATCAGCGCCTTTTCCATCTCATTGTGCCACCCAATGATTGTCTGGAGTTTTGCAGCCCTGGTATGATCAGACTGACGTACACTCACAAATAAATTGATTTTGTGACATCATTCTCGACTCCTAGTAGCCACATATATAGATGTTATCCATCACAATCTATCCCTAACTTGTTATTTAACATCTTCTAATGGTGCCCACATCACTACTGTAACTATCCACCTTGCTGCTGATCATCCTTTTTTTTTCAACCCTTTAATGCTCACCCAGCATTAAAGTCATTTCCAGAAAGTTGGGTCTTTGCAAAATATGTATGATAACTTGAACCTAGTCATTTGTGTCTCAAGTGGATTGATTTTTTTTTTTTGATGATCTATCAGTTTATTTTATTTTTTGACTGTCCCTGGTATTCTCAAGAGTCTTCTCTAAGTCCATAGATAAATTGGTTCACTTAAATTATAATTGGTATTTCAAGCCCAAAAAAATTCTGTGAAAATGTCTAGCCAAAATGACATTTCAGCCTTCCTTATTTTCTTTTCCATTTTGTATAAATTTTGCTTTCACATTGCCGGGGGAAAAAAAGAAGCTAAAATCAACTAACTCTTTTCCTTGGGGTTTCCATGGCTCCATTAATATAGCAGAGCATATTAAAGAAAAAAAAGGTATTGACTCATCTTATTGTAGACCAAGGGTGGCCAAACTATGGTTCTTTGAGGACCTGTGGACTTCAACTCCCAGAATTCCTGAGCTAGCCATGCATGCATGGCTGGCTCAGGAATTCTGGGAGTTGAAGTCCACAGGTCCTCAAAGAGCCATAGTTTGGCCACCCCTGCCTTAGCCTGTGCTGTGAGTGGGTGAGCAAGGCTTCTATTATTTGCTGTGGAAAAGAACTGCAGGAAGGGGACATTGTCTGGAGGCAGGAAGAGTCAGTTTAGGTCTGATAGAATAGAATAGAATGGAATGGAATGGAATGGAATGGAATGGAATAGAATAGAATAGAATAGAATAGAATAGAATAGAATAGAATAGAATAGAATAGAATAGAATAGAATAGAATAGAATAGAATAGAATAGAATTCTTTATTGGCCAAGTGTGATTGGACACACAAGGAATTTGTCTTTGGTGCATATGCTCTCAGTGTACATAAAAGAAAAGATACATTTGTCAAGAATCATGAGGTACAACACTTAATGATTGTCATAGGGTACAATAAGCAATCAGGAAACAATATTAATATAAATCGTAAGGATACAAGCAACAAGTTGACCTCACCCAATTCCTAAGAGGTCAGTAAGGGGCGTGCATAAGTGCACCAGCGTGCCTACCGTCCCTGTCCTAATGTTCTCTTTTATTAGTACCCATCTTATGTATATAAACAATGTTATATCTATGTATATCACCAATACGTACTTGACAAAAACAAATAAATAAAATAAAAGAAAAATAAGTTACAGTCATACAGTCATACGTGGGAGGAGATGGGTGATAGGAATGATGAAAAGACTAATAGTAATAGTAATGCAGCCTTAGTAAATAGTTTGACAGTGGTGAGGGAATTATTTGCTTAGCAGAGTGATGGCGTTCGGAAAAAAACTGTTCTTGTGTCTAGTTGTCTTGATGTGCAGTGCTCTATAGCGACGTTTTGAGGGTAGGAGTTGAAGCAATTTATGTCCAGGATGCGAGGGGTCAGTAAATATTTTCACAGCCCTCTTTTTGACTCGTGCAGTATACAGGTCCTCAATGGAAGGCAGGTTGGCAGTAATTGTTTTTTCTGCAGTAAATTCTGATAAGATTGAACAGAGAGAAGAACTGGGTTTGACCATGCTCATGACTGAAACACAGTCAGAAAAAAAAGGATGCAGTTCAACCATTTTTTGTTGCACCTATTTACTATAATTTAAAAATGTATATTCTTATAAGAGATTAATGACAGGGAGAGAGGAGGATCAGTTCTATTAAAATCAACCCATTAAACTCATTTTTTATTTTACTATATCTGGATTTTATTGATAGATTATGTGCCAACAGGTTGGCTTTGGCAATCAGTATTTTCTACAACGTGCTCATCGGTGCTAAAGCTGAGTCCCTCCACTTTGCTGCTGGTCACCCTCTTTTTCTTCCTGCATTATAGATTCCTGAAGAGAGCCGAGTCTTTGCATAATGTGTTCAAGGTATGATAATTTGCCCATGGTCACTTGTGGCTTGAGTGTAAACTCTGGACTGATCCATTGGTTTGTTTTCTTGACTTTCCATGGTATTCTCAGAAGGCTTCTCCAGCACCAAAGTTCAAAAGCTTCAATACTTTCGGAGTCCTGGTAGACAGCCAACTAAATATGAGCCAGCAGTGTGCAGCAGCAGCCAAAAAGGCCAACGCAGTCCTGAGCTGCATAAATAGAGGGATACAATCAAGGACCAGAGAGGTACTAGTACCACTCTATAAAGTCTTGGTCAGACCACACCTAGAGTACTGCATCCAGTTTTGGTCACCACACTACAAAAAAGACATTGAAACTCTAGAGAAAGTGCAGAAGAGAGCAACCAGGATGATAAAGGGTCTGGAAAATAAAACATACGAAGAGCGGTTGCAGGAACTGAGCTTGGCCAGTCTAGCGAAGAGAAGGACCAGGGGTGACATGATAGCAGTGTTCCAATACTTGAGGGGATGCCACAGAGAGGAGGGGGTCAGGCTGTTCTCTATTGCACCAGAAAGCCAAACAAGGAATAACGGATGGAAGTTGACCAAGGAGAGATTCAACCTGGAAGTGAGGAGAAACTTTCTGACGGTGAGAGCGATCAACCAGTGGAACAGCTTGCCAGCAGAGGTCGTGAGAGCCCCAACACTTGCGACCTTCAAGGAGAGACTGGACTGCCATCTGTCTCAAATGGTGTAGGAACTCCTGCTTGAGCAGGGGGTTGGACTAGATGACCTACAAGGTCCCTTCCAACTCTAATAATAAATCTAAAAAATACTCTTTCTCTTCTGCTTCTTCAAAATCTAGCTTTTACTTCTATAGAGTATCGCAGGGAAAATTATTGCCTCCATAATTCTGATTTTTGTTAAGTATAGACACATCTTGGCATCTTTAATATTTTTACAAGGTCTTCATTTGTACTCTACTAAGTAATAGTCTATGGCAGTGGCCCCCACCCTTTGGGCACTAGGGACCGATTCTATGGAGAGAGGTTTTCACGTGGATCGGAGGGGGCATGGTTGCGCATGCTGCCTACATCTCATGGATGGGGCTTCGCTTATTTGTATGGCCCGGTTTCTGGCATGCCACGGCCCGGTGCTGGTCAATAGACCGGGGGTTGGGGACCCCTGGTCCATGGCATTTTTCTTGACTTCTGGTTCCTTTACTGTTAATAGTTGATCTAACAGGCAGACATTATCCATCACTTTGGTATCTTCACTGTTAAGTCTAAGTCTGGCTGCTGTACATGTTGTCATTAGTATGGTCTTTGTATTTAATCTTAATCTCATTTTCATTGTGTTGGTTGACTCTCATTTTTAAAGCTTGCAGATCATCTGCATTTTAAGCTATCAGGATAATCTCATCAGCGCAGCACTCCGATTTAAAACCTCACTCAGCTTCTTTCAATCCAGCTTTCGTGTCTGTTTCTGTGTTGGGGTATTTGGCCTTGTCTCACTCTTGGGCTGATCTGGAGCCAATCTGTTTCACCTTGCTCTTTGCTCTCTGGTTTCCTTGCCTGGCTTTCTCAGTTTTTCAGCATCAGTAATAATGTCTTTGTCACACAGTGATTTTATTGCCTGTTACATGTATATGCAGGGAGATGCATCCCTATTCAATATAAGGGTTTATTCCTGAGCACGTGATTGATATGTTCTGGTACGCATGTGTGCATTCCATTCTTTCCTTCTGTTCCTGGCTTCCAATGAAGGAAGACCTACTTTTATATCAGGCATGTAGGTAATGAGGATTTATTGTTTTTGTTCCGAAATAAACATTTTTTACTTAGACTTTTAAACTGCGGTTTCTTTTCTAATGTCTGATGTCCGGGAAAAGATCAAACTTCTCCTTTGTGAGATTAATTATCACCTCTGTCAGTCTTGTGTTCCTTTGTCTTGTTAAAAGCCAGGCTGAACATCTGGCTTCAAAAAGACCTTGACCATGTATCACAATGGTCTGATAACTGGCAACTACAAATCTCAACAAACAAATGCTCTGTCTTACACATTGGCAAAAAGAATCAGAATACAAAATACAAACTTGGAGGACACGACCTTGTAGACGATCCTCACTCTGTTAAAGACCTTGGAGTACTCATATCTAAGGACCTAAGTGCCAGAGCCCATTGTAACAACATTGCCAAAAAGGCACTAAGAGTTGTCAACCTAATCTTGCGTAGCTTCTTCTCTGGCAATACTACTCTAACCAGAGCATACAAAACATTTGCCAGACCAATCCTCGAATACAGCTCACCTGTCTGGAACTGCACTGCATATCGGACATTAATACAATTGAGAGAGTCCAGAAATACTTCACAAGAAGAGTCCTCCACTCCTCTGCTCGCAACAGAATTCCTTTATTCCACCAGACTTGAAATTTTAGGCTTAGACAACTTAGAGCTATGTCGCCTTCGATCTGATCTAAATGTAGTTCATAAAATCATCTGCCGCAATGTCCTGTCAATGAATACTTCAGCTTCAACCGCAACAATACATGAGCACACAATAGATTCAAACTCAATGTAAACCACTTGAAACTTGACTGCAGAAAATATGACTTCAGCAACAGAGTAATCAATGCCTGGAATGCACTACCTGACTCTGTGGTTTCTTCCCCAAACCCCCAAAACTTTACCTTTAGACTGTCTACAGTCGACCTCACCCCATTCCTAAGAGGTCTGTAAGGGGCGTGCATAAGCGCACCATTGTGCCTACCGTCCCTGTCCTTCTGTCCTATTGTCTAAGTTTACCTATACATACTTTGCTTTTGTTTATGTTTATATCATACCTGTTATCTTGTACACATGTTGACAAAACAAACAAACAAACAAACAAATAAATAAATAAATAAAATCTCCCTTTTCACGTAGGGCTTTTATCAGTGTTGGATGATCCTAAGCATCATTTTGCTAGCATGTGAAATTAAGGTTATTGTGCAGTGGTTTGCATGGTCTGTTAAGTCTTTCTTTGGTATTCATATATAGATTGACTTCTTCCAACTTCTTCCAATCTTTTAGCCTCTGTATAGTTTTTTAGATTTGCCATATTCCATTCTATTGCTTGCCATATTTCTGAAGACATTCCATCAATTTCTGTAGTCTTACAATTTGGTAGGATATTTGACCTAACTTCATCATCTACTACTAGAAGTTCTTAAAAGTACAGTAGATGTTTGGGATGTTTACATCTCTGTTGTATAGAATTTCAAGATACGGCTTCTGTCTTTGTTATTTATTTATTTGTTTGTTTATTTATTAGTGAGACTTATATACCGCTTCAAAGTGCAAGCACTCTCTAAGCGGTTTACACCAGTAAGCAATGTATTTTTATATTGCCCCCAACAATCTGGGTCCTCATTTTACCTACCTCGGAAGGATGGAAGGCTGAGTCAACTCTGAGCCGGTGAGATTTGAACCGCTGAACTGCTGATCATAGTCAGCTAAAGTGGCCTGCAGTACTGAACTCTAACTGCTGCGCCACCTCAGCTCATATTTTTGATTTCCTTGGAATCAGTAACTATCTGTTCATTGGTGTCTTTTAGCTTACCAGTTGAAAATTGGAACTTCTTTCTGAGTTTGGTGATCTTTTGGAAAACTTCCTTATTTTTCTATGTTTGTTTATAATTGCTAGATAAAACAGTTGTCCACAAAGTGTAATCAACCTGTCACACACACACCCCTTTTTTTTAATCTTCAAGGAAATGCTGATTACAAACAGTACTGGCCTACTACTCCCTCATAGTTGAGCAAATACCGTATTTTTCAGAGTATAAGACGCACCTTTTTCCTCCCTAAAAGTGGCTGAAAATTTGGGTGCGTCTTATACTTCGAATGTAGCTTTTTTTTCCAGCCCTAACTAGGTGCTAACAGATCTTCCCAGCTCTTACCTTGCAGGCTTTTTCATTGTTACTCTCTCAGAAGAATGTTTTTCCAGCCCTAAGTCTTTGCAGGGTTTTTTTTCATTACTCTACTTGCTCCGAAAAAGTTTTTTTCTAGCCCTAACCAGGTGCTAACGATCTTCCCAGCTCTTACTGGCTTGCAGGCTCTTTCATTGTTACTCTCTCAGAAGAAGGTTTTTTTAAGTCCTAACCAGGGGATAAAATAATGTGCTGAAGCTGACCAGACTAAGGATGCTAGCCAGATGAATACCTGGTAGGCAGATTGTTTTCCCCTATTTTCCTCCCCCAAAACTAAGGTACGTCTTATACTCCGGTGCATCTTATACTCCGAAAAATACGGTATATAGGGAATATTACATAGTAAAATTGTCCCACAGAGAGATGGACAATATTTCTGATATATTGACAAGGTTTCTCTCCAGGCACACTCTCTGGCTTTCACTAAATCTGGTCCTGACAATTATTAACAGGAGTACATGTCCTTGCACGCAGCCCTCCACTTTTATTAAGAACAATTTGGGAGACTTTGAAGTTTGTAATAACAAGCAGCTCCTTCCTGGAAGCTGCTAGGAACCAAGTCAATTATGCAAGTGTGCCATCTGCTGGTCAGAACCATGTACAACCATAAATGCTTTTGGTGAGGGAGGAACGGCTAAATAATTGAGCTTTCCAAGATTCTCTTTCAAGTTTTATTTTTTGCAATGAAACTATATAAACAGTATACGTGTTGGAATATTCATGACTGGGAGAGCCATGTGATTGAGTCAGCCAATCAGGCTGAAGTGTTTTTTGAGCATGTCCAGAAACTTAGCAAGAAGAAGGGTGTGGTTTAGTCTGTCCACCATTAAAGCTTGCTGTGAAAACATCTCAACATGTGATCTGAAACAAAGTGTGGTATTGTTAATGTTTTATTCTACTTATAAAGAAGTTATTTGAATCAGCAAAATGCAGTTATCTTCTGAAGCTTCTGATTTATTGCGTAACTCTGAAAGGTTATGGGCCCAGAAATCGCTCAAGAAGTAAAGTTAAAACTGCATTGTAATTTAAAGCTGATAAGAAGCTGTCTGTGTTGTTAAAGGAACAGGCAGAGAAGAAAAATAAAGCAGGATGGCTGCTGCTATGGAATTTAAAGACAGTCCAATACCCAAATTGGGGAAGAAAAATTATTTAATTTGGGCTGCAAAAATGGAATGTTTTTTGAAAGCAAAAGAATTATGGGACATTGTAGCAGACCCCCCACAAGGTGTGCTTGGAGCAGCAGATCAAAAGGCTCATGACAAAGCTATGGCTTATCTTCTTTTAAGTCTGGGGGATGATCAATTCTTAAATGTAGCTGAATTAAAGTCTGCAAAAGAAATATGGCAGAAATTGAAAGCAGTACATGTCAATGTTTCTGCGTGTAATGTGGTCCAACTTTCAAGAAAGCTTTTCAGAATGAGTTTGCAGACAGGAGATTCTATGGAAGATCATTTAATGAAAATGCAGTCTAATTTTCTAGAATTGGAGCAACGTGGAGTAAAGTTTCCAGAGTCCCAGAAAGTTTTATTAGTGTTAAACAGTTTGGATCAGAGCTGGGAGACTGTATCAGCTATTTTTGAAAGTAAGCCAGAAGCAGATTTGAATTTGGAGGCTTTGAAATCGTTTTTATTGAATGAATATGAGAAAAGGCTTTTCAGCCATGCTGATGGAAAATTCCACAGGCGGGGGCTCAACAAGGAGTACAGTGGAAACTTACAGCAAGTCTCCAGCAAAATTTTCCACAGGCTGCCTATCTCTAGCAACAGCCAAGGTGTCTGCAGACAAGAGGAAAGCAGAGGCAGGAGAGATCAAGTTACACAGCAACAATTCTGCAAGCAAGATAAGAAAGCGTGTTTCATTTGTGGAGAAACCAATCATCTGCAGAAAAGCTGTGCACAGAGAAGAAATATGCAAGACAAGAGACATTATTTGCAAGGACAGATTGCAGTTGCAAAAGTTTGTTATAATAACAATAGAGACAAATGGTTGATTGACAGTGGGGCTAGTCAAACAATTGTTAATAATTCTGACTTATTTTCCAGATTTTTCCCAGGAAACCATGAAGAAGTGGCCTTAGCCAATGGTCAAAAGGCTAAAATCATTGGAAGAGGCGATGTGCAAATTCCATATTTGGAATCCAGGTTTACTGATGTGTTATGTGTACCTGAAATGGAACATAATTTGTTAAGTGTGTCTAGTTTAGACAAGCAAGGTTATGAAACCACATTTGTTAATGGGAAGTGTATCATCCAAAGAAATGGGAATGTTTGTGCACAGGGCATAAAAGAGGATAATCTTTATGTATTGCAGGGACAAAAGGTCCCACATTGTTCCCAGATATTTAAAAATGTAGCAGAACACAATTCATGTGTTCATCTTCTGCACAGACGACTTGGTCATGCTAATTTTAAGGTTGTTCAACAAATGAAAGAATTTGCAGAAGGATTAGATTTGAAGGGATGTAAGGCATATTTGGATTGTGCAGTATGCAAAGCATCGAAATCCAAAGCATTCCCAGTTAGCAAGTTTAGCACAAGACAAACCAGAAAAGCTCTAGAACTGGTGCATGCTGATTTAATTGGGCCTATGCAAGCCAGTTTGGGAGGAGCAAAGTATGCGCTGGTCATTGTGGATGACTACAGCAGGTTTGGGTTTTGCTACTTACTTAAGAGTAAAACAGAGGTGCTACAGCAATTTAAGCAATGGTTAAGCTTTGTAGAGAGAAGGTACAAACAACAGGTATGTCAGTTGCAAACTGACAGAGGTTCTGAATTTATGTCAACAAATTTTCAACAATGGTTGAGACAATTGGGAATAAGACACAGGCGCACAAATCCTTACACACCGGGGGAGAACGGAGTGGCTGAAAGGAGGAATGGTGTTTTGCAAACAATGAAAGACTCATTACTGGAGGATTCTGGTATGAGCAGGTCATATTGGGGTGAAGCCATACTGACTGCCAATTATTTAGTAAATAGGTTGTGGAGTTCATCCATCAATAATACTCCATATGCAATGCTATATGGGAGAAAGCCTTCTCTAGCACATTTAAAAATATTTGGAAGTACTGCTTGGGTACATATTCCAAAGGCAATCAGAAGAAAGGGACAACAAAAGGCTAGAAAGCTCAGATTTGTGGGCTATGAGCCAGGCTCAAAAGGGTATCGCTTTAGCGATGGAAGTAAAAGGATAGTGATTTCAAGATCTGCTAGTTTTGCAGAACAAAATTGGAACAGAATTGATGCAAATTCTGAAAATGTCTCACTTAGTGACGGTGATCCACTTAGCGACGGTGATCCACTTAGTGACAATAACTCATTTAATGATGGTGAATCATTTACTGAAGGTGTCTATGTTCAGGGAGGAGAGTCTGAACAAGATATGAAGCCGGAAAAGCTTGAAACACAAGTACAGGCAATGCCACGTAGGTCAGAGCGTAGGAACAGAGGGGTTCCGCCAGACAGGTATTCTGCCAGTAAAGTTAAAGTGTATAATGTGTCGTATGAGCCAAGAAACTATAAGGAAGTATTGGCATTACCAAAAGTTGAACAAGAAAAGTGGAAGGAAGCCATGGATAAAGAGATGAAATCCATGGGCGATCATGAAGTGTTCACATCTGTGACTTTGCCACAGGGTACCAAGGCTGTAGGATGTAAGTGGGTATATAAGAAAAAGGTATTACCCAATAATGAAGTACAGTATAAGGCAAGGTTGGTGGCACAAGGTTTTTCTCAATTAAAGAATGTGCACTATGATGAGGTGTTCGCGCCAACTGTAAAAGCTGAGAGCATAAGACTAGCACTGGCATTAGCATCAGCATACAGGCATAGAATTTGGCATTTTGATATAACCACTGCATTTCTCAATGCTGAATTAGAGGAAGAAATTTATATGGTTCAAGCGCCAGGGTATGAAAATAAAAAGCCTAACATGGTGTATAAATTGAGCAAGGCCATTTATGGGCTGAAGCAGTCAGCCAGAAATTGGAATATCTGTTTAGATACTGCATTGAAAGGTCTTGGGTTCAAGAGTTGCAAAGCTGATGGTTGCATATACACTGGAAAGTTACAAGGTGGGAATTGTCTACTATTAGCATTTGTGGATGATCTTTGTTTCATTGCAAAGGATGCATCACAAGTTAAAGAATTTGCTAATAAGTTAGAAAAGAAATTTGAATTAAAGAATTTGGGAGAAATAAAGAATTATCTCGGTGTAGAGATACAAAAAACTGAAAAAGGTGGTTATATTCTCAGTCAAAGGAGAAAAATTGAACAATTATTAGAGAAGTATAACATGAAAGATTGTAATATTGCTCCTACACCTATGAGCACAGATTTTTACAATAGTTTGGGTGAGGACAAAAGTGAAGCCTGTGATCAGGAGATATATCACTCTGCAATAGGGAGTCTGTTATATCTGTCACAGTGGTCCAGACCAGACATAGCTTGTGCAGTGAGCATCTTAAGTCGCTTTACTGCTACACCTACAAAGTTGCATTGGATGGGTGTGAAAAGAATTCTCAAGTATTTGAAGGGAACTGTGAATTTGGGTCTTCAAATAAAGGTCACTGAAGAATTAAAATTGAAATGTTATGTTGATAGTGATTATGCAAATGATGTAAAAACCAGAAAGTCTAATTCTGGAATTGTAATAATGTTTGGAGGAGTTTTAATTGGTTGGAAGTCCAGAAAACAAACAACGGTTGCTATTTCAACTGCTGAAGCAGAGTTTATTGCATTGTCTGAGTTATGTTCTGAAGTAGTTTGGTATGTACAGTTGTTACAAGATTTAAATGTAAATGTAAATGAAGCTGTTACTGTTACTGTTTATGAAGATAATGCTGCTTGTATAAAAATGGCTACAGGTGATAGAGTGAAGAACAGAAGTAAACATGTGGACATTAAGTATTGTAATGTCAGGGAAGCTGTAAAAAAAATTGATACGTTTACATCATTGTTCTTCAGAGGATAATTTAGCAGACATGATGACCAAACCATTGGGTGGTGTCCATTACAGGAAATGTTTAAATCCAATAGGTCTGGTGTCTCTCCCAGTAATGAAGGGAGGAGTGTTGGAATATTCATGACTGGGAGAGCCATGTGATTGAGTCAGCCAATCAGGCTGAAGTGTTTTTTGAGCATGTCCAGAAACTTAGCAAGAAGAAGGGTGTGGTTTAGTCTGTCCACCATTAAAGCTTGCTGTGAAAACATCTCATCATGTGATCTGAAACAAAGTGTGGTATTGTTAATGTTTTATTCTACTTATAAAGAAGTTATTTGAATCAGCAAAATGCAGTTATCTTCTGAAGCTTCTGATTTATTGCGTAACTCTGAAAATACGTATATAGTAAAAGATCGACTTTCTTTTACATTATAAAAGGTTTATAATTATTAAAATCTTACATTATTTATATTATAAAAATCAAGATGATCTAATGAGTTTGTTCAGAAGTAACTTTTCTTTATATCTCCTTATCATGGAATCTATTAAAACATTATTCCCAGATATTTAAAGGCCTTCATTTGCTATATTTGGGTGGGGGGATATCTATCTATCGTCCAACAATCATTATAATTAGCAAATCTTTTGGAGAAGATCGCCCATCACATGTGGTGGGGTGTCAAGATACACCCACGTAACACCCATACTCCGTAAGCTG
The DNA here is from genome assembly GCA_023053685.1 of Diadophis punctatus similis. NCBI lineage: Eukaryota > Metazoa > Chordata > Lepidosauria > Squamata > Dipsadidae > Diadophis > Diadophis punctatus. Next base: position 274,684,316 of record JALIGW010000001.1, on the reverse strand, counting down.
TATTGGCTACCCATTGGTCTCCGGGTACAATTCAAGGTGTTGATCATCATCTTTAAAGCCCTACATGGCTTAGGACCAGGTTACCTCCGGGACCGCATTCTGCCTCATACCTCCCTCCGACCGGTTAGGTCCCACAGAGTGGGTCTCCTCCAGGTCCCGTCAGCCAAACAATGTCGACTGGCGGGCCCTAGGGGGAGGGCCTTCTCTGTGGGGGGCCCTGCACTCTGGAACCAACTTCCCCCAGAGATCCGAATTATCCCCACCCTGCTGGCCTTCCGAAAAGCCATTAAGACATGGCTCTTCCTGCAGGCAGGGGTCTGAGACAATCTTATATAGCAATAGCAATAGCACTTTACTTATATACCGCTTCATAGTGCTTTACAGCCCTCTCTAAGCGGTTTACAGAGTTCAGCATATTGCCCCCAACAATCTGGGTCCTCATTTTACCGACCTCAGAAGGATGGAAGGCTGAGTCAACCTTGAGCCTGGTGAGATTTGAACATCTGAACTGCTGAACTAGCAGTCAGCCTGCAGTCGCAGCATTTAACCACTGCACCACTTCAGCTCTTATATCCGAGATCTCCCCCTGTATGTATGTTGTTGGACGTCTTTTTTAACTTTTTAAAACTGTTTTTAAATAAGTTTATTGTTTAGTGTTCTCTTAAAATGTTGTACGCCGCCCTGAGTCCTTAGGGAGTAGGGCGGCATAGAAGAACCTAATAATAAATAAATAAATAAATTGGCCATTTATTTAGATTACTGGAACATAAAAAGGAAATTTCTTTTTAAAAGTGCCACTCTGAGCTGGCAGAGTTGTTGTTTTTTTACTTGTGCAACTGCATTCAAAAAGTTGGCTAAAGTGAGAAAGCCTTAAACAGAGAATGTGAATTTATGGAGCAATTTCTGCTATACATTTTCAACACTTCCATAGTAGATGAAGTCTAGAAAACAGTTTCAATCAAGATCAATTACATTTAAAGACATCTTTCAAAAAAATAATAATCACTAAATATAGGAAAAATTAATACACATTCCGAGGAGTGAACTATTCCTGGATATATTTTGCTCCATTTATGCTGCATACATGTCAAGGAAGCTGTGATTATATTTCCATGTTATTGCTCCACATTTAAAAGCTGAATTAACACCATTATGTATATTTCAGTTGTAAAGTAATATAATATAGTGAAGTCAAGGCTATAAAAGGCAGGTTTGAAAGAGGGGTTAAAGAGGCCATTTATGTCAAAGCAGCCCTCTCTCAAGGGGGGGGATATGACCTCATCTATCTCCAATCTACAACACAGTCCTTTCCACAGTTCCAAGAAGGCTCCACACCAATTTGCACCACTCAGGTGACCCTGATGACACCCTGATGATCCCTGATAAACCTCCAGGTGACCTTAATGACCTGCTAAAAGAATGCAAATGACCAGCTGTCTACAAGGAGTATAAATCCTTCCATCCCCCACTATCCAGTCAGAGCTGAAGAAGCTTCTTAGATGAGAAGTGAAACATCTTCAAAGAAAAACCAGAAAGTCCAGTTGCCTCTTGAAAAAAGCACCTTTGGGACAACCATGACCTGGATGACTGAGAATCTCCATAGACATCAAGACTATAAAGTAGATAAAATATGCTATGAAAATGTACTTAGCAGACACACTATGACTTTTACCTCAAAACAGCAATAAATCAGTTCCTCTAACTAGGAAGACCTTTGACGTACTCTTTCTGACATGTTGCATCTCTCAAGGGATCTTGCTTGTGGTTTGAGAATGTTCCTAGATTCAGTTTTGCAATTAGAAGCCTTGAAAACCTCAGAGCAGCTTTAATTTAATTTAATTTAATGGATTTCAATGCCGCCCACTCCCTGGGGACTCTGGGCGGCTCACAGCATGTTAGATTCCATTACAAGTAAAATGCAATAATTAAAATATAAACAATATCAATACAATAATTAAAAAATACAACAAATACAAAAGTTAAAAAGAGTATCTCATTACCATCATGGGGGGAGACCCTTATTTCATCTAATTGGTCCCACTTTCACCCCGCCTGCCGGAAGAGCCAAGTTTTTATTGCTTTCCGGAAGGCCAGTAGGGTGGGAATGGTCCTGATCTCCGGGGGAAGCTGGTTCCACAGGGAGGGAGCTCCCACAGAGAAGGCCCTCCCCCTCGGCCCCGCCAGCCGACATTGTTTGGTCGACGGGACCTGGAGGAGGCCGACTCTGTGGGCCCTAACCGGTCATATGGAGGTATGCGGCAGGATGCGGTCCCGAAGATAACCTGGCCCTGAGCCATGTAGGGCTTTAAAGGTAACGACCAACACCTTAAATTGGATCCGGAGACTGATGGGCAGCCAATGCAGCTGACGGAGGATCGGTGTTACGTGGGTGCATCTGGGTACACCCACCACAGCTCGCGCAGCTGCATTTTGCACCAATTGTAGTCACCGGACACTCTTCAAGGGTAGCGCCATGTAGAGCGCATTGCAGTAATCCAGCCGTGAGGTGATAAGGGCATGAGTGACTGTGAGAAGTGCCTCCTTCTCCAAGTAGGGTCGCAACTGGTGCACAAGACATACCTGTGCAAAGGTCCCCCTAGCCACAGCTGAAAGATGTTGTTCCAATTTTAGCTGTGGGTCTAGGAGGACACCCAAATTGTGGACCCGTTCTGAGGGAGCTAATTTCTCCCCCCAAGAACCAAGGAGGGACAATTGGTCGAGTCCTTAGGGGGCAATATCCACAGCCACTCAGTCTTGTCAGGGTTAAGTTTTAGCCGGTTCTTCCCCATCCAGACCCTAACATCGTCCAGGCAGCGGCCCATTACGTCTACGGCTTCCCCGAATTGAGACGGGGTGGAGATGTACAACTGGGTATCGTCAGCATATTGCTGATACCTCACCCTGTGTCGTCGGATGATCTCACCCAGTGGCTTCATGTAGATGTTAAACAGGATGGGCGAGAGGACCGAGCCCTGCGGCACCCCACACAGTAGGGGCCTAGGGCTCGACCTCTGCCCCCCTGTCAACACCGACTGCGTCCTGTCAGAGAGGAAGGAGGAGAACCACTGCAAAACAGTGCCGCCCACCCCCACCTCTCCGAGACCACGCAGAAGGATACCATGGTCAATGGTATCGAAGGCCGCTGAGAGGTCAAGTAGCACCAGGATAGAGGAATGACCCCTATCCCGGGCTCACCAGAGATCATCCATCAGGGTGATCAAAGCCGTTTCCGTACTGTAGCCACGCCTGAAACCAGATTGAAAGGGATCCAGAAAATCAGTATCATCCAACAGTCGTAGGAGCTGGAGCGCCACCACTTTCTCAACAACCTTCCCCGCGAAGGGAAGGTTGGAGACTGGACGGAAGTTCTTTAAATCCGCCGGGTCCAGGGAAGGCTTCTTGAGGAGGGGTCTCACCACTGCAGTTTTTAAAGGCTGCGGGATGGACCCCTCTCTCAAAGAAGCATTGACCAACACCTGGAGCCAGCTGCGTGAAACCTCCCTGGTGGCCGAAACCAACCAGGAAGGGCACGGGTCCAATAAACAGGTGGCGGAGCTCATAGCTCCTATGGCCTTGTCCACATCCTCGGGAGTCACCGGTTCAAACCTATCCCATATAACCGGACTAAGACCTGCCCCAGTCATCTCGGCCTGTACTGCCCAATCGGAGTCCAGGTCTGTCCGAATCTGAGTGACTTTGTCCGCCAGAAACCGAGAAAATTCCTCAGCTCTACCCTGCAAGGAGTCTCCGCCTTCCTCCTTAGCAAGAAGGGTGCGGGTCACCCTAAACAGGGCGGCTGGGCGGGAGTCAGCGGACGCAATAAGAGCAGAAAAATGCGAACATTTTGCCGCCCTTATCGCCACTAAGTAAGACTTAATGAAAGTTCTTAAAAGTGTCCGGTCAGACTCAGCTTTACTAGATCTCCATCGTCGCTCTAGGCGTCTCTTGTGGCGCTTCATCTCCCGGAGTTCCTCGGTAAACCAAGGAGCCCTCCTGGATCCACTTCCACGGAGAGGTCGCAAAGGCGCAATCCGATCCAGAGCCCCCGCTGCCGCCTGATTCCGGGCGGCGACCAGAGACTCGGATGAACTGTGTACCAGGGATTCAGGTATTTCCCCAAGTTCCCTCTGGAATCCGTCGGGTTCCATTAGGCACCGGGGGCGGAACAGCTTCATTGGTCCTGCCTCCTTGCGGTGGAGGGGTGGTGCCATAAAATCCAACCTCAGAAGGAAATGATCTGACCACAACAAGGGTACTGTGACTAAACCCCTCAGCCTCAGATCATCTCTCCACTGCCCCGAGAGAAACACAAGGTCAAGCGTGTGACCTCATGAGTCGGACCCTGAACTACTTGGGTCAGGTCCATGGTTGTCATGGAAGCCATGAACTCCTGGACTGCCCCCGAGGCTTCGCGGGGTGATGGCAGATTAAAGTCCCCCAGCACCATCAACCTGCGGAACTCAACAGCCAGCCCTGCAACCGCCTCGAGCAGAACAGGCAGGGCCTTTGCAACGCAGCTAGGAGGCAGGTACGTTAGCAGAAGGCCCACCTGAACCCCTAAGTCCAACTTCAGAAGGAGTGTCTCACACCCAACAATCTCTGGGGCAGGGCTCCTTCGAGGACACAGCTTTTGCCAGTTTCTCTTAGTGTGCCAACTGCCATCCCTCTTGAACAAAGTTTATCTACACATCATTATTAGATATTAATAACACTTGAAATAGACTCTTACCATTTTTAGACTGGTTTGATTTCTAGGCTAGAAATCTTACCTATAGTCTATGCAGCTTGTTTGGCATTTCAATTTGTCCAAAATGTAAGCTATAGATTGCTTTTTAAGGCAGCTTCATTCATGGGATATTTAACTGCTTAAATATATCGGTGGTTCCTAGTTTCTGAACATAAATCATTTTTAATGGAGATCTAATTCTAGTATTCACTTTTAAAGCCTATATGATATTTGCACACAGTCTGCCTCTCTCTCCCTCCCTCCCTCCCTCCCCCTCCCTCTTACACACACACACACACACACACACACACACACACACACACACACACACACACACACACTACATTCTCTCTCTGAGAAAAAGGGAGATATTTACAGAAGAAGACATTAACCAGGCAAGCTACCTTTAATTTAAAATACTCCCTAGGGAGTTGGGCGGCATACAAATCCATTAAATTAAATTAAATTAAATTAAATTAAATTAATTAAATTCCCAGGTCCAGTGTATAACATGAAGCATACTAAATGATGTATGGACTGTTCCATATATCATACCCCATGGACTGTTCATAGAATTGGGCACAAATTATGCTTTGGTAAGCTGTTGAGCCTACTACTTCTACTAGCCTACTACTACTAGAGCCTACTAGCCTACTACTGGCCAACCTGAGGATGGCTACCCAAACCTCCCCTGCACAAGCGATCTTCGATACAAAGACAGAGGAATGGCACACGTACATGAGCCAATTCCGAATGTTCCTGGAAGCCAACAATTACCAGGACCTACCCGACAACCGAAAGAGAGCCCTATTCCTCACCTACTGTGGCACGAAAATTTACAAGATGGCACAGACCCTTGTAGTGCCTGCCGACATCAAATCCATTTCATGGGTGACTCTACAAAACACACTGAAGGACCACTACAGTCCGACTGCAACCTCCATGGTGAGCCACAAAGAGTTTTACCAAAGAGAGGGGGAAACGATAAATGACTTTGTGGCCAAACTGAGAAAAATCATGACAAAATGCGAATTCATCGATCCCGAAGAGATTATGAAGGACCGAATCATCTTAGGGATGAGGGACCTCATGCTGCAAAAGAAGCTGCTTGTAGGTGGGGAGTTACTTTTAAGGATGCAGTAGAAGAAGCAAGAGCAGCCAAATCCTCAGACAGCTCCGCAGCCAACATCCGAAAGACAAGCGGAGTACATCGTGCCCACCACGAGCCCGATTGGATGACTGAGATCCCGGAGTAAGAGGATGACTCGGAAGAGGAGGAATCCGTGCATCGCATCCACCCCGAAAAATGGGTAAGCCCCAGAGACTATGAGTTCAAACAACCCCGCTGTTCATGTTGCCTAGGGGGCAATGCCAGGGCAGTTTGCCATTTTAGAGACACCATCTGTCACCGATGCCAGTGAAAAGGCCACATAGCCAAGGCCTGCAGAGCCACCCAGCCAACCCCCTACCAGCCCAAACCTCCCATGGGGCTGGGGAGACAAGGGCAACCTGGGGTCCAATGGAACAAGTGCTGGGAAGAGCCATATTCCGACAACTGGGGAATCTACCCACAACAGCAGGCAAAGGGGACAAATTCCACATTATGGTCCCCATCGAAGGAACCCCCTGCAGGATGGAGCTAGACACCGGATCAGTTTTTACCATCATGTTGTGGGACACACTGCAGCGCATCCAGCCATTGGTCTCAAGGAATCAACTCAAGCCACAACTCATAAAGCTGAACGATTTCCACGGGAACCCAATTCGAGTTTTGGGCCAAGCTGAAGTTCAAGTCCAATTCAAGGAATTCTCTGACACACTACCCCTAACCGTCATCACCAGACACAGGCCCACACTGCTGGGCATCGAGTGGCTCAAGCCTTTGGGAATTGGCATCACCGGCATCAACCAAATCAAGGGGGATGAACTAGATCAACTGCTGGTGAGTTTTAAGGACATGTTCAACAGGACCCTAGGTAAATATACAGGCAAACTCATTTCGTTCAACCTAGACCCCAGCATCACCCCCATAAGGTTAAAGCCCCGGAGGGTCCCATTTGCTCTGCGGCCCAAGGTTGATGAGCAACTAGATAAATGTATTGCCCAAGGGGTCCTAGAGCTAGTCGATCATGCCACGTGGAAGACCCCAATAATCACCCCAATAAAGACAGATGGATCTATCCACATCTGTGCGGATTATAAATGCACAATTAATAAAATGTTGTAACAAAGTGCATACCCAGTGCCAGTAGTGCAACATCTACTGCATTAGCTGGGGAACAGCCAAATTTTTGCAAAACTGGACTTGGCCCAGGCCTACCAACAATTACCAGTGGAAGCTGCCATCACAGAGGCCCAAACTATTGTGACTCACAGGGGGCATTCAAATGCAAACGCCTACAATTTGTGGTAAGTGTGGCCCGGGCCTATTTCAAAGCATGATGGAGCACCTTCTACGGGGTCTTCAGGAAGTGGTTCCTTACTTCGATGATGTCCTCATCTCCGGGCAATCCAAGGAACAACTCATGAGCTGATTAAAAGAAACTTTGGGAAGGTTCCAAAAAAGGGGACTCAAAGTAAAAAAGGAAAAGTGTAAAATTGGCGTAAAACAGGTTGAGTTTCTGGGGTTTCTCATCGATAGGTCCAGCATCCACCCCACAGACAGTAAAGTAAGAGCCATAAAAGAAGCCCCGACCCCAAAGAATAAGACTGAGCTGCAAGACTTCTTAGGATTACTGAACTTTTACAGTATTTTCTTAAGACAGAAGGTGACTGTTGCTGAACCACTCCACAGACTATTGGGGAAGACAACCACGTGGGGGACCGAGAGAAGCAAAAGCATTTGCCACTGTAAAAGATCTACTCTCATCCGACAGCATCCTAATACAGTATAACAAGACCCTTCCCCTATTGCTGACATGTGACACGTCCCCTTTCGAAGTCGGGGCCGTCCTCAGTCATCAGCTGCCAAACAGATCAGAAGCCCCCCCGTAGCCTACTATTCAAAAACATTGTCTCCAGCCAAGCGGAACTATAGTCAGCTGGACAAGGAAGCGCTGGCTGCGGTCGCCGGAATCAAACACTTCCATGAATACTTGTACGGTCGGAGATTCAAACTCATCACCGACCATAAACCACTGCTTGGACTTCTCGCAGGGAACCAACAAATGCCAAACTACATGTTCCCCAGAATGACAAGATGGTCAATCTTCCTGATGGGATACAACTACAAATTGATCCACCGCCCTGGCAAAAGCATCAGCAATGGAGACGCTTTCAGCCACTGCCCCATGCCTGAACTCGTGGAGGACCCCGCACCTGTGGCCCAAATCCTACTAATTGACATTGATAAGACCAGTCCGGTCACATCCAATGACATAGCGGAACACACAAGAAAAGACAAGGTCTTATCCAAAGTATTGAACTGGGTGTTAAGGGGGTGGCCACAGGAGAAGACGGGGGATGAATTTAAAGGATTCTAAAATAAACAACTAGAGCTGTCAGTACTCAAGGGATGTTTACTTTGGGGGGAGAGAGTCATCGTACCCCAGAGCTTGCAAAAACAAGTCCTAGAGACATTACATGTGGGGCACCCCGGAATTGTCTGCATGAAAGCGCTTGCCAGGAGTTACATATGGTGGCCCAATCTAGACCAGGACATTACAGAATAGGTGGCGACCTGCATGTCATGCCAAGAGACATGACTGGCTCCTCCCCGCACACCAACCCTAGAGTGGAAAAGACCAAAGGACCCCTGGTCTAGGGTACATTGATTTCGCTGAACCTATGGTGGGACAAACATTCCTGATTGTGGTGAACGCCAGGGGCGGGTTGCTTATTTACTGGTGCCGGTGCGCTGCGCATGCATCTCCACATTTCAGGTGCATGTGCGCTTGCTACGCACGTGCGGCCCCTTGCGTAATTTTGCTTCTGCACATGCACGGAAGCAAAATCTCGCTGAAATCTCGCAAGGGGATGCACGCGCTAGATTTCGGTGAGATTTTGCTTCTGCGCATGCGCGGAAGCAAAATCTCGCTGAAATCTCTCTCACACGTGCATCCCCTCATGAGATTTCGGTGAGATTTTGCTTCCGCACATGCGCAGAAGCAAAATCGGCCAAAAATTCACCGAAAAAGATGGCGATGCGTGCAACGGACCGGCAGAGAGGGCTCCAGAGTGGTCGCATGCAAATTGTGCAATTGGCCGCTCCCTACCAGAGCTCCGCACTGGACAGCTCCGGCAGGAACCCACCTCTGGTGGATGCGTATACTCAAAGTGTCTGGAGGTCGTGACAATGCCCACATTGATGACAGAGGCAATCATTCGAGCATTATGGCGAATATTCGCAATGCATGGTCTACCCAACATGCTTGTCTTGGACAATGGCCCACAACTCACAGCCAAGCAGATGGAGTCATTCCTGGCCAAGCTGGGCATAAGACATGCCCTCGTGTCGATGTTCAGTCCAGTGAGCAATTGTCAAGTGGAGAGAATGGTGAGACTGACCAAAGAAACACTCACCAGAATGGGACCGGGGAACTGGTAAGAAAGAATTGACCAGTTCCTGCTCGCCCAACATATTACACCCAGTGTAGTCACCAACAGAAGCCCAGCTGAATTATTAATGGGATGGAAATTGAGGTCCTGACTGGACAGGCTGAACCCCAACTATCACCCAGAGACACCTTTGGACTCAACCCGGCAAACCAGATCGCTCGAGCTGGAGGATCTGGTGCTCGCCCACAACTACATGGGGGACCCCAAGTGGGTGAGAGCTAAGGTTGTGGCTGTCACCGGGCCGAAGTCATATCAAGTCGAGCTAGATGATGGTCGAGTGTGGCAGAGACACATCGATCAACACCGCCAAAGGCTATGGGGATCATGGCTATGCCAGCCAGATGACCTGCAACCTCAGGCAAGTCCCGAATGGAACCAAGGACAACTCAGGTCTCCGCCCAAAGAGCATACACAACAGGCGAGCAGGAAGATGACACAGAAAATCCAGCCCTGACTACAAGAAACCAAGAGACCCTGTTCTCAAACCCGGATGAGGAGCGCAAACCCTTACCTGGAGCTGCTCGAGTCCAGCGACATCATCCAGGACCAGAGGACAGAGATGCCAGGCCGGAGACTGCCACGCCCAGCGGAGGATTCCAGATAATTCCACCAATAGGTACAGGAGTGGCAGCAGGCATGACCGCACCAACCGAGGGTCCAGGAACAACTGAAGCGTGCAGGCCCAGTAGGACAATAAGATGCCCCGCCTACCTGTATGACTATGTAACATTTATCAACGACCGATTGGACAAGCCTCGAGCTAGGAGGGTAGGGGTATTATGTACAGACGTACGGAGCACAGATTTGCATGGCCGCCACTGATTGGATAATCTAGCGGTGGGAAAAATAAACTGCTGTCAGTGGCCGGCTAGGCTTCAGGGATCCCCATAAAAGAGGGATCTCAGCAGCCTGCCTGCAGTTTGTATTGCTACCAGCTAGGGAAATAAAAGATGCTGAACTGTTCTCGCGTCTGTCTTCTTTCGCACACACATCTAGCAGAATCTCTCACTTTAGATTCCAGCTACTGATTCTTGTCCTTCCCTTGGATACTACAAAAAAAATTGCACACTATTTCCTGTAAAAACAGTTTTTTTTCTTATTTCAGCATTTTTAGCATTCATTACAAGCCTATAGAAGCTTCTTTTTCTTCTGACAGATTATTTTTCTTTTTTAGCTAATTCCTCATAGAATAACAGAATAACATAATTGGAATGGACCTTGGAGGTCTTTTAGTCCAACCCCCTGCTCAGATGGGAAACCCTATACCATTTCAGACAAATGGTTGTCCAATCTCTTCTTAAAACCTCCAGTGTTGAAGCACCCACAACTTCTGGAGGCAAATCCTCCCACTGATTACCGTATTTTTCGGAGTATAAGACGCACCTTTTTCCTCCCTAAAAGTGGCTGAAAATTTGGGTGCGTCTTATACTCTGAATGTAGCTTTTTCAAAGCTTTTTTTCCAGCCCTAACTAGGTGCTAACAGATCTTCCCAGCTCTTACCTTGCAGGCTTTTTCATTGTTACTCTCTCAGAAGAATGTTTTTCCAGCCCTAAGTCTTTGCAGGGTTTTTTTCATTGCTCTACTTGCTCTGAATAAGTTTTTTTCTAGCCCTAACCAGGTGCTAACGATCTTCCCAGCTCTTACTGGCTTGCATGCTCTTTCATTGTTACTCTCTCAGAAGAAGGTTTTTTTAAGTCCTAACCAGGGGATAAAATAATGTGCTGAAGCTGACCAGACTAATGAATACCTGGTAGGCAGATTGTTTTCCCTTATTTTCCTCCCCAAAAACTAAGGTGCGTCTTATACTCCGAAAAATACGGTAAATGTTCTAACTCTCAGGAAATTTATCCTTAGTTCTAGGTTGCTTCTCTCCTTGATTAGTTGCTTTTTGTCCTGCCTTCAGATGCTTTGGAGAAAAGGTTGATTCCCCGCTTCTTGTGGCAGCCAACTAGATATTGGAACACTGATATCGTATTACCCCTAGTCCTTCTTTTCATTAAACTAGACATACCCAATTCCAGCAAACGTTCTTCTTATGTTTTAGCCTCCAATCCCCTAATCATCTTTGTGGCTCTCCTCTGCACTCTTTCTAGAGTCCCAACATCTTTTTTATATTGTGGCAACCACAACTGGATGCGAGACTGGGTACAATAGTCTCTTGATAGTCTTTCCAGGCTTTTTCAGGAAGTTTAATTTGTTCCAATGTGAAATAGAAAAAAGAGAAAGTCTTTCTGATTGATTAGTTGAGTCAACCTCTCAGTCACATTCTGGAAGTTTGCACCTGGAGATAAAACTTATTTTCATAACTGGTCAACCAATTTATGACTGACTTCTGTCACCAGTGAATCACCCATCAACATCACAGATCTTTTCCTTTGTGGAACACTCTTTCCCGTCCCTGGAACACCAGGCAAAAACCTTTTCCCAGAAATCTGCAAAAGGCAAAAGAATAAATTGGAAAACAAAGCAAACAGTGAAAGATATCATGTAAATACACATTAATATAAAATTTAAATCAAAGCACTTTTCACTGTAATTTAAAGCAAATCAATAACAATTCTATAGTAAACTAATAAAATAATAAACATAATAACGTTGTAATTAATACTGACAACAGTAAGCATGTCAAAGTTTTAAAATATTAATTAAAATGTTTTCGTGTTTCTTAAAACATCTTCCGATAGTGTTTTATATTTTAAGTCAAAAACAGTATCTGTGAGAGGGACCTTGGAGTCCTAGTGAATGATCACTTGAATATGAGCCAGCAGTGTGCAGCAGCAACCAAGAAAGCTAATACAATCCTGGGTTGAATAAACAGAGGCATAGAATCAAGATCACATGAAGCAGGGGGGGGGTTGCTCACTTACCTTGCTACCGGTGCGCTGCGCGCACATCACCATGTTTTGTGCGCACGCTATGTGTGCACGCCCCCTCATGCGATTTTACTTCCGCGCATGCGCAGAAGCAAAATCGCACCAAAATCTTGTGAGGGGACGTGCGCACACGCGTGATTTTGGTAATTTTTCACTTCCGCGCATGCGCGGAAGCGAAATCTCGCTGAAATCTCGCACATGTGCATGTCCCCTTGCAAGATTTTGGCACGATTTTTCTTCCGTGCATGCGCAGAAGCAAAAAATCGCCAAAAAATTTGCAAAAAAAGATGGCGGCTCCTAGGTACCGGCAACCGACCGCACTGGGTCGGTAGCCTCTTGATGAGGTCACCAGCCTACTGCTACCGGTGCGATAGAGTGGACCGCACTGGTAGGAACCCACCACTGACGTGAAGTATTAGTACCGCTTTATAAAACCCTAGTAAGACCACACCCAGAATACTGCAACCAATTTTGGACACCATACTACAAAAAGGATGTTGAGACTTTGGAAAAAGTTCAAAGAAGAGCAACTAAGATATGCAATATGGATACCAGACATACCCCTTGATAAAAGAGCTATACAAGTTAAAGTTACAACCAATCAGAGACCTAGCTTTTGTTGTGTGGACTTAGGTTGGCTTCTTACGGCGTTTGAAAAAAAGAAGCAATACTAGAGTTATTCCTTTCCCCCACACATACCTCCTTGCCACCTCCCCTGGCTGGCTTTTATTGAGTCAGTAAAGCTCAACAAACCCCTTTTCAAAATTTTATGTTTTGTATTTTGAAGAAGTAAAGCTTTTGAACCATTTTTAAGAACATCTGCAGCTTGAGTCTGTATGTCTTCCTCCATAAATGTCCTCAATGCCAATTCCACAATAATTTGCATTGTTGAAGGAAAAAACCCAAGAATTGTTGTGCTTATTGTTTGCTTTGTTTTGTTTTGTTTAGCTTTGCTTTGTTTCCTTAATAAATAGTGTTTTAAAGGTATACAGTTGTAAGTTCATCATATTGTAAAACATGCATTCCATATTTATTTCGGTTAGATTTTGCAGCTGGAAATCATATTCTAAAATTCAGAGAAATGTTTTACAGTAGCTGATGTATGGCCAACGCTCCTTGTTGGCCATACATCACCTCTTACTAAGATATGTCCAGAAAGCGCTGGGCTACAACTTTCAAAAACTCTGGAGAAGAGTTATTGACCAAGATAGAGATGGACCTGTAGTTTTCTTTGCTATACAGCATCTTCCTAAGTTTTTTAATTCATTATATTTAAAATATGTATGGCTTCTTTCTTTGCAGGAATCAAACTGAAGAAATATGTAAGAACAATAATGGGAAATTAAACATGTAATCTAATCTCTTTTCTAATCTAAAACCATTGGTTATCAATCACATTATCAAAGCAAATTCTCAACTTTAGAAGAAATAAGTAATGTAATTAATTTTTTATAAATATTTATACTGATGACATAGACTGTTCTTTCTGTGAAGGTATATTGTTGCTGTGTTTAGTTCATTTTAATTGCCATCACATATCTAGCGTTTTCTTTTTTTTCTTCACAGTATAATCACTATTTAATGTGGATTGTTTGCATGTGCTTCAAAATTCTTGACCAATACCTAAGTTTCTTCACTAGATTTTACTAATGTCTGGAATTTATTATGTTACAAAGTGTGGATGAAAAACATTGAGCAATTGGTTTCTTCCATAGCAATGATCCATGTGATATATCTATGGTGATTCTCAGTCATCCAGGTCACGGTTGTCCCAAAGGTGTTTTTCCAAAAGGCAACTGGGACTTTCTTTGTTTTTGCTTGAAGAAGTTTTGCTTCTCATCCAAGAAGCTTCTTCAGTTCTGAATGAATGGTGGAGAATGGAAGGATTTATATTCCTTGCAGTCATCTGGTCGTTAGCACTCTTCCATTCCATTCTCCGCCATTCATTCAGAACTGATGAGACATGAAAAACAAAGAAAGTCCAGTTGCCTTTTGAAAAAGCACTTTTGGGGTCCTGCGATAGTGCTACTCTTTTCTTTCCCTTTTGTATGATTCATTTTTTTGTCAGAACTTCACAGACTAAACCACTCTTTTCCCGAGTGTGACGTTAGGCACATAACCCCCTTCCCTATGATGTAAGTATTTTTTTCCAAAGGACCAAAAGATTAAGATAAATCTTGGACCTTTCCACACTTGTGTTTGTGTGTTTGTATCTGTGTGTATCTGACTCCATGATTTGTGATGATGAAGTTATGTACAACCCTTCCTCTCCACTTTACACCTTCCTTGGTTTTCAGCTCTTTAATATTCTTTAGATTTTTTAGATTTAGATTATTAGAGTTGGAAGGGACCTTGTAGGTCATCAAGAGCCGAGGTGGCGCAGTGGTTAAAAGCAGCACTGCAGTTCAGCAGTTCAGCTGTTCAAATCTCACCGGCTCAAGGTTGACTCAGCCTTCCATCCTTCTGAGGTCGGTAAAATGAGGACCCAGATTGTTGGGGGCAATATGCTGAACTCTGTAAACTGCTTAGAGAGGGTTGTAAAGCACTATGAAGTGGTATATAAGTCTAAGTGCTATTGCTATCTAGTCCAACCCCCTGCTCAAGCAGGAGTTCCTACACCATTTGAGACAGTCCAGTCTCTCCTTGAAGGTCACAAGTGTTGGGGCTCTCATGACCTCTGCTGGCAAGCTGTTCCACTGGTTGATCGCTCTCACCGTCAGAAAGTTTCTCCTCACTTCCAGGTTGAATCTCTCCTTGGTCAACTTCCATCCGTTATTCCTTGTTTGGCTTTCTGGTGCCATAGAGAACAGCCTGACCCCCTCCTCTCTGTGGCATCCCCTCAAGTATTGGAACACTGCTATCATGTCACCCCTGGTCCTTCTCTTCGCTAGACTGGCCAAGCTCAGTTCCTGCAACCGCTCTTTGTATGTTTTATTTCCCAGACCCTTTATCATCCTGGTTGCTCTCTTCTGCACTTTCTTAATATTGCATTTAAGAAAAACACAGCTATTGCATAGGAACCTGTCTTGAAAGGTTACAGGAGTAACCCTGTTAAGGGAAAATATTTGTGGTGCACTTTGGTTATAAAGTACAAGTCTTTTAAAGGTTCCTATTAAGTACTAGGGTGGATCTATTTAAAGGCAGCACAAAGCCTCTAAGCCAGCACTTGCGTACTTTAGGAGGCAGGGTTGCTGTTGTAAGCACTTGTTTCTCCTTGAATGCTCTTGTGGTTTCATGAAATCCCATGTAAGTGGTCAAGGATAAGTAGGAGAGATCGGTAGGTAGTCTTACCCTATTCATGCGTTCCTTTCCTACTTTTAAAAACACTGTTTTTGGCTAACGCTTGATACTTGAAATACAGAATCCATGGCTCACCCACTGGGATGTCCTCAGTCGGTGGCTTATTGAGTTTAGCTAAATTGTAAGTCCTCCATCAGCCAATCTTCCTAGTGCATAAACCTGTAATAACTTCACATTTTGCAAACAAAAGCAGGTATGATTTTTCAAGATTTTTGAAGCCTTTTCATCCCCCAGGGACTTTAATTGGTTTTTTTAAAAAATATTATTATTTCTTAATTTGCTTCCAAGAAGTCAATCAATCCAGAAATCAGAATAAGACACTGCGAGAAAAGGCAGAAATTAGTTATCACCTCAGAACATATGAGATCACAATACATTGGTTATTCCTTCTGTTGTAGAATGAGTATTCTTTAATTTAATTAATCTGTCACCCTAAAGAGCTTACAAAGGTAACCCAGGGTTTCCCAGTCTTGACAATTTTAAAACGGTTAAAGTGTCCACATATTTTAAATGTGCCAAGGTGAAGAAACATAGGTCTAATCTAATGAAGCTTACTTCTGAGTAAGTCTGAGTTTTTTATTTATGAAATGCTATGTAATCACTGATAATATGTGGGTTAGACAGCAACACCACCAGATGGATTCAAAACTGGCTGACCAACCGCACTCAACAAGTAGTGCTCAATGGAACTGCATCTACATGGAGGGAAGTATGCAGTGGAGTACCCCAAGGCTCTGTTTTAGGCCCAGTACTCTTCAACATCTTCATCAATGACTTGGACGAGGGGATAGATGGGGAACTCATCAAATTTGCAGATGACACCAAACTGGCAGGAATAGCCAACTCTCCAGAAGATAGGTTCAAGATTCAGAAGGATCTTGACAGACTTGAACATTGGGCGCTATCAAACAAAATGAAATTCAATGGTGAAAAAAGTAAGGTTCTACATTTAGGCAAGAAAAACAAAATGCACAGGTACAGCATATGTGGTACCTTGCTCAACAGTAGTAACTGTGAGAGGGATCTTGGAGTCCTAGTGGACAACCGTTTAAATATGAGCCAGCAGTGTGCAGCAGCTGCCAAAAAAGCCAACACAGTTCTAGGCTGCATTAACAGAGGGATAGAATCAAGATCACGTGAAGTAATAATACCACTTTACAATGCCTTGGTAAGGCCACACTTGGAATACTGCATTCAGTTTTGGTCTCCATGATGTAGAAAGGATGTTGAGACTCTGGAAAGAGTGCAGAGAAGAGCAACAAAGATGATTAGGGGACTGGAGACTAAAACATATGAAGAACAGTTGCAGGAACTGGGTATGTCTAGCTTAATGAAAAGAAGGACTAGGGGAGATATGATAGCAGTGTTCCAATATCTCAGGGGTTGCCACAAAGAAGAGGGAGTCAAACTATTCTTCAAAGCACCTGAGGGTAGAACAAGAAGCAATGGGTGGAAACTAAACAAGGAGAGAAGCAACTTAGAACTAAGGATAAATTTCCTGACAGTTAGAACAATTAATCAGTGGAACAGCTTGCCTCCAGAAGTTGTGAATGCTCCAACACTGGACGTTTTTAAGAAGATGTTGGATAACCATTTGTCTGAAGTGGTGTAGGGTTTCCTGCCTAGGCAGGGGGTTGGACTAGAAGACCTCCAAGGTCCCTTCCAACTCTGTTGTTATTATTATTATTATTATTATTATTATTATTATTATTATTATTATTATTATTATTATTATTATTATTATTATTATTATATAAATCCTGCTTAATCAAGGGGTACAGTAAGACATCGGAACAGTATGAATGGCCTAGTTCTACTTTGTTTAGGGGTAAGGTGTTCAGGTTATGTTGAACACTTGTAAATACATAAAGTGCATTTCATCCTCTTTTGTAACCCATTTGATTTTTTTGGGGGGGGATAGAAATTCAGTTAAAGCAGTCCAACCTAAAGACACTATTGTTATGATAGCTAATGCAAATTAAAAACAAAAACCAAATATAAATGCAGCCTATATATACAACAGGTTGTCCTAATATTTCTATTGTGTACAAATTACCTATTGTTTCAATTACCTGTTCGTCATGGTAGAAATTATGTTAATCATCCCCCCTAAGCAATTGTCAAGTGTGCTTGATATAATACTATCCAGCACAATAGCATTTCAAGGTGTCCATTAGTTTGACTGAATGTTGTAGCTGTATAAGAAAACCATGCATTAGCATTAGTCCTTTGTCCAGGAAGGATGGAAATAAAATGCATTAATATTTCATTTGTCCATGAATATCAATTGAAACTCTATTGGAAATGCTTGCAAATATTGCTCAAAACAACCATTTCCTGGCTAGGGATGATGGGATTTATACTCCAACACATCAGGAGAGCACTTCATCAGGAAAGACTGATGAATGCTACTTCCTACAACAGAGTTGGATGCAACAGGAAAACAAATCGATTAGTTAGATCATTTAACATAGTAAAACAATTATGACATAATTATAAAGAATATAATTATATGCTCTCAGTGCCTTTAATTGTATCATCCTCGCCAATCAGCATTAAAAATTCAATCAAAACAAATTAAGCTGTAAAAGTTTAAAAGCAGAAGTTAATGATAAAGATTACTCTTCAAAAAGAAAGATTATAATTATAATTACGAATTTTACCTGTTAACAGACAAACTGTTAGCTTGTTCTCCTTTTCAATTGCTTTCTGAGAGTCTCATATTGATATTTCAGCAAAAAGCTATCACTTCATAATTGTCAGCAATATCACTGACTGTGTTCTAGTGGATGCCTATATTTTGATGAAAGACAATTTTCCTTTGTGAAAATTGGCAAACCCTGACAAGTTCTATGAATATCCAAAAACTCAGATACCCATCTAAAGGCAGTTACCGACCTTGACAGTTAATGACCTTGATAGTTATAATATATCCTAAATCCACCAGATATTAGCTGCAGAAATCAAGAAGATCACTAGGTAGCAGCAAAATATGATTTCTCTGCCCACCATCCAGGTTTTTGCAGCCTGGATCCGATAGCCTTAATATTCTATTTCCAAAAATGAGAAATGGTCATTCTTTTCCAGCCCTTTACAATATCCATTTGGGACTTCCAACATTCATACATGAGCTTCAGTATTCTTTAAAATTTGGTCATTTGAATGGGAGAGAAATCAAATCTGCAGTATTCATAGTTACATTTGGATAGCAACTCGATCCATCTATATCCTTTTTAGATGTACTTTAATTAATTTGTGCATCCACAAAGTGTTCCATTCAGAGGCATATTTGTGTATATAAACACTGTTCACAGTTATTGAGTGCCTGAAATATAAACTGATTCTGTCATATGACCCTATATCAGGAACACTTATAAATTAATGAAATAAATAAATAGCAAAATATCTTCAAAGGCCATCTCCAGTCCAGATATTGTAGTTAACTTCCTCAATTAAAAGCATACTTGATTGTTTTAGTTGCCTACCATAAACCATTCATCTCAGTGCTTATTAAGCAATAATATAACAATATATAAGAAAAGCTTTTTAAAACTCCTTAAATCGATAAATCTTGAATTTTCACATAAAGACTTATTTCCATAATTGTAGTCTTGCCTCTCAAAATTTGCCCATACTAATTGAAATAGGATCTTCTATAATTCAACCTTTAGTTGATCAGTCTACCAAATAAAATTATTAACAACACAATTGTATATTTGTAGCTTATATTATAGTTTGGGTGGCAATTTGGGGTGTTGTAATATTAGCGTTTTTAGAGCAAATTCTTGGGGAAGACATTGTACCAAATGTTTGTACCAAATTGTTAATAATTTGGATCTCAACATGCATGACTGACTTCGGATGTTGTGCTAAAATTATTTGGGGGACAATATGTTATTGCTTTGGGACTTAGATTGAGAGGTAAAATGATGAATGGATGTATTAAAATTGCTACATTAATATATTCACAAACAACAAAGAGTGAATATCTGAATTGGCCCTTGGAAAATAATATCTTTTTTTTCCTTTGCTTACTAAAAAAAAAAACAATCTCATTCCAATTGTACAAACAGAAATCCTATCTTGTTGCTGAAGTCAATAATCAGTCAAAGCGTGGGATGAATTAGAGGGGGCAGGTGGTTAAATATATAAATATATACACAAATGCTCTTTTAGTGTGAAAGGCATGATTACCATGGGGGCTGAACAAATGATGGTACAAAGCTTGCAGTGGCAATTGTGAGGGATTGTGGTGTTTGGGCAGCACTTTTCAGAACAGGAACAACTTATAGAATAACTTATTATGATTATGTGCTGTCAAGTTGATGTCAGCTCTTGATGTAACCACATAGGTGGATTTTATTCATCTGTCCCTAAAATGGTCCTTCAGGTTTTTCAACAGTGCATCTTTTGCTTCTATAACGGAGTGTATGCACCTTACTGCTAATTCTAAAAGGCAGAAGTTATTTTGATATCTTTATTTCCAGTTCTAAGGCTGGTTGTTGGACCTGTTCTCATTAGTTTGGTCTTCTTTATATTTCTACTGCCCAGAAAAATCTGGTCATCAGAGAAACACTTTGATTTCCTCTCCTTCCCTCCCTCCCTCCACAAAACTACAAACTGCAGAGGTATCACATGCAGTCATAACTTTTTACTTGCCCGGGAAATAGGCAAAACAAGCCAGCAGATTCTTAGGAAATGGTGAAAGGAATCCGAAAGTAATATTCTCATTGGGAGAATAGACTTCTGCTGCCACTTAAAGATAAGGCAATGGAAAATTGCTGTTGCCAACTTCTTTTACAGTAATAGTATTTAAAAATGGATCAGGATGGATACGTTACTCTGATAACTACTCACTATTGCTTTCCTTTTTAAACGCTTTTAAAAATATTAAATTAGATGGTTAAATTCAGACAAAAAGTATTTAGAATTCTCCTCAGAATGATGTTTTCCAGCATTCATGGATAAATTTTTGTTTAGAAGCTAAAGCGAAGCAAATGATGTTTCTTTTAATTCTTTCCCAGTGCCTGGAAACTATGAAAATCTAGATGAAGAGAAACAGTCTCTGACTCAACCCTACTAAAACTGAGCATCTTCAGTTTTAGGCCTCTCTTAAACCTTGAAAACTTCCATTGTCAGTTCTGGAGTACCAATCATCCAAAATGAGTTGGTGTACAATCTGGGTTCCTTCTGGACTCCTGGCTCTTGCTTGAAGAAGCAGGTAGCAGCCATAGCAAAGACAACCTTTCATAAATCTGTCTTACGAGTCAGTTGCAACTCTTCCTGGATCAAGGAGCTGTATTCATGGTCATTCATGCCTTAGTAACTTCCTAGTTGGACTATTGCAATGTGCTTTACATAGGGCTGCACTGAAAAAGCATTCCAGCGCTGAAGCTGGTCCACAATGTGGCCTGTCCTAATGTTCCCTCTTATCAGTACCCATCTTATGTATATAAACAATGTTATATCTATGTATATTACCAACACATACTTGACAAAAATAAATAAATAAAAATAAAAATAAAATACATGACACCATTGTTACACAAGGCACACAGGCTTCCAATAGGTTGATAGGTTCAACTCAAACAGTGGTGGGTTCCTACCAGTGCGGTTGACTCTATCGCACTGGTAGCGGCCAGCAGATGGCGCTATTTGCACATGACAGCTCCGGTGCCGTCTTCGGTGGTCCATCGTACGCGTCACCATCTTTTTAAAAGAATTTTTGGGCTTTTTTGCTTCTGCGCATGCGCAGAAGCAAAATCTCGCCAAAATCTAGCAAGGGGATGTGCAAGAGAGAGAGATTTCGACGAGATTTTTGCTTCCGCACATGCACGGAAGCAAAATCGCACAGGGGGGTGCGTGGAGATGCACGTGCAGCGCACCGGTATGGGTAAGTGAGCAACCCGCCCCTGAACTCAAGGTTTTGACAGCAGGATATTATGTCTTTAATGGGCAGTAGGAATAACCTTAAGGCACAAGAGGAAGATATGCAAACAAGGCAAAGGTCAAATAAAGTAATCTGAGTCAGGGGCAGAAATGTAATTTGAATAAACATCTCAGACATGACCCTTCCTATTTCTCAGAAAGATAAAGGGAAGCAGAGCAGAGAAGCACATTCAAGCTTGAAAGAATCTGCTTCTATAACATTTTAATAAAGTAGCATTAACATTCATAACTCTGATGTTATGGTTTACTTTGTAGGGCTGACAGTCTCCAAGTGTTTTCTGCACATCCCACTAGATCTGGCAGATTGGGCATAACCCAGGTCTTTTGGTGATACAATGATTCAAGTTGGTAAGTAGTTCTCTGTTTCCTACCTATTCCAATAAATAATGTGAATAAATTTATGGAAGCAAGATAGAGTAGCAAATAAAAAGCAGATAGTAACAGCTTTGTTTGACCAGACCCCAATCTATTTACACCCTCCCCAATCTTGTACCTTCCAGATATATTGGACAAACATTTCTGTAAAAGTTGAAGACTGAATTAAGCTCACCCAAGCCCAAACTTGGCTTCAGTACGATACAAACGTACTGTTGACCTGCATTTTTAAATGAGGAAAAATAAATATAGGTACCTATGAATCAGACCTCAGAAAAGACAGTAGCTTGCATTGCTGTATGAATTGCTTGCTTTGATCTTGCATTGGAAGCAGGAGATGCTTTCGGAATAATTGGGCCATTCCATTAATTTTGAAGCAGAGATGCAGCAAGCATACACTTATCTTAACGGTAATTTTCCTATTGGATCTCCATGCATGAGGTGACTGCTCAATGGAGGAGAAAACAGTTTGCATTCTTGAATATCTCAGACTTGTCAAACCAAAAGGCTCCCATATCACTACGCTGGAAAGTGTGTTGGCCTGAGACTTGTCAAATGAATTAGTCTAGCACCAGGCTGATTGAACAAATAGACAGCCAGTTTCTTACATTTATGTCAGGAGGCCCACCAGACCAATCATCAAAAGCCAAAGCAGATGAGCTATTGAATGCATAATAATAGAATAGAATAGAATAGAATTCTTTATTGGCCAAGTGTGATTGGACACACAAGGAATTTGTCTTTGGTGCATATGCTCTCAGTGTACGTAAAAAGAAAAGATACATTCGTCAAGAATCATAAGGTACAACACTTAATGATTGTCATAGGGTACAAATAAGCAATCAGGAAACAATCAATATCAATATAAATCATAAGGATACAAGCAATAAGTTACAGTCCTGCAGTCATAAGTGGGAGGAGATGGGTGATAGGAACGATGAGAAGACTAATAGTAATAGTAATGCAGCCTTAGTGAATAGTTTGACAATGTTGAGGGAATTATTTGTTTAGCAGAGTGATGTCGTTCGGGGAAAAACTGTTCTTGTGTCTAGTTGTCTTGGTGTCTAATTATGAGGAACACAGTGATTGTGGAGGGATTAATTATTTCCTCAATTGCTATAGTCCTGAGCTTCAGCTTTCAGGAATGATCTGTCTTAATGGATTACGGCAAGGAAAGAAATAATTACATTCCTTTTTGATGCTGCCTGTGATTCAGCGGTGGGTTGCTCCCGGTTCGGACTGGTTCTAAGAACCGGTAGCGGTGGCGGGAAGCTCCACCCACCCACCCAGGACACTTCTGCACGAACCAGTAGTAAAGGGTTTTAGAACCCACTACTGCTGTGATTGTAATAAATTTTAGAAAAATGTCTCCAAACCTGACAGCTCCCAAGCACTTATGATCATTGGAGATGCCCTTCTGTGGTTCGCAGTTACCTGCCTCATGACTTTGCAAATTGGGCCTTCTCTGTTGTAATAGCTCTCCTGTTGAATGCTCTCTCCTCTGTCAGATAAGTTGCTGCTGTTGTATTAAATCAATTTAAATATCCAGTAATTCCCAGTGATATTATTACACTTTTTAATGTATTATTTTATTTTATACCCTTTCTTTAATATTGCTGCTGTAATGATGGTTCCATAATTGTGTAGTTGGCAATTATATCAGGTTAAAATATGGCTTCCCCCAAAAAAGGTATTTTTAGAAAATTCAGGTAATCCTTGACTTATGACCGGTCACCTAATGACTATTCAAAGTTATGATGGACCTCCTTAGAGCTTTAATGGCCTACTTGGAAGTTAGGACGACTTCATTCCCCCCCCCCATGGTTATGCAATCACATTTTGGGTGCTTGGCAACCAGCACCCAAAATGTGATTACATAACCATGAGGGGGGCAGCCGTTTGCAGCCATTTGCAGCATCCCACAGTCACATGACTGAAATTTTCAGCATTTTTGCCAAACTGGTTTACTTCCAGTTTCCACAAAAAAAAAACCCTAACCCTAACCCTAACCACTGTGTTCACTTAAAAACCACAGTATTTGCTTAATAACAATGGCATTCACTTAACAACCACCAGAAAAAAAGTTCTGAAATCAGGCATGGTCACATGGTGACTCACTTAATGATTGTCACAACTTGGGACCAAAATTCCAGGCTCAATTACACTCGTACGTTGAGGGCTACCTGTTCCAAACATTGTTCAACCTTGACACCTGGAATATAGAGATACCCTTTGTCAGTTCTAACTGACAAATAAGAGGTCTTATTTGTGAAGGCCAAGTATCTGGAGCAAGAAATTATTTAAGATATATATCTTCATACTGCATTATAAGTGGAGTCTGGATTAAAATTTAAATGTGTAGAAATTTATATAGAATTGCTTGGACATATATGTTTTTAGAAACATTTTAGTGAAGATACTTAAATAGAGGAAGAGTGGATTACTCTCAATTTACTTACTGTTACGTATTTTTTCCGTCAGAATTACTAATGAACTATAACTCTTAGTGTTGGCCAAACAGTGATCTGTGGATTTCCAGATATTCTCTGATCAACTCCAATGGAGTAAAATAAAAAGGATTTATTTTATATTTCATACTTCCTAATAATAGGACAATATTATTATCACTGTTTCTTAAGATACCAAATTCATATTTGCTTCCATTATGCACTATCCTATGCTATCCCAACATAGCAAAATATAGGTTGATTATTTTGTTTTTAAAATCTGATATATACATTGTTGTCAAAATATGTTTCAATTAAAATATAAAGAGAGCTTTTAAACATTTAGTTCACCTTGAAAATTATGACTTTTTTGTCTTCTAAAATGCTATGTTAAATTCAAGTTTGTAAAATCTTTTAAAAGTTTATCTTACAAGGAGGGAGAGTAATATATACTACATAAACTGTTTTTAAAGACATAATTAATCCTTGAATTTACTGAGTAACATTGATCAGCTTTTCTATTACATTAATAAACAACCAGTTCATAAACTGGTGATGGTTATAGGGTTGTGTCAGCTGCCTAGAGTACCTATGTGTGAGTTTATCAAAAAATACATTAGGCTAAAAATCCTTTGGAATAATTCTTCCAATAGCTTGAAGTTTAAACACAATTTGCTAGATCCAAATTTTGAAATCAAGATATGTTTTATTTGACTATATAGTACTAACATTTGGCAATCAAACAAATCCCAGTAATTTTGAAGTTCAGACACAGTTTGCTAGACCTAAATTGTGAAATCAAGATATGTTTTATTTCAATATGCTGTCATTTGACAATCTAAGTTCCTCTTTGAATAATTCAGATTTGTCAGGACTTGATTGGCAATAAGCTGACCTAAAATATTAATACTCTGTCCATGACATTTTTAAAATAATGATTTAGTTGCGATTTTCAAACTGACATTGTGCTAAATGAAAGTATAGCATGTGAGTTAAAGTCAAAAGAAGATCTATCCCAAGATCTTCCAAATATGCTTTGCAGCTTTTAATGGAGAAAACAGTAAAACTGTGGTTTGAAGTAGAGTTCAGTTATTATATCAGAGGAATCCTATACTAATTTTCTAAATTTGCAATACTTTCTATGTACATGAATTAGATTTAGGTGGAGTAGTATTCCAATCAAATAAAGACTCTAAAACGTAATTGAAATTTTCAGCCACATTATCTGATCCACAGAGAAAGTAAAGAAATCTGCAAAACATCTATTTAATATATCTTTAGAAGGACCATAATAATTGATAAATGCAGTATTTTGATTAAAACTGTCACCAGTATTATAAAAATATCCTTCTGGGTCACTTATTTCTTATTCGACCATAATTGTTGAGTGCTTTTTAATTATAATCACTACACCTTTAGTAGATTTTAAATTTCAACTAATATATACATGACCAACCCAGACCCTAGATCAAATTTTTCCCTTTGTACAAGAAAAAAATATTTCTTGTACAAAATCAACTTTATGTTCTATCTAGGCTATCTAATTTGGTATGCAGATACCTCAAAATGTCTATGTCTTAAAATACAGATATGGATTGGGATTTCCATTGGAGGATATAAATTTTGAAAAACCCATCAGAAAGTAACATAAAGGAACAAAATAAATCAAAACCCAAAAACCAGATCTAAAAATGAGATTAAAACAAAAATTAAGAAATATTTTTTTAAATTTTCACGCTAGATTGGCCATGAATCAACTTCTCCTATCCTTTAAAAGTGAACCATGTGCAAAGACATTTAAAATACCACTCTTTCTTTAGCTTAGGTGAGTCCACAACAGTAAATTTCTCAGCAAATGCGGAATCAAAACCGTTTTTCACACCAGCACTAAGGGGAAAAAAAGATTTGATCCATTTTTATTTAACTGCCAAACTTTATTGAATTGCTTAAACCTCTGAACTGTATGTGGAGGAAGAGCTGAAAAAACCATTTTCTTTTTTGTTTCCATTCAGGCTTCCCATTTTCCAAGAGAAAGTCAGAATATGATCCCCTGTAGACAAAACTTAAAATAATGGAATTTTGGGGGTTTTTTTGCTGGATAAAAATAGACATTCTCACAATAAGCAGTTTCAATATGCATCTTATACTACAGAAGCAGTGATAATATCTGTTGTATCTTTTTTTTCCCATGAACACTGCTATATGTTGGTCATGCTCAGCATTATGGTGAATTTTAGAAAATGTTTATTATTTCTGAAATACAGGCACTGTAACTAAGTGCCTTCAGACTGAGTATCTTTATTTCTTTCAAAACCTTTACCACAGGTGTAGTGTTCCGGAGAGCCACAAGAGGGCATTCGTATGAGCGGGAACTAGAAGAGCCAGGATTGGCTGAGCCATATGAGGCAACAGTATAAAAGGTTGCTGTCACCCAGTGACAGCTTGTGTTCCTGTCAGACCGTTCTGTTAGCCACCCTCGTTAATCATTAATAAACAAGTTGGTTTCCTGTTATATGGCTCCCTGGTCATTGCGCCCACCTACACTTCAACATTCATTGCAAATTGTTTATTAGCATCTTTAGGCTGAATCATTCCCACCAGACCTTTAAGCTTGGCGATTCTAAGGCATCAAATTTCTGAATCAAATCTTGGTATTTCTCATTCAAATTCTTCCCCATAACGTATCATGGGAGATCAATTTCAAGGCAATGAGGAACTTAGTTTTGTTTCCAGGCCAAATTCAGTTGAAGCCTTCATTTGGGTTTCTGCCAGCTGAACAAGCTGTTCTTGTTCAAATGCAGGTAGTCCTGAAGTTATGCCATCATTCAGCAACCATTCAAAGTTGTAAGTTCTGAACAAGAGGGACTTATAAGCAATCCGCAAACTTGGGGTAGTCTCAGCATTCCTGCATTATGTGACCATGATCCAGGCATTAGGTGCCGGGGCTGCCCCTTATAATGTTGCAGTGAGTGATTGCAATTTCTGACATTCCCTGCCAACTTCCACCAGGCAAATCAAGTCAATGTGGAAGCTAACAGGATATCTGAAGTCACTCCTGCTGGCCCTGATTTTTCACCTGCATACTCTCTGTAGCGCCTGCCCGTGACACCCCCATCTCATCCCCATGGTACCTGTGCACCCGCTTGCACTCTCTAGTTTCTGCTTGTGATGCAGTGGCACCCATGCACCTACCTGTGCTCCCTAGCACCTATCCTCAACTACACCTGACCACCCTAGTCTCCAAGCCCCTGCCCACGTTATGGTGCACCTGGCAGTGGAACTCCCTGTCCCCCCCACAGAACCTACACATTCACCTGCACGCCGGAGCACCTGTTTACCTGTTTACAAGATCTTTCTACAATGTCTGTGCACCCATTGGTCTGTTTGCCTGGGCCTCCCACCTCTTCTCATTTAACAACCCACACAGTCCTGGGGTTATGAGGCCAACTAGAAGTGGGGAGGGGAATTGCCATTGCTGAGCAATGTGGTCAGCTGACATAATGCTTTATGATCGCATCTCTTAGCAATGGAAATGGCTGCAGCCAAGCAAACAACCCCAGGCACTGTGCTGCACCAGTTGTTCATTCAATTGGGAAATGCTTCCCAAGATTTTCATTGCACTCATGATACCATTTGCTCACATACTTAAATAGTTTAGAAAATAATTCTTTGGATCAGTCTTGCTACCTATCTAGACTGCCTGGTTACAACCAGGTCCTCTGTTTAAGCAGGAAAATGGGGACTGATGATTGGTTGAGCCATCTGACAGCTCCCTATAAAAGGGCTAGCTGTCAGACTGGATCTCTGCTGGATCTTGTACATAGTTGAGAATAAAGAACTGTTGTCTGAAGTCTGTCTCCAGTCTCTTCACTCACCCTATTTAACAAGTCTTATGAATACAAAATGGATTGGTACAATTTTTAGCCACCGAAGCATATAAATCCTTCACTCCTTCCCATTTTTTTCTGTCTAGCTCAGGATTGTACAATTTGTTTTAGATTTGATCTTTGAGCAGCATGTTGGAGACCCACTCCAAAATAGGTGTCATTAGGAAAAAGAAATGAGCAGGGCGAGGGGGGGAAACGTAAATCTGGTTTAATTACCTTTTAAATTAAATTAAGATTAATTTTAAATAAAGGAATATTAGCAATTATTTCCCATATATATGAGAAATTTGCTGACAATAGTTTATAGAGGTCTAGAGCCCACAGCCAAGATTGTGGGGACCCACAGCCAGTGGTGAAATCCAAATTTTTTACTACTGGTTCTGTGGACGTGGCTTGGTGGACGTGGCTTGGTGGGCATGGCAGAGGAAGGATACTGCAAAATCTCCATTCCCACCCCTCTCCAGGGGAAGATTACTGCAAAATCCCCATTCCCACCCTACTCTGGGGCCAGCCAGAGGTGGTATTTGACGGTTCTCCAAACTACTCCAAATTTCCGCTACCGGTTCTCCAGAACCTGTTAGAACCTGCTGGATTTCACCCCACCCTTTGGTTCTCCCCTTAACCCACCCTAGGCTAGTTTTTCTGGGGAAGTTACCTTTTTCTCCTAGCTGGTTTTACTTTCACTATTGAAGACCAGTTAAGCAGAAGGAGAAACCAAGAAGAGAGCTTCAGTGCAATAAGCCTTGGTGAAGTACAGTTGTTTGCATCATGAACAAGTATACACTGGCCTATCCTTTTGATGTGAAAAAGGATGTGATGGAATAAACACTTATTATCGCATCCCGCTTGTCATATGGTTGGTTATGCTTTCCTTGTTTCCACATTCAGATTCTATACTAGGAAAGTACAATACTCTGAAAATTATTCCTCATTTTAAAATGATTTTCAGCAATATTAGCAGCAAATTTTATTTGGCAGCTTGATTGTACCATATTTGTGAAGACACTTTGGCAGAAGCAATTGAGCCTGAAATTTACAAGCATACTCATAATCAAATTCAGTTCCCATAACTACTTTCCTTGTCCTTTCATCACAAAATGTGGGTGAGGTTTTTCTATTATAATGATGAGCAATGAAACAGCAAGCATTTAGTACAAAATGTAATAGGGACACTTTATATACCAGTGACAGAAAATAAGGAAGAAAAAAGACATTTCTTATTAGCAACAGAAGTCCGTCCCAATTCTCTTTGATCAGAGTATCAGCAGCATGCTCAGTGCCATTGTCAAATACAGTAGGACTAATTTTAATACAGTAGGATTAATTTTGGTTGTATAAACAGAGGCATAGAATCAAAATCACATGAAATAATACTACCACTTTATAAATCCTTAGTAAGACCATACCTGGAATACTTTATCCAGTTTTGGTCACCACATTACAAAACAGATGTTGAGACTTTGGAAAAAGTGCAAAGAAGAACAACTAAGATGATTAAGGGCCTAGAGACAAAAACATATGAAGAAAGATTGCAGGAATTGGGTAATGGCCAATCTAGAGAAAAGAAGGACTAGGAATGGCATGACAGCAGTATTCCAGTATTTGAGGGACTGCCACAAAGAAGACAGGTTCAACTTATTTTCCAAAGCATCAGAAGGCAAAACCAAAATAATAATAATAATGGATGGAAACTAATTAAGGAGAGAAGCAACCTGGAATTTAGGAGAAACTTCCTAACAGTGAGGACAATTAAGCAGTGGAACTGCTTGCCTTCAGAATTGTAAGTGCTTAATCACTGGAGGCTTGTAAGAAAAGACTGGCCAGCCACCAGTCTGTATAGGGCAGTGATGGCGAACCTTTTTTTGCTCGGGTGCCAAAAGGGTGCGCGCGTGCGAGATAGCGTGTGTGCATGTGCCCACACCCATAATGCAATGCCCTCCCCCCTGTGCATGTGTGCTATCCCCCTGCATGCACACGATCTCCCCACACTCCCCCCCCTGCGCATGCGCACAGGCCTCACTGAAGCCTCCGGACTTCCGGTAAGCCCGTTGGGCTGTTTTTCACTCTCCAGGGTTCAGGAAAGCCTCCTGAAGCCTGGAGAGAGTGAAAAATGGCCAAACAGGCCAACCGGAAGTTTGGAAACGAACTTCCGGTTGGGCCGTTGGGCCGTTTTTCACCGTCCCCAGGCTTCAGGAGGCTTTTCTGAACCCTGGGGACAGCGAAAAATGGCCGAAAAGAAGGCCGAAAATCAGCTGGCCAGCACACACATGTGCGCTGGAGCTGGCATAGGGCAACGCCTCGTGTGCCCTTACATATGGCTCCGCGTGCCACCTGTGGCACGCGTGCCATAGGTTCACCATTACTGGTATAGGGTCTCCTGTTTAAGCAGGAGGTTGTATTAGAAGACCTCCAAGATTCCTTTCATCTCTATTTTGATTGATTGATTGATTGATTGATTGATTGATGGTGGCATCTTAGACCAGATCCATGGATATCAGCAGGATGCAAGGTTAATCAAATACTCCTGCTTAAATCTAACCTATTAGAATATATTATAGAGTACAGATAGTCCTCAACTTACAACCACAATTCAGCCCAAACTTTCTGTTGCTAAGTGAGACATTTCTTAAGTGAATTTTGCCTCATTTTACGACCTTTCTTATTTATTTATTATTTATTTATTTATTTTGTGAGATTTATATACCGCCTCACAGTGCAAGCACTCTCTAAGCGGTTTACACCAGTAAGCAATGTATATTTACATTGCCCCCAACAATCTGGGTCCTCATTTTACCTACCTCGGAAGGATGGAAGGCTGAGTCAACCTTGAGCCGGTGAGATTTGAACCACTGACCTGCTGATCAGTGTCAGCTTAAAGTGGCCTGCAGTACCTGCCTCTAACCGCTGCGCCACCTCGGCTCTTTCTTGCCACAATCGTCAAGTGAAATCACTGCAATTGTTAAGTTGGTAACACGGTTGTTAAGTGAATCTGGCTTCCCCATTGATTTTGCTTGTCAGAAGGTCACAAAAGTGGATCACATGACCCCAGGAAACTGCAACCATCATAAATATGATTCAGTTGCCAAGTAGCTGAATTTTGATCACGTGACCATGGGATGCTGCAACAGTCATAAGTGTGGAAAAACGGTCATAAGTCACTATTTGCAGTGCCATTGTAACTTCAAATGGTCACTAAATGAACCGTTGTAAGTTGAGGACTACCTGTATTGTTTTAGCTGTTGACTCACCACTAGTGTGCTATCCAGCTTTCTAGTTAATGGTACAGGATATTGTATCATCAGTAGGAACTAATTGTTCAAAGATATTTTCCTGAATAGGGAATCTCTCTTTGGATGATTTACTATATGACCAAAGAGACAATATGAGCAAAACAAACAATCCAGAAGATAAAATGAAATTAAATATCACCCTCCCTAACGGCCCCAGCTCAAGCAATATGTATTGTTTTTAAAAATCCCTTTAATAATTATGATGCCTGTTCTGGTTCTAATTATTACAGTGCTGCCCTGTCAGTGAAATGCCTGCACAAGAGAATTCTAGAAGAATTCAGTAGAGAGGCACTGACATATGCAAGTGTGTGATAAAAGTCAAGATGGCAGCTGCAACCGCATGATCCAGGCCTTACTGCTTTTTTAAATTTGTGATGCGTGTGGGACTTTGTAGTCACCATGTTGACTTTTTTTTAAATAAAAAAAACCTCCCTCTTAAGGACACCCTTGACTCAATTTCTGAAGTGAAAAATGATAAGAGTTCATTCTATTCTATAAAGTCTTTTTCCAAGTCTGAGAGATTTCATTCACTAGGGTTAATCAATGGTAGGAAATGCAATTCTTATGCTCTTGCATAAGAAAATGTTCAGTCAAGCTAACACAGGAAAGGAAAATATTCCTCTTAGATAATCCTTTTACATTGCTTTTCTGAAAATAGTTTCTGTATTTCACTGCACAGTTAAAAACTGCAAGTGGCTTCAAGAGATTTGCTGGTTTCTCCTCACATCATATAAAACTTTCATCTTTTACTAAAGAGATTTGCTGAGGGATGAAGCAGTACGTTTAGAAATCTGCAACATGGGCCAAGCTTCAGGTAACTGGGCAGGTATCTCTATGTTCAAATAGAACATGAAACACAAGTTGTCTTTGATATTTGGGAGGATTCTAGAAGGACACACTTTCAAAATAGCAATAGTTATAGCAATAGCACTTAGACTTATATACCGCTTCTCAGTGCTTTACTGACTCTCTAAGAGGTTTACAGAGTCAGCATATTGCCCCCAACAATCTGCGTCCTCATTTTACTGACCTCGGAAGGATGGAAGGCTGAGTCAACCTTGAGCTTGGTGAGAATCAAACTGCTGAACTGCAGGCAGCCGGCAGTCTGCCGGTTATTTCTTAGTTACTTCTTAAATAACATGTGGAAATAGGAATGGATGGAATATATTTGACTTCAACAAAGCATTGTTAAAATGGCTGTACTTTTCTAATTAGCAAGCTAGTTAAATATGGGCTGGATGTCATGTCTATTAAATTAATCCAGGGCTGGCTTGAAAGAATATTTAAAAATTGTGATTATGTGTACAGTTGACAAGGCAGGTGCTATACCAGAATATTCTCTTCAACATGAACACTCTTCCCAGTTGCCACAACATTGGCTCGGAGATTCCCATTATTCCTTCCTTCCTTCCTTCCTTCCTTCCTTCCTTCCTTCCTCCCTCCCTCCCTCCCTCCCTCCCTCCCTCCCTCCCTCCCATTTTTGCTGTACTGTAACTGAATGGGTCAGGTGTAAATTTACTCACTTTCCACCAATCTCTTTCCCTGCATGGTCATGAGAGGTGGGGAGAGGAAAGAGAGACAGAGACAGAGAGACAGAGACAGGTAGAGACAATCTACACTTAGCTCCTGAGAACTGATAAAGGGCGTGCATAAGTGCACCAGCGTGCCTACCGTCCCTGTCCTAATGTTCCCTCTTATCAGTACTCATTTTATGTATATAAACAATGTTATATCTATGTATATTACCAACACGTACTTGACAAAAATAAATAAATAAATAAAAATAAAATAAATAAACTGAGAAATGGATAAGGCACCCCAAGCCTGAAGAATGTTTATTAAAACATCTGGAGCAGATGTTTTATGTTTTATGCTGTTTTATGCTGTTTTATGTTTTATGCTGTTTTATGCTGTTTTATGTTTTATGCTGTTTTATGCTGTAAAAAACAAGATTGCTTCTTGTAATGCAGGTTCAGATATTCTCAGGATTCAGTAAAGGTTAGTGACATTTTGGTCTGTGTTTGCTTTCCTTCACCTAATCATATATCCTGCAACTGCAAGAATTCCAACTGGGCTTAATTCATAACCTTTTGCAAGTGTAATATTATCTTGCAGCAGGTCTTTTCAGACTAATTTTAGTAAAAACCTGCAAAAACCTGCAAAAACAAAATTACAATATATTGCAGATTCTAGAATACCTTAGAGACCATCAATCCTAAAAAAATATGCCTATAGCTCTGTAAGGCTAAACACAACTACAGATTTATATTACAAAAGAGCTCCACTTCACGTGCCAAAGGGGCTGAATGAAAAGTAATGCCTCTATCAACAGCATTTGGATGGCTTAAATTAGGATATTTAAAATAAATAAAGAGGAAAGTGATCCTTGAAATAAGCTCTTTTGTTACCTACTTTTAATTCTCTACATAATCACCATAGTTTGCTACACACTTCTGCCAATGATGGATACATTTCTTAAAGACATTATGAAAGAATTCCACCTTTTATTTCTTCAACAAGTCCTATTAAGTTATTTCCAACTCTTCAGTTCAATCAAATGGAGCTGAAGTGGTGCAGTGGCTAAATGCAGCCATTGCAGGCTGACTGCTAGTTCAACAGTTCAGCTGTTCAAATCTCACTAGGCTCAAGGTTGACTCAGCCTTCCATCCTTCCGAGGTCGGTAAAATGAGGACCCAGATTGTTGGGGGCAATATGCTGAACTCTGTAAACCGCTTAGAGAGGGCTGTAAAGCACTATGAAGCGGTATATAAGAAAAGTGCTATTGCTATTGCTAAATGGAAGCCCATGAAGTTATTCCTTCAGTTTTGGGAAAAGGGAGACATAGTAGAGTCTAGAACAACTCACCATGAGCAACTTGCCACAGCCAACTTGCCACAATCATCTTGCCACGGCCCACTCACCATGGCCAAATTGCCATGAGACAGCTCACCACAAGACAAGAGTTACACTAATATCAAGAAATGGTGGAATAGAATTGTTAAAGAAAAGATGCCAAAGGAAGGACAAAATGAAATGTGAATGGCAAAAATTAAAATATTTTTTAATTATTTTAAATAATTAAACTGAACTGTTAAATTGTCCCATGGTGAGTTGGCTGTGGCAAGTTGGGTGCGGCATCCCATTCTGGACATGGCATTGCACCAGGTCTGCATGATATGGCAGCATGGATAAGACATTGAGATCCAACTTTTCAATTGCCTCTTGGGTGAGCATTCTCATGTTGTAGTAAATTTTTCCTGTGTTTCTGAACTCTGCTTAAATATTGTTTCAAAATTTTGAGTGTGTGCAAAAGCTTGGTTTTGAATTGATTTTTCACAGGTGAAGCTTTGTAATAGTCCAAGGATTGACACTTTATTTTTAGAGTTATAATAAGATGTCCAGTTTCATTGGTTGCCACAATGCTGCGAAGAAATTCTTCATTCTCGTAGGGTGAAAACAATTGCTGGCAAATTTCAATTCCTGAAATTTTCATCTCAGCATTTTGCACAAACCTTCTGATATTAAATAACATCAATAATGCAATAATATGATCACACATTGCTACGAAGGACCAGCTCGACAGCAATTTTCTGAGTGATTCCCAATTGTCCTTAATCAATTTATCAACCTTTCCCATGTGGAACTTGTCAGCTGCTGTCACAAACCATCTATTTTGTTTTTGCAAACTCTTTCCTTTTCACCATCTTTACATATTTTTGAAGGATCCAACAATGCACAGGCATTATGACATATGTGATCATCACACATGGTGTCATAGATTCTCGTGATACACACATCTTTTTTTTTTTTTTGGTTTTCTTATATGCCGCCCAACTCCCGAAGGACTCAGGGCGGCGTACAACAGAGAAAATACAAGAATAACCAATTTATAAATATTACTTAAAAACAAATATAAAAATTAAAAACACAGTATTAAAATCATCCAACAACCATTCAGCAACCATACATACTTGGGGGTGAGCTCGAGTGGATTAAGCTCTACCCCCAGCCTGCAGGAAAAGCCATGTCTTAACGGCTTTTCGGAAGGCCAGCAGAGTGGGGATAGTTCGGGTCTCTGGGGGAAGTTGGTTCCAGAGCGCGGGGCCGGCCACAGAGAAGGCTCTCCCCCTAGGGCCCGCCAGCCGGCATTGCTTGGCTGACGGGACCTGGAGGAGGCCAACTCTGTGGGCCCTAACCGGTCGAAGGGAAGTGTGAGGCAGAATGTGGTCCCGGAGATAGCCTTATCAGATGTTGTCTGATAATGTGAAAGGTATTACATTCTTCCAGAATACCTTTAACATTATCAGACAACATCTGCCTTTCTCAGGTCCTTGGGAAGGATTTGATAGGTGAATAAAAATGCCAAATCCAATCTAAACATCTGAGTTACTGTGTGTGACAAACCATGATTTTGTCAATGCCAATGGTGTTCAAGTGGTTCTCTAGATGTTTTGGGATTTCAGCCAAGCCATCTATTACTGTTGACACTATTTTTGCTTTCTTTTGATACAGTCATTCTACTTCTGATGTTGAGACTCTAGAAAAAGTGCAGAGAAGAGCAACCAAGATGATTAGGGGACTGGAGACTAAAACTTGTGAAGAACGGTTACAGGAACTGGGCATGGCTAGTCTAGTGAAGAGAAGGACCAGGGGAGACATTTAATTAAAAAAATGTTCTTATATGATAGTAGTGTTCCAATATTTGAGGGGCTGCCACAGAGAGGAAGGGCTCAAGCTATTTTCCAAGGCACCTGAAGGCCAGACAAGGAATAATGGATGGAAACTGATCAAGGAGAGATTCAACCTAGAAATAAGGAGACATTTTCTGACAGTGGGAACAATCAACCAATGGAACAGCTTGCCTTTGGAAATTGTGTGAGTTTCATCACTGGAGGCTTTCAAGAAGAGATTGGACTGCAATTTGTCAGAAATGGTGTAGGGTCTCCTGCTTGGGTGGGGGGTTGGACTAGATGACCTACAAGGTCCCTTCCAACTCTGTTAATCTGTTCTATTTGCAGGTCTTTATATTTTGTGATTTGCTCAAATTCTTTCTTTTCTCTTCTGCTGTCTCCAGGTACTGCAATGTCCACTATCCAGACTTTTTGTTTTTCTTATCATTGCTTGTTAAGTCTGAGATGTTAGCTGGCTAGTGCTTGTCTGTCTGAATTCTAAGTCCCAGAACTCTTTAGCTTCTTCATTTTCTATTAGTTTGTCTATTTTGTGGTCCCAGCAATTCTTGCTTACAGGCAAATGATATTTCTTGCAAATATTCCAAAGTATCATTGCTGCTACTTTCTCATGCCATTGTTTGTATTCAGTCTGTGTGATCTTCTTGCAGCAGCTATCTAGGTGGTCCACTGTTTCTTCAGCTTCTTTGCAGAGGCAGCATTTGCTGTCTGCTGTTGACTTCTCTATTCTGGCTTTGTGTGCATTTGTTCTTAAGGCTTGGTTTTGTGCAATCGGAATTAACCCCTCTGTCTCTTTCTTCAGTTATCCTGCTCTTAACCATCACTGTACCAGGTCTTGTTATCTGCTTTGCCTGCTTTTTTTTTTTTTTAAAGTACTGGCCATTGCCTTGCCATGTTTCTTTTCTATTCCTCATTTGATCTTTCTTGTAGGCCAGTTTAGTCTTTTCAGTACTTAATAAACCTTTGTGGTACATTAGCTTTAGTCCATTTTTTTCTCTGTGCTTCAGATATTCTCCCAATACATTTTTTCTTCTTTAATTGTCTGGTATACTTGCAATATTCCACACCCACTTATTTTCCTTATTATTATGTGTGAGTAATCAGTACTCTACAGTTAGGTTCACAGTCTAAAACTGGAGGAAACTTAATAATTCAAGCCCTAATCAATTCTTAATAATTCAAGTCCTAAACAATTCCTAAGGTAGTGTTTAAGAACACAGGCAGTTCTGAGTAGGATTTTTTTAAAATTAGGTGTCAGGCTTGATAAATTCAATATTTCCAGATATCAAGGACATCCTTTAGGTATACTATTACTATTCCGAGACTCATACAAGGGATGTCCTACAGTACTTTCCCCAGTCATAAGGAACAACTGGTTTAAAATATTATAATGTAAGGCCCTATCTACAATTACAATCAAGACACAAAAAGGACATAGAAGGGATTGGCATTGACATAGAAATTCAACAATTGGATAAACTTCTGACGGGCCCAGAAGAAAAAATTATCTCTAAATTATATAACTACCTATTAGAATTTGACAAAATGGAGGATATAGTAAAGGGACCGATGATTGCATGGCAAGGAACATTGGCCACAATATACACTTGGCTGACTGGGAGCAAACCTGGAATAGGAACTATAAAATAACAAAATCAGTAGCCTATAAGGAAACTTATTACAAAATGTTTTATCGGTGGCCCCTGGCCCCAATGAGATTGGCTAAGATATATTCAAATTTAAATCCGGCTTGTTGGAAATGTAAAAAAGACTTAGGCACCTTCTTTCATATGTGGTGGACGTGTCCCGAAGCGAGAAGGTGTTGGAAGAAAATACACAATTGGTTGCAAGGCATAACAGGAAGAACGATAGAATATACCCCTGAATTTTTTTATTAGGAATAATCAGAAGGCAATACCCTAAAAATATTAAATACTTAACATTGCATATTGTGACAGCGGCAAGGATTGCGTACGCACAACATTGGAAGGGCACCCAAGTGCCTTCGGAGAACGCAATAATGGAAAAGATATATGACTGTGCCGAGATGGACAGATTAACTATTGAATTGAAAGGACAAAAAGATTCAGAACACTACTACCTATGGACAAAATGGTATGATTGGACAAAAAAAAGAAAGTTTGAGAGACAAATGTGGGACGAGGATGCAAGATCTTATAAATATAAATAAGTAATGTATAAATCATATAAATTTAATAACAATGTACAAATATGGGTGTAGATATGTCTAGAAATGTTATGATGTTTAAAATGGAAAAATTAATAAAGAATTTTTTAAAAAATATAATGTTAGGCCTAAAATAAGGTGACCAGACGTCCCGATTTTGGCGGGACAGACCCGCTTTTTAATCATTTGTCCCACGTCCCGCCCGCCCTCTTAAAAAGTCCCGATTTTTTAAAACAATGCCTGACTAGGGCATTCTTTCAAAAAATCGGCCTGCAGGCACTCGAGGATGGCCAGGTTGGGCCCAGCCGCAGGGGCAGCAGCAGCAGCAGCAGGCCCTCTCAAAATCGGGACATCTGGTCACCTTACCTTGGGGAGGAGCGCCGAGCGATAGGCGGGGAGGCCCGGCCGGCTTCTGTGAGCTCCTTCCTTCCCTCCCTTCGTCCCTCCCTCCTTTCCTTCCCTGCCCGCCTTCCCCTCCTGGCCGCTGCCTGCTCGGGGTCCGGGGAGCACTTCTGCGGGAGACTGGCCGGTAAGTGAGCCGGGGGGTGGGGGGTTGTATGCTTGGCAAGCCTTCCCAATCCCGGGGCTCTTTTGCAAAGGGAGCAGCTGCTCTCGCAAAGCCCCGCGGGCGCCCGGTTGCAAAGCCCGCCCGCCCGGCCGGCTCTCGGCCCCACCTGCCTGGCGGAGGGCACTCCCCTCCGCCGGCTCCTCCTCCTCCTCCGCCCAGGCCCTTCCCGGCTGCCCGAGCTCCGTCCCTGCCTCGGCGGCA
Source organism: Diadophis punctatus similis (assembly GCA_023053685.1). Taxonomy (NCBI): domain Eukaryota; kingdom Metazoa; phylum Chordata; class Lepidosauria; order Squamata; family Dipsadidae; genus Diadophis; species Diadophis punctatus. The sequence goes on along the minus strand of JALIGW010000001.1, from coordinate 274,645,267 downwards.
CACTCGGGGAGGAACAGCCGGCTCGTGGTCTCCCATCCCGCTGCTCACCTTTTCCACCAGCCATTCCAACAGCCAGGTGTAATTCAGCATCAGGGCTACTAAAGGGCGACTTGCGCGCCGCCTCCGCGGTCCAGGCTGCCGGCAAAGGGGGAGACGAGCGGTCTACAAGCAGAGGTGGGATCCTACCTCTGATTGCCGGTGCGGTTAATTGCTGACTTTGCGGCAGAGCCGAAGATTCTGTTCGAGCCTGCTCCCGTTCGTGGAGCGGGAGCCTTTCCCGGGCGCTTTCCCCGCCCGCATGGATGCCGCCTGGCGGCATCCATGCGGGCAGGGAAAGCGCCCGGGAAAGACTCCCGCTCTGCGAACGGGAGCAGGCTCGAACAGAATCTTCGGCTCTGCCGCAAAGTCAGCAATTAACCGCACCGGCAATCAGAGGTAGGATCCCACCTCTGGGGAGGCGGGAGGCGAGGAAAGGCCTCCCGCCTCCCCCCCCACCTGGACGCCGACATTAGCCGTCTTTTGCCCTCTGCGCATGCGCAGCGTTCTGCGCATGCGCAGAGGGCAAAACTCAAATTGCGGCGTCCAGGCGGCCCCGCCCCCCCGTCGGTGTCCCGCTTAAGAAAAAAAAATCTGGTCACTTTAGCCTAAAACCAAGAACGATGCATAGTGATGCTTCCAAGCTGAGTTCTTTATCCCTTTCACAATTATAAACAAAATCCTGCCAGACTGAGGAATCTACTATCTGCATCTACAATATGTTCTGTAAACTATTAGAGAGGGGTTGTCTTCGTCCTCTTTCTCTCACATGTAGTAATATTCGGATTGTGTTGCCTCATATTCCTCTGAAATATATTCGCTCCCTCCTGGGACTCCACCTCCTTACTGCATTCCATCATATATGACAAGATAAAGGTAGCAGTTTTTCACAGACTTTAAAATCCAGTCAAAAGTGTTCTGTTAGTTGCACTGTCATCTTGGTGCTGGCACATCATTCATTTCATTATGGGTTCTAATTTGGTTGGTATCACAACACTATTACATTGATCTCTGTTTCAGCTCAGACTAATTTAATTGATAGAATTATGTGTCCTTGCTATTACAAGAGACAATTAGCTCTCATTAGTTTACATTTCACTCATTTTCTACTGACTGATTGCACTACATACTGATACTTGCTAATATCAATATGTAATGCAATCAGTCTGAGGAAAATGTTGGTACAGTGTCTCTACAAACTACCACACTTATTCTGATTGTCTTCAAAGTACCAATATTTGCCTACAATTTAATAGTTTCATAACGCAATATTTGGTATTAAGAGTTATCATTTGAAGGTCATATCCTTCATCATAATTGCTCAAAGCAAAAACTCATGAAGATTGCAACATATTCATATGTTATATTTCCAGGATGACCTTCAAAGAAGAGGAAGTGTTTGAACAGAAGACGTTTTGTTTCTCTCTTCCGCTTTTTTCCATTTTCCTCCTGGATTCTAATCATCTTTCCTCCCCCTCTCCTTTGTTAAGGTCCTACACAGCCACCCAAATGGAGAGCTTTAGCGGAGCTGGAATAAGCAGCTGATGCTTTGTAGTAGAGGTGAAGAGGTCGCTCAAGTTGTGCTACTGTTAATTTGCCCTCTAAGCCCTTCCAGCGGGGAGCCTATCGTGGCAAGAAACGGAGCAAGGAGATTTGCCTATCAGATTATTACATGAGAAATACTAAAGATTCAAAAGGAAAAAAGGGCAAGTAGGTTTTTGTAACTAGTTTAGCATAATCCACTGAGCAGTCAAGGACACCCCTTTAATAAATGCCCTATAACTTTAGTCCAATCAAATGTATTCTGTGTCCATGCTTCTTAATGTCATGTTTATGAGACAAATGTGTTGTTGCGAGACGCCTTGGGTTCATTGTATTCTTTTCTCTCTGTCTGTCTTTCTCCCCCGGTGTGTATGTGGTGTTGTGTTTGCATGTAGTCGAAAGCTTCTCACACCATATTAGAGATTATGTGGCGAATAATGACTGGAAAAATATACCTTTCTTTAACAAGCCATTTCATGATGGCAAATATATTTCCCTCGATCTTCACAGTTGGTTTTGTGCAGGTATATAAAAGTAAAATACTTAGTCCCTAAGAAACCAGAAAGCATAAAATAAAGAGCTTTGGGGTGGAGAACTAAATATATGGTTTCAAACTAACATTTTCCCCCCTTAAGAGCAAGCAAAAATCAGGATGTTTGAATGCCAGTGTTGCTAAAATAATCTATGAATCAGGGCTTTCCTCAACTGGGCTAAGCCTTTAGGCAGAAACTAATTGCCGCAAACACTAATTTTCAGCTCCCTTTTGTCTCCTATAGCAGGCACCTCTGGATGCAGAAGGTACCCAATTAGCAGAATTCATGGGCCTGATTGTGTATTGTGGGGCAAGTGTGTGAATAGTATAAACACTGCTGATTACTATTCCACTGTAACACTGTAATGGCTGATTTTTTTTTTGTTGATTGCTTAATAAGGCCATCTATTCTACATCAGTCTCTGGCATAGCTGCTGGGAAATCAGCTAGGTCACTTTTCCTGGTCATACTAGCAGAAGCAGCCTTGTGATGCTAACAGATGACTAAAGGCATAATTACAGGCTATTTAATCACATCTGTTTCCCCACTTAACATTGTTTGCTCAAGTTAGATGTAGTTTTTAAAAAAATCAAAAGGACAATAATGGCATACAGACTAAAAAAATTACCATTGCATGGTTAAAACTCTAGGGCTTGTTATAATTACAGAAAACAGAGTTTACTGTGATTTTAAAAGGCATTAATTTATATTAGTATGTTTCTATACACATATTGAGGATGACTGGTTGTTTGGAGAGGAGGGAGAGGAGGAGTGCATTTCACTTGTACACGCACTCTTGAGGGTGAAATGAAGTTTTTAACAGTATTATTTAAATGGACGTGCTGCTGAATATGTTTCATTTGGAAACTGAAATTAAATTCAAGTTCAAGATGACAGATATTTTCATTAAGCATTCTGAGAAAAAGTATTCCTTTTTATATCACATCTAAAAAAGATAAGAGTATAGCCATATATTATTACAGTATAAAAAGGGTCACCCATTGGGAAAGCCAAGCTTTTTGGGGGGATGTGTGTCTGGAATGGAGCAACATTCAAGCCCCAGTCAGTCGATAAATATGTAAGTAGTAAAGAAATATATTACATTCTATATTCATTCTCTCTTTCTCTCTCTCTCTCTCTCTCTCTCTCTCTCTCTCTCTCTCTCTCTTTCTCTCACTCTCTCTCTTTCCCCTCTCTCTTTCTCTCTTTCCCCCCTCTTTCCCCTCTCTCCCCCCTCTCTCCCCTCTCTCTCTCCCCTCTCTCGGTCTCTCTCTCTCCCCCCTCTCTCCCCCCTCTCTCCCCTCTCTCTCTCCCCTCTCTCGGTCTCTCTCTCTCTCCCCTCTCTCCCCCCTCTCTCCCCCCCTCTCTCTCCCCTCTCTCTGTCTCTCTCTCCCCCCTCTCCCCCCTCTCTCCCCCCTCTCTCCCCCTCTCTCCCCCTCTCTTCTCTCTCTCCGCCCTCTCTCCCCTCTCTCTGTCTCTCTCCCCTCTCTCCCTCCTCTCTCCCCCTCTCTCCCCTCTCTATATTCCCTCTCTCTCATCCCTTCTTCTCCCTCTCTCCCTCTCTCTCCCCTCCCTCTCCCCCTCTCTCCCCCTCTCTCCCTGCTCTCTCCCCCTCTCTCCCCCCTCTCTCTCCCCTCTCTCTCCTCCCCTCTTCTCCCTCTCTCCCTCTCTCTCCCGCCCTCTCTCCCCTCTCTCCCCCTCTCCCCTCTCTTCCCCCCTCTCTCCCTTCTCTCTCTCCCTTCTCTCTCTCCCTCCTCTTTCTCTTCCGTCTCTCTCTCCCTCTCTCTCCCCCCTCTCTCCCCCCTCTCTCTCCCATCTCTGTCTCCCCCCTCCCCCCTCTGTTCTCTCTCCCCCTCTCTCTTCTCTCTCTCTCTCCCTCTTTCACCATTCCAGGATGTTAGCCTTGGAACTTTTGCACAAAATTATATGGAGATCATCTAGAGCAGTGTTTCTCAACCTCGGTAACTTTAAGAATTCCCCAATCAGCATGCTTGGAGTTAAAGTCCACCCATTAAGTTGCTGAAGTTGAGAAACAGTGAACTAAATGACATTCAGGAGAGAGCTCAAAATAAGCCATTCAATGAAATATTAGTTGCTGGTGTATTCTGCCTGCTGCTACAGAGAATCTGTCTTTAACAAACATTATTTTGAAAATCGCAGAAAAGATGGTACGTTTAATTTTATACAAACATCCAGGAAAATAAAGAAGTATTTGTTTATAACAGACATCACTAGGTCTCTGTAGAAAATGCACTATAATGAAATGTGGACAGTGATTCAGATGCTTCATAAGGGCAAAATCTTATGGCACCAGAATTCATTTGAACACTCTCCTTGATAACTGCTGTGGGAGATGATTAACAGATAGACAGACAGCCAGCCTTCAAGTCAATTCCAAGTTAAATTAACTGTTCCTTACTGTCCAGTTGGCCCATCATCAGAGAAGGAGGGTGTCTGTTTTTGGAAGGTAGAAATGGATGTTGTCACTCTCTGTTAATCCCTCACTTCCAAATTGACTTCAGGGTACATTCTCTACTTTCTAAGTATATGTTTCCCTGTAATGTTGCCTCAAGCACTCTTGAAGACTTGGGGCAAGATATCTTACCAATAAAGGAGAATATTTGTAGCACAGGGTTGAAATGAGGGGTCCTTGGTGCTCTCTGAGCTTGCTTGTTTTCTTGCAGACATTTCATTACCCAAACTAGGTAACATCATCAGTGCTAGTCATCAGTGCTAGTACTGATGATGATACCTAGTTAGGGTAATGAAACATCTGCAAGAAAACAAGCAAGCTCAGAGAGCACCAAGATATCTTAGTTAGTTGTAGTTTAACACCAGTAGTTGATTGGCTAGTTTGCAGAGGAAACCTCACCCTTTCAATTGAGTCAATGCTTACCATCAGAGGTGGGTTCCAGTTACCTTTGCTACCGGTGCACATCACGATGTTTCACGTGCACGCCCTCGCTCCACTCGCACACGCACATGTGTCCCCTCGCGCGATTTTACTTTCGCAAATGCTCAGAAGGACATTTCAGCCCAAAACACAGCTGAGGAGCTGCTCAGCTGTGCTTCAGACGAAGAAATAAAGGTCGGTATTAACCCGGGGACGGGCGGGAGGACTTTTTCCCAAAGCAGAGGATGAGGAGAAGCCATCCAAACCCGAAAAAATCACTAAAAATTCCAAAAAAAAGATGGCGGTGCCGGAACCATGACGTCAAAATTACATCACCAGCGGGCCACTACCGGTACGCACGTACTGGTCCGAACCGGGAGGAACCCACCCCTGCTTACCATGCACTGTAACAGGTTCTACACCTCCCTTCACCAGCATTGTTCAAATAGCCCAGGGATTAAGACCTTTGCTCAGCATAGAAAAGATGGTCAATTCAAAATCCAGCAAAAAACGTTTTGAGGATTTTAGTTACATTTTGGGTTTTTTAATCATAATTAAAAATGAGGTCTTTGGGGTCTTGGGGTCTTTTTGTTTCCTTTTTAGTTTTTTGATGTCTCTCTTGAATGGTATGTAGATGTTGTTGGTCAGCCTAATCAAGTTACTGCCAAGAAGAAACAACACCCCCACCAATATTGACAAGGCGAGCTACTATATATAAACAGAGAGCAAACTTCCTTCTAACACTGATGATGTTGCCTAGTTTAATAATGAAATGTCTGCAAGAAAACAACCAAGCTCAGAGAGCACCAAGGACCCCACAATGCAACCCTGAGCTACAAGTATTCTTTTCTATTGGAACAAATAGCTTTAAATTCAGTTTCCAAAATGTACTGTATAAGGAGTATAAACAATAGAATCTTCTCTTGGTATCTAAATGGAGAAATATGTGCAAGTTTCTGGCAATAAAATGGAAGTGGTTTCTATTATCATTTACAGGAATACATTTTCAATTTGACAATCCAGTTAACAGTCCTAGCTTTCCCTATTAGCTTCCTATCTCTGTCTAATCAGACTTAACTTCCAAGTCCACACAACTACTGTCACCTGCTATATATACATGTGCAATTTAGATGCACCTAGATTGTACGAAACTTCATTTGGTTTATTTTTCTTACAAACTTACCAACATTCTCCATACAAATGATAGAAATAATTGAAATTTTTTTATAATTATATGCAATTACGGCATAATTGTACCATAGTCACCCATGACTATTTACACCATTGCATTCAGGATTATAGCTTGCAGATGGTCTTCAAGGGATAGCTCATGTAAAGGGTAATGCAACAATCTGAATGAGAGGTAACCAAGGCATGGGTAATTGTGACCATCATCTCCCTATCCAAGAGCAGACATAATTTGCACCCAGTAGACATTTGTGCAAAGCCTCTTCTTGCTACGGTGTTCATCTGCTCGTCAAGAAGGGATTGAGAGTCCAAGAGACCCCAAATTGCATGCCAGTTTTGTTTGGGGAAGTGCTAGGATCAATGCTGGAAAGTCCTCAAGTCCATAGGAACATTGCTAGAGTGGAGTCTGAACCTGCTTTTCCCCCATTCAAATTCCTACAGTCTCTGGATATTAGATAAGAACCTCGACAGCATTGCTTGGTTGGCCCAGGATAGAGAAGTGTAGCTGAGTATTTATTTATTTATTTATTTATTTATTTATTTATTTATTTATTTATTTATTTATTTATTTATCTATTTATTTTATTTTATTTGGAGGTTCTTCTATGCCACCCTACTCCCTAAGGACTCAGGGCGGCGTACAGCATTTTAAGAAACAACCAAACAAATCATTAAAAACAGTTTAAAAACAATTTAAAAACACATATAACACCATACATACATGGGGGAGACATCAGATGTAAGGTTGTCTCAAAATCACCCCGTCTGCAGGAAGAGCCATGTCTTAATGGCTTTTCGGAAGGCCAGCAAGGTGAGGATAATTTGTATCTCTGGGGGAAGTTGGTTCCAGAGAACAGGGGCCCCTACAGAGAAGGCCCTCCCCCTAGGCCCCGCCAGTATGCATTGTTTGGCTGACGGGACCCGGAGGAGACCCACTCTGTGGGACCTCACCGGTCAAAGGGAAGTGTGAGGTAGGATGTGGTCCCGGAGGTAGCCTGGTCCTAAGCCATGTAGGGCTTTAAAGATGATGATGATCAACACCTTTTATCAGCTATAATCCTTTACCAATAGATGGCTTCACCCAGCAGCTTTATGGATATTAAATAGAAATGGAGAAAGAGTAGAACACTAGCCATCCTCATACAGAAGGAATTTAGGACTCTAGGGCTAGAGCTCTTTCCTCCACCCACAGCAATTGGAATCAGGCCTGAAGGAAGGAAGAGAACTACTGTAAAACTGAGCCTCTCTTTCCCCCAATTCCATCAGCTTTTAGAAGATTATGGTGATAGATGGCATTGAAGATATATCAAGGAGAGTCAAGATGGATGCATCTCCCTCATCCTGCATCCACCAGAGATCATCAAGTGCATTCATCATACTTGCTCAGTAAATTTCCAGATGCTTTGCTCAGCTTTGCAAAAATGACATAAAGAATTTTAAAAAGTAATTATGCGACTGTAGCTTATATGTGGGGAAATGTTGACTCAATTATTCATGGAGATTCATTTTAAATTTCCTTTTACCAGGGTGTGACTCATGTTTCTTCAGTTCTTCGCTCATTCCAAGTGGCAGAATTGGCCATTATGGCATACTTATTTAGCCATAAGAATGTCTCCCTTCATCCGGTGGACTACAACAAAGATCTATAAACCAAATTAGTTCCCATTTAAACTTTTCTTTATTCTTTTTGTGGTTTCTTCTTTTCTTTTATCTATTACCTTTATCTTTGATCTATTATGCACTGGTTTTGTGATTTTACAATCTAGTTATTCAAATGCTCTTTTAAATGTACTGTGAATGTTTTAATAACCCTGTAATCTGCTGAGAGTCATTTAAAACAGGCAGCATAAAAATGTAATAGGTAAGGATTAATTGCCTTGAATTTATTATACTTTTAGTTTTAAATAGGGCAATCTCAGGGCACCTGCACAAAGTATTACAATTGTGATTTCTTCCTGTCCTTGAGATGGAACATAAAAACTGCTGCCTGTACAGCCTACCTTTATCAATCTTTGAGGACCTGATCAAGGTCAGTCCCTGTTGCAACCCACACAAAGCAGCCATTCCCTCTACATTCCAGCATATACAGTCTAACTTCTCTAGTCCCTCTTTATGCAGGTAGGTCTTTGAGTAATGATCACAACCGGGGTCAGAATTTCCATTGCTAAGAAAGACAATTGTAAAGTTAGTTGTGCCTGATTTTACAAGCTTTTATGTCACTATTGAAGTCAGGGGTGTCAAACTCACATTGTCATGACAGCGTCACGTGATGTATCATTTGCTAAATCGGACATGGGTGTGGCCAGCAGGTGACGCAACCGGCCTGCGGCCCGGGAGTTTGACAGCTCTGGTTTAAGTGAATCACATGGTCATTAGATGGATCTTCCCCCATTGACTTTGCTTGTTGGAAGGTTGCAAATGGTGATCATCTCTCTCCAGGATGCTGAAACCATAGTAAAAATATGCCGGTTGCCAAGCACTCAAATTTTGCTCCCATGACTATGAGGATGCTGTGACGGTTGTAAGTGCAAGGAGTAGTTGTAAATTACTTTTTTCAGTGTTGTTGTAACTTTAAACAATCACTGAATGAATGGTTGTAAATCAAGGACTGCCTTTACTCTTCCAGGTAACAGAGGAAATACTTCAAGTTGCACAGCTTATTTCACCTTCTTGACTGAGCTCTAACACAGCTGCAGCAATTTACTCAAGGAAATATTGACCTCATGAAAGACCCGTATTTGGTCTTCTAAAAAGTTGATGCTCCCCTGGCAGAAGAAGATTACTGGGAAAAGTTTGGTCTTCAGCAGCCAAAATATAAATGCCATGGAGGCACAGAGCCCAGTGTCTGGACAGCAGAGGGTTTCCCCTGCTGCAACTCAGTTGAAGCTCCTCATGTTGCCAACATTTGAAGATGACTCCTCCATGTGATCTAGTATATCTTAGTGGAATATTTTCTTGCATTGTCCAAGTAAAAATGCTACTTTAAAGCCAAAACGTCTTGAACCACCTCATTCGTTTGTTCGTTCATTCGTTCATTCATTTATTCATTCAGCAATATGCTGAACTCTGTAAACCGCTTAGAGAGGGCTGTAAAGCACTATGAAGCGGTATATAAGTCTAAGTGCTATTGCTATTCATTCATTCATTCATTCATTCATTCATTCACATTTGTTATAAGTATAAATATTATACATTTATCTCCCATAAAGTCCCACAGACCAATGCAAGCGGTTGAAGACATACATATGGCCTTCACACTGATTCAGCAGCAGTCTGTCTATAAGATGAAGGCTCTGTTGTGAGAGCGTGTCCTCAATAAACAGTAAGGTAGACAGGTCAGGAGAAGAAGTCTGTGGAAAGCATGAAAGAAATGGATGAGGGAAATTCATAAAAATTGAAATGTTTCCATTTACTATATGGTGTGCTTTCAGATCCATTTCCATTCAGAAGGAAATACAGTCAAGAAAATAATCAGTTCTCTAGAAAAGAGAAGGCTTAACCAGACCTAATTTAAACTTGATTATAGAGCATCTAATCTATCACTGCAGGGTTTCTGCCAGTATCATTTTGGAAATCCAACAGTCAGGTATAAGATAGAAAATAGTATATGTTAAAGAAACCATAGAATTGTAGTTGATATTACCTAGACATGTGGCCTGGCTGCAAAAAAAAGGCACACATATAAGTTTAGACTATAGCAATTTGGACATAATTTCCAATTCACAGGTCATAATAATTCCACTTCCATCTCTAGTACTATCTTAAAGAGTCAGATAAATGATGTAATCCAGTAGTGAGTTCTAAAACCCTTTACTACCGGTTCACGCGCGTGCTTGCGCTTCTGCACATGCACAGGAGTGTCCCAGGTGGGTGGGCGGAGCATCCCGGGCGGGTGGCAGAGCCTCCCACCACCAGTGCTACCGGTTCTTAGAACTGGGCTGAACCGGGAGCAACCCACCGCTGATGTAATCTGTTATCCAGATAGGCGGTGAATTCCTGTTCATCAGAATTGTTCAAGCAAGGGCTGGACAATTATCTAGTGAGATGTTTTAATTTGTATTCCTGCACTGAATGGAGACATTCGACATTCAACAACTTTATGTTTCTTATGCTATACAAAAGGGAAAGGTGATCATAAAAGCCTGAGACCTATTGAGTATAGAAAAATTGAAATGTGTTTGGCATCCATGCAATTTGCAGAATGAAAGCGCCTCAGAGGAGGAAGGCAATATAAAGATAACATAATTAATCTCTCGTACTTCAGAAGCAAGAAGACCAGTCCTTGTCCTCCAACCTGTTCTGTCCCCACGAAGCACACAGCCACACGAACAGGTTTAAAGCAATACTTTTACTAATAAAACTGTTATCAGTAAAGAATGCACACACCAATATTACAAACAGTCTTGGTTGGCAAACAACTAGCTACTAATTACTTCATTAGTAGCCAGGATTAGTTCAAAGAGTTCTCAAACAATGATGAGCCAATTAAGTCCAGTTAGCTTATGGAGCTTCTTAGCATTGGCAAAGTTCCTAGAGTCCAGTCTCTGATAACAAGATGCCAACAGAGAAACACAAAACAGGTATCTCGAAACAAACTATGATTCAGACAGATTTTTCCCAAATTGTTCTTTACAGCTTCCCAGCTGCATCAACTCGTCTTAAATAGACTAGGGGAATGGCCAATAAGCCCCAAGTCTTAATCTCGAGTAGACCTCCTCTCGAGTAGACCTTTCTGCCTCTTGGCAGCCCTGCGTGTTCTTGCATTCAGGAAAGGAGTAGTAGCCCCTCCTTTCTCAGCACTGCCAAGAGGCATTGAAGGTTCCAAAGGCCCAGGCTGCACACGCTGCTGACGGGCCACAACACAACCATTCTATCTTCTAGGCTCACAAAATATAACATAAGCAGAATTGCACTTAGGAGAAAATGTTAAAAAAAAAGAAGGCCTAATAAAAGGGGACAGAAAAGATGGATCTTAAATGAACGAAGGGAAGAAAGGACAGGGATCTCTGAATCAGGTTTGGAAAAGGAGAGAGAATCAAAGTTTAAATCACAAAAGCACCCACAGCCCACTTTGCAACGCTGTAATAATATATTCGTGTCTATAAATATGACTTTAGATGAATGGAAGATGACTAGAACAGAATTATCACACAGTACTATTAATAAATTGGATTTGCCCCAATAGCTTCAGCAAATCTTTGACTCATCATTGACTGAACACAATGCTATACCTTACTCAAAGCATTCAACAGCAGTGAAAAAAAAAGCAGAAAATAACATGCATGTAAAACGCTCTACCACACATCATGGTTGCCTAGATTTCTGAGCTATGAAGCTTTCTGGAATTACAGAGGAAAGGGGCAAACTATTCTGTGGGACCACTGGTTTTTCAAACCAATATCAGTTCCTTCTAAGGGGTTTCTTTTCAAACACTATAATTTCCAAAGCCCTTTGAACTCCTAAAATACAACATAATGCAAACACAACATGCAAACAGGAGGATAAATCGCTTTTAATACTTAAAAAAAATCTATAGAGAAATATAGAGCACTTGCAGAAGTAAACCATAATCATAGTACCTAAATGTATAACATGAGAATAGGGCTGTGGAAGAGAAGACTGCTCTAAAGCATAGAGTTTAAGAGTTGTACCTAAATCAGTTTTACATAATTATTGTTGAACGGAATAACTATATAGGTGGCAGATGACGCCTACACAGTTCTAAGCAAAGAATGAATAGTTTCTTTTATACTTAAAGAAGAAGAAGAAAGAAAGAGGAGAAACACCACTCTATCAATGAACTAAGAAAATACAAAAATCCATTAAAAGCATTCAAGTAGAAATTCACAACATGCTTCTATTTAGCTGGGAACAGCCAAATAGCTTTCAAATAATATAGGACTCAAATTATAGGTGAAAAAACTTAAAATATTGACCTTGTTGAAATTTGTTTTATTTCACAAGTTTATCTTGAAAGATCTGTAGCAGGAAAATCCAAAATGTAGGCCATTCCTTTAACTAGGTAGGAATGGAATTTTGGTCCTCTATCACGATCAAGTAATTTACCTGCAAGGCATTGCCGGCAGATAATGGAGATGATCAAAGAGTAGAGATGATTAAAAACACACCTAGGCCAGCATAAAATTGAAAACCCGTGACAGCATCCAAGGGAGTAAGATAAGCTACTAATAAAGACAAAACCTAAAAGAAAAGATTGAACTATGATATATAATTTAGGAAAGATTATGTAATAAGCTAGACAAGAAATGAAAAAAGACTCAGACAAATCCAATATCACTTATGGGGGGGGATTCCATCTTTAATCCTTCTACGATATGTAGTTTCCTTTCCATCTTTAACAGAATAACATAATAAAAGAATAACAGAGTTGGAAGGGACCTTGGCGTTGTTCTAGTCCAATCCCCCGCTCAGGCAGGAAACCCTATACCCGGGATGGCGAACCTATGGCACACGGGCCACAAGTGGCACACGGAGCCATATCAGTGGGCATGCGAACTCAGGTCCAGCGCGCATGCACGCACTGGCCAGCTGATTTTCGGGCCTTCTGGGCCCACTGGGAGTCGGGAAACAGGCTGTTTCCAGCCTCCTGAGGGGGTGGGGAAGGCCCGTTTTTTGCTCTCCCCAAGCTCCAGAGCCTTTCTAGGAGCCTGGGGAGGGCGAAAATGGCCTCCCCCCCCCGGAGGCCCTCTGAAGGCCAGAAATGGCCTGTTTCCCAACTTGAAACGGGCCACTTCTGGCCTCCGGAGAGCCTCTGGGGGGGAGGCCTTTTTCGCCCTCCCCAGGCTCCTAGAAAGGCTCTGAAGCCTGGGGAGAGCAAAAAATGGAACTTCTGGTCCAACCGGAAGTCGGCATGGAACGTTTCCGGCCTCCGGAGGACCTCCTGGGTAAGGTGACCAGATGTCCCGCTTTTGGCGGGACAGTCCCAGTTTTTAATAATTTGTCCCGTGTCCCACGGCGTTTCAAAAAAGTCCCGCTTTTTAAATTTGAATTTGGGGTGGAATCCTGCCGGTTTGGCCGGGCCAGTCGTTTGGTGTAGCCGTTCAAAGTTTTGCTGCTTTCCTCAGGCTCCGACTCCCTCTCCGGCAGGAACGGGACATACCACCCCGCCTGCTAGAGGAGGGGGGGGAGGAAAGGCGGACTTTCCCCCATGCACACTGAGCCGCAGTGCCCGAAGCTTCTCCCTTCTTGAAGGCCATTCCCTAAGGAGCTGTCCCCTGTCTGCATGACGTAGGACCTCCTGGGAAGCTGACATCTCGGAGATGTCACAATGTCTTCTTCGTCCCCCCATAAATGTTATTGGTACGTTCCATTCCTTCCTCCCTATTCACTTGTAGCAACCCAAAGGGGGGGGTGGAATCATTGCTTTTCTTTTCTCTCGCTTTTTTGCTTCAGCCACATTGTTTTCCTTTCTCCGTAGAGTATTTCTGTGCGTTCTTTGTTTCTAACCAGTAGACGTCGGACGAACAGATAAGCCTGCGCCAGTAGGAACCCACCCCTGGCTGCGATGAAGGGGGGGTGTTTGGGGGGGTGCACAAAGCTGCAGGATAAGAGACGGACCCCTCCCATCTTGCTCCCCTAGAAACCCCCCCCCGTCAATGGTGTCCCGCTTTACAAAAAATAAAATCTAGTCACCTTACTCCTGGGGGTGGGGAAAATGGGTGTGCCATCATGTGCCGGGAATGGGGGGGTCACACGCGCATGCACGGGGGGTACACATGGAATTATGGGTGTGGGCACGCTCCCCCCTTTTGGCACACGAACCGAAAAAGGTTTGCCATCACTGTTCTATACCATTTCAGAAAAATGGTTGTCCAATCTCTTCTTAAAAACTTCCAGCGTTGGAGCATCCACAACTTCTGGAGGCAAGTCATTCCATTGATTAATTGTACTAACTGTCAGGAAATTTCTCCTTATTTAAGACTGGATCTCTCCTTGATTAGTTTCCATCCATTGCTTCTTGTCCTGCCTTCAGGTGCTTTGGAAAATAGATTGACTCCCTCTTTTTGGTGGCAACCCCTGAGATATCAGAACACTGCTATCATGTCATTTCTAGTCCTTCTTATATGTTTTAGCATCCAGTCCCCTAATCATCTTTGTTGCTCTTCTTTGTACTCTGTCTGGAGTCTCAACATCTTTTTTACATCGTGGCGACATTACGTTGTATTTATACTATATTTGTTAATGTTTGTCACCCACTCCGTTTTACATTTGTGAAATGGGCATCCATATGGATTGATATAAATAAATATACTCCACAGGGTCCCATGAACCTTCAGAGCAGATTTTGAGGACATAAAATGAGAATTATGCAGGGAAAACTCTCCCCATCTGGCTGGAATGGCTAATTAGCTACATAATCAATCAATACATACATACATACATACATACAGCTGCTGTGGCCTAGAGGTGGAGCTCTTGCCTCACAATCAGGAGGTTGTGAGTTTGATCCTAGGTAGAGGCAGATGTAAAGGTCTCCTGCTTGGGCAGGGGGTTGGACTAGATGACCTGCAAGGTCCCTTCCAACTCTGTTAATCTGTATCTGACATACACACACACACACATAAATGTAGCGCAAAAGCTATAGAAGCACGCATTTCATTTTTGATTGGTGTGATACCAAATTTCAAGTTGTACATCTTTGCTCTGCATGTTGCACCATTAGGCTGGTTTTTAAGCAAAAGCAATTGCCAAGTTCAGGCCCAATTGTGTCCATTGATATTATTACAACACTATTATCCTCCTTTTTCCCTCTCCTGCATCATTAATGGCAAGGGATCCCCTCCCGTTCCCACCATGCAAATTGTTAAAACTAGTGACAGGAAACAAGCCATAGTCAGTGCTTGTTAGGGGGTCAAGCTATAGCGCTAAGTGGGGGGGGAGCAAAAGTGTGGGAAAGGTGAATTGCAGGGGGGCTAAAAACAGTGGTGAGCAATGCTGATGAGTGAGTGAGACAGCCAGGACACAAACGAGGGAGGATCAGAATTTGACTTAAGAAGTTGTGGAGTTTCCCCCACTTATGTAATACATTAGCCTAAGAGTCTTCACTGGGACCCTTGTGGGTGGTTTTCTAGTTGACATTTAATAAGCCGCCACATTTCATCCCAGCTTATTTAACAAAAATAGCGTTTATAAATTGTTATCAAAGAAAACTATTATCCAATTTCAACTGAATTGGCCCGTCTGGTTCCTCTTATATTCCCAGTAGTCGCTCTGTGGTTTTATTTCATGTGCCCTCCTCTCTCCTTTCAGTCTTCTTCATATTCCTACAACTAAAAGACAAAACGGAGCATGTTATTGAGACATATCGTGCTTGTTTTATAAGCAGATAACAGCAGAGGCAGAAGATAATAGATGCCTGGCTTATTCAGGCTTTCAATAAACATATTTAAATCCGAGTGACAGCTGTCTTCATCACATTAGCATTGCAAACCATGCCTATTTTTTAATGGCCTTCTATTGAACATGATTCAATTATGTGTGATCCGTAGCAAGGCAGGATATGGTCTTAATATCCACGGCTGTGTTTCCACGAGCTGCTGCTCTTTACACTGCTTGCATTTAAGCTGTCTGTTTACAGCATTGCTTTCCTTGAACTAACTGAACTCGCTGCACTTTCCAGCTAAATAAAGGAAAATTAATATAATTTGCGAAGCAATTATATGTGTAGACATTGCATGCCTGACATTCTTTGCATAGCCATTCAGACAGAAAACACTTGTTAAACCAATTGACTGTTTCTAGACTAAAAACATTCACCATGTGAAACTGCTGAAGGGCTTTCCAGATGATTGAAAGACCTGTATTTTATTCTTCTCCTTGCCCTGATCCAGAGCCCCTCACTGATATCACACTCAGATGTATAGTCAGTTCCCCTGCCTTTCTCTGTGGGTGCATGAGTGTGTATGTGTGTGTGAGAGGGAGTAACACCAAGAGACAACTGGAGAGGCAGAAAATGGGAACAAAAAGGGAAAACAGATTTGCTGAAATTAAATCTACTTTGCTTGCTGTTTAAAGGGGGAAAAACCCTAGTGCTGAATCAAACTTTTTGACTGGTTTTGCTTTGCTGTTAAAAAAAAAAAGGACAGAAGGAAAAAAAAACTGTAGAGGAACAGAAATGGGGACGAGCCAATGTTTTCATAGGCCAAACAAAAATCTTCCCGTGTTTTTCTCTATCTTAATTAACTCTATGCCTCCTCCCAGTGTCTTTGAAATGATATTTAATTCACCAGCATTGCAGGTTTAAAATAAATTGTTCACATTTAAAAAGTTCATATTTAAAAAAATATTATGGTAGCCATCTTTTTTACAGGTAGATCACCATTTTCCCTCACAATACCTCTGAAGTGTCACTACATCCACAAGTATTATTTCTAGGGCATTAGGAGTGGAAATAGTTATGTACATTAATTTGTACCTCCTTTGCTTGAAAGGAAAATTGGTTAATTTATTACAGAAAAACTGTTCCATTTCCTTTTGAAATTCTGTAAGTCTCTCTTGAGGGAGGGTGCAAAAAAAATTCAATATTTATTTTGATCACAGAGAACTGTGAGGAAAAAAATACCCTTCACAGTTAAGAGTGGACCTGGGGAACAGATTTGAACTCAAACTTCAGAAATACAATTTATGAAATATAATTTGTTATGATTGCATGATCTATAATATACCAGCAGGAGAAAAAAAAAGCTCAAAATACAAATGTGCCCTTAATTCATACCATCACCAATTAAAATTGTCTTTGTTTATTACAATTAACTTAAAATTAACTAAAAGTTGGGCTGAGTAATTACCGTATTTTTCTGTGTATAAGACGCACCTTTTTCCTCCCTAAAAGTGGATGAAAATTTGGGTGCGTCTTATACTTCGAATGTAGCTTTTTTTTCCAGCCCTAACTAGGTGCTAACAGATCTTCCCAGCTCTTACCTTGCAGGCTTTTTCATTGTTACTCTCTCCAAAGAATGTTTTTCCAGCCCTAAGTCTTTGCAGAATTTTTTTTTCATTGCTCTACTTGCTCCGAGTAAGTTTTTTTCTAGCCCTAACCTAAGAAGAAGGTTTTTTTAAGTCCTAACCAGGAGATAAAATAATGTGCTGAAGCTGACCAGACTAAGGACGCTAGCCAGATGAATACCTGGTAGGCAGATTGTTTTCCCCTATTTTCCTCCCCAAAAACTAAGGTGCGTCTTATACTCCGGTGCGTCTTATACTCCGAAAAATACGGTAAATCTATTCAAATTTTGATTTCAGTTTCCAGGCACAGTCATTCAACATATCTCAGAGTTTGCAACAGTGTTGCAGAGAAAACATTGAAATTTCAAAATGATGATGATGATGTTCGTCCATCGTGTTCGAAGAAGACCTTGACATCTATGAGAATCGGGGGGGGGGGATGTCAAGACTTGTGCATTAATTGGACTAAAGTGAGGGAGAGGTGTGCATAGTCAGCCTCACTCTCTCTTCCCAGAAATTTCAAAATACTATACTATTAACAGCATTTTCTTCTGGTTTTTGTTTTTGTTTTTTTTATTTTCTACTCACTCATTAATATTAGCCTCAGATTTGATAGTTGAATTCCATAACTTCCACTCTCATGCACAAGGCACAATTGTGACCTTCATGCCAGAAGCTACATCAGTAATCTGAATGTGGGTTTTCATGCAGTGGAGTTAACCAAGTCATGACATTTCAGGTCCAAATTAAAATTTAATTCATCAGATTTCAAACTAGACAAGTAGTGCTAGTGATAACATGTATGACTGATGAATATTAAAATACTGAATAATAAAAGGGAATACTTCGATTCCAAGCATATGACCACCATTGATGCAATAGTTTAAAGCAATTTTTAAATCAGATAAAGGGTGGGGTTAAGCATCCCACCACGACAGAAATGAGTGGACTTTTAAAAATATACTCCTACCTCAAATCCATTAAGCCAAACATAATTAATTCACAAAAAAACATTAACTGTTAGAATCTGATTGAGCTTTTCTAATTCTTCTTCCTTTTTCCCCCCAAATAGCTTGCTATTTTGAGCTGGGAAGGATGTTAATTCCAACCTTATTGGCAGATCCCCTTTTCCCAAGGTTTCTCAGTAAAAAGTAATTATAATAGCCTCAACCTCCTGACATGCTCTAGGCAGCCTAGCTGGGAAACACTTCTCCAGTTGCAAGAAACACAGAAGGAGAGGCACAGATCTTGTGCCAGACCTGAAATAGCAATAGCAAATACACTTAGATTTATATACCACTTCACAGTGCTTTACAGCCTTCTCTAAGCAGTTTACAGAGTCAGCATATTGTCTCCAACAATCAGTGGTGGGTTCCTACTGGTAAGGTCCACTCTATAGCACCGGTAGCGGCCCGCTGGTGATGTCACAGTACCGGTGCGGTCGGTTGCCGGTGCCTGGGGGCTGCCATTTTTTTCAAAAAAGTGTTTTTAATTTTTTTAAAAAATTTTCTTCTGCGCATGCCCAGAAACCTGACAATTAAGTCTTTCCCCATATCTTCGCTTGAAAATAATAAGAAGCTCGCATTTGACACTTTTCCTTCGCTTTTGCCTAAGCTTCCCAAAGTGGGCGTTTTCCGAAAGCTTAACCTTTTATACTGTTAATTTTATACAGTTTTATACTGTTATTCTTTAGATGAAAACATTGAGGACTGTTAAAAGATACTGTTCTTTTAACAGTCCTCAATATTTTCGTCTAAGGAATCCATGACTGAAACCAAAAATGCTGTATGAGACTTGCTTGTCTTTTAACTATAGCATTTTCTGCATATAAAGGTTGCTGTGTTGCCATGGTGTAACACGCACTTTGTATTCAAAGCTTTTCATGTAAGCTATAAAATAGCAAAAATAGTAGTAACATCTCTCTGAAATAACTAATATATGACCGGCAAGCCATGCCCACCCGGTCACATGGCTGGCAAGCCACACCCACCCGGTCACATGGCTGGCAAGCCACACCCACAGAGTGGTAGTAAAAAAATTAGGAACCCGCCCCTGCCAATAATCCGGGTCCTCGTTTTACCAACCTTGGAAGGCTGGAAGGCTGAGTCAACCTTGAGCCGGTGACAATCAAGCTGCTGGCAGTGGGCAGAGTTAGCCTACAATATTGGATTTTAACCACTGCAAAATGCAACAATTAGATATGCAGTTGCACACTCTTGCATGGGGGGATGTTTTAAAGAAATAAAAGCTTTCTTTTTAAATCAATGGACACAAATCTGTAGGTATGTAAAAAAAAAGAATTCATTGGGAAAGGGAAAATACAGGAAAAATAAGAGACACTTAAAGAATTCCAGATAAAAATAAGTGCAATCAGCTTTTTAAAAAAACAATAATCACGTATTACTTTCTTTGGGATTTCAGCACATGATAGAAACGCTCATTGCAGAGAATGGTTCAAGAAAAGTCATCCAGGGCTCCCACTTGATTATAGGAAGCAGACTTTTTTCTTTTCTTCCTCTTCCTATTCCCCTTCCCCTTCCCCTTCTCCTGCTTCCTTCCTTGCACATAAGAAAATGTTCTGATGACCAGACAACCTTCCTAACAATCCTATGGTTAAATGATAAAATGACTGGATTGGGCAAAAGGTGAAAGCAAAAGAAAAAAAAATCAAACAGCTTAAAGTTTATCATATACATGGCAATTTAATAAAGTCTAGAGATCAGGAGACCAGGAGTTCTAATCCTGCCTTAGGCACAAAACCAGCTGGGTAACCTTGAGCCAGTCATTCTCTCTCAGCCCTAGGAAGGAAGGAATGGCAAACCACTTTTGAAACTTTGGCCAAAAAACCTGTGGGGACTGATCCAGGGAGTGATCAGGAGTCAACCTGACTCAAAGGCACCAAGAAAAAAAACATTATTAACTTTGGCTTTATGTTAAGGCAAACAAGGTCACAAAATAGCAGTGAGGAGTATCTTCCTTTATACACATTTGCCATCAATTCATACATGAAAACAATAATAATTTGCAAGTACTATTGACATAGTAGAATCTGAAAACACTACATTTTAGAAGATTTCGTTTTGCAAATGTTCGGAATACATTCATATGCTATAGAATGTGTAAAATAGTAGAAAAAAGAAAATATGTACAAGATAGACTAGCTGCATTTCCGTGAGTATTTTAATTAAAACTTGACTGCTTATTAAAAACGTATCTATTTTGTTTTGTCTTGAGATACAAAGCCTCACAGGTGTGTTATGTTTGCATGTTTAGGTAGGTAACATTGATAGACAAATAATAATATACTGTCATTATACTGGGTTTGCAAGGTTTCATTACCCTACTAGATAACATCATCAAAGGAAGTGAGTTTGGAGAAATAAGGTTTGTTGGTTGATTCAGGGTTATATTTTCATCTATCTGCCTGCTTTGCTTGTGCTTGGAGGTGATGGTCCTACGGGTAAATTTTGTTTGACATTTGATTAATGTCTTGTGGTTAGTAGATTATTTATCTGGCTAAAGAGGTGAATATATATTTTTTCCCTATGTGTTGACTGCCTCCTGTGTAACTGGTAGTGTCAATAGCTACTGTATATGCTAGGAAGGCTTCTTGAGAGGATAATGTTCTTTTCCAGTGATTATTGTAGTTAAGTTTTAATTATTATACCGCTAAGATAGCTCTAGTTAACCTATCTGAGGTTGATTGCTGTGTGACGAGAAACAATGTTGTGTCTTTGACAAGTTCACAATAAGAGTTAAGACTACATGTCTATTGATCTCTGAGCAAAGAGACAGACTTCAAAAATTCTCTTCCATTTTTTGATCCAGCTCATTTTAAATTTTCCCAGCTGAAGTTATGCCAGGATTTATCTGTGTGAAGGAATATCAGTGAAGTTTTTGACAGTTAGCTGGTGTTCATGGATATGTTCTACTACTGTAGATTTTTGCTGCTTATCCTATGTAATTGATTTTTATAGTCTTTGCATGTTCTTTTGTAACTGATTTCTGTCTTGTCTTCCTTTGGTATTGGGTCTTTGAGTTTGCTTAGAATATTTCGTAGGGGCTTTGTAAGTTTGTGTGTGCCACAAAGTAAACACAAAAAAATCCTTGAAAACTCTTGCAAGGCTCTGAAATAATCTCCGTATCTCTATATTACTGTGCCAATTTCTGCAAATTCTTGCAATTGTTTTTGCATACCTAACAAGCAGGTAGAGCGGAAGTAAAATGAATAAGAATCTATCTGTATCTTCCTTCTCGTCAGAATATTAGTTGGGTCTTTTCACAGTGACTGCCTTGTGAAAGGGAACAGGCTCCTGCTCCTGGTGCCTTTTAATAGGCATTGTTTAGAATGCATCTTTCTCTCTCCTCTCCAACAGCTGCCACAGCAACATGCAACCATGGTTACAGTTACTGGGAAAAATGCTTTGTTGCAAAATTGCCAGCATGCTCTCTTTTCACAATCACAACTAGCAAAAAGTCTTTTAAATGCAACAGATGAATTAAGGTCTGGTGGCTTTACAACTATTCTTCGAAACCAACTGCTCAGATATGATGATGATGATGATGATGATGATGATGATGATGATGATGATGATGATGTACCCAATCAGTTAAGTGTACACAGTATGTTTTGGAAACATAAATGTGGAAACAGGAATTTATTTATTTATTTATTTATTTATTTGCTATGCATGGATTGCATAGGGAATGCTTCTGCAGTAATTTGGAGTGGGGGGAGCATTAATTGAATAACTTGGAGTGGAATAGTACTGATTGCTTTTTTCTGGCCTATTTGCCTGCATTTCAGAATTCACAGAAGTGTAGACAATCGATCACCAGCTTCAAACTGGCCAGTGAAAGATAAGGGAATGAGAACTGTATGATGCCAGAGTTCCTTAATTGACAAGGCAAACCTTTGCACATCTCTCAAAAGCATCAAGTTACAAATGATTTCCAAGTAAGTTTATATATGCTTGTTTTCTAAATCACTATAAACTGAACTACTTCTGCAATGTGATGTCTTGGCCTTTCTGTGCTCCTCATCCTGTTCAGAATAGGAGTCTTTGTGTGTGTGTGTGGTATTTGCTGGTTCTCTGAACTACTCAAAATTTCTGCTACCGGTTCTCCAGAACCTGTCAGAACCTGCTGAATTTCACCCCTGGAGTAATTTTCAATCCTCTCATATGAGCTACGGGACCCCTGTTATAGGAGATGATCTCATGAAATTTAGACACTAACCTAGATTCAATCCAGTCCAATTTCCTTGTTCAGTGCAAGTTTTCGCTATGTAAGTAGCAGCGATGAAGAAAGCTCCCATTCCAAGTCTGTTCCACCTTCCACATGGCAAGTTTTGGCTATTGTCTCTCACTGACTTTTCTTCAACCTAAGCCAGTCTTTTTCAACTTTGACAACTTGAAGAGGTATGGACTTCAACTCCCAGAATTTCACAGCTAGCAAAGCAAAGCTGACTATGGAATTCTGAGACTTGACGTCCATATCCTTTCAAGTTGCCAAGGTTGAGAAATAGTGACTTAGACTAAACATATCTAGCTCTTTTAATAATTTATCCTAAGCTTTGATTTCCAGACTTTTCCTTATCATTATTGTCTCCTTACTACCAGTTGGGGCTCTGAGAGCTTCTGGGTCCTCTTGCCATTTCAAGATAAACCATCAAAGCACTGGCCAAGATGAGGAAGTTCAAGAGGTTTTCCTTTTAGGTTTCATGGATAACCAAATTGAAAGAAAACACAAGACTTTGTTTCTTTATATGACAAACGAGAGAGAGAGAGAGACTTTTGTACACACAGAAATGGAAGGACTTACAAATTCCCACAATGGAAGAGCAGATGGTGAACTTAATGGAATTGGCTGAAATTGTGAAATTGTCTATTTGATGCAAGAAAAGGCTTTGTCTAAGCTTTGTTTCTAATTGGAGACCACTTTTAGATTTTTTGCTTGAAATTGAAAGAAATGAAACTTTAATTTTGGGATTTGACAGTTAGAACTTTATAATTATAAAAATAATGTGTGCTATTCTTAATCTTAGAGTAAAAAGTAAATGTACTTTATATTTATCTCTGTACTGAAGAAAGACAGAAGTTACTCTTTTTCTATTTCTTTCTTTCTTTCTTTCTTTGCATTCTTAACTTTGCCTTTTTATGAGCTTTTCTTTCTCTAATTTTTTGTTTGCTTGTTTGTTTATATTTTACCTCTTGTAACTTAATTAAGTTTAAAAAAGATGAGGAAGGACAGATGTTCACATAGGATAGCACCATGTATTACAGCATCCCAAGAATGAGTTGAAAAAGATCTTTGCCAAACTGAAAAAAATTCTTAGGTATATTCTAATTGAAATGTTCCCTTGCCAGAAACAGAGAAATGTTGTTTCAGAAATGTCATCGCTCTGAATACATGTAAGAAATAACTTTCAATTATTTCAATAAAATCTGAATAGTTCTAAATATTACTTCCATGATTGCAATTTTGTAATTCATTTAATTATAACACCAAAGGTGAAGCTTGGAAATATTTGCGTCCACAATGTAAGTATTGTGCTCATGAAAAAGGTTTTCCAGAATGCACATCTTTTTTTCTGTTAATAGAAAATTGTTCATTCACACATTTGATGCCATTATGGCATTCCATGCTGTCTTCAACAGATCTGGCAATTTCAAATCACTGCTACAACATCAATGCCATTTAGCAACACACTGAATTAGGTTTCCCTTTTTTTTTCCCTGGATAGTACCAGGTAACTAAAACATTGCTCCAGAGCATTACATAAAATTAAAATGATAGGTAGATCTAGCCACTGTTAGTCATTACTGTCCACTTATGAGGGGTAAGTAATCTAGGAGGCCTATCTGGCCTGCCATTGATCAAGAGTCTTTTAAACGTGGTTCTGATTCTAGACTTCTTTATGATGAGTGATATTCCATCTAAATACCCAACAAGCTGGAATACAATCCATCAGCATTGATCAGGCTCCCCCTCCAACAGTATAATTTACTCATATTCAACCATGTGCCCTCCAGATGTAGTGTGCCCGTGTTTCACTAAAAATAACACCCAGTCTTATATATTTTTGGTCACCAAAATAAGCACCAGGGCTTATTTTTGGGGAGGTCTTATTTTTTTCATGGCCGCAACAGAGCAGGAGGCAAGGGGGAGTGCAGGCCGAAGAGAGATGGTGGAGGGATGGAGGATGAAGCAATACACCAGTGCCACGGCCACTAAGTGAGGCGGTGAGGGGGGGTAGAGGACGAAGCAAGGCAGGGGGTGTGGAGCTGCCCCATGTGCCCTGCACTGGCTAACCAGAGGGTCCTGCAACCAGGCCATCAATGTGCCAACAACTGCTTAGCCTCACAGTGGCGGATCCTGCTTCATTGCAATGGCAAGCGAGGAGAAGAAGCTTCTCCACCACCAACCCCACCTCATTTAGTTCTCTACCTCCCCCTTCCACTGCCTCACTTAGTGGCTACGACACCGGTGCATCACTCAGCCTCCTGCTCTATTGCGGCAGCGACCAAGGAGAAGAAGCTTCATCCTCCACCACCTCCACCTCATTTCGTCCACCTCCCCACTGCCTTGCTTAATGGCCGCAGCAACCACCACTCCCACCTCGTGTCTGCAGCAACCAGCCAGAATGGGTGGGCAGCCAGCTGCACAGGCTCTTAAGTCGGGCTTACTTTAGGGGTAGGGCTTATAAGTATTTGGCACAGGAATGAAAATCGGGCTACGGCTTGTTTTCAGGGTAGGTCGTATTTTCGGGGAATCATGGTATTAGCTCTTAGCCTTCACCCTTCTGCCAGTATAGAGTCCAGAATATATTGAGGGCCCCAAGTTAAAATAGACTTGTATATATTTTGAACTATCTGAAGTTTGATATCTCAACTGCTCAATTGATAGCCCCAGGAGAGCAAAGAGTAGCAAAATCAAAGTGTGTACTGCAGGGGTGGGTTCCGGTTTTCTTTCCTGTTGGTTCACTCAGGGATGCGATGGGGGGGCCGCACTTCATACGCACGCGCATGCGCAGTACTTAAAAAAGCTCCTGCGCATGCACAGAAGCTAAAAACAAGATGGCGGCACCTACGGCGCCACCGGGAGAACCAGCTCAGGGACGTGGCAGGCCTGGGTCGCTGCCAGTTCTAGCGACCCAGGCCTCCAAGTTTGTCTGAACCGAGAGGAATCCACCTCTGGTGTACTGAAGATCTGTGTTTGGCTTCTCTTGATCTCTTCTTTGTAAACACCAAAGAAAGATAGGAAAGAGAAACCATTTTTTCCAGCTGAATTTTTATCAATAATTTATCCCTTCCTCAGAAACCCCTTTATAAACTTAAGTTTCCATACAATTCCTACTAAGCTATGCTGATGGCAGACACTAAAATATCCAATTAGAATAACCTTATGTGTAGAACAAGCTGCATTGTGCTCTTTAATGCAAGCCTATCTGCATTATTTGTGTGTTGGGGAAGCGGTCCCAATTATAAGGTTCTGTACCTTGCTACCTGTCTTAATGTGTTGATCACATTTCAAGAGCTGGCATAGATCACTTTTTTTCTCACTGCAGAAAAAACATGACAAATCTTCTTCTTTACCAGAATGAGTTCAGAAAGGTTATTAATATGATAATCCTCTTCTCTTGAGCCTAGTTAACAGAATTTACCATACTCTTGAAAAGCATCGCAGATCAACCCTTTATATATTTTTATTTTTTTATTAAAAAGTTTTAGAAGTAATTGCAAAGTTTTATATGTATAATTTTCAAACTTTTCCCAACTTTTCCCCTACCTCTTCCCCCCTCCAAACCCTTACCCTCCCCCCATCTCCCCCACCCCCCTCCCTAGACTTCCCAGAACAAATACAGGGCATAGTATTTATAAACATAAAACTAAAATATGCTAACAAATTGTTGACTTTGAAATCTCTCTAAATCTTTAACTCCTACCCTTTATATTAATACAAGCTCCTCTGTATGGAATAAAGGATCACATTTGCCTGAATTGCTGTTCTATGGTTAATTTTTCTGTGAACAACCAGACCATAGCAAATATAATGGTATTTGTAAATACAGTGTGCCAGAAATATATAATGACTTGCTTTCCAAATTAACAAACAAAACAAAATTCAACATCATTCAACCATTAGCTGCCTATAGCCATGTATAGCCAGCTGATTTTAAAACATCCATAGAACTTAATCGAGAGGCTAGTTGACACTCCATTCAGCAGTTACATCTACACAAATGTCTGTTGATATGCATCATTAGGAATGAAGGAGAGTTATTGGGGTTCAATTATTATCATCATTGATAATAATTCAATTATTATGGTTGCAGGAAGTGGGTATGTCTATTTTAATGAAAAGAAGAACTAGGGGGTGACATGATAGCATGCTCCAATATCTCAGGGGCTGTCACAAAGAAGACGTCAATCTATTCTCCAGAGCATTTGAGGGCAGGACAAAAAGCAAAAGGTGGGAGCTAATCAAGGAGAGAACCAATCTTAGAACTAAAGAGAAATATCCTGACAGAACAATTAATCAGTGGAACAACTTGCCTCCAGAAGTTGTGGATGCTCCAACACTGGAGGCTTTAAAGAAGAGATTAAACAACCATTTGTTGGAAATGGTATAAAGTTTCCTACTTAAGCTGGAGGTTGGACTAAAAGACTTCCAACATCTCTTCCAACTCTGCTATTCTATTATTTCTGTTATTTTTGTTATCTAAATTGGTGGAAATGCAAAATGGTGGAGGGCACAGAAATCATCATTGTAGAAAAAAAAGAAAAGTAAGCAGTTAAAAGTTGCTTTAACTTTGTCTGTTCCCGAGAAATAACAACCCTAAAGGCTTCTCTTATGATATTTATGGCAAAAAAAGGTTAAATTTGTAAAAGAAATTCAGGATGGATTCTTTTTTGTACAAAATGAGACTGTACAGACATGGCATTAATACCAAGACTGGCAGGATTTGCTAGTGTCCATATGTCTCTGCTCAAAAATGTACAAAACAACCTTCATTCATTTGTAAAAGATGTGGCCAAAAACAACATATGTTGGACAGTTGCATAAAAGACCTAAAAACAAAGAGCTTACAGCAGGCACATTTGCATACCAAAGAGCTATTGCCTTCTCAATTAGTGTAACCAAAAGCTGCTTCTGTGGAAATTACCCTAAAAGCTATATAAATAAGGGAAAGTTTTGTAAAAAGGCTCTGTAGAGTCAAGAAGACTTACAAATATAAATGGCTGCAGATTTTCCCAAGATTTGCTTTAGGCCAGTGATGGCGAACCTATGGCACGGGTGCCACAGGTGGCACGCAGAGCCATATCTGCCGGCACATGAGCCATTGCCTAGCTCAGCTCCAGCGCGCATGTGCGCGCTGGCCAGCTGATTTTTGGCTCGCACGGAGGCTCTGGGAGGGCGTTTTCGGCTTCCGGAGGGCCTCCGGGGGGACTGGGAAGGGTGTTTTTGCCCTCCCTAGGCTCCAGGGAAGCCTCTGGAGCCTGGGGAGGATGAAAAATGGGCCTACCAGGCCCACCAGAAGTTGGGAAACAGGCCATTTCCGGCCTCCAGAGGCCCTCCGGGGGAGCGGGGTAGGCCGTTTTCGCCTTCCCCAGGCATTGAATTATGGGTGTGGGCACTCGCACATGCACGATAGCACGTGCGCATGCACTTTCGGCACCCGAGGAAAAAAAGGTTCGCCATCACTGCTTTAGGCAATAAAATACATAGTTGGACCAAAACACTTTCTTCTTAATACAGATAGTAAAACAGAGCAGGTTTCTTTTTCACTGGTTTACATATTCCTGATACAGTCTTGTGTATCTAAAGAGTAAGCCTTGTGGGCCAAATAAAAGTAGATCAAACTTTTGGGCGCTAGGTTTTGCATAGAAAGATCCCATCTGATGAGTTCTTGAAATAATGCATTTCAGCAGCACAGATTTGGAAAGATCACACAATGTCTATGATGTTATTATGAATCCCAAAGACAGAAGATTTTGATTTAAAGAGTTTGATTTTAAAAGGATGAGGGGGAAGCAAATAATAGTTGCTTCAAGTGTTTAACTAGAGATATCTCAGCCCAAAATTCCTATTTATAGACAGGCTTTCTGACAGATATCAAAAGGGTTACTAAAAGCAATAGCAAAACAAGCTGGCAATGACAGTCATTCCATGAGGTAAGCTTTGGGCCTGGCAGGTGTTTTATCCAGGAGAAAGTATTTTGAAGTTTTGATTAAAACAGTTTTGATTAAGCCTTCAAAGTTGGCAGCTTTAAGACTTGTGGACTTCAACTCCCAGAATAGCTGGCTGGAGAATTCTGGAAGTTGAAGTCCACAAGTCTTAAAGTTGCCAACTTTGAAGACTCCTGGATTAAAACATGATTTAAAGAATGGGACAATCCAGTGCCTGGATTCAAAAGCAGTTTAATAGTTTCATGCAACCCTTACAATGGACTTAACTGTTCTAGGGTTGTACTTTGGATGGATCAGAAGAAAGGAAAGAATTGATGCCTCCAAACAGGGAAAACAATCCTTCCTGAAGTTCTATACTCCTTGCTTGTTTTCACATGCTTAGCAAGGAGCAAACATCCATCCTGGCAAATCTTGTGATACTGCCAATATTTGATTTATTGTTTATAGGGGGATGAGAACACATTGAGCTGTCATCTTTTTTTTTCTCCCCACCCTCCCAGCCCCAAATTTTTGCTCTATTTCCAGAAATTATGATATTAACATCTACATAATAGTTGTAGATGTTAACATCGTAGTAGTTTAAAGAGGAATCATCAAATTTTCATATGGTTGGAGCCTCGTGAATATTACTTTTTCTTTTAGTTTCCAGCTCCTTCTCGGGCTACTAAAAATGAAAATTTAAAGCCCCAGTGAAAGTACCTGAAAAAAGTCGGCCTGTTTGAACTATCAAGCATTCATTAAGAAGTAATTCTGACCTATTCCATATCTCATTCAAATGTTACACCTTGGGAAAGTTTTGTGTTGGGAACAAGTAAACCTATGGGAATAACTGATTATTATCAAAATCATTCTAAAAGAGGAAAGGATAGAAATAGGAGGGAGAAGGAGGACAGCTTTGGTATTCATATATGCAGAAATGTCTTGAAAAAATATTCTAGTTCCAAACACAGCAATTTGGAAAATTAGTAGTAATCTTCTGGGAATTATTTCAATCTATCAGCAATTTGTATTTGTGTATTCTATGGGAAAACCCTAATCCATTTTTGTCAGGAAAAGATGTTTATTTTGTATATCTTCCTTTCTCAAGGTTGTTCAGAAGACAAAATAACCCCAAAGAAATTACTATACTAATTTATCTCCCAAACATTCCAGTAATTGTCACATTGTACGGACCACAATTAGACGGAATGACAGTCTTTTCTCTGTTGATCATAGGAATTTCTTATATACACAAACTGCAGCACACCATCAATCTTGTTCCGATGGTTTTTCAACCAACAACTGTGGCTGATTGCAAGTCATTTGAAAACACTGAGCCATGCATGAGCATGACAAAAGTCAATTTAGATGGATTTGCGGGAGTACAAAGACCTACAGATGTAACACAATTCAAAACACTGCATTTTGGCAGCATATGTTTCAATCCATAATCCCTGCTATTTCATTAAACGCTGTAAGACGGTCAAAAGTTTAATAAACTTCAATTTTATCTGCATAGTGAGTAATGTTTGATATCTCGTTCAAAATTAGTGAAGGTTACAGTGACAACAATCAAGATCAACGGAGCAATTTAGGACAGCCCGCAGTTCTGCAAGAAACAAAATTAATCACTTGAGTTTGGATCCTATCTTAGAACTATTAGATCACTCTGGAGATATAAATATTCTTTTTTTAATTTTAAAAGAAATCTACTCCCATCATATCACTAAGAACTGAGACTTTACTTCTCAGATAACCATTAATGCTTGCATCTTGCTATACCTCTCATTTTATGTTTGAAGTGCCATTCTTTATAGACCTTTCCAAAACACTTCAGAAAGAGTGTCTGCCAAAGGCTAAAAGAAAAGGAAACACTTTCAGGTCATATTTAAATAGACTAGTGCTAAGAGGGGAAGAAGAAAAGCAGTTCTTAATGGAGGAGGCCATTCAGTGAAGGTATTAAACCAACCATAATGGAAAGCGATATTGGACGAGGATAAAGATAAACAGGTAAGAATTGCTTTGATTAGAGCAAAAATCCTCAGATTACATTACCTGTTCCTCTAAACTGTTCTTTTCCATGAAAATCTGATATGTTGAAGATGGGAGACTATAGTTGGTTGCATTTGGAAGCTCCCTGGTTCTGGCAGAAGATTCGAAAGGATCAAGTACTGAATTAGTTTCAGCTTAAGGCTAAGAATTTGGAGAAACGCTGCTCGTCAGAGTAAACACTACTCAGCTAGGCACCTAACATGGCATAAAGCGATGTTATGGATTCTTATTATTTCTGACCTGTACTGGACAATTCGTGGTGTTCCACCTCTAATAATCTTAATTGTTATGGTTTATAGTCTAATCATTTTTATTTCATTTTATCATGGCCTAAAGATAGCACTGGATCTATTCCCCAGTAACAATTGACTCTTTTTTGGGTAAAATAGACAACAATATTGAGGGACTGGGGCGGGAATGCAAAGTCCCAAAGGATTCATTTCCTTTCACTGTTCCACTCTTTGTAAAGCAAGCCTCTAGCCCATATGATTACAATTACAGCAGGGGTGGCCAAACTATGGTTCTTTGACGACCTGTGGACTTCAACTCCCAGAATTCCTGAGCCAGCCATGCATGCATGGCTAGCTCAGGAATTCTGGGAATTGAAGCCCACAGGTCCTCAATTACAGAATGGATGTGTGTCCATCCTTACCTGACTTGAGCTCTTGGGGTGTATGGGGTGCTCAGGGAGGAGTAACACCTCTGGTGTAGGGGCATGTCGTGTCCTTTTACGGCAGCTCATTCTAGGGCAGCTTTTAGGACAGCTCGTTCAGCTTTGGTCCCTACCTGTCACTCAGCTCTCACCTGTGGCTCCTAGCAGCTGTAGCATGCACAGCAGCCACACCCCAGGCAACAGCTTCGACAGGCTGGCCAAACCAGGTTGAGAATAGCCATTGGGTCATTGACCTTTCTGTGAGATAGGGAATTGTCTATCCCGAGCATGTGAAGACAGATTCCGGTGGACTGAGTGGATGAAATCTACTAGAATAGGACAACGGTCACGAAGGCGGTCTGCAAGCGATGTGGTACGCTAAGAGCACGGCAAGACACGAAAGACGCCCTGGTCAACCACTGCGCCCAGCCCATCTCCAAGTGTCTTGACTCTTGTCCTGCTACTGGAGCAAGATGGAATCTGGGAAGAGAGAGTGAGGCTGACTATGCACACCTCTCCCTCACTTTAATCCAATTCACGCATAAGTTCACAATTCACATCCCCCCCCCCCCCCGATTTGATAGATGTCAAGGTCCTCTTCGAACACGATGGAAGAACATCATCACTTGAGCTCTTGGTGGCTTTCAGTATTATCTTTTTTATTGAAAAAGTTTTATTAGTACAAAGTACAAACATTTTTTAATTTTTCTCCCCACCCCCACCCCCTTCCCTTCCCCCCTCCCCCCCCCCGGACTTCCCAGAGAGAACACAGGGCATAATATCAGTAATTACAAAAGAAAAAAGAAAAACCCCTCAACTCCAAATTACACATTTCTAGCGTCATTAAATTTCTATATTTTATATTATTTCCCATATAATTCTAAAAAATAAAAAATAAAAATTAAAAATATATTAATTATATAATCTAGGTTATACAAAGGAAGGAAAACAATTTCTCCCTCCTCCTTTCAATCACCTTTCTAGATCTATAAAAATTTTTAATAATACTAAATCTTTAAAAAAACATTAATAACAATAATAATCTCATAATTAACTAAAACCGAGAGAATTTTACATAACTAATATCAAGATATTAAATAATAATACCTTTAAATTTCATCATAACAACATATTATTCTA
Source organism: Diadophis punctatus similis (assembly GCA_023053685.1). Classification (NCBI taxonomy): domain Eukaryota; kingdom Metazoa; phylum Chordata; class Lepidosauria; order Squamata; family Dipsadidae; genus Diadophis; species Diadophis punctatus. The sequence goes on along the minus strand of JALIGW010000001.1, from coordinate 274,613,096 downwards.
AAGCAACTTATTAACTCAAATAAAACTAAAAAAGTATTACATGTCTACATATTAAATAATAAAACTTTTAAATTTCATCATAACATAATATTATTATGCAACGACTTTAATTCATAATAAAAAATATTAAGTAATAATACCTTTAAGTTTCTCATAATAACATTATTATACAACAACTTATTAGCTCAGATAAAAAATTATTACATGTCTACATATTAAATATTAAAGCCTTTAAATTTCATCATAACCACATAATATTATTGTTCAACAACTTGTTAATTCATGATAAAAAGATATCCTTAAAGGTAATATTAATAATAATAATAATAATAATAATAATAATAATAATAATAATAATAATAATAACAATAACAATAATAACAATAGTAATAATAAAAATAATAAAAATAATAAAAATAATAAAAATAATAAAAATAATAATAATAATAATAATAATAATAATAATAATAATAATAATAATAATAATAATAATAATAATAATAATAATAATAATAATAATAATAATAATAATAATAATAATAATAGTGGCTTTCAGTATTATGAACCACAGCATTTTTCTGAATAATCTCAAAGGACTGGTGGGAGGGGGGGTGTAGCACAGTGTTATGCTGGTTCGCCTCCTTTTTCTGGGAGTCAATTCCAGTCAATGATAATTATGGAAGCAAATCCTACATTTGGCCCCTACTATGTGGGGTGCTGCAGAAATCAGTGCTCCAGGGGTGGGTTCTAACTTACCTTGCTGCCGGTTCGCTTCCTCATGCGCTGCGTGGGTGTGCCACGTGGGCGCACCACATGGGCACATGCGCAGTGCTAAAAACCCTGCTTCTTTGCTTGCGCACAAGCAAAAAACAGCTTCTGTGCATGCACAGAAGTGAAAAACAAGATGGTGGCACCTGTGGAGCTGCCAAGAGATCCGGTTCAGGGGTGTGGCCAGCCAGCCATCGCTGCTGGTTTGGCGAGCAGGGGGAAATTCCCGCTACCGGTTCTATAGAACTGGTCCGAACTGGCAGGAACCCACCTCTGCAGTGCTCTCTCCTCTCCTATTTAACATCTACATGAGACTATTGGGTGAGCTCGTCCATCATCGTGGGATGAGGTGTCTTCAGTATTCTCTCTGCTCATGGCAAGTTAAGCAATGCTGTGAACCTCTTATCCCAGTGTCTAAGGAATAACAGGCTTCAGCTTCCCTCTGATTCTGGGACTATATCATCTTTGGTGCTGGATGGGGTTGTACTGCCCCAAACAGACCCTGTGTGCAATCTGGGGGTCCTCCTGGACTCATGACTCCTGCTTGATGAGCAGGTGTCAGTCATTGCTATGAGGGCCTTTGCACAATTTCATATTGTGTGCCAGTTGCATCCGCTCCTAGATTGAGGAGCCCTACTCTCAGTCACTCCTGCCCTGATTACCTCCCAGCTGGACTAGTGCAATATGCTGTAGGTGAGACTGCCCTTGAAGAGACTGGTATAAAATGTGGAAATGTGAGCAGTTATAAGAATTTCTGGTAGAACACACATTACAGCTGTGCTTTGCGAGCTGCATTGATAATCAGTCTTTTTCCCGGTCCAGTTCAAGGGTTGACCTTTCATGGCATGGGACCAGGTTATGTGAGGCACCACCTCTCCCCGATTTCATCCACCCACCCCATCAGAATCAGCAAAGAGGACATGTTATGGGTCCTATTGGCTAGGAAGCTACATTTGGCACACCGTAAGCAATGAGCCTCTTCTGCTGGCACACCGTAAGCAATGGTGCCTACCAGGGGTGGGTTCCTCTTACCTTCTCCTACCGGTGCGCATCATGACATTGTGCATGCGCGTCCTCTCATGCGATTTTGGCTCGCTGCACATGCGCAGAAGGACAATTTTACTTCCACGCATGCGCAGAGAGCCAAAAACCATGAAAATTTTCAAAAAAAAGATGGCAGCGGGCACGAACCTGCAAAGAAAGCAACGGAGCCATCGCGCCGACATTGCACAATCGGCGGGCCCCTACCGGAACGGAGCACCGGACCGCACCAGTAGGAACCCACCACTGGTGCCTGCATTCTGGAATCTTTTCCCCCATCATCACTCTGAGCTTCCAAAGGTACCTTAAAACCTGTTTATGCACCCTGGGGATCCTAGGGTGACTCCATTATCAATACCCCTTCATCTGTTATTTCCTTGTTCTGTTCTATTTTTTATATTTTTAAAATATTTTTATAATTAATAATAAGTGGCTTTTTGTATGTATTCAGTGCAGCGGTGGGTTGCTCCCGATTTGGCCCGGTTCTAAGAAACAATAGCGTCAGCGGCGGGAGGCTCCACCTGCCCACCCGGGACGCTTCTGCGCATGCGCGAACCGGTAGTAAAGGGTTTTAGAACCCACTACTGATTCAGTGACTTTATGCTTGAAACCACTGGAGTTCTGCAAGATTTTAAAATGGCTCATTTTCCCATTGGGAAAGCAATTCTCATCTCCTGGGTCCTGTTTTGCCACTTCCCTCTTTACACTGCTATGCTGCCATAGCTTCATGTCAGCATTTCCTTGGTCTTTTGAGTTCATGGTCTTTTAAACTAGGGGGAGGCAGGAAGGTGCCATAGTGACCATGTGATTTCTTACTAATCTCCAAGGGCTGAAACAGTAATACACGCAATGCACCCATTCTTGGATCATTAAAACAGCCATATCCTCCAGAAGACTCAGGATGGCTGCTTTGAAGCCTTTTTCACGTTATGTCCATAGGGTTTGCAGCAATCGCACTGAGCCTTCTGGTGAATGCTGCTGTCTCAATATTTCAAAGGTTATTCAAAGGAGGCTTTGTGAATGCTTTGTGCAGCCTTACAAAACGAACATATTGAGGAGGAGGGAGCAGGATGCTGGTTAGGTGCTTTCTTTGTTTGATCTCAAACTAGTCTGCTGGCTTATGTGTGGTTCCCAATTTTAAGGTGCATAGGACCAGCTTTGCATTGTACCTGAAGGTTTGTGGAATAAAAATGTGGAAGAGGCCTGAGATACAGGTAGTGTTAAATTGTGGGCAAAGATCGCAGGAGACAGACTTCAGAACAGCTCTTTTATTAGCTCACTCAAAACAACCAGCAACTTGCAGTCTGACAGATAGCCCTTTTATAGGGAACTGTCAGACACAACAACCAATAGCGTATGAGCATTCAAACACATGACCAGGGTGGCAACAACAGTTCAGGTAGAGTTAAACTATAAACATAACAACAACAGTTCAGTCAGAGGTCGTCTAGTCAAAACAAGTTTATGGTTCAGTTATAGGTCAGTCAGAACACAACAGGTAGCCAATTAAAATTTGTAGTGATTGAGCAAAGGAACTTGTGTTTTGTACTATTGCTCATATTTAGCAGAATATAGCAGATCCTGATGCACTTGGGCCTGCTGTTGGTGTCCAGCTTACCACCTCAAATGGTACATTTTGGATCTGCAGCTTCAGAGGAATCAGTCAGTCTTATTCAAAACTGTCTTTTTAAGCAAAGGTATCCCATCCATTCCAGCACAATATCTCAATTGAATAGCAGTCCCTAAGTTTAGGAGGGCTTTCTCTTTGGTTAGATTTAATACCTCCCAACAAAGATCACTGAGATGGGACACCAGGATATTCCATTTAAGCACAGGCTATAATAAGGAGACCAACCGGACTTCCGGTTCCGGATCGCTGCATCGCGGACGCTCCTCGTTGAGCGCCTTTCCTTTTCCCCGTTAAAGCCGCCAGAACAGCTGTCTGGCGGCTTGAAAGTCTCTGCCCCGGGCAAAGGGGAGAGATGAGAGCCGGACAGGTGGGGTAGAGCCCCCCCTAGTGCCCCAAGTGTCAGCTAGGGGCGCGAAAGGTGAGGGCTCCCCAGCCAGCCTGTCTCTTGCTCCGGGGACTTGGAAACCTCCGCTTTTGCGGAGCAAGATGCTGTGACCACCCGCTGCTTCGTGAATGGGATTACAACTACTTAATTGTTTAAACAAGCAGACAGAGAGAGACAGGATTTTAAAGGGCAAGTACAGATTTTTTTTTTCTTTCAACTCCACTGCTGATTTTCACTTCGGAAGAAACTAAGTAACAGTTATTAGGCTACAACATGGCGATCGGAGAAAGTGGGAGGAGAAGTGAAAGTAACTTTCGTTTCCCTAGCAGCTTTTTTTCTTATGGAAATTTTTGATTTTGAAAGTTGGCTTTACTCTCTCTGTCTCCCGATTCTGGATTAAATAATAACTGACAATTTTTTAAAAAATAAAATTCTATCTGGCTTTGGAATTTGAAAGAATTTTAAAAGAAATTTAAAAGAACTTTAACTAGAGGCTTGGCTTTTTCTTTGTTCACCACTGGAAATACTAAAATGGCTTCAAAATCTGGAAAGATTGTTTTGAATAAAAGAATGGATTATTCATCTGGTTATATTTCTAAAATGCAACTTACCACTGAGTTAACACCCCCAAAGTCTTTAACACCTGAAAATTTAATAAGTACCTTAAAGATTATGAAAGATGAACTTATTGTTGAATTTAACCAAAAAATTAGTGAAATAGATAATAAAATGCAGGCTGCTTTAAAGAATATTGACCAACAAATTAGAAATGATGTGTTGGAGGTATGTAAAGGTCTAGCAACAAATATTGAAGTTTTGGCAAACCGCATTGAAGAAAACAAACAAGTTTTGACAACTTCAGTAGAATATATAGATAAAATACAAAATGACATTGCAAATTTTGAAACAGAGGTGTTAATGACGCAATTCAGATCCATGGAATTTGCCATAAGGGTCAGGGGGTTGAAAGAAGGATTATATGAAGATTTGAAAGGAAGGATGGTGGAAGCTTTGGAGCAGGTGTCTGGACTGTCTAAAGAAGAACTAGCCAGGCAAATTGATAAAATATATAGAATCAACTCCTGGTATGCAAAACAAAAACACCTACCAAGGGATATTGTAATATACTTTACTACAAGAGCCTTACGGAATAGGATTATACAGGCGACGTTTAAAAATAACCTGCAGGTGAATGGCCAGGAACTGATGATATGGAAAGAAATTCCCTCTAAAATGCTCAAAGCCAGAAAAGATTATACCTTTCTGATTGATGAATTTAAAAGGTTAAATTTACATTACAAATGGGAAGCACCAACAGGAGTTGCAGTGAAATTTCTGGGAAAAAGATATCGGCTTAATACAACAAAGAAAGCTATTGAATTTTATGTCAACGTCTTAAAGGCTGATATATCCAAGATTCCAGAGGAAAGATGTATGAAAACAAAAGAGGAGGAGGAGGGAAAGCCATCCCTTCCTCTTCAAATCGAAACAGATTTACAAAATTTAAATGATTGGCAGAGCCAGACAGATGTCTACAGTCTGGAAAAGGAGATGGAAGATCGGGGTCAGATGGGAGGCGAGTTGACAACTACAAAATTATCAAGTTACAAAAAGATGCAACCATCATCAAGATACAACAAGATGCAGTGTTGAAGTTTATTGGACAGATGGTTGCCATTATGACTGTACTTTTCTTTTTCCCTTCTTTCCTTAATTTTTTTTTCTTTTCTTTACTTCTTGCATTCTTTTTTTTTTCTTTTGTTTTTTTTGGGGGGCTTATTCAAAGTATTATTAATTCTTTTTAAAGATTTAGAACTTTTTTGAACCTAATAATTTAATACATAGTAACATTTTGTTACTAATAGAGTGGTAGAATTTATGATGAAGTTTAAGGTTTTTGTATTATTATTTAGTTATTTTTTGTGTAATATCAATTTAAGTTTTATTTAATTGTGAGAAAGATTTGGAATTGTTATCTATCCAGTTATAAAATATTACAATTAGATTTAACATTTTTTTTTTTGGGAGGAAGGTTATTTAAAGTTTGGAATTAGTGCTTATAATCTGATATATAGTAATAGTAAGTTATTTATATACTGATTGATTTTATGATGAAGTTTAAGGTTTTTGTATTTAATACTTAGTCATCATTTATGTAATAATCATTTAATTCTTAGTTAACAGTGAAGAAATGTTGTGAAGGGTAGATGATTGAAAGGAGGAGGAAGGAATTTTTATTAGTGTACAATTTGGAGTTGAAGTTTTAAAAAAATAAGGTGGAAGTCAAAATTTTTTAATTTAATTTAAATTTATTTTATTGATATTATGCCCTGTACTCTCTCTGGGAAGTCCGGGGGGGAGGGGGGAGGGAAAGGGGTGGGTTAGGGGGGAGAAAAATTAAAAAAAATGTTTGTACTTTCTATTTAATGTTTAGCTATTATCTATGTAATTTTGTACTAATAAAACTTTTTGGAAAAAAAAAAAAAAAAAAATAAGGAGACCAACCGTCCTCCTTTAGGGAGGACAGTCCTTCTTTTGTAAGTTCTGTCCTCCCTCGAAAAGTGTCCTCCTACATGTCCTCCTTTTTGATATTTGAAGACTAATCTGTTGCACGTTATGTGACGTATTTGTATTTGACATGATGATTCATCAAGGCTCGGTACAGTGCGGTATAAGACGCGATTATGAGATGCATGCACTCCGCATCCCTGCGTCGCTGCCGGCAGGAGCGAGTTTCAAAACGCTGCCAGAGACAGCCCAGAACAGCCTAGCCAGTCCCGCGGGGGGGTGCGCGTAGCCACCTCTCACTTTCTCTCTCTCTCTCTCTCTCCTGGCCAAAGAGTTTATGCCGCAGAAAGAGCAACTCCCGGCTGGGAGAGCGAGAGCAAGTCCCTTCGGCTCTGCCTCCCAATGCCGCCTCCCTCTGCCTCCCGCTGCCACCGCTGCCGCCCCATGCCTCCCTTGCTCGCTCTCCCGCCACACAAAGAGTGGCTCCCAGCCACGACAGCGAGAGTGATAGCAAGCGAGAGGCGGGTGCGCACACACCCTGCGGGTCTAGCTCGGCTCCTCTGGACAGGCAGAAGCCATAGGGTGAAGACCCACCAGAATCCTCTCCTGCAACAGCCGAAGTTTGGGGGAGATAAAGAAGGACTTCTGCTGCTTCTGCTTTTGGCTGCATGGAAGGAAAGCAGCAGAAGTCCTTCTTTCTTTGCCCAAAACTCCGGTTCTTCATCAGTCCCGGGATCTCCACACGCGGGGAGGGCTGCGGGTGGCCCTCCCTGCCTCTTTTCCGGGGGAGAAGCAGCTGGGGCTTTTTTGGCCATCATGCTTCTTCTGCCCGGCTGGATCCTGCTCTGGGCTCTGCTGGGCGCGGGAGAAGGGGCAGAGGAGCCCCCCCGCAGGTGAGAACAGCCGGGCCTTGTGCCCCCACCCCAGGAGGAAAGGGGATCTGAGGGGGCCGGGTGGGAAAGCCAGAGCCGGGGTTGCCCCTGTGTAAAAGCGCAGCGCTGCTCTCCCACCAACCCCACCAGTGCTCATTGCGCGCAGGGCCTCGCGAGAAGAGTTTCTGTACTATGCAAAGTTTTTTTCCTAAACAGACAAGCTGGGAGACTACGGAGCTGCAAAACTCCAGTAAGTGGTGCGTCTCGTGGTGGGGCAGAGTTTGGGGGTTTCGGGCAGGGGATGGGGCGGGGCAGGCCGCGAGACCCTTCCCCAAGGCTTTGACATTGACAAAAAATATTAATACATTGACAAAAAATATTAATTCAATGGAAAAGTACTCATTTAAATAATAATTAACAGGCATGTAAGCATAATTACAATATAAAATGTTACAAATGTTTTTATAATGCATATATCATATTATAGTGTATTATTGTTGCAATGAATAAAATGTTTCTTTTATTTACGATATTTTTTTTCAATTTATTTGTTCTCCTTTTCATTGTAAAAAAGTTGGTCACCTTAGCTATAAGGCACAGGAAACACTGTAGAATTGGGGCATGTTGTACCATATTGTTCCTGTTATGCTGTTTCAGGTCAGAAGCTGCTACACCAGGAGTGAAGTGCAGCAGGCTCTAACCGGCTTGCACGGACTGGTAGGGCTGACTGCGCAAAGCCCCACCCACCCGCACCGACATCATGATGTCCCTTTTTGGGACGGTTTTCACATTCTGTGCATGCACATTTGTGAGCCGGTAGGGAAGGTAAGTGGATTTCACCCCTGTCAGCTACACCTATTTTGAATTCAATGCTCTGGTCAACAAATTCATTTTCTTTTTACCTATTACTAGCTGTTCAATTAGACCATGTCTCATTGAACATAGCAGAATACAGTTCTACTATCTGTAGAATTCAGTTTCACTTATCAATAAACAACTTTTCAATGTTATTTTTGTTTTATATATATATATATAAAAGTCTCCCTTTATTTTCATTTATCAGCAAAAAATGTTACACACACACACACACACACACACACACACACACACACACACACACACACACACACACACACACACACACACACACACACACACACACACACACACACATATATATATATATATATATATATATATATATATATATATATATATATATATATATATATATTAGGTGCTAACGATCTTCCCAGCTCTTACCTTGCAGGCTCTTTCATTGTTACTTTCTCCGAAGAATGTTTTTCCAGCCCTAAGTCTTTGCAGGGTTTTTTTCATTGCTTTACTTGCTCCAAATAAGTTTTTTTCTAGCCCTAACCAGGTGCTAACGATCTTCCCAGCTCTTACTGGCTTGCAGGCTCTTTCATTGTTACTCTCTCAGAAGAAGGTTTTTTTAAGTCCTAACCAGGGGATAAAATAATGTGCTGAAGCTGACCAGACTAAGGATGCTAGCCAGATGAATACCTGGTAGGCAGATTTTTTTCCCCTATTTTCCTCCCCAAAAACTAAGGTGCGTCTTATATTCCGGTGCGTCTTATACTCCCAAAAATACGGTGTGTGTGTGTGTGTGTGTGTGTGTGTGTGTGTGTGTGTGTGTGTGTGTGTGTGTATGTATGTATGTATGTATGTATATGTATGTATGTATGTATGTATGTATGTATGTATGTATGTATGTATGTAGGATTTTTTGCTGATAAATGAAAATAAAGGAAGACTATTATAGATCATATATATATATATATATATATATATATATATATATATATATATATATATATATATATATATATATATATATATATAAACTTTAATCAATCAATTATTTACACATATGTTTAATAAGTTCTGAATACTATTATTTATTTTCACTACTCATTATTTGGAAATTGTATGTTACATTTTTGAATGTATTTTGAGCTGGTCTATGATTGTAATAAACTGAACTGAACTGCCTTTGGCCAAATTTAGTGTTCCACCGAAAATGGACTCCATTGAAAATTTTGTACACATTTCTTTTCTGACTATGTTCATTTGGTGCGATGTAAAAAAAAATTGCTTTGCATTTTTTTTCCTGAAGAAGAAGTTGTCAGGCAAATGTCAATAAGACACAGGTTCTTGCATTTACCTTTCTTTTTATAAAGGCTAAGAAAGGAATCCATGAAATGTCCATCTCTTCTTGTGTAATTATCTCCCCACTGAACTGTGACTTCCCTACCTTATTATGCTTTGATTAAATTTGATAAGAAGACAACATGAAATAAATTAATTTTTTTAGATCAGGAAGCAAGGGAATTTTTTAGATTAGGAAGCAAAGGAAGCCATGGAAGCTACAAAAAATGGAAGATTGTGTTACAGGAAAGATATTATTATTAAAAATAAAGAAAGCAAAGGTACTCCCAGTAGTACTAGGTACCTTGGATGCTAACAACTGGAATACCACTTGAACACCATCAGCATTGAAAAATCACCATCAGTCAATTGCAAAAGGCAGCTTTACTTGAAAAGGCTTACATTCTGTGATGATACCTTTAACATCATAAACCGACAGCATCTACCTATCTCAAGTCCTTGGTAAGGACTCAGTCAGTGGATAAAAACACCATATCGTGTTTAAACACTGCAACTGTGTGATGAATCATAGTCACAACCACCACTACTGCCTTCAAAGAAATCTAACGAAATTGCTGTTATTCAAAAGCCTTGTACACAGGGAAAAAAATTTTTGGAAATAAATACCATAAATACCATTTCATTGGTATTTATGTACACAGAGTACCACAGATGATAGATGGTTTAGTTCTGGTTCTGTGTTTTATCTTGTTCTGTATTTTATGAACTTGTCAAGACATGATTAATGAACGGCTATGATAATACTGGCCCTAGCCATTATGTCTTCCAAGGTTGAGTTATACTGGGTTGAGCTGCAAGATCTGGGTTGAGTAGCAAGCAGTTCCCAGATTCATCTCCTTTATCTCAATCTCACTGATGGGTCACCCTTCAGCATTTCAGAGGCTACTCACAGCTGCAATACACACTTGGAAACTATTATATCTTATCTGTGACCTGCTTCCCCTTTTAAACTGCAAGGGAAAAGTCATACTGCCAATTTATTTTATAGAAAGATACACAATGTTCTGGTTTTTCAGTCAATTTCTTCTCTTTTGTTTGGTTCTTTCATTCTTTACTCTTAAGGAAAGTAAAAGTGCCTTTGATAAAGATGTTCACTGAACCAGAAAGTCCTACATTTATGAACTGATTGTCTAAATCCCACAATAACTATTGTATGGACTATTTACTGCAGAAGAGAAAACAATCAATTTTAAATGTCAAAGGCTTAACAATAGCACATCATGTAGTTTATTTGAAGGGTCAGACATCCCAAATAACCAAGAAACCTCTGTGGGAAGTGCAGAGGACCAATACAGCTGCCTGTTAACTAGATGACATGTTTGTTTTGGGTCTTTAGTGATATTCAGGCATAACAATAACCATAACAAATAAAATGCTTTATTTTTCAAAGTAATATTTAATAAAATACATAGAATAGATTTGCTTAAAATTGGTCTCAGAAGAATTGATCTTGGTATGCTTTACTGATGTTGAAATGGCATCATATTTTACCCTTGTAGAGTTGTCCATATTTTGCACATTTGCATACTAAATTTTGCAAGTTTACATATTGAAGTAAATTCTACATTTTTCAATTTTGGTCTACACCAGGGCTGTCAAACTCCCGACCCGCGGGGCAGATGCGTCATGTGCTGGCCACACCCACGCCCGGTTTAGCAAAGGGGGGGAAGTCCTGATACGTCACATGATGCCGCCGTGATGACGTGAGTTTGACACCCCTGGTCTACACAGTTATCTCACTGTGTAGACCAGGTGTATTTGTGTGCATTTTGTGTATTTGTGTGTATTTTATATCTACTAATCATAATGGATGCTATAATCCAAAAGCCGTCCAAATCCAGGCCTGCTTATTTTAAATAGATTTACACATTGCGTGAAGCCATGTTGTGATTTATTTGAACATTGGAATATAAGCAGTACCCTGCTGGATTGGATCCCTAGTCCATTTAGTCTGTTTTCAATTGTGTGATTGTAATTTATAACGACTTTGCCTCCAAAAGTTGTAGGTGCTCCAACACTGGAGTTTTTTTAAGAAGAGACAGGACCACCATTTGTCTGAAATGGTATAGGGCAGTGATGGCGAACCTTATTTTCCTCGGGTGCCAAAAGCACGTGGGTACTATCGTGCGCGTGCCCACACCCATAATTCAATGCCCCACGGTGTCCCACCCTGTGCATGCATGTGTGACCCACCCGCTGCCCCACCCCCTGTGCATGTGAGCCTGACCCCTCTCCCTGCTCCCCGACTTCCGGTGGGCCCAGTAGGCCCGTTTTTTGCCCTCCCCAGACTCCAGAGGCTTCTCTGGAGCCTGGGGAGGGTGAAAATGGCCTCCCCCACTCCCCCCAGGAGGCCCTCCAGAGGCCATAAACGCCCTCCCAGAGCATCCGCGTGAGCAAAAAATCAGCTGGCCAGTGCTGGAGCTCAGCTACGGCAACAGCTCACGTGCCGCCAGATATGGCTCTGTGTGCCACCTGTGGCACGCGTGCCATAGGTTCGCCATCACGGGTATAGGGTCTCCTGCTTGAGCAGTGGGCTGGACTAGAAGACCTCCATGGTCCCTCCCAACTCAGTTATTCTGTTATTTCTGCTATTCTCTTTTTATGTGTAAGTCAATCCACTATGGTCTATTAATAAACTATGATTTAAACAGCCTGGCTGAGAACAATTCTAATTCAACCAATAACTCTTCTGATTTCTAATTTATTTGTATCATAACTGAAGCGCAACATGATTTGAAATAAGCATCACTCACATGGATGAGATCTACTGAAAAGTAATAAATATAACATTGCTGCTTTATTGTCCATTTTCAAAAGCCAACTGCACGAAGTGTGTATTCCCCGGAAAAAAGATAAATTAGTGCTACTTTCTAATCAAGATATAATCTTCTCCTAAGATTTTTTTATTTCTCCGTATAATAAAATAACTGCAAATGTCAGGTATCACAAAGGTTGAAACTCCTTTTTTCTATTTGGTTGTCTTCAGACCCCCATCTTTTATTCATAACCTCTTTGGTGGTGTTAGAAGACAGACTGTGTTGCTATAGCAATGCCCTGTATATCCTTACGGTTTTTTTAAAAAAAATCAACAAAGAGCCATTGATAACACATGTTGCCAAAGGTTACATAAGTTGAATGCTAAAATGGAAATATTTTTCCTTTACTGCATTGCCCTATAGATGTGTCCTGCAAATTCAAAAAAACAGTTAAGAATATGACCTTTTTGTGAAGAACGATGAATAGTTTGGTTTCCCGACATTATTCACATTAAATGCAACCTTGGGGGGGTTGTTTGTTTGTTTTTACAGTTTCAATGAGCTGCATTCAGTTTTTCAGGATGTCCAAATACTGAAGTATTTTTAAAGGAATGGCACTAAACTCCTGCTGCATATTTTCAGTCTTCCAAATAATAAAATGTTATTTCAGTATCTAAGTAGGATCTAATGAGAAATACACTTACAGTAGGTCAGGAGCAGACACTTAAGAAATCTCTAGTCATGCAGAAAGAAAATTAAACATGTCTGAAGTGTGTCTCTTAGGGTCTCTAAAATATTTTTGCCATCCTAAATTGGTTTCTATTCCTTTGGTGTTTGGTTGCCGCAAACCAAAGGATGGTCTGATCTAGCTAACAATCCTATCTGCAAGGGGGGACATCTTAATTATGGACATGAAGGGAGATGTGTTTTGTTACAGAAATGTGAAATCTATGCCGTACACAAAATCCTAGCTTCATATATTACATTGACTAGGAATCAGAAATGAGCAAATTAAGACTTAGAGGTGGTTATTTCTCGTCTTTCGCTTCTTATCCTTGAAGTTCTACTGACCAACTTCCTGCTTTTATGAATATGCTATAATCAGGAGCATTTTCTCAAGTGAGAAAATTCTTCACTGCCCGCTTGTTTCAGCATACAGAGAACCTCAGAGAAAGGTTCAGAGGATGCTTCTATACTCTGAGGGACTCCGTCCTTAAGAAATTGGACATAGTTGGGGTACTAAATATTAAATTTGGAGGCATAAATGTTGCCGTTAAGACTAGTAATTTAAAGGCATAAACATTAGCGTTAAGGCTACTACGGTAATTTAAAAATCCCCAGAAAAGATCATTGACATTCAGCATGCAAAAAAAAAAACCTTTGGAACGGAGATTGGAGATGTAAGGCAAGCATGTGTTTTAGGATTGTTGAAATTTAAATGGTCTTTCAAGGTAAATAAATAAGGTATTTCAACAGAATACCTTATGCCACCAGACTTGACATTTTGGGATTAGACAGCTTAGAACTTCGCCGTCTTGGGTCCGACTTAAGCGTAGTTCATAAAATTATCTGCTACAATGTCCTACCTGTCAATGACTACTTCAGCTTTAACAATACACGAGTACATAATAGATACAAACTTATGGTAAACCGTGCGAAACTTGATTGCAGAAAATACGACGTCAGTAACAAAGTTGTTAATGCCTAGAATGCACTACCTGACTCTGTGGTTTCTTCCCCAAACCCCCAAAACGTTACCCTTACACTGTCTACTGTTGACCTCACCTCATTCCTAAGAGGTCTTTAAGGGGCGTGCATAAGCGCACCAGCATGCCTGCCATCCCTGTCCTAATGTTTCCTTTTATTCGTATCCATTTCATATATTCATAATTATGTTTATACTTATGTCTGTTATCTAATACATGCCTGACAAAATAAATAAATACAAATACAACTTATTATTCTTCAGATAAAATCGCTCCATGCCAGATAGGTAAGCAGGAAAAACAAGCTGAAAGTCCTCACCTAAGTGAGTCATTGGGAGAGGTTATTGTCTCGTGAATTACGCACCTTGAGCACTTTCCTAGTTTCCCACCTTAAATAGGTCACTCAGTACTATGGTATATGATTCTACACTTATTGTAAATGAAGAATTATGTTCAGAATGCAGGAAATAGCTACTTGTTAGAGAACATGAAATAGTGTCCTGCAATACGGGACAGCTCTAATGTGTATAGGACAATGCCTAAACCTGGGCTCCATATCATCTTCAGACTGTGCAAGTATGTGTTATTTTATTTTATATTTTATTATTTAAATTATTTGCTTCCCATCTCACTGTCTAAAGCAACTCTGGACAGCTTACAATAGAATTACAGATTTGCTTGTCCTTGGTCACTGAATCCAGTCATACTTACCTCAAAACACTTTTCATTGCTTTGATTCAACAGTCAGATTTGCTGCATTTCTATTTTCAGTGTCAAAGAAAACATTGTTTCTTCCACAATGCAAACATTGCTTATTCGTGTCTTATTCACGTCTTCCTCTTTTCTCTAAGGAAAGCAGCCAAGGACAACAGAGATACAGCAATCTGCTTGGCCTTTGCAGATGCATGCTTGTGGGCATGCATATATTGTGTATACATATGTAGCTGTATGGGAGACAAATGTGTAGCCAAGGATGTATGTCTGCAAGAGAGTCATAGATTGATGCTGAGGTGTGGCTTACACTACTACATGGTCTGGCTCGCAGATTGCAAAAACCTGCCCATTCATATTGTAATTCAATTTGATCAAATTGGTGTTGGGTGGCAGTGGAAGTTCTCTGTTATTGTTGTACTATTTTCTGAAACCTCACTATTCAACACCCCCCCTCCCCAAGTGTAGTGCTCTCAGCTATATTAAACTGGTCAAAATGGGGGCTGAGATAATGGCTTATGTGCATAGAGCAAATGGAGAGAAGGGGAAAGTGGCAGTTTTCAGAAATACTTAAGTGGGAAGTCGACCAAAGGTTCAAAGCAACTACTATAATTAGTGACTCCAGGGAATGGCACACACCTCACCATATGTTGAGCATTGATTATCAAAAACCTTATGAGTACAGCAGAAATGAGATTGTGAAACTATGTTCTCCTATAGCTTTCAATTCTGGCAAAGTACTTTTTTTTTCAAGATTATGCCTGAACTGCAGTTGATTTACTATATATTTATATGTGCCATTTTTATTGCTCTCAGAGCAAAGTGTACCTGATGTTCATAATTTTGGTCCCAGATAGTTTTATTTATTGGCTTTTGCCAACTGAGCCTCGATTGCTTCTGCCAACTATGGACCACTCTAAAGAATTCACTTCAGTGGATGATTGCACTGGGTACTATCTCTGATCTTGCAACACTGTGTTTCCAACTAGAACTCTGAATCATTAGTGTGAGCTACCATTGGAATGTGTTGAGGCCATTATTAATATCAGTTTCCTAATAAAGAGAGGAAAAAAATTAAAGGGGAAAGAGACATGGGCCAAAGAATAAAAAACAGGAGACTTCACTGGCATTTTTTTTTCCAATTAGGGATAAATAGAATAGAATAGAATAGAATTCTTTATTGGCCAAGTGTGATTGGACACACAAGGAATTTGTCTTTGGTGCATATGCTCTGAGTGTACATAAAAGAAAAGATACATTTGTCAAGAATCATGAGGTACAGCACTTAATGATTGTCATAGGATACAAATAAGCAATCAGGAAACAATATTAATATAAATCGTAAGGATACAAGCAACAAGTTACAGTCATACAGTCATAAGTGGGAGGAGCTGGGTGATAGGAACGATGAGAAGACTAATAGTAATGCAGCCTTAGTGAATAATTTGACAGTGGTGAGGGAATTATTTGTTTAGCAGAGTGATGGCGTTCAGGGGAAAAACTGTTCTTGTGTCTAGTTGTCTTGGTGTGCAGTGCTCTATAGCGTTGTTTTGAGGGTAGGAGTTGAAATAATTTATGTCCAGGATGCGAGGGGTCAGTAAATATTTTCTTGGCCCTCTTTTTGACTCATGCAGTATATAGGTCCTCAATGGAAGGCAGGTTGGCAGGAAGGCAGGTTGGCAGCCACCTTCGATCTGACCTAAGTGTAGCACACAAAATTATCTACTATAATGTCCTACCTGTCAATGACTATCTCAACTTCCACCGCAACAATACACAAGCTCACAATGGATACAAACTTAATGTAAACCGCTCCAAACTCGATTGCAGAAAATACGACTTCAGCAACAGAGTGGTCAATGCCTGGAATGTACTACCTGACTCTGTGGTTTCTTCCCCAAACCCCCAAAACTTCAACCTTAGACTGTCTACCATTGACCTCACCCCATTCCTAAGAGTCTGTAAGGGGCGTGCATAAGCGCACCATCATGCCTACCGTCCCTGTCCTAATGTACCCATGTATTCGTAAAATTTCTTGTACTCATAGCCATGCTTTTACTTCTTATATATTCACAAACATGTTTATACTTTGTCTGCAATCATATACACGCTTGACAAAATAAAATAAATAAAATAAATAAAAAATTAATAAATAAATAAATAAAATAAAATAAAATAATAAATAAAATAAAATAATAAATAAATAAAATAAATAAAATAAATAAATAAAATAAATAAATAAAATAAATAAAATAAATAAAATAAATAAAAAAGTCTTGCATGTGAAATGTCCATTCAAATGTTGCCAAGAGAGATAATATTTAAAAGTAAAAGATGCGTGTTTATGGCTAGCATTTGGCATTTCATAAAAGTTATTTTTTTCTTTTCCATTACTATGGTGCTTCACAGTCTTAATTGTTATTCTCACATCTATTGATAATTTGCTATTGGTTCTATTTGAGACATGGGCCATAAAAAGAATTGCTAAAGAATCAACGTGCAGCTCAGAGTTAGCTCTCTGATAGTCAGATCAAATGAACTGCCACCTCAAATGAACCTCACTGGCTCAAGTGAACAAGTGCACAAAAAACTGAGACACAACAAAATTATTCCGTTGGACTGGACTTCTAGGAAAAGAAGAAGCCAAGGGCCAAAGGCCAATATCCGCTCTGTCCTCTTTGTGAGTTAAAAGCCAACTTGACATATTGTTACCACCAGACACCTAGAGAATACATGCAACCAGCATGTGCCTATCCATTTGGGGAGGCATTTCAATTCCTGTAAATCTGAAATGTTATCTTTTAGACAATTAGTATTTTGCTTTTCCTGAAACCTCAGATAACAATGTATTAGGAAGGCAGGCAAGGCAGGCAGGCAGGCAGGGAGGGAGGGAGGGAGGAATTTTTGTTTTATAGGTACTCCTTGACTTACAACCATTTATTTAACAACTGTTTGAAGTTATGATGGCACAGAAAAAAGTTACTTCAGTAGTGGGATTCAAAATTTTTTACTGCCAGTTCTGTGGCCGTGGCTTGGTGGGTGTGGCAGGGGAAGGATACTGTAAAATCTCCATTCCCACTCCACTCCAGGGGAAGGTTACTGCAAAATCCCCATTTCCTCCTGATCAGCTGGGACTCGGGAGGCAGATGGGGGCAGGACCAGTCAGAGGTGGTATTTACTGGTTCTCCGAACTACTCAACATTTCCACTACCGGTTCTCCAGAACTGGTCAGAACCTACTGAAACTCACCTCTGCTTATGACCAGTCTTCATACTTATGACACTTATGACTTATCTGATCAAAATTTGGGCAACTAGCATGTATTTATGACAGTTAAGGCTCTTCTTGTTTTCTTATACTCAAGATAAGACTTCACCAAGCTGTGCCAAGACTGCACAGCACAAAGTGCCAGCAAGCTAGTGTGGCTAGTGGGAATTCTGAAAGCTACAGCTAAAGGTCACCAGGTTAAAAGACCACCCTAGGTTTATAATCACTTATTCACCTGAATGTACTCAGGATGCGAACAAATGTAAATTTTATATTTTGCACGTGTTCATTTTTTGTTTTTTTAAGCCATTATTTTAGGGAATCATGCTAGAACAACCACGTGGAAGACAGAATGCATCTTATTCAATGAAATCCACAGGATGTTTATTCAGCTAATTGCAACTACCCCTTGGTTGAATCGCAAAGGATTCTCCGAGTATGGAGGGGATTCCTGAGCTTGCAGGTAATGATGCTGCATAAAAGGACATTGCTTTTAAACCATTTCCAGAGCAGCAACCCCATGTTCCTAGATATCCTGCTTTGCATTTAGTAATCAAACAGCTCTGGCTGGACACAGTCCGCTTTTGTCCAATTGTGACCTATATGTTCCTGTGCGGGACATCTTTGTCTCACTTTTCTTTGGTCACCGAGTTCATGTACATCAATAGGCTGAGACTCACAGTCCATTAACAAGAGTTTTCGGCTCAACCCCAGGCCACCCAGAAGCCCTGGTGCATGTTCTCACTGAATGGCTTCTCTGGTGGCCCATTCAAATGTGCTAATGTCCAGGAAAAAAGGCTTGAATGGGGGAGCCAATGTACACCATTGCTCAGGCAAAGTGACTGCCGCTTCCAACAAAGGCTCCCCTGTGGCGACGTTAAGCAGAGTTATCAATGGTGCTGAGGCCAGGCAAGGGCTAATGCTCCAATCATGCCATCAACAGGTGGCCCAGATGCAGCCACTTCAGTGCAGAAACCACAGGGCAACATTCACAGGTCATTCTTTCCTCTTTCGCTCTCTAGTGAGCCTGCCTGGCTTCTCTCAATCTTCCCCCGAGACAATTTGTTTCTCTTGCTGCTCGCACAGCCTGCAGGGAAACACTCATCTGGGATCTGGCTGGAAAAGCTCGTAGTTTTTTCTTTTTTAAAAAAAAAATAAAAAGCTGAAGAAAACACCATTAGGACGAAATACACCATAGGAGATGCCACGTTATGTGCTCTCTTGATGAAGTTCAAGTGAACAACTGGGGAAAGGATAGATCACATGACCTTTTCCCTCACACAGTTTCCTTCTTTCCCCCTTATCTCTCCCGCCCCCATGCAATTCCCCCCCCACACCCTTTCACAGGACATAGCTTTCCAACAAATAGGTAATATATATATCTTAGGAGAAATTTATAACCAGGTTAAGGTATTTACTGAACTCCAGTCATAGCATCCCTCATCCCTCAATTATGCCTAGCTATTTTTCCACCTTTCAGCCGTCATCTTCCTTGTGCTGTTTTCTAAATTGTAATTGCCTTTAAAAAGAAAGAACCTATTTAATGATAGTTTATGTTCTATAAATAATTAGGAATAATAACAGCAGAGTCAGCTCCCCTGCAGGTAACCCATGACCTCTTCCAAAGAATGCCTCCTTCGGATATTTAGGATTTTTTGCTCTCTTCCCCATTGCAATGAGAATGGCTGCTAAACAAACTAACTAGCATTAGTTTTTTGCAAAATGCCATCATCTGTTGCTTGATTTGTTTATTGCACGCATTGTTTTCTGTCCTTCTGCAAAGCCAACCTCGGCCTAATAATTTACCTAAGAGTTAGGTTAAATTATTACTGCTCGCAATAAAATTCCTTATTCCAGTAGACTTGAAATTTTAGGCCTGGATAACCTTGAACTACGCCGTCTACATTCTGACCTAAGCTTAGTACACAAGATCATCTACCTTAATGTCCTACCTGTTAACGACTACTTTAATTTCAACCTCAATAACACTAGGGCTATCAATAGATACAAACTAAATGTATTCCGCTCTAATCTTGATTGCAGAAAATACAACTTCTGCAATAGAATAGTAAATGTCTGGAACACTTTATCTGATCCTGTTGTTAATTTCTCTAACCCCCATACCTTTTACCTTAAACTGTCTACCGTGGATCTTACACGTTTCTTAAGAGGTCCCTAAGGGGGCGTGCATAAGCGCACCAGCGTGCCTACCGTACCGTCCCTGTCCTACTGTACCTATTTGTATGTACTCATTTTATGTGTTTATGGCTATGTTTTGCTTCTTTATATCCATTTATTTGTGCCATTTTTTCATGTGTCCTGTTTCCTTGCACTTGTTGACAAATAAAATAAATAAAAATAAATAAATAAATAAAAAAAATAAATAAATAAATGAGGCACAATGATTCAATAACTAATTTCACCAGCGCTGTAGAATAAAACAGTTTTCTGAGTTTGCATTCACACAATGTATTAAGCTAAAGCTACATTTTGGCTAAACACAGGTTGTGACTCGGTTTGCCCCAGGTTCGCCCAAGGCAGTTCAGTTAACACTTCCTCAGTATAAATAATGTGTACGTGCCTTTTAATTTTAAATATATTTTTAAAAATATTGAGCCCAAAATTTCTGTTCTTAAGTGAGTTTTGCCCCCTTTTAACGACCTTTCCTGCCACAGTTGTTAAGTGAATCACAATAGTTGATAAGTTATTCACCCAGTTGTTAAGTGAATCTGCCTTCCCCATTGACTTTGTTTGTCAGAAGGTCACAAAAAGGGATCACATGACCTTGGGACACAGCAACAGTCATAAATACGAACTACTCGCCAAGCATCTGAATTTTGATCACATGATCATGGGGATGCGGCAAAGGTCGTAACTGTGAAAAACAATCATAAGTCACTTTTTTCAGTGTCATTGTAACTTGAATGTTGTAACTTGAATGGTCACTAAATGAACTGTTGTAAGTTGAGGAGTACCTGTATTCAAAGCAAAAAAAATTTTTTTTTTGATTTGGAAAAACATGAGTTTATAAAAATAATAATGTGGAGAGTATTCAGATTGCCTTTTTTGAAAAAATGTTAACAATGTATTTGCAACTCAAGTATGGATACAAATATGTAATTAGGGAAATGTACATAAAACACGCACTAGTGAGCAATAGGCATAGAGAAATATATTAGGAGAAATTAGTGGCACATATTTATGTATTGGTGAAATACAAACAAAAATGTGCTAATTAAGATTGGCCAAACCTTGTGTAGCAGGACAATGTGGGGTTAGAAACAAATTCCCAAGCTATCTCATTAGAGAGATTCCTACAGCTGGTGGTGAACAGAACGGTACAGTTATAATCCAGTGTGATGAGGCAAAGGAACTAGTTGATGCCAAAATTAAAATCTGTATATTGCCTTCTCTTCATCAGGTGTAATAATTTATCCATGTTGAAAATCATATGTCATGCAAGGAATTTCTTCATTTTGAGTTTCCATTTCAAAAAGGCTGTCTCTAGAAAGCTACTCATTATGCCTAAGGCCCATTGAAATTGCATTTGTGACTTCAAAATGGATTTTTTAAAAAGTAGCACAGCGGATGGACAAGAAAGCAGCTGCACTGCAGCAAATGAGAGTGAAAATTAATAAGAGACCCAGGCAAAAGAAAGACTATTGGTTTTGCACAACCACAGCAAATTGGCTGGATTTAGAAGAGCACACTTTGATCTTTCCTAGACTAATTACTGCTCCATGTTTGAAGGCTTTGTGCATTCATTGTCCTTCATAGAAAAATGAAACTACTCTGAAGCATGGCTGCAACAGAAATGAAAGGGTGACATCCAGCAAATAAACTGTGGCAGAGGTCACCCAGCACAATAACTGCATAATACAATTTTAAAATACCCATTATATGCAAACAATGACGTATTTACAGCACTTTTCAATAGTGAATTGCTGTTAAATGGTGTTGTGGCCCGCCAGCAGCCCGTGCAGCTGGTAGCTGATTCCGACAGCGAAGAGGCTGATGTGGTGATGTGCCAGCGGCCTGTGCAGCTGGCACCCGAATCAAAAAGTGAGGAGGCTGGAGAGGACTCGGTGCCAGAGGCGGAGATTCAGCCAGGGCCTTCAGAACCCCCAGAAGCTCCCATCAGTGATGAGGAAGAAGAGGAGGAGCCTATTCACCATGCACAGGCATGCAGAGCTGCCAAAAGGCAGGAAGTAAGTAAGTCTCCTCGTGAGTAAGGCTTAGGCTAATTGCCACTCCCCTAGCCTATTTAAGGGATGACGACGAAGGAGCCAATTTGCAGGAAACAACTACGTTCATATTCCTTCGTGTCTTGACTCCAGAAACGTCTGATCGGCTCTTGTTCTCTCTCTTGGCATTTTTCCTGCAAATTGCTTCTGGGCATTTTGTCAACCACCATAAGATTGCTATTATTTACAAGACTATTTACTCAGAATTGAGTTATTGTTTCATGGACTCGTGCTGGCTGTTAATGAAATTGAATTAACAGTCGGTGTTCAGAAAAGACTACTTTTAACTGTATTTGTGTTTGACGACTACTAAGAAAGCTCATTAGTAGTCCTTAATTAGTAAACTAAGGTTTGTACAGACTTTGTGTGTGCTGCGTTCTTTGTGGTCCATAGCTGGGGCAAAACAAATGGCAGGCGAGTGTTCCAAAGTAATCAAAAAGAAATTTCAGGTAAGGCTACGGAAGGAAGAATTGCAAGTCAAATATTGATAAGATAATGTTCGTATGATGATTTGTTCACAGTATCATGTTGACCCAGTTCTCATGTGATTTCTGTGCTGTGAAATGCTTTCTTTTGCAAGCTAAGAAAATCAGTTGCCCATTTTGGCACTGGCCAGACTCAAACCTATTCTACTGAAGTTTATACAGCAAGATACTTGACATACAGAAGGAGCCTCTCCTCTATCCATCCATTCACAGATTTCACTGATTGCTTGAGATTAGCATCCAGCAAAAGTGTTCATAAAATACTAAACATATCAAGGTGCTTTTTCACAAGCTACTCATCCGGCTACTAATTTTCTTTAATCACCTTATTTAATGTCAGAAAAAAATCTCAGATAATACTTTGGCTCATGATATCTATTTTTTTAAAGGCAAACACAACAGCTTACATTTTCAACAAACCTAAAAAGTAATCAGATATACATATACATCATATACATCTTACACCTCATATTCATCATATACATCATATACAATACATCATACAGAGATAGAGATGAGATAGAGATAGAGATGATAGAGATAGAGATAGAGATAGAGATAGAGATAGAGATAGAGATAGAGATAGAGATAGAGAGAGAGAGAGATAGAGATAGAGATAGAGATGATAGAGATAGAGATAGAGTTAGATTAACAGAGTTGGAAGGTACCTTGCAGGTCATCTAGTCCAACCCCCTGCCCAAGCAGGAGACCCTACATTTGCCTCTACCTAGGATCGAACTCACAACCTGCTGAGTGTGAGGTGAGGCATATATATATATATATATATATATATATATATATATATATATATATATATATATATATATATATATATATATATATATATATATATATATATATATATATATATATATATATATATATATTATATATATATATGTGTGTGTGTGTGTGTGTGTGTGTGTGTGTGTGTGTGTGTGTGTGTAACATTTTTTGCTGATAAATGAAAATAAAGGGAGACATATATATACACAGAGAGGGAGGGAGGGAGGGAGGGAGGGAGGGAAGGAAGGAAGGAAGGAAGGAAGGAAGGAAGAAAGAAAGAAAGAAAGAAAGAAAGAAAGAAAGAAAGAAAGAAAGAAAGAAAGAAAGAAAGAAAGAAAGAAAGAAAGAAAGAAAGAAAGAAAGAAAGAAAGAGACAGAGATCCCGTTTCCCCCAAAATAAGACATTCCCTGATAATAAGCCCAATCGGGCTTTTGAGTGTATGGCAATAAGGCCAAGCACTTATTTCAGGGTTCAAAAAAATATAAGACAGGATCTTATTTTCGGGGAAACATGGTAGATATATAGATATATAGATATAGAAATGCATATGCATATACATGCATAGAGTATTTAGAGTGACATGATAGCAATTAACGACATTGAACTTGTCAGCTGGAAAGCTGGCAGCCCAGATTCGAATCCTAAGAGCCATGGAACGCGGTGAGATCCCATTATTTGCTCCAGCTCCTGCCCACCTAGCAGTTTGAAAGCATGCAAATGCCAGTAGATAAATAAGTACCACGTCAGTGAGAAGGTAACAATGCCGTTCTGTGCACCTCAGCATATAGTCATGCTGGCCACATGACCATGGAAAAGGTCTTTGGATAATTCTGGCTTCCTCAGCTAAGAAACAGAGATTAACACCACCCCCTAGAATTGGATTTGACTGAACAAGGGGACCTTGGGGCCACAGGGGCTCAAGTGGTTAGGACATCAATGAATCAAAAGACCATTGAGAGTTCGACGGCTCGGCAGTTCAAAACTCGGGAGTGAACCATGTGATGGAATGAGTGCATGCCAATTTGCCCTAGCTCTTGTTCACTTAGCAAATCCAAAAGGATGCAATGCAAGTAGATATATAAGTACCACTTCAGTGGGAAAATAACAGGGACATGAAACAGGAACATTGCCTTGGATGTCCTCCAGGCAATGGTGATGTCACAGGCTACTCCTCTCAACCCGGAAGTGCTACAGGCAATAGTGAGCCACTCCTGAAATCTTGTTGAGAAAATTGAAGGGACTTGTCCAGGCAATTGCCAGAAGTCAACACTGACTCAAAAGTATCAAAATGCACAGTAAATAGACAAATAAGTAAGGGAGCTTTCTAATAATCCTGAATCAAACTGAAGTATATATTCCGATTTCCAAAAAGTTTTCTTTCTTGGGAAAATAAGCTTGTTTTACTCTCTCATTGTAAGAGAATATTAGAATTTGTTTGAAGTTTATTTGGGTAGTAGATATATAGTAGATATATATCTCCGGATACTCTTCAAGGGTAGCCCCATATAGACCCCGTTGCAGTAATCCAGCCGGGAGGTGATAATGGCGTGAGTGACTGTGAGTAGAGCCTCCCTCTCCAAGTAGGGTCGCAATTGGTGTACCAGGTGAACCTGTGCAAAGGTCCCCCTAGCCACAGCTGAAAGATGTTGCTCCAATTTTAGCTGTGGATCTAGGAGGACACCCAAATTGCGAATCCGTTCTGAGGGAGTTAATTTCTCCCTCCCCCCCCCCAAGAACCAAGGAGGGACAATTGACAGAATCCTTGGGAGGCAATACCCATAGCCACTCGGTCTTGTCAGGGTTGAGTTTTAGCCGGTTCATCCTCATCCAGACCCTAACATCGTCCAGGCAGCGGCACATTACGTCAACAGCTTCCCTGAATTGAGATGGGGTGGAGATGTACAACTGGGTATCATCAGCACACTGCTGATACCTCACCCCGTGTCGTCGGATGATCTCACCCAGCAGTTTCATGTAGATGTTAAACAGGATGAGTGAGAGGACTGAGCCCTGCAGCACCCCACAAAGTAGGGGCCTAGGGCTCGACCTCTGCCCCCCTGTCAACACCGACTGCGTCCTGTCAGAGAGGTAGGAGGAGAACCACTGTAAGACAGTGCCGCCCACTCCCACCTCGCCGAGACGACGCAGAAGGATACCATGGTCAATGATATCGAAAGCCGCTGAGAGGTCAAGTAGCACCAGGATGGAGGAGTGACCACTGTCCCAGGCTCGCCAGAGATCATCCATCAGGGTGACCAAAGCCGTTTCCGTACTGTAGCCGCGCCTGAAACCCAATTGAAAGGGATCCAGAAAATCAGTGTCATCCAACAGCCGCAGGAGCTGGAGAGCCACCACTTTCTCTACAACCTTCCCCGCAAAGGGAAGGTTGGAGTCTGGCCGGAAGTTCTTTAAATCCACCGGGTCCAGGGAAGGCTTCTTGAGGAGGGGCCTCACTACCGCAACTTTTAAGGGCTGTGGGACAGACCCCTCTCTCAAAGAAGTGTTGACCAATGCCTGGAGCCAGCCGTGTGAGACCTCCCTGGTGGCCGAAACCAACCAGGAGGGACATGGGTCCAATAAACAAGTGGCGGAGCTCATCGCTCCTATGGCCTTGTCTACATCCTCAGGAGTCACCGGTTCAAACTCCTCCCGTATAACAGGACTAAGGCCAGTCCCTGTCATCTCGGCCTGTACTGCCCAATCAGAGTCCAGGTCTGTCCGAATCTGAGTGACTTTGTCCGCCAGAAACTGAGAAAATTCCTCAGCTCTGCCCTGCAAGGGGTCTTCGCCTCCCTCCTTAGCAAGAAGGGAGCGAGTCACCCTAAACAGGGCGGCTGGGCGGGAGTCAGCGGACGCAATAAGGGCGGAAAAATGCAAGCATTTTGCCGCCCGTATCGCCACTAAGTAAGACTTAATGAAAGTTCTTAAAAGTGTCCGGTCAGACTCAGCTTTACTAGATCTCCATCATCGCTCTAGGCGTCTCTTTTGGCGCTTCATCTCCCGGAGTTCCTCGGTAAACCAAGGAGCCCTCCTGGATCCGCTGCCATGGAGAGGCCGCAAAGGCACAATCTGATCTAAAGCCCCTAAAGCCCCAATCTATACTAATTCTCTCTTGCTTGCTCCTAGTCTGAAAAAAGTTCCATGGAGGAAAAAAAATTCTACATTTCCTTGAGATTCTTTGGCAGAGAAATAAAGTTAGGATGCCTAGTCTTAACTGAATGAACCTTGTTACCTGAGTGCTATAGCCAGAATCTCAAAATAGACAAAGTACCGTATTTTTCGGAGTATAAGACGCACCGGAGTATAAGACGCACCTTAGTTTTTGGGGAAGAAAATAGGGGAAAACAATCTGCCTACCAGGTATTCATCTGGCTAGCATCCTTAGTCTGGTCAGCTTCAGCACATTATTTTATCTCCTGGTTAGGACTTAAAAAAACCTTCTTCTGAGAGTAACAATGAAAGAGCCTCCAAGCCAGTAAGAGCTGGGAAGATCGTTAGCACCTGGTTAGGGCTAAAAAAAAAACTTATTCGGAGCAGCTGCAGCACATTATTTTATCTCCTGGTTAGGACTTAAAAAAACCTTCTGAGAGAATAACAATGAAAGAGCCTGCAAGCCAGTAAGAGCTGGGAAGTTCGTTAGCACCTGGTTAGGGCTAGAAAACAACTTCTTTGGAGCAAGG
Organism: Diadophis punctatus similis; assembly: GCA_023053685.1. NCBI lineage: Eukaryota > Metazoa > Chordata > Lepidosauria > Squamata > Dipsadidae > Diadophis > Diadophis punctatus. The sequence continues at coordinate 274,586,066 of JALIGW010000001.1, read as the reverse complement.
AGAGCAATGAAAAAAAAACCTGCAAAGACTTAGGGCTGGAAAACATTCTTATTAGAGAGTAACAATGAAAGAGCCTGCAAGGTAAGAGCTGGGAAGATCGTTAGCACCTGGTTAGGGCTAGAAAACAACTTCTTTGGAGCAAGTAGAGCAATGAAAAAAAAACCTGCAAAGACTTAGGGCTGGAAAACATTCTTTGGAGAGAGTAACAATGAAAAAGCCTGCAAGGTAAGAGCTGGGAAGATCTGTTAGCACCTAGTTAGGGCTGGAAAAAAAGCTACATTCGAAGTATAAGACGCACCTGAATTTTCAGCCACTTTTAGGGAGGAAAAAGGTGCGTCTTATACTCTGAAAAATACGGTAGGTAGTAAATAAAGCATCATTTCCATTCTATGAACAAATGAAATTTGTGTTTGCTTTCTCATACACAGGAAATTAAGGTTGGATTTTATTTAAGCAGGAGGCAGGGAAAACTGCCTCATGTATTGTTTTAGTATCTACCATCACCCAAATTTTACAATATCTCGATTGGCTTATTCACCAGATGTAACAAATCATCACCATTTTATGTAGTAGCTCTACCAGCAGTTGGAATCTGTTAATCTGGACAAATTTTTTCAAATTGAATAAGTGATCCTTCCAGCCAAACAGCATCATCATGACATGTGTTTTCTCTATCAAATGAAAGCCAAGTGAAATTAAAATGTAATAAAATGTATTCAGCATGCATTCTTATGAAGCATCTATTCAACAGGACATGAAATTGCAAATGTGTTCTATGCATTTAAAAGAACTACACAATACTCTTACCAAATAAAGAGAAATATGTACATGTTATTAAGTAAAGTACTATGATGGCATTTATTTTGTCATAAATGCATAGGTCAAGAAGTTGATATTTATGAAAACTATAAAATGTGAAGCAGCCTTAAAAATTCAAGGACACTGAATATGTGTTCCTCCCAGGATGAATGATTGCCTATAGTTTTGAGCCATTAGGATTAACTATTTAATGTAATAATAAAATTTACGTTAAATTTAAGATGTCAATTCTATTTTTATTGGGTTTGTGAGATTTATGCTACAGCAGCAGAGCTGAATTTACAGAGCGAAAGGCTGGAAGTCTCAAATTTCCTCTCTCAGAGGCAGCTCCACGCATTCTTTTCATCTCCTGCCTTAGTCTAGCTTTGCCGCTACTTCTCTTCCAAGGGAATACTTACTTACTTACTTACTTACTTACTTACTTACTTACTTACTTACTTACTTACTTACTTACTTATATTTATTTAATTTCTATATCTGCCCATTTCAACAAACGACTTTGGTGGCTCACATATTACAACTAAAGTCTTAAAACTATTTTAAAATAAAAACAGTAAAAACTATTAAAACAATAAAAAAACATTAAAATGTCTAACTCGAACATATGCAAAGCAAGACATCTGGCCTCTTAACAATATAGCCAGGAGGCGGGGCCCTTGGAGCATGCAGTGCCCCAGGCTCAGAAGCATAGCCAGGTTTTTAAAGCTTTAGGGAAGGCTAACAGGGTTGGGGCTGTGCTAATCTGTAATTGGAAGGGAGGATGTTCTACAGAGCAGGGACTGCTGCAGAAAAAGATCATCTTCTCATCCTCATCAGCCAACATCCTTTAGCTGACAGGATAGGCATTAGGCAGCATGCCCATCCTATTTGATCTAGTTGGATGGGTAGAAATTTTGGAAAAAAAGGCAATCCCTCAGGTACCCAGATCCCAAGCCATGTGGGGCTTTATAGGTCATCAAAAGCCCCTTGAATTGAAACTCGGAAACAACTGGTAACCAATGTAGCTCATGCAAGAGTAGTGTTACAAAGAGCCGAGATGGTGCAGTAGTTAAATGCAGCACTGCAGGCTACTGCTAGTTCAGCAGTTCAGCTGTTCAAATCTCACCAGCTCAAGGTTGACTCAGCCTTCCATCCTTCTGAGGTGGGTAAACTGAGGACCCAGATTGTTGGGGGCAATATGCTGAACTCTGTAAACCATTTAGAGAGGGCTGTAAAGCACTATGAAGCGGTATATAAGTCTGCTATTGTTAAGTGCTATTGTTATGTGTGCCGTAAAAACAACTACTTTTCTTGGTATCTGTCCCCCTAACGCTGGAATATGACAAGGGATAGGATCCTACAAATCAAAAAAATCTTTTTGATTCAAGGAAAATTAATTCTGTAGCATAACCTCTTGACCCTACATAGTACAGTGTATAACTAGGTAAATGTAAACCTCAGACCAAGAAATCAATTCTATATGAAGGCTAAAACTACTTTCACTGAGATTGGCTATAATAACAGAACCTTGCAAGTCAGATTTTGTTATATCTGCTCCTCATATTTCAGTGAATTAGGGAGGTGCCTGCCTCAGCTGCTTCCAAACACTATCTGAAAATTTTGATCGTAAAATACATTTTACCCCTTGATGTCTGGCAATGGAGCTTGCATATCTCTGTCAAGATTATCTTCCTTATTATCTATAGTAAGTTATTACCACCCTGCCTCAACTTTTGGGAGATAATCAATCTCAGAAAGTATAAACAGAATATTTTTTAAAGGAAAAAAGAAAAGTTAAACAATTCTTCCCCCACCCCACCCTTCATGGAGTCCTTGATGCTTTCTGAACTTGGTTGTTTGCTTGCAGGCATTTCCTTACTCAGCTAGGTAATTTCATCAGTGCTAATGAGCATGGGGTTTGATCCCTGTTTATATACAATACCTTGCCCTGCCATTGTTGGTGGAGATATGGTTTTCTCCTTGGTAGTTTCTTGATTGGGGAATTGTTTTCTGCTTGTTTGTTTATCTGATGCTAATTCCTGCTTATTTGGGTGCAAGTTGCTGGAGAGGATGTGTTCTGGTCTTTCTGTTGCTTTCTTAACTTTTTTATTGTCACTTTTGAATGGTGTGTAAATGTGGTTTACCTCTATGTGCAGGAAGTTGGCTAGTTGGGTAATGGAATGTCTGCAAGCAAACAACCAGCTTCAGAGAGAACCATGGATTCCACACTTCAATCCTGGGCTACATATATTCTCTTCTATTGGAATTCTTTTTTTCAGTTGATTTTGAGTTGTCATATGTGTCAGAGTTACGCAATAAATCAGAAGCTTCAAAAGATAACTGCATTTTGCTGATTCAAATAATTTCTTTATAAGTAGAATAAAACATTAACAATACCACACTTTGTTTCAGATCACATGTTGAGATGTTTTCACAGCAATCTTTAATGGTGGACAGACTAAACCACACCCTTCTTCTTGCTAAGTTTCTGGACATGCTCAATTAACACTTCAGCCGGATTGGCTGACTCAATCACATGGCTCTCCCAGTCATGAATATTCCAACACTCCTCCCTTCATTACTGGGAGAGACACCAGACCTATTGGATTTAAACATTTCCTATAATGGACACCACCCAATGGTTTGGTCATCATGTCTGCTAAATTATCCTCTGAAGAACAATGATGTAAACGTATCAATTTTTCTTTTACAGCTTCCCTGACATTACAATACTTAATGTCCACATGTTTACTTCTGTTCTTCACTCTGTCACCTGTTGCCATTTTTATACAAGCAGCATTATCTTCATAAACAGTTACAGCTTCATTTACATTTACATTTAAATCTTGTAACAACTGTACATACCAAACTACTTCAGAACATAACTCAGACAATGCAATAAACTCTGCTTCTGCAGTTGAAATAGCAACCGTTGTTTGTTTTCTGGACTTCCAACCAATTAAAGCCCCTCCAAACATTATTACAATTCCAGAATTAGACTTTCTGGTTTTTACATCATTTGCATAATCACTATCAACATAACATTTCAATTTTAATTCTTCAGTGACCTTTATTTGAAGACCCAAATTCACAGTTCCCTTCAAATACCTGAGAATTCTTTTCACACCCATCCAATGCAACTTTGTAGGTGTAGCAGTAAAGCGACTTAAGATGCTCACTGCACAAGCTATGTCTGGTCTGGACCACTGTGACAGATATAACAGACTCCCTATTGCAGAGTGATATATCTCCTGATCACAGGCTTCACTTTTGTCCTCACCCAAACTATTGTAAAAATCTGTGCTCATAGGTGTAGGAGCAATATTACAATCTTTCATGTTATACTTCTCTAATAATTGTTCAATTTTTCTCCTTTGATTGAGAATATAACCACCTTTTTCAGTTTTTTGTATCTCTACACCGAGATAATTCTTTATTTCTCCCAAATTCTTTAATTCAAATTTCTTTTCTAACTTATTAGCAAATTCTTCAACTTGTGATGCATCCTTTGCAATGAAACAAAGATCATCCACAAATGCTAATAGTAGACAATTCCCACCTTGTAACTTTCCAGTGTATATGCAACCATCAGCTTTGCAACTCTTGAACCCAAGACCTTTCAATGCAGTATCTAAACAGATATTCCAATTTCTGGCTGACTGCTTCAGCCCATAAATGGCCTTGTTCAATTTATACACCATGTTAGGCTTTTTACTTTCATACCCTTGCGCTTGAACCATATAAATTTCTTCCTCTAATTCAGCATTGAGAAATGCAGTGGTTATATCAAAATGCCAAATTCTATGCCTGTATGCTGATGCTAATGCCAGTGCTAGTCTTATGCTCTCACCTTTTACAGTTGGCGCGAACACCTCATCATAGTGCACATTTTTTAATTGAGAAAAACCTTGTGCCACCAATCTTGCCTTATACTGTACTTCATTATTGGGTAATACCTTTTTCTTGTATACCCACTTACATCCTACAGCTTTCGTACCCTGTGGCAAAGTCATAGATGTGAACACTTCATGATCGCCCATGGATTTCATCTCTTTATCCATGGCTTCCTTCCACTTTTCTTGTTCAACTTTTGGTAATGCCAATACTTCCTTATAGTTTCTTGGCTCATACCACATATTACAAACTTTAACTTTAACTTTACTGGCAGAATACCTGTCTGGCGGAACCCCTCTGTTCCTACGCTCTGACCTATGTGGCATTGCCTGTACTTGTGTTTCAAGCTTTTCTGGCTTCATATCTTGTTCAGACTCTCCTCCCTGAACATTGACACCTTCAGTAAATGATTCACCATCATTACATGAGTTATTGTCACTAAGTGGATCACCGTCGCTAAGTGGATCACCGTCACTAAGTGAGACATTTTCAGAATTTGCATCAATTCTGTTCCAATTTTGTTCTGCAAAACTAGCAGACCTTGAAATCACTATCCTTTTACTTCCATCGCTAAAGCGATACCCTTTTGAGCCTGGCTCATAGCCCACAAATCTGAGCTTTCTAGCCTTTTGTTGTCCCTTTCTTCTGATTGCCTTTGGAATATGTACCCATGCAGTACTACCAAATATTTTTAAATGTGCTAAAGAAGGCTTTCTCCCATATAGCATTGCATATGGAGTATTATTGATGGATGAACTCCACAACCTATTTACTAAATAATTGGCAGTCAGTATGGCTTCACCCCAATATGACCTGCTCATACCAGAATCCTCCAGTAATGAGTCTTTCATTGTTTGCAAAACACCATTCCTCCTTTCAGCCACTCCGTTCTCTCCCGGTGTGTAAGGATTTGTGCGCCTGTGTCTTATCCCCAATTGTCTCAACCATTGTTGAAAATTTGTTGACATAAATTCAGAACCTCTGTCAGTTTGCAACTGACATACCTGTTGTTTGTACCTTCTCTCTACAAAGCTTAACCATTGCTTAAATTGCTGTAGCACCTCTGTTTTACTCTTAAGTAAGTAGCAAAACCCAAACCTGCTGTAGTCATCCACAATGACCAGCGCATACTTTGCTCCTCCCAAACTGGCTTGCATAGGCCCAATTAAATCAGCATGCACCAGTTCTAGAGCTCTTGTGGTTTGTCTTGTGCTAAACTTGCTAACTGGGAATGCTTTGGATTTTGATGCTTTGCATACTGCACAATCCAAATATGCCTTACATCCCTTCAAATCTAATCCTTCTGCAAATTCTTTCATTTGTTGAACAACCTTAAAATTAGCATGACCAAGTCGTCTGTGCAGAAGATGAACACATGAATTATGTTCTGCTACATTTTTAAATATCTGGGAACAATGTGGGACCTTTTGTCCCTGCAATACATAAAGATTATCCTCTTTTATGCCCTGTGCACAAACATTCCCATTTCTTTGGATGAGACACTTCCCATTAACAAATATGGTTTCATAACCTTGCTTGTCTAAACTAGACACACTTAACAAATTATGCTCCATTTCAGGTACACATAACACATCAGTAAACCTGGATTCCAAATATGGAATTTGCACATCGCCTCTTCCAATGATTTTAGCCTTTTGACCATTGGCTAAGGCCACTTCTTCATGGTTTCCTGGGAAAAATCTGGAAAATAAGTCAGAATTATTAACAATTGTTTGACTAGCCCCACTGTCAATCAACCATTTGTCTCTATTGTTATTATAACAAACTTTTGCAACTGCAATCTGTCCTTGCAAATAATGTCTCTTGTCTTGCATACTTCTTCTCTGTGCACAGCTTTTCTGCAGATGATTTGTCTCTCCACAAATGAAACACGCTTTTTTAACTTGCTTGAAGAATTGTTGCTGTGTAACTTGATCTCTCCTGCCTCTGCTCTCCTCTTGTCTGCAGACACCTCGGCTGTTGCTAGAGATAGGCAGCCTGTGGAAAATTTTGCTGGAGACTTGCTGTAAGTTTCCACTGTACTCCTTGTTGGGCCCCTGCCTGTGGAATTTTCCATCAGCATGGCTTAAAAGCCTTTTCTCATATTCATTCAATAAACACGATTTCAAAGCCTCCAAATTCAAATCTGCTTCTGGCTTACTTTCAAAAATAGCTGATACAGTCTCCCAGCTTTGATCCAAACTGTTTAACACTAATAAAACTTTTTGGGACTCTGGAAACTTTACTCCACGTTGCTCCAATTCTAGAAAATTAGACTGCATTTTCATTAAATGATCTTCCATAGAATCTCCTGGCTGCATACTGGCTCTAAAAAGCTTTCTCGAAAGCTGGACCACATTACACGCAGAAACATTGACATATACTGCTTTCAATTTCTGCCATATTTCTTTTGCAGACTTTAATTCAGCTACATTTAAGAATTGATCATCCCCCAGACTTAACAGAAGATAAGCCATAGCTTTGTCATGAGCCTTTTGATCTGCTGCTCCAAGCACTTGCAGGGGGTCTGCTACTATGTCCCATAATTCTTTTGCTTTCAAAAAACATTCCATTTTTGCAGCCCAAATTAAATAATTTTTCTTCCCCAATTTAGGTATTGGACTGTCTTTAAATTCCATAGCAGCAGCCATCCTGCTTTATTTTTCTTCTCTGCCTGTTCCTTTAACAACACAGACAGCTTCTTATCAGCTTTAAATTACAATGCAGTTTTTACTTTACTTCTTGAGCGATTCCTGGGCCCATAACCTGTCAGAGTTACGCAATAAATCAGAAGCTTCAAAAGATAACTGCATTTTGCTGATTCAAATAACTTCTTTATAAGTAGAATAAAACATTAACAATACCACACTTTGTTTCAGATCACATGTTGAGATGTTTTCACAGCAATCTTTAATGGTGGACAGACTAAACCACACCCTTCTTCTTGCTAAGTTTCTGGACATGCTCAATTAACACTTCAGCCGGATTGGCTGACTCAATCACATGGCTCTCCCAGTCATGAATATTCCAACAATATGCAAGGCATTTAGTGGTGAAGCAGATAAAAATACCGTGCTGCTCAAAATCCATACAGCAACTGAAAAGATCATGCAAAAGAAAAATATACTGGATAGCAAGTGCCTGGGCAGATTGCAGGATGATAGTTCTGGTACTTAGAGTAGATATGAGTATTAGATATGAATTCCACATCTGAATATGGAATGAAACTCAGATGCATCTCCTTTCGGTGAACATGAGAAAAAACTTTCCAGCACAGTATTTTGAGGGTGGAGATTCCTAATTCACAACCTTGGTTCAATGTGTATTTTTCATTATTCCACTGTATAGTTTACTTCTGCATGCCTATATAATGGGATTAATCAAAGAGGTCCTGTCTTAAGATACTTACAGAATAACTAGTCTGCTTTTCTTACAATAAACCTGACTAAATGACAGAGTCCCTTTGGGAGTTGGGCGGCATATAAATTTGAACAATAAATAAATAAATAAAATCTAGTTTTCTTAGTTATGAGCCACCATTAGGGTCTTGACAAATTATTTGGAACTCATCTTTAAAGACAGCTCACAATATATGTGGATTTTTTTTTATTCAGCAGGACGGGATATCGCACATTATAATAAGTTGCATTTATCATTTGAGGGTGGGGCTTGGGTTTGACATGAATCAGTAACAGTCCAGGAGTAAGGAGCAGTGAAGATTTCATGATTCTCCGTTTCTATAAAAAAAAAATGTTACAAAAACAACTGCTAAAATAGATTATCTCCCTTGGTAGGAAACCTAAGTAGGAAAAAAGTACAGTGGATATCGTGATGGCTCAGTGAATTTTCCCCTTGTGTGGAATTATGGTCTGGAGATTATCTGCTTTGGATGAGGCTGCATGTCTTCTGAAGGAAGGAGGAAGCATTATATGTGAGTACTCCAAGAACCATTCATATTGATGGAGACACAAAATACTTTCCATGAAAAGGTGGGCCTTTTCCAACTCTTCCTGATGTAGGAAATATTTTAATTTAATTAATTAAAGTTAATTAAAAGTTCTTATAGGCCGGCCAATCCCGTAGGACTCAGGGCAGCATACAACAAGAATAAGAACAATATATATCATACATAAATTTTAAAAACATTTTGTAATTTTAAAAAGAACATTCATTCATGGGGGAATCTGATCTTCAGCCCACCTGCCGGGAGAGCCATGTTTTTACGGCTTTGCAGAAGGCTAGTAGAGTGGACATAGTCTGGATTTCTGGTGGGAGTTGGTTCCAGAGAGTTGGGGCTCCCACAGAGAAGGCTCTCCCCCATGGACCCACCAACTGACATTGTTTGGCTGATGGGACCCAGAGGAGGCCCACTCTGTGGGACCTAACTGGTCGTAGGGAGGTATGTGGTAGGATGCGATAACAGATTTCCCACTAACTCAGAGGTGTCAACTCGCACCCTGCAGGCCAGATATGTCACACGCTGGCCACCCCACCCCCGGTTTAGGGAAGAGGAAAAAAGTCATGATACGTCACATGACGACAATGTGACGCCATGAGTTTGACACCCCTGTACTAACTGATCATCAGTTGTGGTTTGGCTAACAGTCCCATATTAGGAAACTGGTTTACTCAACAATAGACACTTACACACACAAATAAGAATGTATAGTAATAATACATAATAATTTATTAAAATGATATTGATCAACAGTGCAGGAGCACTTATACCAGGAACTTATGTTCCAAAAAGGATATTTACATTTCCTTATTACAAATAGTTACAAAGAACATTTAGACTTTATTTATTTATGTCTGTTTGTTTAATATACTTCTACTTCAGAAAAAAATGAATCCAAGCAGTATACAAAAGTGATATACAATAAATGCATTAACAGCACTCTTTTTTTTAAATTTATTTTTTTTTTATTTTTTGATATACATCAGTATCATTATATGAACAGGGAGGCATCTGGATATCATTCATACAAATGCAAATGCAAATGCAAATGCAAATGCTAATAATAAACATAATAAACATAATAAACATAATAAACATAATAAACATAATAAACATAATAATAAATAATAATAAATAATAAATAACAAATAATAACAAATAATAATATTTACATTAAACATACTTATGTAATTGTGTTGTTATTATACATATTTGTATTAGAGCGTGTTCCTTCATTGTTTAGTTGTTCAGTATTTTTGTGCGCCATTCTAATAACAGTCACAATATTATTTAAATATACATAGTGATACCATCTTTCAACATCTAATCTTTACACCTAGCTATTACTTTTAGTATATTATATAAAAATATGTATAATAATATTCCCCCTTGATCTTGTTTCTGCCTCTATTCTAGCTCTCAATAAAACCAATTTTATATTAAACAGCATTTCCTTTCTAACCATCATCTCTTGTCCACTTTAGTATTTCAATTCTTATTCATTTTTTGACTTGCCTCCCAAACTCCTCCGTTGGGTCTTTTTCTCTGTCTACATCTTTCCTATTTAACCCAAATATTTCTTCCATTTCTACTACCTTTTGCTGCTGTACCTCCGGAGGATCTGCCTAAGCCCCTATCTTCTCTTCAAAAATATCTTTCTTTTTATCCAATCCCATTTTTTAATCTCTTAATATATATTGTCCCTTATTTGATTCATAAGTCTTTATTGTCTTCTCCTTCTTCTCTTCTTGTTTTATTTGTTGATTTATCTGTTCTGTCTTTTCCTCTGGTCTTTCTAGTATCTCCTCTATTTTCTGTGTTTTATGCTCTTTATTCATTGTCCCTTGTTGAACATTTTCTGATTTCTGATTTTAATATATAATAAGTACTTTGGAGCATCAACACCATTTCTTTTTGAAATCCACTCATCTCCCCCTGATGCAACATCTTGTCTTATTTTGATAGGTCCAAATATTGCTCAATAGCCTGTCAGTAGTCTGTCACTGCCCCAAAGTCTCAATTGTCTATGACCTCAGAAAGGCAGCTTAGAAACCATTTACTCAATCCTAGCATTGCTCATCAGGGAAATGCAATAGTTATAGTGCTTTGTGTCCCACAAAGAACCTACAGTTGACTAACTGTGTCCCACAGTTAGTCAATTGTAGGTAATCCAGGAAGATTTCCAAATGTCTCCTTAAATCCACTCTGTAGATTTAAGGAGTCATAGATCCTGGCATTTAAAAGTCGCTTTCTTTAGATGTCTTCCATAATCTCACAGTTAAACCTCCAATAACCATGAAGTAGACAGATATAGAACAGTAGATAGCACAGCAGTCCTCCAGGTGTTATTTATTTCCCCCTTTTTCCCCTTTGTCTTATCAGTACTTCCCAAGGTTGTAGGAGTTTAGTATGTATTCCATTCACCAGTAGATGGTGCCTTCAGCTTAAATTTCAACGTTGCACAAAATCTAATAGATATTTATTTCAGTTTTTTCCAAATAGTCAATATTCAGACAAATAATTCCAGCATTTAAAAATGCCTTACCAAAATATTGCCAATAAAGTTTAAAAATCCAATCTTTCTATATTTTAAAGATTTTGCGCTCTCCCTTTAGTTCCTTTTCTTTTGGGTATATAATTTTTCTCTCTGTAATTATTTGCCATTTTGACAAGCATTTCAAAGAGTCTCTTTTCCAGGGTTTATTTTCTTTGGGGTTAGGTTCTAGGTAAAAAAAGAATCACTTCACCCAGTTCCAATCACTGTTCATCTACACTGTTCCAGCACATTCTTGTTTCTTCGGCTGCCCCAGCATCACAGAAGCCATAATGGCTGCCTCTCATTATCATTGTTGGATGGGAGGGAACCCCTGGGTCCAGCTGGAGAGCCGCCCCTCTCTGTGACCTACAGGGTGACCCTCCTTTCTTTATCACCCCTACAGGGTGACTTTAGCCGCTTCGGAGTCCCTCCAATGAGGAGGATTTGGTGCAAGCTGATCTCGCAGTGACGTCAAACTGGAAGCACATTAACAGCACTTTTATACATCCCGGGTACATCCAGCCTCCATATATCAGTCCCCAAATACTATGTTTTCACTGATCATGTAAATATTAGCAAAAAGATGCTGATCTTTTTTCTAGGGAGCTCGAGCAGAAGAAAGCAAAGAGGGGTCACACTATGAAAGTTCTCACAGGAAATCTGACTTCCAACTGAGGAGACATAATAAGGATTTCTATGTCAAACTGACTCAAAAAAAGGCAACTAGGAGCCTATCAGAGAAATTATTATACATTGTGCAAGAAGCATCTGCATTTATATAAGAGAGGTGGGTCTAAAGCAGCCACATCCTTTCCCTGTGCTTCTTCATTCCAAGCATCATGCTAGGCTCAGGTGCAGAGCCTGTGTACCTATTTGTTATTGCTTCGTCTACTTCTTCCAAAAGGACAATGTGATAGGAGAGAAAGCCAGAATTCTTGAGTTGACTTGAGTATAGAAGGACCCCACAGGAAGGAATCTAGGAAGAGTCACCCTTAGAAGAGGAAGTGGAACTAGCAAGAGTCCCTAGATTCTGGCTGGGTCATCTTGGGTAACACTCAGAAGCAGTATTATTGCAGGAACTGTTGTGGAGAACACAAAAGCCAATGGAGGAAATCTGTACTTAGGAAGCATTTTTTGCTAGCAATAGAGTGTTATGTGTACAAACCTAGCTTGGTCATCTGCAATTGGATTGCTACCAACAACTAACTGGTCAAGGAAGAATAGGAGTCCTGCCATTATGTGCCATTCAATCTGTATGAACTCTTAGCAACCACACATAGGCTTTCTCCAGGGTAATTTATATACATGAGTATAGTCCTAGTTATAGACCAAGTACCATATTTTTCAGAGTATAAGACGCACCTTTTTACCCCCCAAAAGAGGGTGAAAACTTGGGTGCATCTTATATACCGAATGTAGCCCCACCCAGCCACCCCCACCCTTTGGCCTCTGCCTCCCAGCAATTTACCTCCTTGCAGCAAACAGAACAGAGCCTGTTAAGCCAAGCAATTAATTATCAGCTTCCCGATCCTCAGTTGAGTGAGGCTGCAGGCTGGCCATATGCTAAACTGAAAGTGAAACTAAAGCTGCAAGGAGGCAAATTGCTGGGAGGTAGAGGCAGAGGCAGAATTTTATTTTCTTGTGCTAATCAGACTGCTGAAACTGGATGCAAGGAGGTAAGTCAATAACTATAAATGTCTATAGAATGTTCAAATAGATATGATTAGACTTATTTTTTAAAGACTGCTTTATTATTGTTCTAGACAACTTAACAAAATGAAGAAGCTTTTTAAAATAAATGCTTGCTCTGAAGAGGCCCAGTGCTTTTGTATCTTCTTTTAAATAGCAGAGAATAATGTATACTTCCAGAAAGCCACATCAAATTTAACAGTATCTGTACAAGTATATTCTGAAATGTAACAGTGTCCTGTTTTAGTATTAAGATAAGGCAGCTGAGTTAAAACCTGACTTAGTCATGTTTGGAGTAGATCTATTTAAATAATTGGGAGGAGTTAGTGTGACTACATTTAAGAAAACTTTCTGGCATTAATATACTGCCATAATGTACATTTCTCCAATTCTTGGCTATTTCTACACATGCACAGAAATACACAGCAAACAGTGTATATCATCTGTACTGTTTGCTGGGAGGCAAATTGCTGGGAGGCAGAGGCAGAATTTTTTTTCCTTGTTTTCCTCCCCCAAAACTAAGGTGCGTCTTATACTCCGAAAAATACGGCACCTTCTTTAAGAGAAGGTACCGTACTTGCCAGGAATTCACTTGAGAGGGAATTCTCTTTTGGAAACAAGTGTTCATAATGTGGAATTCCTTCTCTAATCATAGCCATGTAATCAGCAATTTAAGACAAATCTGTTCACCAGACTTAGAATTAAATTTGGGTGCTGTGCTATTATTATTAGAATAACTGAAAGGCTGTATAATGTTACTATTCTATGATAACAGATTGTCATCTATTCCCAAGGAATCATACAGTATATATAGTATCTTATTCTAAACCAGCATGTCTTTTACAAAGACAAAGGCATTATATTGGGTGAAACTGGTAAAATGGTAACTCATATGAGTAGTGGGTCAAAAAGCAACCACTGCTCTCTTCTCTTGTCTTCTCCCCTCCCCTCCCCTCTCCCTCTCCCTCTCCCTCTCTCTCTCTCTCTCTCTCTCTCTCTTTCTCTCTCTCTCTCTCTCTCTCTCCTGTATACACACACACACACACACACACACACACACACACACACACACACACATAGGTGTGGGTTACACAGTGACAATACAATATAATTGCTAGAACAACCAGGCTCTTACTAGAACACATGTATTTAACCTTGACATTATAAACTATTCAATTTCCACATACAAAGCTACAGAATTACGTTTGAATTTTCATTGTGAGAATATCTTAAACCTCTTCATTTCACAACTGACAGTGGAAAACATCAAGCTGTGGTTCAAAGTCCTTTTACCATTAGCTCATTCATAGTCTGCTTAGCAAAATATCCAACATTTGTGATTTAAATTTCTTACACTGTGCATAATTGGCAATACACTTGAGCCTTCTGGCACGTCCTTGCATTTTGTTCATCAGGTAATTAATTTAAATCACATTTAGGTATAGACTTTGAAAAAGAAATTGTTTTCTTTACAAAAAATAATCATACATGCAAAAAGACTGCTTTGGGACAAAAAAACACAACTGGATTAAAACAAACTAAAAATATGAATGCTCTGTTGGAATATTCATGACTGGGAGAGCCATGTGATTGAGTCAGCCAATCAGGCTGAAGTGTTAATTGAGCATGTCCAGAAACTTAGCAAGAAGAAGGGTGTGGTTTAGTCTGTCCACCATTAAAGCTTGCTATGAAAACATCTCAACATGTGGTGAAACAAAGTGTGGTATTGTAAATGTTTTATTCTACTTATAAAGAAGTTATTTGAATCAGCAAAATGCAGTTATCTTCTGAAGCTTCTGATTTATTGCGTAACTCTGACAGGTTATGGGCCCAGGAATCGCTCAAGAAGTAAAGTTAAAAACTGCATTGTAATTTAAAGCTGATAAGAAGCTGTCTGTGTTGTTAAAGGAACAGGCAGACAAGAAAAATAAAGCAGGATGGCTGCTGCTATGGAATTTAAAGACAGTCCAATACCTAAATTGGGGAAGAAAAATTATTTAATTTGGGCTGCAAAAATGGAATGTTTTTTGAAAGCAAAAGAATTATGGGACATCGTAGCAGACCCCCCACAAGGTGTGCTTGGAGCAGCAGATCAAAAGGCTCATGACAAAGCTATGGCTTATCTTCTTTTAAGTCTGGGGGATGATCAATTCTTAAATGTAGCTGAATTAAAGTCTGCAAAAGAGATATGGCAGAAATTGAGAGCAGTACATGTCAATGTTTCTGCGTGTAATGTGGTCCAACTTTCAAGAAAGCTTTTCAGAATGAGTTTGCAGACAGGAGATTCTATGGAAGATCATTTAATGAAAATGCAGTCTAATTTTCTAGAATTGGAGCAACGTGGAGTAAAGTTTCCAGAGTCCCAAAAAGTTTTATTAGTGTTAAATAGTTTGGATCAAAGCTGGGAGACTGTATCAGCTATTTTTGAAAGTAAGCCAGAAGCAGATTTGAATTTGGAGGCTTTGAAATCGTGTTTATTGAATGAATATGAGAAAAGGCTTTTCAGCCATGCTGATGGAAAATTCCACAGGCGGGGGCCCAACAAGGAGTACAGTGGAAACTTACAGCAAGTCTCCAGCAAAATTTTCCACAGGCTGCCTATCTCTAGCAACAGCCGAGATGTCTGCAGACAAGAGGAGAGCAGAGGCAGGAGAGATCAAGTTACACAGCAACAATTCTGCAAGCAAGATAAGAAAGCGTGTTTCATTTGTGGAGAAACCAATCATCTGCAAAAAAGCTGTGCACAGAGAAGAAATGTGCAAGACAAGAGACATTATTTGCAAGGACAGATTGCAGTTGCAAAAGTTTGTTATAATAACAATAGAGACAAATGGTTGATTGACAGTGGGGCTAGTCAAACAATTGTTAATAATTCTGACTTATTTTCCAGATTTTTCCCAGGAAACCATGAAGAAGTGGCCTTAGCCAATGGTCAAAAGGCTAAAATCATTGGAAGAGGCGATGTGCAAATTCCATATTTGGACTCCAGGTTTACTGATGTGTTATGTGTACCTGAAATGGAGCATAATTTGTTAAGTGTGTCTAGTTTAGACAAGCAAGGTTATGAAACCACATTTGTTAATGGGAAGTGTATCATCCAAAGAAATGGGAATGTTTGTGCACAGGGCATAAAAGAGGATAATCTTTATGTATTGCAGGGACAAAAGGTCCCACATTGTTCTCAGATATTTAAAAATGTAGCAGAACACAATTCGTGTGTTCATCTTCTGCACAGACGACTTGGTCATGCTAATTTTAAGGTTGTTCAACAAATGAAAGAATTTGCAGAAGGATTAGATTTGAAGGGATGTAAGGCATATTTGGATTGTGCAGTATGCAAAGCATCGAAATCCAAAGCATTCCCAGTGAGCAAGTTTAGCACAAGACAAACCACAAGAGCTCTAGAACTGGTGCATGCTGATTTAATTGGGCCTATGCAAGCCAGTTTGGGAGGAGCAAAGTATGCGCTGGTCATTGTGGATGACTACAGCAGGTTTGGGTTTTGCTACTTACTTAAGAGTAAAACAGAGGTGCTACAGCAATTTAAGCAATGGTTAAGTTTTGTAGAGAGAAGGTACAAACAACAGGTATGTCAGTTGCAAACTGACAGAGGTTCTGAGTTTATGTCAACAAATTTTCAACAATGGTTGAGACAATTGGGAATAAGACACAGGCGCACAAATCCTTACACACCGGGGGAGAACGGAGTGGCTGAAAGGAGGAATGGTGTTTTGCAAACAATGAAAGACTCATTACTGGAGGATTCTGGTATGAGCAGGTCATATTGGGGTGAAGCCATACTGACTGCCAATTATTTAGTAAATAGACTGTGGAGTTCATCCATCAATAATACTCCATATGCAATGCTATATGGGAGAAAGCCTTCTCTAGCACATTTAAAAATATTTGGAAGTACTGCCTGGGTACATATTCCAAAGGCAATCAGAAGAAAGGGACAACAAAAGGCTAGAAAGCTCAGATTTGTGGGCTATGAGCCAGGCTCAAAAGGGTATCGCTTTAGCGATGGAAGTAAAAGGATAGTGATTTCAAGATCTGCTAGTTTTGCAGAACAAAATTGGAACAGAATTGATGCAAATTCTGAAAATGTCTCACTTAGTGACGGTGATCCGCTTAGCGACGGTGATCCACTTAGTGACAATAACTCATTTAATGATGGTGAATCATTTTCTGAAGGTGTCTATGTTCAGGGAGGAGAGTCTGAACAAGATATGAAGCCAGAAAAGCTTGAAACACAAGAACAGGCAATGCCACGTAGGTCAGAGCGTAGGAACAGAGGGGTTCCGCCAGACAGGTATTCTGCCAGTAAAGTTAAGGTGTGTAATGTGTGGTATGAGCCAAGAAACTATAAGGAAGTATTGGCATTAGCAAAAGTTGAACAAGAAAAGTGGAAGGAAGCCATGGATAAAGAGATGAAATCCATGGGAAATCATAAAGTGTTCACATCTGTGACTTTGCCACAGGGTACCAAGGCTGTAGGATGTAAGTGGGTATATAAGAAAAAGGTATTACCCAATAATGAAGTACAGTATAAGGCAAGATTGGTGGCACAAGGTTTTTCTCAATTAAAGAATGTGCACTATGATGAGGTGTTCGCGCCAACTGTAAAAGGTGAGAGCATAAGACTAGCACTGGCATTAGCATCAGCTTACAGGCATAGAATTTGGCATTTTGATATAACCACTGCATTCCTCAATGCTGAATTAGAGGAAGAAATTTATATGGTTCAAGCGCCAGGGTATGAAAATAAAAAGCCTAACATGGTGTATAAATTGAACAAGGCCATTTATGGGCTGAAGCAGTCAGCCAGAAATTGGAATATCTGTTTAGATACTGCATTGAAAGGTCTTGGGTTCAAGAGTTGCAAAGCTGATGGTTGCATATACACTGGAAAGTTACAAGGTGGGAATTGTCTACTATTAGCATTTGTGGATGATCTTTGTTTCATTGCAAAGGATGCATCACAAGTTAAAGAATTTGCTAATAAGTTAGAAAAGAAATTTGAATTAAAGAATTTGGGAGAAATAAAGAATTATCTCGGTGTAGAGATACAAAAAACTGAAAAAGGTGGTTATATTCTCAGTCAAAGGAGAAAAATTGAACAATTATTAGAGAAGTATAACATGAAAGATTGTAATATTGCTCCTACACCTATGAGCACAGATTTTTACAATAGTTTGGGTGAGGACAAAAGTGAAGCCTGTGATCAGGAGATATATCACTCTGCAATAGGGAGTCTGTTATATCTGTCACAGTGGTCCAGACCAGACATAGCTTGTGCAGTGAGCATCTTAAGTCGCTTTACTGCTACACCTACAAAGTTGCATTGGATGGGTGTGAAAAGAATTCTCAGGTATTTGAAGGGAACTGTGAATTTGGGTCTTCAAATAAAGGTCACTGAAGAATTAAAATTGAAATGTTATGTTGATAGTGATTATGCAAATGATGTAAAAACCAGAAAGTCTAATTCTGGAATTGTAATATTGTTTGGAGGGGCTTTAATTGGTTGGAAGTCCAGAAAACAAACAACGGTTGCTATTTCAACTGCTGAAGCAGAGTTTATTGCATTGTCTGAGTTATGTTCTGAAGTAGTTTGGTATGTACAGTTGTTACAAGATTTAAATGTAAATGTAAATGAAGCTGTTATTGTTTATGAAGATAATGCTGCTTGTATAAAAATGGCAACAGGTGACAGAGTGAAGAACAGAAGTAAACATGTGGACATTAAGTATTGTAATGTCAGGGAAGCTGTAAAAGAAAAATTGATACGTTTACATCATTGTTCTTCAGAGGATAATTTAGCAGACATGATGACCAAACCATTGGGTGGCGTCCATTATAGGAAACGTTTAAATCCAATAGGTCTGGTGTCTCTCCCAGTAATGAAGGGAGGAGTGTTGGAATATTCATGACTGGGAGAGCCATGTGATTGAGTCAGCCAATCAGGCTGAAGTGTTAATTGAGCATGTCCAGAAACTTAGCAAGAAGAAGGGTGTGGTTTAGTCTGTCCACCATTAAAGCTTGCTATGAAAACATCTCAACATGTGGTGAAACAAAGTGTGGTATTGTAAATGTTTTATTCTACTTATAAAGAAGTTATTTGAATCAGCAAAATGCAGTTATCTTCTGAAGCTTCTGATTTATTGCGTAACTCTGACATGCTCTTTCTAAATTATATACTTCTTTCTATATGAATGCATTATGCCATTTATAAAAATATGAGGAACATCAAAACTCCATAACTTTGTGACTGAGAGAGAGAGAGAGAGAGAGAGAGAGAGAGAGAGAGAGAGAGAGAGAGAGACTATCACCCTTTTACTGTGTTGATAGTGAAAGTTTGCAATACAATTACAACCATACTCATTATAAATTATAGTTATCTCCTTCAATTAAGTGCAGTTATTTTACCTGAAAATCTTTCCCATTAATTCAAGCACAACAAGGAAATTGGAAAGCAGATCCCTCTCTTTGAAATAAAACTTATTTTGCTTGGGTAAGGGTCACACAATGTCTATTATTTGCAAAACAGGAACGAGGCATTTTACATAACAGTGAATTTGGCAGGAAACCTTCTTTCTCACTGAAAGCTATTACTATGCTGCTGCTGCTGATAATAATGATTGTGATGATACAAAAGTACATGGCAATTTATTTAGTACCTGAGGATTTTTTTCTACCAGAGGTCTTTATTTACTGAAAACACAATAGAGCATTATAGGAAAGATCTTACATGATCAGCCACATCTCCTTCATAATTTATGCAATAAAAGATAAGGAGAAACCATGAAATGTCTTTGTCATCTTTAGAGTTTCGTGTTCTTTTTCCTAAATTAGGAAAAAATGTGGGGAGGAATTTGTGTAGCCTAATTCACAAATTCATATAGTCATGCCTTTTTTAGGGAAATTTCTTAAGGGAAATGTTAGTTTTAACTAACATGCAATTTGAGTTGGATGACTTGGACTAGCTTTGCATGAATGAACAAAATAAAAATGATCAAGAATGAAGTAAAAACTTTTAAGATGCAAGATATACTGGGAAAACCTATTTTTAGATTTAACACAGGTTGTGCTCAAGTGGCAATCATCCAAATGTGGGTCAAGACAATATAACTGGAGATTTTAAAATATTGTGTAGATGAAAATAAGGAAGGTAGTTCAAAATTCCAAACTGGACAGAGTGAAGTTAAAATGTGCTGCTAAAATCTCTACATCAAAGCAATCATAATGTTTATTTCAATTGCATGTTGAGTATAACATAATGTTTTAATCAGTGATTACTTCAATTCTCCTTCAGGAAAACAGACTTGTCTTCCTGAATATGCTTTGATGACCTTCCCATTGGGGAATGCTCTGACTGAGGAGTAAGCAAACCCTTATCGATTAGGAAAAGGAAGCAACTCCCTGCTCAGCAGAATTAGGTTTTCTGGGAATTATATTATGTTCAGTTAGATCATACAAACCATGCAGTCCTGAAAAGATGTCATTGGGAAATGCCTCCTTCCTACTGTGAACCAACTTCTAGTATCCCTCAAGGATCTATAGCAGTGGTGGCGAACCTTTTTCGGCTCGCGTGCCGAAAAAGGGGGGGCGCGCTCGCGCATGCTCGCGTGCCCACACCCATTCCCTCCCCCCACGCATGCGCACAACACCCCCCCCATGCTGCCCCCTGTGCATGCGCACACACCCCCACACCCCCACCCCCCAGGCCCACTTACCGGAGCCTGGAACGACGAAACGGAGCCTGGAATGACGAAACCGGCAAACCGGAAGTGCAAAAAAACGCACTTCCAGTTTGCCGGTGTGCTGTTTTTTGAACTCCGGAGGGTTCAGGGAAGCTCCCTGAAGCTCCAGAATGCAAAAAACTACAAAATGGACAAACCGGAAGTGCGGAAAAGTGCACTTCCGGTTTGTCCGTTTTGTAGTTTTTTGCATTCCGGAGCTTCAGGGAGCTTCCCTGAACCCTCCGGAGTGCAAAAAACAGCACACCGGCAAACCGGAAGTGCATTTTTTCGCACTTCCGGTTTGCCGGTGGGAACCCTCGCGTGCCGGCCTCTATGGCTCCGCGTGCCAGCTCTGGCACGCATGCCATAGGTTCGCCACCACGGATCTATAGTGTCACTGAAGTTATTTTACATCTACATGAAACTACTGGGACTGTCCATCAAGGGCTATGAAGCTGGGTATCACCTATATGGAATGACACCCAATAGTGTATTTCCATCAATATTCACCCAGCAATATACTGCATATCCACAAATATTCCAAATTTAAATAAATTGAAAGTAACCCTGGACAAGATAGGGATCCTCCTTCATACAATAAAGATTAATATACACCTAACTTTATTATATTTCTCTAACTTCCATGTGGGGTTGCATGCTAATCCCTTAAATTATATCTGAAGTGCAACTACTACAGTATTGATAGTATTTAACATTGGTTCTTATTTCTACTAAATATCAGATTGCACTGGGTCGCACAGCAATGATGAATATAAGCTGAATATGGAAAAGCAAGGACATCAGTCTAGCAACCTAATGTAGGTTAGTCCACTCTATTGTGTTCCCCGTAACTACCTATGGCTGTGAAAGTTGGACCTTAAGAAAGCAAGATAGGAAGAAAATTTACTCATTTGAGCTGTGGTGCTAGAGGTAGCTCCTGCAAATTTCTAGGTTTTATCATATCTCAAAACCTAAAATGGTCACCTAACATCAAAAACATCATCAAAAAAGCACAACAAAGAATGTTCTTTCTGCACCAACTCAAAAAGCTCAAACTCCCCAAGGAGCTACTGATACAGTTCTACAGAGGAATCATTGAGTCTGTCATCTGCACCTCTATAACTGTCTGGTTCTGCAACCCAACAAGACAGACACAGACTTCAGAGGATAATTAGAACTGCAGAAAAAACAATTACTGCCAACTTGCCTTCCATTGAGGACCTGTATACTGCATGAGTCAAAAAGAGGGCCGTGAAAATATTTACTGACCCCTCGCATCCTGGACATAAATTGTTTCAACTCCTACCCTCAAAACGATGCTATAGAGCACTGCACACCAAGACAACTAGACACAAGAACAGTTTTTTCCCGAACGCCATCACTCTGCTAAACAAATAATTCCCTCACCACTGTCAAACTATTCACTAAGGCTGCATTACTATTACTATTAGTCTTCTCATTGTTCCTATCACCCATCTCCTCCCACTTATAACGTGTTGCTTGTATCCTTACGACTTATATCAATATTGATTGTTTCCTGATTGCTTATTTGTACCCTATGACAATCAGTAAGTGTTGTACCTCATGATTCTTGACAAATGTATCTTTTCTTTTATGTACACTGAGAGCATATGCACCAAAGATAAATTCCGTGTGTGTCCAATCACACTTGGCCAATAAAGAATTCTATTCTATTTTATTCATATACCTTGGACACTAAAGGTGACTTACAAGCAACTACTGGCGCTCATAACAGCAGACATGTCACTAGAAGGCAAAATCATGAAATTGTGTCTCACTTACTTTGGTCATGTCATGTGGAGTGGGACTACACTGGAGAAAGCAGTTATGTTTAGAAGTGTTAGTGGTAAAAGGAAACCAGACCATCAAAGAAAATGATGGCTGGATACCATCAAAGCTGACACCAGTCAGAGCATAGAAAAACTCAAATAAGTAGTGCAAGATTGGAAGATGTGGAGAGATCTGGCCCATAGAATCACCAAGAATCGGACATAACTGAATGGATATCATCATCATCATCATCATCATCATCATCATCATCATCATATTTTGACTGTCTTAGAATCATTACCAATTCAGTCACCAATTCAAGCTGTTACAAGTTCAGTTCTGAGGGCTAAAGGACTGAAAGGAGTAATCCTGTGCCAGATGAAATTTCCCCATGTTAGAGATTGCTTGTCTCCAGAGAGAATCTGACCAGATCCAAAACTGGATTTTGTCTAATCTGAATGCAAATAGCTATTAAATGGAAGGTGAAGATTTATCTTTTCTTTCACTGCTTTTGCTCTTCCATTTAATAGACTTAGGGGGGTTGGGGTTTTCTTTTTCTTTTTACCATGCTGTAAAATGTCTTTATAAGGAAATCCCTTACATTAAGGCAAGTTAATATTGTACTTTAAATATTATGACTTTTATTCATAATTAGCTGTTTGGAGTGTTTTGGGGGGGGTGGAATCCAGCAATGTTTAAAAATTGACACTACAGCATGCAGCCAAGCTTCATCCTAATTATTCTAAAATGGATGCCAGGCTAATAATAACTAGTAAGCTTCTTGGTTCTGATGCTCAGCTGAAACCTGAGATTAGAAAATGGATGGGAAGTCCATAAGAAGTTGTGAAATTTGGGACAAAGAAACATCCATCCACAATGGTAAATATAGAGCTTTTCTGTTTTGGAGTAGGAGAATTGCAGAATATGTGACCACCTGTTAGGCTTGCTCAGCTCACCAACCTTCAATGACTCAAAAAAGCTATGCAGGGTCAAATGTATGGGGAAATGTCAGGAAATCTAACTGTAGGTTGGACTGAAACATAGAAATGTCACGTAGTGAATATTGTCAGTTGTATGTCTATGCAGGGTGATGCACCCCTATCCTAATATTATGGTACATTCCAATATAAGCAGAACACATGATAGAATGAGTGCGCATGTGTGCATTCCAAAACCACCATTAATTCTCTTCTGACTTAGCTATTGACCTGAACGGTCGTGTTTTCTTAGCAAAGATGTAATTATTCAGGATTTATTGTTTTTGTACTGAAATAAATATTTTCTATTAGACTTTAATCTCGGTTTTATTTCTGACTGTCTGAATTCCAAGAAAAGATCTAAATCACCTCTATGAGATATTATTCTCATCTCAACAAGGGGGGGGGGGAAACAAATCTCTGAAGAAAGCAATGATAAATCCATTTCTCTCATGTTGCCAATCCCCACCCCTTGCCTCCCATGGATGTGTCCATGAAGACACCAAGAGTCAAGGAGAACTTGGACACTTTATCTTTATTTCAGCATTGGTATTACAGCATCAGTTCCTGGATTTCTAATCTTGCAGACACTTGGAAAAACAAAAAAACAAAAAATAACTTGACCATCACTTTGAAAAATTATCCACGATAAAATATAATTTATAAACATATATTGTACATTTAATTTAAATTTTCAATGCTTAATAAATGTAAAGAATAAACCCAGCCTGATATGATTTATATATATATATATATATATATATATATATATATATATATATATATATATATATATATATATATATATATATATATATATATATATATATATATATATATATATATATATATATATATATATATATATATATATATATATATATATATATATATATATATACCGTATTTTTCGGAGTATAAGACACACCTTAGTTTTGGGGGAGGAAAACAAGGAAGAAAGGCCTCTGCCTCCCAGCAATTTGCCAAACAGCAAACAGCAAACAATACATATGATATACACTGTTTGCTGTGTATTTCTGTGCATGTGTGCCTGACCCATAGAAATAGCAAAGAATTGGAGAAATGTACATAATGCCAGAAAGTTTTCTTAAATGTAATCACACTAACTCCTCCCAATTATTTAAATAGATCTATTCCAAACATGACTAAGTCAGGGTTTAACTCAGCTGCCTTATCTTAATACTAAACAGGACACTGTTACATTTCAGATTATACTTTTACAGATCTTTAAATTTGATGTGGCTTTCTGGAAGTATACATTCTCTGCTATTTAAAAGAAGATACAAAAGCATTGGGCCTCTTCAGAGCAAGCATTTATTTTAAAAAGCTTCTTCATTTTGTTAAGTTGTCTAGAACAATAATAAAGCAGTCCTTAAAAAATATGTCTAATAATTTGAACACTCTACAAACATTTATAGTAATTAATTTACCTCCTTTCAGTTTCAGCAGTCCAACATTGCCTGCAGTTTATCTCCCAGCAATTTGTCTCCTTGCAGCCACCGTAGTTAGTGTCATTTTACCATGTGGCTGCAGTCTCTCAGCTGTGGGTCGGGAGGCAGATAATCACTTCCTTGTGCTATTCAGGCTCTGCCCTGTTTGCTGCAAAGAGGTAAATTGTTGGGAGATAGAGGCCAAAGGGTGGGGGTGGCTGGGTGGGGCTACATTTGGTGTATAAGACGCACCCAAGTTTTCACCCTCTTTTGGGGGGGTTAAAAGGTGCGTCTTATACTCTGAAAAATACGGTAAGTAGCAATAGGGATAAATGTTTAATTCTGAAACAGAGAATATTTAGCCCATCTATTTGAGTTCAAATTATAAAATCATAAATGCACAAATATGGACTTCTCCCCACCCTCCACACACACACAAAAGCTGTCTTTAGTCTAAAGTTTCCAAGCCAGACATACTGTAGATCAGGGGTGGGCAATCTACAACCTGAGGCCATATGTGGCCCTCTAAAACATTGAGTTTGGGCCTCAGAGCTGCCATCAAATTGTATTCCCTACAGGTTCCTTTGTTTCTGGACATGTTGATTTTAGAAACTGGGCAACCATGAGTTCTAGTTCTGTCTTACACATGAAGCCAGCTGGGTGATCTTGGACCAATAACTCTGTGTCTGCCTTAGGAAGCAGGCAATGGCAAACTATTTCTGAAAAATCTTGCCAAGAAAACTGAAGGGACTGCAGTCACGAGTCAACATTGATTTGAAGGCATCAAAATAAATAAAAATAAAATGACGTCCAGCTAAATGGCTACACCTAGCAGCTTTGGGTAATCTTATAAAACTAAGTCAGGTAGAACTGAGTTAGCATTTGGATGGGAGATTATGAGGGCTGTAGCTGTAGGCTAGGTTAGAAATTAAAAAGGAGACTCCCAGGGGGAAAAAAACACACACACACACAATGGCAAACCACTTTCATATAATTGTGGTGAAACTTACATGGATGTGCCCATAAAGTCACCAAGAGTTAAGCTCAATTTGAAAGGTACTTTTTAACAGTAAAACATCAAAAATGAAGTTTAGACAAGTTAGTATTTACCCAATAAAGAGAAAATGCCACCTAAGTGATCTTCATAGTAGGAAAGAAAATAGAGAACTCCCTCTTCTGGCTGTTGGCAATAACTGCTAGGAAAATTCATATACAGTCACAATCCTTTATGCCAACTAAAGTTTATGAGTTGAATGATACAAACTTTCAAGCGTCTGAGAATTTTTTATCAAGTTCAATTCCAAGGGAAAAACATCAGAAACTGTGGTGATGATTGTAAGCTTCTCAGACTTACCTGAAGGTAAGAAGGGAGGCCTATAAATTTTATAAACAAATAAACAAACCAATAAATAAATATATTTCAGCCATGTTTATAGAAGTATAGCAACAATTCAAATTACTGCAACACACTCTACATGGGACTGCCCTTGAAGAGCATTCAGAAACTTCAACTGGTGCAGAATGTGGCTATGGAGGTAGTAAATAGTGTTGGATATGTGGCACATATGACACCACAACTACCTCAGCTCCACTGGCTACTAGTGTTTTCAGGTTGAATTCAAGGTGTCACCATTAAAGCCCTATATGACTTAGACTGGGTTACCTTAGGGACCATCTTTTTATTTTTTTATTTTTTTTAATTTATTTATTTATTTATTTATTTATTTATTTATTTATTTATTTATTTATTTATTTATTTATTTATTTATTTATTTATTTATTTATGTCAAGTACGTGTTGGTAATATACATAGATATAACATTGTTCCTATACATAAGATGGGTACTGATAAGAGGGAACATTAGGACAGGGACGGTAGGCACGCTGGTGCACTTATGCATGCCCCTCTTTTTCCAGTCTCCTCCTATCCAGTTCAATCAGACAGACTGGGTGTGCTGCAGATCCCATCAGCCAGAATGTTGACTGGCAGGAACTAAAAGATTAGCCTTCTTTTTTGTAGCCTCTACTTTGTGGAATATCCTCCCCTCAGAAGTTAAAATGGTCCCAAACCTATTAGCCTTTCCTAAGGCTTTAAACCAGTGGTGGGTTTCTACCGGTGCGGTCCACTCTATAGCACCGGTAGCGGCCCGCTGGTGACGTCACAGTACTGGTGCGGTCGGTTGCCGGTGCCTGGGTGCCGCCATTTTTTTTAAAAAATAATTTTTTTTTATTTTCTTCTGCGCATGCCCAGAAGCCGAGCTTTCGGCACTGCGCATGCGCTGCCTTCCTACCCCACAGTGAGTCCAAGCAGGGGAGGATGGCTGAGGGAGCGCGTGAGACACTGAAAGAACTGGCAGCAGAAGCTATCTCCATTCCCCTCCCTTCAGCAGTCCAAGAAGCCACGAACACGCGGTGATGATCCTAGGCATTTTCGCACATTTGAGGCTTCTCGAGCTGCTGAGGGGAGAGGGAATGGCGGCAGGACCTATCTCAGTTCCCCTCCCTTCAGCAGTCTGAGAAGCCACGAACGCGCGGTGATGATCCTAGGAATTTTTGCACGTTCGAGGCTTCTGCTGAGGGGAGGGGGAACGGGCGGCAGGAGCCTAGGATCATCGAATGGGGAGAAGCATTCAGGCCGGACGGAGCCTCCTAGAAGAACTGCTGCCGTGGTCTTGCTGCTCCCGCTGCGGGGGGCTGCGTTGCGGGTGGGCAATGCCCCCCGCTTCTCCGGATGCTGCCAAGCTCCCGAGGCCCACGCCCACCCGGTCACATGGCTGGCAAGCCACACCCACAAAATAAGCCACGCCCACAGAGTGGCAGTAAAAAAATTAGGAACCCACCCCTCCTTTAAACACTTAGCTGTGTAACCAGGCCTGAGGCTCAGAATGTGTTAATGGCCACATTACTTGGTTTTACTGTTAGTTGATTAATCATCACAGCTGCTGAATGTATTTAATTTTTGGATGTTTATGTTCTTTTCAATTGTTTTAACTTTTTTTTTTTTTTTTAGAATTGTAAGCTGCCCAGTCACTTGGCTGAGATGGTCACCTACAGAAATTGAATAAATGAATAATAAATAAAGATTTAGAGAATGCCATAAATCATGTAGTCCAACAGCACAGTTCTAGCCCAGAGCATGCTGGTGGAGGCTTGCATGGGGGAACAATTACCGTACATCAAAATGGGAAGCTGAACCAAGTAATGGAAGACCTTCCCCCTTTTACATGCATAGAATGCCCTTTAAAGGAGAATGAGGTTTCAATTCCTTAGTCATGAGCACCATTGTGACATCTTTGATATACCCAAGGACACTTTATCTAAGGATTTGTATTTCAAGGAATTCCCCCATATTTGGGGATCACTTTTTGGTTTTCTTCCAATAAGTCAGAAATGGCTCCTGGCTGAGTGGAAGAAGTTTATTGTTAAGAACAGGGCATTTCTATGCATAATTGCATACATTGTAATTAAGACCTGTTTGAATGTGTGCATATGGATATAAGACTCAGGGATACTCTACATGAGATATAGAAGGTAATCAAACCTATTTTTAGAATATCTAATAATAATGATCAAATTTGAGTTTTTGAGCTCCCCCCCCCGGCTCGGAAGTTTCAGTACCCGACGTATAAGATGACCCCCGACTTTTGAGAAGATTTTCAAGGGGTAAAAAAATCATCTTATATGCCGAAACATACGGTATTTCATTAGAGTATTAGCAAAATCAGCAAAACAAATTGCCTTTCTGTACATTTTTATTGGGGACATTGTGTAATTTACAGTATTTCCTCACTCCAATTTTTGGAATTCCTCCATTCCAAGAAGTCCAATTCTTTTTATTTTTATTTATTTATTTATTTATTTTAAAAAAGGAAAGGAAAATAGAACACGGAGCAGTCTAAAATGTTGCTCGGTTTTTTTAAAAAATCAGTAGTAGCTGACAGCTGACACTTTCGGGATTTGATCAATTATATCATAAATGTACAAGAATCTAAATCTATTCTGTTCTTAAATCATCAATGTAGCCATTACAGTATTTTTCTTTTTTAATTACATACTTGTAACTATAGCAACTATAAACATAATCACTTTCAGTTCTTATGCTTCAACATGGTGATTTCCTTTCAGCAGAGAGCCGAAGAAATCATCCTTCTTTAGAACTCTGGACATTTTGTTTTCTGAATATCCCTTAATTAGTATGCCATAAGATTAAATCCAGTTGCGCATCTTTTGAAACCAAGAAGCTAAATAACTGATGTTGAGCAGATATGGGAAGAGACAAGAAGAGATGTCAGCATCTATATCTGTTGGCAGGAATTTGCTGCCATCTTCAGGCATTAGTATTAAACGATCCCCTGCATTAGAACTACTTGTCAGAAGCAGGGTTTAGTAGGCCTAGCCTCTGAAGACACTGAACCTACCTGTAAAAGGAAGCTTTTTTAAAAAATAATTTTTATTAAACATTTGCAAGATTAAAAACAATACAATACACACACAAAAAAACCACATAACATATAACACACATACATTTTCCCTCTTTACAGTGAGTTCGAACTGATATCACTAATAGCAATTACATAAAATAAGATATATTCTATTCTATTGTTACATTATTATTTACATTTACATTTACATTTTATTTACATTTTTATGTAAATAATACATAATATTACATTACATCACATGATATTACCTAATTTTTATTTCTGTTTTCCAACCAGATATACCATCTACTCCAAACTTTGTAATATTGTGATTCTTCTCTTTCATTTAACTCCATAGTTAATTTGTCCATTTCGGCGCATTCCAGAATTTTACTAATATTTTTTACTACTGATGGACAATCGACCTGTTTCCAATACTGTGCTAAAATAATTCTGGCAGCTGTCAATATGTGTAGTATTATATATTGAATTTCCTTATCCATTTTCTCCTCTAGGATACCAAGAAGGAATAACTCAGGTTTAAATTGTATTGTTTGTCCTGTTATTTCTTCAATCCATTTCTTTATTTTGCACCAAAACTTCCTTGATTTTGGACAAGTCCAAAAGGACGTTTTTTTAAAATATAAACAAAATATACTTTGTTTATTTTGTAGTGGAGATAAAAATCAAATGTGTAGCAGCTAGATATTCAGTATCATTCATTTTGCTTTTCATATTTGCTTTTATCATCCTTTTACGTTGCTGTCAACATTTCTTTTTAGCTCGTGCAACAGAAAGACTAAAATCCTAAGCCAAATCATTAAGCATCTCGCCACATTTTTCTCTCAATGCAGAGGAATTCTCAGAATATAAATCAATGACTTCAACAAGATTCCATTGAATATATAAAGTTCTTGCTTGTGTTTCAAATTACATAATGAAAGACTTTGCAGTTCTGTCACTTTTAAATTCTCGGCATGCGCATATTATAACTATTGGGATGCCAAATGCCTACCAATATAAACAAAGACTAGAGCAGTGATGGTGAATCTTTTCGGCACCGAGTGCCCAAACTGGAACACGCGTGCGTGTGAGCCCTGGAAACTCGAAAACCAGCTGGCCGGTGTGCATGCGCGCACCGGCCACCTGGTCTGGTTTTCGGCGTGTGCATGCGCACCGGCAAGTTGGTCTTCAGATTTCTGGGGCTCCGGCATGTGCGAAGATCAACTGGTGATGGTGCGCGTGCCCACAGAGAGGGCTCTATGTGCCACCTCTGGCACGCATGTCATAGGTTTGCCATCATGGGACTAGAGGGACTAAACTATTGTACATGTAAACTCTGCATTAATTCAACCTGTACCCAGCCTATGTAGATATAAAAAAAAGTCTAACAGGACACCTGAAGAACTGAGGGTTTACAGCAGTTTGTGGGGGAAACAATAAGGGGGGGAGGAAAGCCAGTCAAAATTGCAGACCTGAAACAATTTCCTAACTGTAACAATACTTCCTATAAAATGCTATTGGACTTGTATTTTAGAGATAGAATTGGAAAGTGGGAGAATGGGAAGGGAAAGAAGTTTCTGGAAGAAGTTTTACAGTACTTGTGCTGCACCATGCCTTACTTATCTGCTAGTCTTCTTGTAAACCATATGGGACTCACTTAACAACTTATGATTCTTACTTAACTATGGCAACTTGGAATGCCATAGTTGCCATCACTAAGCAATATAGCAATAACAATAGCATTTAGACTTACATATATACCACTTCACAGTGCTTTACAGCCCTCTCTAAGCAGTTTACAGAGTCAGCATATTGCCCCCAATAATCTTAGTCCTCATTTTACCAATCTTGAGACGGTAAGACTTGAACTGCCAAACTGCTGGCAGCTGGCAGTCAGCAGAAGTAGCCTGAAGTACTGCATTCTAACTACTGCGCCACCACGGCTTTTAGAGTAGGGATCATATGGTGACATGAGATCCCATTGTAAAACCAGATCACTTAGCAATGGAAATTCTGGTGCCAATTACTATCGTTAACTATGGACTACCTTTATAAATTGCAAATGTTTGACTGAATGTCAGTAAATGGACTTTCATATTATCTCATACAAGGGCCTTTAGTTAATACAGGTAGCCATATTTTAGAGACCACAGTTGGGACCAGCAATTCCGTAGTTAAATGAAGTGAATGCTAAGTGAACTATGATTGTGCTTATGATTTTACTTCAGCTTTCCTTTGCTTTATAGCCTTGAGAAACTTGTAATAGCAATAGCAATAGCACTTTACTTATATACCGCTTCATAGTGCTTTACAGCCCTCTCTAAGCAGTTTACAGAGTTCAGCATATTGCCCCCAACAATCTGGGTCCTCATTTTACCGACCTCGGAAGGATGGAAGGCTGAGTCAACCTTGAGCCTAGTGAGATTTGAACAGCTGAACTGCTGAACTAGCAGTCAGCCTGCAGTGGCTGCATTTAACCACTGCACCACTTCAGCTCTTGTACAATCCTTGTAAATACAAGGATTGGTCATAAAGTTTCTTTTCATCAACATTATAACTGCAAACAGTCACTATATGAGGCAGTCACTAACCAAGGACTATCTGTAAAGAACTTTCTAGTCCAATAGGCTAGAAAATTCAACTTTATGGTAGCAAACTCAACAGCAGCTTTGGTAAAGAACCCTAAAATAACATTTTCATTTTGACCATTATCCAGAACTAAAGACATGCAACATTCTTTTTTGACCCATTCAGCTCTAAGTTGCTGGCTAATGGCATTATTATATTAAAACCTGTGTTGATGTAACATAATGATATAACATAACACAAACATAAGCACAAAGTCAGTCAAAAAGGACTCACATGCCTATACATAAATGCACAATGCATGAGGAATAAACAGGGTGAACTAGAAATCCAAGTACATGATGGCAGATACGATATTGTTGCCATTACAGAAACTTGGTGAGATGAAACCCATGAATGGAATATACAGCTAGAGGGATTTAAATTGTTTTTTAAAAAGACCTAATAAATGATGAGGTGGAGTTGTATTATATATAAGAAATAATTACTATATCTCTATATTATATCTCTATATAATAATAAAGAAAACTGTCTTATTTATTTTTATTTATTTATTTTGTTATTCTTATATGTCTTGAATGCAATTGGGTCAAAATAAAAGGAAAAAAGAATGACATTGCTATAAGTGTATTCTATAGGCCACCCAACCAAACAGAGGAAATAGATGGATTTTTTGCTATTCAGTTAACTAAGGTATGTGGAAAGCACACCACAATAGTAATGGGGGACTTTAACTACCCTAACATCAACTGGGAGACAAACTCTGCACCTAGTGGATGATCAAACAGATTCCTGAAAACCTGGCAGATAAACTTTGTCTCCCAAAAGGTAGAGAGGGGAACTAGAGGGTCAGTCATACTGCACTTAATTTTCACTAACAGAGATGAAATTATAGAAGATGTTGAAGTTACAGTAACCTTGGGAGGTGGGGGGAGTGACCATGCAATATTGGAATCCAACATTATGCAAGCACAAGCAATAGAACAAAGTCAAACTAGAATCTTAGACTTCAAGAGAGCTGATTTCAATGAACTTAGAGAGAGCTTGAGAAGGATTCCATAGATGGGAATCCTCAAGGGGAAAATAACCCAAGAAGCTTGGGAAAGTTTGAAAAGTGAGATTACAAAAGCCCAGTCTAGCACAATTCCAGTGAAAAAGAAAAATAAGAGGTTTCAAAGAAAACCAGCATAGCTGCACAAAAAACACTGTGATAAACTGAAAGACAAAAAGGACAAGTATAAAAAGTGAAAAGAGGGGCACAGAATATCAGCAAATAGCCCAAACCTTCAAAGATGAAGTCAGGAAAGCTAAGGCTCAAAATGAACTAAGGCTTGCAACAAAAGTCCAAAATAACCAAAATAGCACCTTTCAACATATAAAAAACAAGAAAAAGGTCAGGGAAAGGATTGGTCCATTAATGGGATAAAATGACAAGAAGGTAATGACCAGCAGGGAGAAAGCAGAACTGCTTAACTTATTTTTTGCGTCTGTCTTTACACAAAAGGAAAACACTGTCCAATCTATTTAAAAAACTGTTGTAAAATGCAGATTAGGAATGTAAGTCAAAATAAGCAAGAAAATGGTATGAGAACCCCCATGGTATGAGGTGGAGCTCTCGCTTCACTATCAGGAGGCTGTGAGTTGGATCCTAGGTAGAGGCAGATATTTCTCTCTCTGGGCACACTAAGAATATATCTGCTAAAAAAAAACCTCTGCATTGGCGACAGAAAGGGCATCCGGCCAGTAAACACTCAGCTTCAGGGGTGGGTTCTACTTACCTTCCCCACCGGTTCGCATCGCGACAGAAGTGCACATTTTGCGCGTGCGCGTCACTTCCCAGAAATGACCCTCTGCACATGCGCAGTACTATAAAAAGCTTCTGCACATGCACAGAAGCAAAAAAACAAATGGCGGCGCCTATGGCACCGCCGAGAGAACCAGCTCGGAGGCGTGGCAGGGCTGGGTCACTGCCGATTCCAGCAACCCAGGCTGCCAAGTTACTACTGGTTCTATAGAACCGGTCTGAACCAGGAGGAACCCACCTCTGCTCAGCTCCATTCAGTTGCCCAGACTCCACCCGTCAAGGGATTATGGGGTTATCAAAAGGGGATGAAGTGCTGGGGAAATCAGGAGAATCAGGCAATGAAATGAATATTAAGATTTATTGCAAACTTAAGCTCTCTACAAGAATCTGAGCTACTAACAGTCAAGGGAAATCAGCCAGACTCTTGCTACAGTATTATCTATTTTGTTATTTATTTTTACAGAAAAAATTTAGGCAACATACTTGCACAATGTACTAAAAGCGACTTATAGTAATTGAGACTGTCACCCAAAGGAGTTGGTAGCATACTCTTTCTTTTTCTAATGTCCTATTTTTTTTATGGGCATGCTCATCTCTTTCTCCCATCCAGGGACCTGCCAGAGAGAAGATTCCCTTCTCTTGCAGAGGGTTTCTGAAATTAGGCTAGAAGCAACATGAAATTAGGACAGGATATGTTTTCACACTCAATTTAAAACTTCAGTTTGAAGTAGATTCACACCATCAAGCATTTCATGGTTTACTGCTTATTGATTAGGAGTAAGCCTGTGAAGAATTGATTGTGAGGAAGCATATTATTCCGCAAATTTGAGACCAAATGCTACCAAAAAAAGAGAAAGAACTATTGGGTTTAGATTGCAGAGCAAAAATTATGACATTATCTCTATTTTTAATTTATTTAAATCTTCAATATTATTTTTCAATTTTCACTGGAACCAAGGCAAAAATAATGCTGGAAGCAATCATTTTGAGCTCAGAGGTTTCTAAAGAATGGATGGCCCTCATTTGTTTATCAAGAAAATAGAAGCATGTTTCTTACCTCTGCTGCCTTGAGAATCTATTCCGAATTGTATTGGTGCCAGGACAAATGCTTCATCTCTCTTGAACACTCCAGGATTTTTTTTAAATATTTTATTTTTATACATCTCCAGTCCCCTTTAGCAAGGCAACTGGGTATTCTGACAACTTTCCTTTGACATTTGAAATGTGTTGGCGAGAATGGCCCATAAGCATCAATTTTTCAACATGAATTGCCAATTCCCTGCAGCCAGATGGTTCTTAAGAAATGGCAATGTCCTAGCCTTGGATGATCAACTGGGAAAGCAGGGAAACAGATCAACATTGAACACTTCATCAGTTGCACTAAATACAAAGTGC
Organism: Diadophis punctatus similis; assembly: GCA_023053685.1. Classification (NCBI taxonomy): domain Eukaryota; kingdom Metazoa; phylum Chordata; class Lepidosauria; order Squamata; family Dipsadidae; genus Diadophis; species Diadophis punctatus. The sequence continues at coordinate 274,551,024 of JALIGW010000001.1, read as the reverse complement.
ACAAACTACTAAGTAAGAGACTAGAAGGTGATACCTTATGTTATTTTTGTTGTAAATCCCCTGTTCCTGCAGGAGGGAGATAATCCAGAAGGATTTACAGAAGCAGAGGGTGGGCTGCATATTCCCCAATCTAACTGTAAAAGAGATACATTGTATCCATGCTGTGTTTGATCCAATTATCCTTTTACCCCAGTCTCAAATAATGTCATTACCCCTGCCCCCCTGCCCAAGAAGATGCTGTAGCATCTTGGCATTTTGGCAGTAATATTTAATTTAATTTAATTTAATTTATTGTATTTCTATGCCGCCCAATTCCCGAAGGACTCTGGGCGGCTTACAACAGGATATAGAAAATACATTTAAAAAACATCATAAAGATTAAAAAACAGTTAAAAATCACATACATACATATCATTCAAGGCCGGACCTCACAAATTGCGAGATCAACGGCCCCAAGCCTGCTGGAAAAGTCAGGTCTTCAATGCTTTCCGTAAGGCCAATAGAGTGGTGGCAGTCCGGATCTCAGGGGGTAGTTGGTTCCAGAGAGCCGGGGCAGCCACAAAGAAGGCCCTTCCCCGCGGGACCTGGAGGAGACCAACTCTGTGGGATCTTACCGGTCGCTGGGAACTATGAGGTAGAAGGCGGTCTCGAAGATAACCTGGCCCTGAGCCATGTAGGGCTTTAAAGGTAATAACCAACAACTTGAATTGAGCCCGGAGACCAATAGGAAGCCAGTGCAGCTCACGGAGGATTGGTGTAATGTGGGTGTACCTAGGTGCACACCCACAACCACTCACACGGCTGCATTCTGGACCAATTGTAGTCTCCGAACACTCTTCAGGGGTAGTAATAGCAATAGCACTTTTCTTATATACCGCTTCATAGTGCTTTACAGCACTCTCTAAGCGGTTTACAGAGTTCAGCATATTGCCCCCAACAATCTGGGTCCTCATTTTACCGACCTCGGAAGGATGGAAGGCTGAGTCAACCTTGAGCCTAGTGAGATTTGAACAGCTGAACTGTTGAACTAGCAGTCAGCCTGCAATGGTTGCATTTAACCACTGCACCACTTCAGCTCCTGGTCGAGGTTCCTATAGTCCCAAATAGGAACCTCGACGACAAACAAGCAATCATAAACTTCTCTATTACCCCCCAAGTTATGCTCAAAGTACCCCCTGAGATATATGAACACTATCTGTTCACAGCCCAGAGTGACAGCCATCTTTGATTGGCTTTTGATTTTGGATCACAAGCGAGATTCTTGAGGTAAAGTTGTATAGCAGCAATACGAAAGAGTCAGCCTGCCCAGAAATGAATAGCAAACAGCTTTTAACGGCTGCAACTAAACAGTGCACAGTGCATTAAGAATGCTGGATTTTCAAACTCTATGCTTTGCAATTACATTTCAACTAAAAATTCCTTGGTGGGACTCAGCAGGGTGTTCCAGCTTAAGCAACTTTTCTTGCTAATACAAATGAACTTTACAAACAAAGGCAGTTGGTTAGACAAACATGGTATAATTAAGTCATTAAGCAGGGTCATAGGATGCTCAGCTCAATCAATAGATTTAAAAATAGTTCAATGGTCTCCCAGCTTTCTTTCTTTTTTCAGAAAAGAATTTGGCTGTCCTTCATTCAGTCAACTATTCCTAGCAGTTACTTAGGATGAGATGTTTCTTAAATAAAATATCAAATAGTTTCAGTGAAAGTAAATTTCTTTTTATAGAACTCTCCCTCATCCATTGTGGCTAAAAAGAGCTGGCAATGAGCTTAACAAACTAGCTTAAGCAGATAGTTATTAATTCTGAAGATAAACTTAGTCAAAGGAGATAAATAGCACCAGCTTGGTAACTGAAGATATACATAAATGGGGGGAAGGGATATAGTGGTCAATCTGCCAAAGACTTAATGAGAATAATATTAATCCCTAGTTTTAACCAGAGAGCTTATAAAACAGTTAAGAGATTGTCCTACACCTTGTACTATAAAAGGCCCCAAAACCTCATTTCATGGATTACCCCCATGGCAGTAAAAGTATAGAAGTATATAACTATGGAAGTATATAACTTTTATAGTTCCTTAGAAGTAATAACTTCAAAAGTATGTGAGCTCAAGGAATCAGTGTTGATCTGAAAGAGGTTCCTACTGCATACTTTATAGTTTTTCCCCCCAAGTATTGATCAACATGCTATTTATACTTTTAAGATACACACAGTAGGGTATTGTGTCAGAGGTGGGTTCCTGCCCGTATGCTCTTACCTGTTGGTCGCCGCAGAACCGAAGAAGCCGGTGGCGTTCGTGGCACGGGGCATCCCCCGCTCGCTTTCCCCCGCCCACCTAGACGCCGCCATTTGCATTCTTTTGCCCTCTGTGCATGCGCAAAGCGTTCTGCTTGCGCAGAGGGCAAAAGAACGCAAATGGCGGCATCCAGGTGGGTGGTGGAAAGTGGGTGGGGGAAGCCCCGTGCCACGAACGCCACCGGCTTCTTCGGCTCTGCGGCGACCAACAGGTAAGAGCATACCGGCTGGAACCCACCTCTGTATTGTGTGCATCTTGCCTCAACTCAGATCCAATTTGCTCAGGGTGTGTTTGTGTGTGTGTGTGTGTTGTGTCAGAAAGGGTCCAACCTGTTCACCCCAACAAATCTCAGGAGGAACTGCCGCTCTTATGTTACACACTTCTATACTAATAACTGTAGTAATTGTCGCACTACCATGAGGAGCTGTTCACACTGTATCCTGGCAGTTAAATGAATCTCTGAACCAGGGAAGAGTGAGCGTTATCTGCTCATCAATCTGAGCAATTCATTTAGCTCAATAGTTCTCCAATTTAAGAGGCAAAGCTGCCTGTTAAGACTCCTCATCATGTGGACTATTCAGTAACTGGATGGGCAGCCAAAATTATTCATCTACAGCTTTAACATATATTTGTCAAAATTTGACATCTTTGTGCAGGAGGGATGGGTCATAAATAAGTAGAACCGCACACTAACCCTGACCAAGGTAATTCCCAATGAAAAAGGGTAGAGATTGAAAGGAGTCATAGACATTCTTATCAGCATAGGTTTCCAGTTCAAACACAATTTTCTGTGTTCTCTGGATCATTTCATTGTATGACTTCACTAAAATGCATAGGCCATAGGGCTTGGAATTAATCTTTTTAATATCTATATTCCCCTCCTATTATCTAAGTCACACATCAAAATTGAATTGCAATAATGGTACATAGAAAACAATATTGAGAACTGTACCAATGATCATCCTACAACCCTAATTATAATTAGAGGATATTTAAATGTCCAGTTAGATGCCACTAACCACATTTCTTTTCCAATGATGTCAGTGATACTACCGATTGAAAAAAGTTGAGCCTTGCCTCCCGCGAGAGGCAAAGACAAAACCTACAGTTTTACAGCTTTCTTTATAAGGCAGATTACCATCCATTTGGATTTATGCTTATGTATTGGTACCCTGGCAGAATATCGCTTCTAGAGAGGAGGACAGAAAATTCACAGTTGGTTTTTAACTGGTATCTTGTAAACAAAATGGAGCGACAATACCAGCAAGTATTGTGGGTCCAATTGGCAAAGGAAAGCTCAAGACCGTATTGTTGGAAAAATGCAGAAGAGGCCTTCATCCTACAATGGATAGACAAAGGCTAGGAGGAGGAGGAGGAGGAGGAGGAGGAGGAGGAGGAGGAGGAGGAGGAGGAGGAGGAGGAGGAGGAGGAGGAGGAGGAGGATTGTGCAATGCACTGCCTTTTCTACCAAGTCAAAAGGAGGGCCTACAAGTAGATAGCAATTATCATCCAGTAATATCAAGAATATTATTTACCAATGAGACAAAAAAAATCAGTACTACTTGATTCAGATGGAATGAAAAGTACACAAAAGCATCAGCCACATGGCTACATCTTAGAAACTCATATTGACAGCCCAGAGCTTATGAGCAATTCATCAATGAAGTGGTGAATGGAAGTGGCAAGAGGAACCTTTCCCCAGTTTCAGCTCTAGTAATTTATTTATTTATTGTTCAAATTTATATGCCGCCCAACTCCCCAAAGGTAATCAGACCAAGTAGGATTTTATGAAGAATGGTTGCAGCTCAAGAGGAAGTTCAGGAAAGTGTACAAAGTGCCTAGACTAAAGCATTCAAAGGATCATAGACTATTATATTATTGCAAAAAAAAAAGTGAGTTCCTTCTAAAGCATATAAAAATCAAAGCCATTAAGAAGGAATGGCAGCTGACTTCCGGTTCCGGATCGCTGCATCGCGGACGCTCCTCGTTGAGCGCCTTTCCTTTTCCCCGTTAAAGCCGCCAGAACAGCTGTCTGGCGGCTTGAAAGTCTCTGCCCCGGGCAAAGGGGAGAGATGAGAGCCGGACAGGTGGGGTAGAGCCCCCCCTAGTGCCCCAAGTGTCAGCCAGGGGCGCGAAAGGTGAGGGCTCCCCAGCCAGCCTGTCTCTTGCTCCGGGGACTTGGAAACCTCCGCTTTTGCGGAGCAAGATGCCGTGACCACCCGCTGCTTCGTGAATGGGATTACAACTACTTAATTGTTTAAACAAGCAGACAAAGAGAGACAGGATTTTAAAGGGCAAGTACAGATTTTTTTTTTTCTTTCAACTCCACTGCTGATTTTCACTTCGGAAGAAACTAAGTAACAGTTATTAGGCTACAACATGGCGATCGGAGAAAGTGGGAGGAGAAGTGAAAGTAACTTTCGTTTCCCTAGCAGCTTTTTTTCTTATGGAAATTTTTGATTTTGAAAGTTGGCTTTACTCTCTCTGTCTCCCGATTCTGGATTAAATAATAACTGACAATTTTTTAAAAATAAAATTCTATCTGGCTTTGGAATTTGAAAGAATTTTAAAAGAAATTTAAAAGAACTTTAACTAGAGGCTTGGCTTTTTCTTTGTTCACCACTGGAAATACTAAAATGGCTTCAAAATCTGGAAAGATGGTTTTGAATAAAAGAATGGATTATTCATCTGGTTATATTTCTAAAATGCAACTTACCACTGAGTTAACACCCCCAAAGTCTTTAACACCTGAAAATTTAATAAGTACCTTAAAGATTATGAAAGATGAACTTATTGTTGAATTTAACCAAAAAATTAGTGAAATAGATAATAAAATGCAGGCTGCTTTAAAGAATATTGACCAACAAATTAGAAATGATGTGTTGGAGGTATGTAAAGGTCTAGCAACAAATATTGAAGTTTTGGCAAACCGCATTGAAGAAAACAAACAAGTTTTGACAACTGCAGTAGAATACATAGATAAAATACAAAATGACATTGCAAATTTTGAAACAGAGGTGTTAATGACGCAATTCAGATCCATGGAATTTGCCATAAGGGTCAGGGGGTTGAAAGAAGGATTATATGAAGATTTGAAAGGAAGGATGGTGGAAGCTTTGGAGCAGGTGTCTGGACTGTCTAAAGAAGAACTAGCCAGGCAAATTGATAAAATATATAGAATCAACTCCTGGTATGCAAAACAATAACACCTACCAAGGGATATTGTAATATACTTTACTACAAGAGCCTTACGGAATAGGATTATACAGGCGACGTTTAAGAATAACCTGCAGGTGAATGGTCAGGAACTGATGATATGGAAAGAAATTCCCTCTAAAATGCTCAAAGCCAGAAAAGATTATACCTTTCTGATTGATGAATTTAAAAGGTTAAATTTACATTACAAATGGGAAGCACCAACAGGAGTTGCAGTGAAATTTCTGGGAAAAAGATATCGGCTTAATACAACAAAGAAAGCTACTGAATTTTATGTCAACGTCTTAAAGGCTGATATATCCAAGATTCCAGAGGAAAGATGTATGAAAACAAAAGAGGAGGAGGAGGGAAAGCCATCCCTTCCTCTTCAAATCGAAACAGATTTACAAAATTTAAATGATTGGCAGAGCCAGACAGATGTCTACAGTGTGGAAAAGGAGATGGAAGATCGGGGTCAGATGGGAGGCGAGCTGACAACTACAAAATTATCAAGTTACAAAAAGATGCAACCATCATCAAGATACAACAAGATGCAGTGTTGAAGTTTATTGGACAGATGGTTGCCATTATGACTGTACTTTTCTTTTTCCCTTCTTTCCTTAATTTTTTTTTCTTTTCTTTACTTCTTGCATTCTTTTTTTTTCTTTTGTTTTTTTTTGGGGGGCTTATTCAAAGTATTATTAATTCTTTTTAAAGATTTAGAACTTTTTTGAACCTAATAATTTAATACATAGTAACATTATGTTACTAATAGAGTGGTAGAATTTATGATGAAGTTTAAGGTTTTTGTATTATTATTTAGTTATTTTTTGTGTAATATCAATTTAAGTTTTATTTAATTGTGAGAAAGATTTGGAATTGTTATCTATCCAGTTATAAAATATTACAATTAGATTTAACATTTTTTTTTTGGGAGGAAGGTTATTTAAAGTTTGGAATTAGTGCTTATAATCTGATATATAGTAATAGTATGTTATTTATATACTGATTGATTTTATGATGAAGTTTAAGGTTTTTGTATTTAATACTTAGTCATCATTTATGTAATAATCATTTAATTCTTAGTTAACAGTGAAGAAATGTTGTGAAGGGTAGATGATTGAAAGGAGGAGGAAGGAATTTTTATTAGTGTACAATTTGGAGTTGAAGTTTTTAAAAAATAAGGTGGAAGTCAAAATTTTTTAATTTAATTTAAATTTATTTTATTGATATTATGCCCTGTACTCTCTCTGGGAAGTCCGGGGGGGAGGGGGGGAGGGAAAGGGGTGGGTTAGGGGGGAGAAAAATTAAAAAAAAATGTTTGTACTTTCTATTTAATGTTTAGCTATTATCTATGTAATTTTGTACTAATAAAACTTTTTGGAAAAAAAAAAAAAAAAAAAGAAGGAATGGCAGCTGGTGATCCAGTAAATCAAGAAAGCAACTCCTTTAGACTTAGAACTTAGACTTAGAATAACTTTATTGTCACTTTGGATGTGCACTTCGGCATACATTAAAATGAAATTTCATTGCATCAGTGTTTCTGGTGAATTACAGACCATAGCTCAGGGAAATCCCCAAAGACTTCAAATTCTTGTCCAAATATAGTAGAACCTCTGGTCACAAACACAACCAAATCTGATTCCGACCAAAAAATTCACAATTTTTTTTGCAGCCAATTTCCCCTTCCGCGCCATTTTTTTTTTTTTTTTTTTGTAAGCACCAAATTTCCAAAATTAGGTTCGGGTCACGACCAAATTGGTTTGTGACCAAAGTTATGGAACGAATTATGGTTGTGACTGTATGTAGTATTATTTCAGGGCCTTGTACACTAAGGCAGCCCAAAAAAACCGTTCAAGATTGTATTTTTTGATACTCTCTAAGTTTGGCCACCTGTCTTTTCTTCTGACATGGACAAGCTAATTGATTATGCCCTACCGGAACTTGAAATATGTGTGTGTTATGGAAAATGCTGGAGTACAGAGCACAACATTGTGGAGAAAGAACCTCAATCGTTAAGAGTCCAACCTTAGAAAAAAAGGAATCCCAAGAAATAAGAAAACAAACATTTTTGTAGATGTTGAGAGCAACATGACAGGAAATCAGGGGTCTGATTTGTTGGCCAGTTTGGGGAAGCTAATTAGATCCTTGTTCCCCTACTTGGGGTTATTTGTATTGTGAAGCAGGAGCAGCAGCAGAACACAGGAAAGGCCATTGTTAAGGTCCCAAGGATGCTTTTTCAAAAGGCAATTGGACTTTCTTGTTTTTCTTCGAAGATGTTCCACTTCTCCTCCAAGAAGCTTCTTCAGCTCTGACTGGATGGTGGGGAATGAAGTTCCTTCTGAGCAGTTCAGCCAACATACGTATGTTGTGTTGGCTGAATAGCTCAGGAGAATATTCATTTATCTGAAAAGCTCAGGAGGATCTTCAGCCAACACAACATCCGTGCACACTTCAAACCCAAGAATACACTAAGGCAGAAGCTTGTCCATCCCAAAGATAAAACATCCAGACACAAACTGAGCAACATGGTATATGAAGAACAATGCAGTGAGACATGTGCAGATCTGTACATTGGGGAAACAAAACAGCCACTTCATAAATGCATGGCACAACATAGGAGAATAAACCCATCAGGACAAGATTCAGCAGTCCATCTGCATTTAAAACACAAAGAAAACTCTTTTGAAAACAGCAAAGTCCACATTTTGGACAGAGAGGACTGCTAGTTTGAAAGAGGGGTCAAAGAAGCCATCTATGTCAAAGCTGAACAGCCCTCTCTCAACAGAGGGAGGGAGGGATACAACATCATCTATCTCCAGTCTACAACACAGTCCTTTCAGCAGTTCCAAGGCACCACACCCATTTGCACTACTCAAGAGACCCTGAGGACACAGATAAATTTCCAAGTGGACCCCCTAAAAGAATGCAAATGACCAGCTGTCTGCAAGGAATATAAATCCTTCCATTCCCCACCATCCAGTCAGAGCTCAAGAAGCTTCTTGTATTAGAAGCGAAAAGTCTTCAAAGAAAAACAAGTGCAGATGCCTCCTGAAAAAGCATCTTTGGGACAACCATGACCTGGATGAGTGAGAATCTCCATAGACATCCTTGTTAAGTAATCAGCCTGATTGAGGATAGATTGTAATTTCTTACCTTATTACTGTTGCAATTTCTCTGTTAGGATTGTCCTCTGAATGCACTGTGAACTGGTGAGCCAGACTTCCATTCTTTGGTTTAGATGGGTTTGTAGGCGCCTTTGTCTGGGGGCAGGGAGGGTTAATCAGGAGACTAAGCAGAGAGAGAACGTGGATTTGACTTTGGCCACATCCAGAAGATGGGGAGAAAAAAAGACAGAGCTTCCCTTTTGTTTATTAGATCTATGTTCTTTACCACTCATAGTAGATACCTCTTCTTACCTTTCTCTTCACCTATAATATTAACCAGACAGGGTATATCCTTGCTGTTTAGGAGATAGCAATAATATCAATACCTATGATAGTCAGACCCATCTAACTATAGACCCATCAGTCTTAATATATACAGTACACTATACACTAAGCATTTGAACCAGAACCCCCTAAATGGGATGGCATCTAAGGCAGAATTGGAAAAGAACAACCTTGTAAGCAGATCACTCAAATCAAATCAAAATTGGCTAATATAGGTGCATGCATATCAACTCTCTGATAGTTTCCCTTGTATGGATCCTGATTTTATTCATCCAATGGCTGCCCTCCTACAACTCTTTCCATATCTATCCTTAATATGACCAACCTTCTGATTCCGATCCCTAATTTGCCCTTATTTGCTCTGCCCATAAAAAATTTCTATGGAATTGCCTGACACAGGACACTAGTCACCCTAACTGACAGCAAGAAGTCTGCTCTCCAACTTCTCCCTTGAATCACCTGCTTTTTCAACACAAGTGTTCCTTCTTCTGAACAATTATCCAGTCAGCCCTTCCCAAGAGAACCAGCTAATTGACAGCTACATCCTACCAACAATCTCTCCATCCTCTTTTGGAACATATCAGGGTGGGCCCCAAAACAAAAAGATCCAGATTCTCTTGGATTTCTGATCAAATTTGTTACAATTTTTTTTGGCAAGAGACATGGGGGTTGGGGGAATTTACAAGTGTTTTTCTCTGCTAATCCCTGTAGTTTAGTCTGAGTTGGCAAACTCGAGGAGGAGGAGGGGGGACACGGAACTTTGCCTATTACAGCTTCCAACCTATCTGTTCAAATTGTAAAACCATTACCTCCGTTTGGGGATGTTGTATAGGTTTTGTTAGATTTTCAGCAATTTTCCTTATTAATGTATTAATTTCTATCTTCCTTTTTAAACAGCTCCCCAAACCTGGAACCAGGTTGAGATCTTCCTTATTCTTTGTCTGAATACCTTTCCCAGGGCATACATTCTTGTAAATGAGAATTTCAATGCAAGCGTAGGTCGCAATGATGAAGTCTTCTATGAACATTTCATAGAATGCCTGTCCCCTAAAGAAGTATTTGAACTGCCCTTTATGTTCAGATCCTTCAAAGATACAAAATATAGCCTAGCTGGCTTTTGTTTCTCATCTCATCTCATCAACAGGCTTCCCCTCAAATGTTACATGGCTTTGTCCAAAATGATTTCCCCAGGCAACACAAATTTGGGTGAACTCACAAGTTATCCATCATAGGTTTAATAATATCTAGAGATATGGCCCCTTGCCTTAAGCATTTTGCTATAGCCTCTAAATCGGAAAGTGATCACCTCTCCTTAACTCTCACTTGCAGTTAGGAAAGGACTAATTAGGAACCAAGGCCCATTTAAAACTGGGCCTTGGTTCCTAATTAGTCTGGGTCTGATGGAAGAGGCTTCCTATAGGATCAGATGGAATAGCCCACTTGGAAGGTAGAATAGCTTAAAGCTTCACCCATAGGAAGGAATTGCATATTTTTAAACCTTCTGTAATTTAGGGGCATACTCAGTCTAGAAACTAGGAAATTGTGAGTTTTAATCCCGCCTTAGGGCATGAAGCCACTGCATGATCTTGGGCCAGTTACCAATCACTATTTCTTTCTTTTCGTTGGGGAATAGGGCTATTAAAACAGCATTCAAAGCATCCTCAAGTTTGCTCTCAAAATCCCACTGTTGTTATTATGGGATTCCAATGAGTTTTCCACACTTAGGCTCATTCAGAGACTTAACATATTAAAAGAAAATAGCTTGACAGTGACAGACACAAGTGTTGACATACCAAACCTATTAGCTCCGCTACACTGTGTGGCATAAGTTTAAGATTCTACCTTCATGAGTGATTCTTGGATTTAGTTCCATATTTACAGAATAGAAACCACACAGACAATAGGTTTAATTATTTGGATTTTCCATGATGAGTTATTTTATTTATACACTAGGTTAAAAAAGACAAGTATTTCATCATTACAAAAAAGCTTTATCAAACTGTGTACATACAGAGGGGTTGTCAAAGCCAACCTGTCATTAATACTTTATATATGTTTGGCTAATATGAGAGATACGTACAGTAAGTTTACTCCTCTGGGTTAGTTTTCTGCAGACTTTTGGCAATGGTCAAACTCTTTTCCAACATCAGCAAATACATTTTCATAAAAAGTTGAAAGCAGTTTTGTTGTTTTGAGGCTTAGTAACGGTAAGTAAACTGGCAAGCAGGAGAGGTCATAATTTGTTAACTGGCAACTGTTAACTATTGCCAGTTACACAGAAGCAAGCAAACATGACATGAGCAGGTAACCAACAGTTTTAAGCAATAGGTTAGTCCTCCACAATTCCCTGCCACACTATGCTTGTGGCCTACTTTGGGACACAAAGAGTTTGTAACACATTGCAGACAAAATGAGACAGATGTCTTTCCAACCTACAGGTCTGTACAAAAACAGATGTTGCCGATCCTTCATGCCAGAAACAAAATACCGGTAAATACATTCCAAGACACAGAAAGCCATTTCTGAATAGTGACAGGCACTTTCTGATGAATGAAGGTGATATTCTTCTGATTGCCAAAAGCTTGCACGGTAAGGACTTGAAATGAGAGTTGTCAGAATCAAGGGATTCAGACACGGTGGCTCAGTGGCTAAGACTCTGAGCTTGTCGATCAGAAAGGTCAGCAGTTCAGCGGTTCGAATCCCTAGCGCTGCATTAACGGAGTGAGCTCCCGTTACTTGTCCCAGCTTCTGCCAACCTAGCAGTTCGAAAGCATGTAAAAATGGAAGTAGAAAAACAGGGACCACTTTTGGTGGGAAGGTAACAGCGTTCCGTGCGCCTTCGGCGTTTAGTCATGCCGGCCACATGACCATGGAATCGTCATCAGACAGCGCTGGCTCTTCGGCTTAGAAACGGAGATGAGCACCGCCCCCTAGAGTCAGGAACGACTAGCACGTATGTGCGAGGGGAACCTTTACATTTACCTTTACGGAATCAAGCCCACAGAATTGAGATTTAAGGAACATTCCCCCCAAGACTTTTTAACACTTAAAAAAAACCACATAAAAATGCTTGCCTGCAGCTGAGTGGCTGATTCATATAGCCTTCTGTTATTTACATCTTCCAGGGATGACTGTGTTCACATTTCCATTGTAAAAGAAGTTTCAGTTTTCTTTATATAGCTCCCCATTCTTGTCATTACAATGTTTGCTGAGACTATTATTAATTTATCCACTGAACCTCTAGTCAAGACTATAAGAAAGACTGAGGCTGCCTATTAACAGTCAGGTTTAGCACCAATCTAAGCCGAAGCTTCAAACACTTTTGGCAGTTATTTCCATCAGACAAAGTCCCTCTCCTGAAACTTCATCTTAATGGATTTAAAGTGCACAGAAACCACCAAATAATGTCTTCTCCCCACACCCACAACACCCCCTTCTATTGCTTCAAACATGTAAAGCTAGAAGATCTTACCTCCATATTAAATTTTACAAATTCAAACCTTTCTAGAATTTTGAAGCAGCAAACATCACATATTTTTTGCCCAATATACAATTTTGAAAGGTTACACTGTGCTTAACTATAGATACATTTTATTATAGGACGATATGCAGCATGTGCAGCAATACATTTTGTTATTATTTCATCATTTATTGAATTGGCACTTTTAACTTGAAGAAAAAGACCATTTAATACTACAGGATACAGTGCCATTTGCCTTGAAGCAATGTATTTCTGGCTACGTTTTATTTCTGTTATCACAAAGAAACTGGTAACACAAATAAAGTAGCATAAATAGGCAAACCCTTTGAGACCCCACTTTTTTTGTTTTCAATTAATTTAAAAAATAGTTCACTACCAGACTATATCCATGTAATGCCTGCAAAAGGTAATCTATATTTGCAAGACAAGCAAGACTGCTAAAAAGCAAGGGCAAATGCTAGGCAGCAATAGACTTCACAATTACATGATTTTAGATAACTCTACTATTGTCAATTTTATACAACTGGTTTTTAGAGTATAACTGTAAAAAGAGAGGTGTCAGTATCAGAGGTGGAGAAGCCCAGCAGCTCTTGCTCATAGGAGCAATGGAAAGGGATGCTGGGAGTTGTAGTTCAGCAACATCTGGAAGCCACAGATCCACATGAAGATACAATATCCAGAAAGAATAGTTCCACGCATCCTTTTTCAATTCCACCACCTCTGCAATTAAGCAACTTCAAAATTGGCTTGTTGACTGTCATACAAGCTGTTACAGGAAAAAAATATAAATAAAAGTGCCTTGTACCTGTATGCACAATCCTAGCTCATGCATGCACAAAGCTTTACAGGACTGCAATCTTTACCATGAATTCCAGGCAATCCAAAGCTATTTTCTGTGACACGCATTGAACCCAAATTAGAGGCAAAACGTCATGTTCAACATGATAATGTGTTACCTATTCTAAAACATCTGCATGAAGATTACTTGTACTACTAAAAATACACAGATACGGCCACAAAGACAGATGAGAGCATACAGTAAATACATTTTCCATCTTATGACACTTCAAGCAGGCTAACACTCTCTGGTTAGTTTAATAGTCAGTTGTGATTATGTCTGATGGAATATTTTCCTTTTTGTAGCTGCGAAATATATAGTTTGGATTTGCTTCCATCAGACCTCTTAAACCACACTTCATCATGGTTAATTGTTGTAATTATAGCACTGAAAAGGAAGACGGAAAAGAGAAATTAGTGTCCCTATACAACTGCAATATTACCCCAACCTGCATGGCAATTGATAAACAGGACTATAATTACTGGTAATAAAACTTGAAAGTATAATAGCAAATGCCTGGAAAATGAAGGAAAATTAACAGAATATTACAATACTAAAAGAATATTCAATAGTACTGCATTGGTTTGGAAATAATTCACTTTTTTAAACAGTGTTCCTTTGCCAAGAAAAAACATGTATGGATATATGACTAGATACAATAAGAGACTAAGTAAATGGGGAGCATTGATATCCTCAAAACTTTATCTGTTTTGTTGCCTATTTATAGAAATTCTACAATAACCAAAGTATAATCATTAGGTCTGCTTTATTTACAAAACAGTGGCCCAATAAGGTAAAACAGAGCAAAACTGGAAATGCTTATTTCATTTCATCTGTATTTCTTTTTCCTTGGGGTACACGTAAAAAGAGACAGAGATATGTATACTGGAGGAAGACATACTTCATGCAGATCATGAAGTATACTGCATCCAGTTTCAAGGACAATATGTAAGGCTTACAGCTATAGTTCTTTGAAAGCTAACACAAGGGCTACGGTGCACCGCATGAAGAATATTCTTCCCATTATAAACAGATGAATTGGAAAATAAAACAGGAAAAAATGGTTGAAGTGGAAATAAAAAAGGGATCGAGCTGCAAGTTTTCCATATTCTCTATTCTACCAGGATCCCTGGTGGCACAGTGGTTAAAATGCAGTATTGCCGGCTAACTCTACCCACAGCCTGGACGTCAATCCTGATGGGGCTCAAGGCTGACTCAGCCTTCCATCCTTCCAAAGTCAGTAAAATGAGGACCCAGATTTGGGGGCAATATGCAAATAATGCTTCTTCGTTGTAATCCACCCAGAGAGTGCTGCAAAGCACTTTGGGGCGGTATATAAGCCTAAATGCTGTTGCTATTGTGCTCTGGCTGATGCTACCCTAAGGATGCTTTACTCTCACCCTCACCAGCTGCACAACTGTTATGCCCAAATTAGCTACATATGCCTAAATCACTTAATACAGTTTGGGGGGGGGATCTTTGAACTGTATTCAATTTATTTTAAAAAGTCATACCTTGTAGGGCATTCATCTTTTCTATCAATACATATTGTCTGTCCACGTCCATACCATTCCCCATTATAGTAGAGTTTTCCTTCCTCAGATCGTGTGCTGTGTAGGTGTTTTTCCAACTTGACAGGTGCTGAAAAGAGGCAGTATAGACAATGGCGATGAAATGTAACAGTTGCTTTAAGAAGTTAACCAATTTCTCTCTATTTTACAACCTGTTCATACATGCATGAGTGATTTTACCTTCCGCTCTTAAGCAGAAATAGATTGCAGTGTCCTACTGAAAAGGCATCCATAAGAATAAATTTTCTTGAGTTGGCTATGTAATAGTTAGCTTGGGATCTAAACTTTTGTCTATTGCTGGCTAAATTTTATTCGTATTATAACAACGTTTAAACAGATTTATTTATTTTTTTATAAACACATTTATTGATTGATTTGACCTGGCTCACATCAACTCTTCTCAACTTTCCAAAATAACAAAAAATGTCCTCAAATCATCAAGGGCATGAATCGGTTTCCCTTTATTGTCTTTATATTTAAACCTTACATTCAGCTAGTTGCCAGGAACTGCAGGCTAGCTTTTAGGGTGGGAAACAGAGTGGGAAGGAAGCCATTGTGGATATTGGTACTCTACAGGAGAAATATCAACAACCTCAGATATGCAGATGATACCACTGTAATGGCAGAAAGTGAAGAGGAACTAAAGAGCCTCTTGATGCAGGTGAAGAAGGAGAGTGCAAAAGTTGGCTTGAAACTCAACATTAAGAAAACTAAGATCATGGCATCCAACCCTCTCAATTCCTGGCAAATAGATGGGGAAGAAATGGAGGTAGTGACAGGTTTTATTTTCCTGGGCTCCAAGATCACTGCAGATGGGAACTGCAGCCAAGAAATTAAAAGACGCTTGATCCTGGGGAGGAAAGCTATGACAAATCTAGACAGCATACTAAACAGCAGAGACATCACCCTGCCAACAAAAAGTGTGTATAGTCAAGACTATGGTTTTCCCAGTTGCAATGTATGGCTGTGAAAGTTGAGCCTTAAGAAAGGCTGAGCACCAAAGAATTGAGGCCTTTGAACTATGGTGCTGGAGAAGACTCCTGCGAATCCCCTGGACTGCAAGGCAATCAAACCGGTCAATCCTAGAGGAGATCAACCCTGACTGCTCTTTAGAAAGCCAGATCCTGAAGATGAAACTCAAATACTTTGGCCACCTAATGAGAAGGACTCACTGGAGAAGAGCCTAATGCTGGGAAAGATTGAGGGCAAAAGAAGAAGGGGATGACAGAGAATGAGGTGGATGGATGGAGTCACTGAAGCAGTAGGCTTGAGCTTAAATGGACTCAGGGGGATGGTAGAGGACAGGAAGGCCTGGAGGAACGTTGTCCATGGGATCGTGATGGGTCGGACACGACTTTGCAACTAACAACAACAAAGGACAACAGCAGAAAACAGGGGAATTGACTGCATCATCAGTGAATTCATGGTCACAATGCCTCTGCTTTTCAGCAGCAGTGGAGTAGGGCATGGTAGTTGCAATTGGCTACTCTATGAATTAACTGCAAAAGAGTAAAGTAAGTTGCCTTACGTTCTGCTTTCACTCTATGTGGTCCCAACGTAGCCATTGCCTGAAATTTTAAAAAAAAGTTTTCATTTTTTTAAAAAAAGTCATTCTTTAGCAAGCTATTTTTAAAAGAAATTTCATTCTAAAGAACAATTTCATGACAACTCCTGTGAAAAAAAAAATGGAAACATAGACAAATTATTCTGAAGAAGTGTGTATATTGCAATTGGATAGCGTAGTGATTAGAGCCCTGGCCTTTGATGTGGGAGCTTGAATCTCAGTTGGTACTTCTCTTACCAGTAGAGGTCCTTGGGCAAAGACTTCCCCAACCTTTCACCTGCCTACCTCAGGATATGGGTGATATGACCCAAGAAAGTCATGCCAGCTCAGATATCCCCCAGATTAATAAGGTCTGCACCAGATGTTGCAGAACCAGGACAATCTGATGAAAAGTGGACTACTGGAATAAACCATACACGGACAAGATAGGAGAACCTGGAATTCTACTACAACAGTAGACCGAATGAAAGCGGATGATTATGCTAGATGATTATTTTCTTTCTTGTTTCAAATACAGTAGTACTTCGGTACTCAACTGCTTCAAAACTTGTTGAATTTGGTACTCAAAGCATTTTGACATGAAAATATTGTCTGGGTATTCATTGTTTGTGTGGTACTCGATGCGCTGCAATAGGAAAAGGGGGATGGCTGCAGAGAGCGGACAGGAAATCAACCATGCTGGAAAGGTTGCTGCAAAAGGAAGAGGGGAACAACCACAGAGGGTAGACAGGAAGTTGGCTCTGCTGGGAAGGTAGATGATATAGGAAAAGGGACAGACAGGATGTCGAGCCCCGGCCCGAGGCTCACCATACCTAGGGGGGGTGCCATGGGGGGGTGCCATGGGGAGAGGGGTGCTGACATTTGACAGCGCCAAACGGCCAAGGCGTTCCCCACACCTGCATCACCCAGCTGATCAGTCCCGGCAGCCTTCTACAGCAGCCATGTGCCACCCGGTGGGTCGTTCCGGGCGGTGAGGAGAATCGTTGCAGCCAGATGGATGTCAGCCCAGGCAGCTACAACGGCGGCTGGATAATTACAGCCCCAACGTCGCTGGCCGCTGGATGGTGGTTACCGGTGGGTGTGGGCAGCCAGATGGACATGGGGTGGCGTCCAGAGCCTTGAAAAGGCACTGGGAGGCGGACGCTCCCAGCGCTGACTTTACCAGGGATTACCTACTCGCCGAGTTCTGAGGCTCTGTTCTCTAAACAGGTCCATTTTGTGCCTTGCGCTGGGGTACCGTCGGCACGGCAGCTAGCAAAACTGTTTGTTGGCCACATCTACCAACTCCACGGAGTGCCCTGGCATATCATCTCAGATAGGGGGTGCAGTTCACCGCCAAATTCTGGCGTGACTTTTTACACCTGATAGGTTCCTCCCAAGGCTTGAGCTCAGCGTTCCACCCCAGCACCAACGGGGCATCCGAAAGAACAAATGCCATAGTGGAATGCTGAGGTGTTACGTCTCATATCAACAGAAGGACTGGGCAAGCCTCCTTCCCTTTGCGGAGTTGGCATACAATAATGCGGTGCACAGTAGCACCTGATTCACCCCCTTTTGGGTAGTGAACGGGATAGAGTTTGTGCCCATTCCAGAATGGACCCAGGATCCCCAGACCCCAGGAACCCGAAAGATGTCTGGGGGACTGTAAAAATGGCATTAAAGAAAGCGGCTGAGGTCTATAAAGTTCAGGCCAACAAAAAATGAGCAGCCCACAAACCCTTTAGGGTAGGGGACCAGGTATATCTCTCTACTAAATACCTTAAATTGAGAGTGCCATGCAAGAAGTTGGGCCCAAAGAAGCTAGGGCCTTTCCCTATCGTTCGGGTAATCAACCTCGTGACGGTGGAACTGAAGCTCCCACCCTTGCTGGGGAGGGTTCATCCCGTGTTCCACAGAAGCCTCCTGAAATCTGTGGAAGCCACTAACATTTGGCCCCTTCCTGAGCCACCAGACCCAGTGGGAATAGATTAATATGAGATAGACGGTGTATTAGACTCACGGTTAATGCAGCGGGAGCGACAAGCGAGGCAGCGGATCGGCGGCGGCCCCACATCTGATGGCGCCAAATAGCCAAGGTGTTCCCCGCCGAACCCGCACCACCCAGCTGATCGGTCATGGCAGCCTTCCACAGCGGCCACGCGCCACCCGGCGGGTCGTTCCGGGCAGTGAGGAGAACCGTTGCCGTCAAGATAGATGTCAGCCCAGGCAGCTACCACGGCGGCCGGATAATTGCAGCCCCAATGCTGCCGGATGGTGGTTACCAGTGGGCGTAGGCAGCCAGATGGACATGGGGTGGGGTCTAGAGACTTGAAAAGGCGCTGGGAGGCAGACGCTCCCAGCGCTGCCTTTACCAGGGATTTCCTACTCGCCGCGTTCTGAGGCTCCAGCCTGTTTGTGGGGATTAAAGCTGAGTTTTGCCGCGGTTTGAGTGCGTGTCCTGGCTCCCTTTGTTCCTACCAGGCCTGACCTAGAATGGCTGAGACAGGAAGTCCGTTTCAGCCAAAACAAAAGGTGATGTGGTAAGTCATGTGGTTTTTAGTACTTGTTGTGCCTCCTGGAACCAATTAACAATTATTTGTGTAAACCTCCTTGAGTCGCCATGGGCGAGTAGGTGGCAATATAAAATTTCTAAAATAAACAAACAAACATTCTGTAGGAGCAACCTATCAATCCACCATCAAACCAATCAATATGACACACCATCATATATCTCTCTTCCTACAAAATAGTTACAGGATCATCTTTTTTTTAATTTGCATAGTGTAAAAATGGACATACGACGACTTGTAAATATTTTAAAATTAGTCACTTAAAAATGTACATACCTTCCTTATTGTTGTCCAGTCTTCAAGTATATCAAGATCTTGTAGCATATACACAATATAGGGCCGTTAATATGTTAAGGAGGTTGTACTTTTTCCAAAATGGATCACATTTTTAAAAAATCTGTGTGTCATCCCCACCAAGTAGATCAAGCCAGGAATCAACTGCGTAAGAAGGCTAAGATTACTTTTTATAAATTCATGAATTATTTTCCCACATTTATTTTCAAGCACTGAGATTTAAAAGGGATGTTTTTCATTGTATAGCATATAGTAGTATATCCTTTCAAGCTGGAAGGAAAAAAAAATCTGGAAATCTTTTTCTGGAAAAAAAATCTGATCCACACAGAGATATAAAAGTCCTAAACCAGTGAAAAGAAATTTGGGGTAGATGTGTTCATAACAAGATGTCAGCACCAATCTCCTTATTACTCTATGGATGACAATATTTAGAGGGGTTAATATTATTATACTATATTGTTCACACTAGACATATAATATAGTAACTACAGTGATCAAATTTATCCTTAGGCTCTATTAAAATATAATGCTCATGATTTTGTCATAGTCTTCAAACTACCATCCTATGTTTCCTCACACGTTTTAGGAAAGGTGACAAATAAGCAACAATGTAACTGAACTGACTATACTCAGTAGTTAAGTTATAAAAATGAGAGCTAATTTTGTGTGGTGGGTAAAGTAGCAGGCTAGAAACCAGGAGTCTATGAGTTCTAGTCCGCAAGTCAGCTGGGTGACCTTGTTACAATCACTCTCTCTGTCTAGAAATAACTGAATGGCAAAGCGTTCTGAAATCTTGCCAAAAATCCTTGCAGGGACTAGTCCAGGCAGGCATCAAAAGTCAACATTGATTCGAAGGCACCAAAGGAAAAAAAAAAGTTAAACTGATAAACATTCTTGATTTGTAACAGAAAGGCAGGGAGAGATAGGTTGAACGGTGTTGATGCAAACTAAAATTAATTTGATTTTCTTTTTCTTTAGCCTTATCTCCTGCGTTTAATTAATTTTGCTTACTGTTTCTTACTCTTTTTCAACGCTTTGCACAATGTTGCTTATTCCAAAATAGAATAGCATGATGAATGTATGTTTATGGCAGCTGCTAAAGGATATCTGACACAACAACAGGTTTCTTCTTCTCTGGACTAAATAGATCCTTTCTTTTTTTCCTAGATTGAAGTTCATCATTCCATAACTCTAAGAAAGAGGGAGAAAAATGTTGCAATTACACCTTTTTAATCCCACAGTTCATAGGTTAAGCCCTTCTAAAAAGACAAATTTCTACATTTGGGGGAAAAATCAGATTCATTTAAGAAATTATTAGGACTAAAACAGTAAGAAACAAAGTTACCCAAACCACGACAAGTGTGTTTATTTTCCCTTATTCCATCACTACACTTTCTTCCTCTCTTTCAAAAACTACCCACCTTCAAATAGGTCAGGGGTTCAGAGAATGGTGAATCATCTTTATTCATGCATCCTTTAAGTTAGGGTTCCCCAAAGTGGTCAATATCAATCCCCAAGGATCAATGAGATTATCCAGGGGGCTATCATTGTTACTGATACTATCATTAGTGAAAGTAGTACTTATTAAGTTATTTTCATATAATAAATATTTGAGGGTCAATGAAGAATCTGAAATTTCATGAAAGGGTCAATGAGCTGAAGAGATTGGGGACCCCTGTTTTAGGTTAATTTTAAGTACCAGAAGGCATCAGAGAACAAACTTGAGGCTTCATTAAGAGGCATGAGCTAGCTCAATTTTTCTCAGCCACATCAAGTTTAAGATGGGTAAACTTCAACATTCAGCATGCTAGCTGGGGAATTCTGGGAGTTGACGTCCACTCATCTTAAAGTTGCTGAGGTGGAAAAACAATGATCTGTTCCAATTTTTGAGGTAGAATGTACAAGCAGAAGTAAATCTAAAAACATAACTTAAGACTCTTAATTCTTCTCAATTTGTTTTGTAGACAAAATAGAAGCTCCGAAGATAAACCAAGTAAGTGTTATAATTCACTGCAATCTTTATTACACAGATTCTAATTAATTTGGGTAGTGACTCATTCATTCAAGCTTTATCTGTTGAATAGTAATTTACCTGAGGTAATGTCAATACTATGTCGGTCTTCTTCAAGTCGTCTGATTTTCTCTTCTAGTTCACTCTGAACAGTATCAAACAACAAGAGCTTTTCACTCTGAAAGGAAAAATTAATAGGGTATTCACACTGAAAGGTCATCAACAGTTATTCACAAATACTGTAGAGATGTTCTCTTTTCACAGAAATTCCAAGTATATGTCATAACAAGCATTAAAAGGGATTTTCTTGTCCCAAGTAGCATTTAAACTCCATAAAATAAAAAATGTCTAATTTCATAAGTATGGAAAATGAAAATCCACTGAATAAATACAATAAGAACAAAAAAGGAGAAGTGCATGCAATTCCAGTAAAACAGATTCCCTAAACACATTACACTTAGAAAACAAAGAATTCCACTTTTTAAAAATTGTTTTATAATTTGTAGCTACTTTAAATAAAGGCTAGACAAAATAAAGTAGACCCTGAAGTTTTCTAAACCCCATTTATATGCAAAAACAATCCAGATGGCAAACTTTTATATCTGTTACACTCATCCAGATCTGTTTTGCCCAGTAATGATCAGCCTTGCCTCAAGACAGTTTTGGCCACTGCAAGCAGGAATTTGATATTCATATTTTTAAAAGTTCATATAAAATGTAATGCTGATGCACTGATATTTCTGACGTTATTTGAACAAAAATCCATATGACATGTTCAACATTCGGCCTGGGGCTACTCGCCATTGACAAAACCCTCTGTTTCCATGCTTGTTTGAATCTGTGCTGTACATCTTCAAATGATTAGGGACTGTATGAGACATAATGTAATGGCATGTGGGGATGATCTTGGGAGACAGAGGGAAGAGCCAAAACCAGGGGAAAAAGTTGGATAAGAGGCAGCTTAGCTTGCAGAAGGAATGTGGGCATGGAAAATGTCCCTGGAGGGACTCTACCTTGTTTCTTGGGCTATAAAGGCAAGGGGGAGAGAAGAAATGTATTTTCATACTTGCAGGCTTCTGTTAATGCAGTGCTTCTCAATTATTTTCTGTTACGCCCCCCTTAGGAAGAAGTAAACATTTCGCGCGCCCCCAACTCTCCGCAAGGGGATCTCTTCAGCCCTGGCTTAATAGACATAAGGAGAGCACGAAGAGGAGCGGGAGGGAAGCTGGATTCCCAGTCCCCTTTCCTGCCTCCTCTCTAGACGCAAAAGCGTTGCGAAGTTCTAGGTTGCGAGAGAAGGGGGGGGAGGAGAACGGTCGGCCAAAGGGAAGCTGCTGCTGGCGATCGTTCCTCTGCCAGCCCGGATTTCCAAAAAGAAGAAATAAAAGATGAAGCGAAGTGCTCCCAAAAGAGCTTGCTGGCTTGGCCCAGCTGCAGCAGAGAGGTGGGTGGGGGGAAAGAGAGAGACATAGAGAAACACATACAGAGTGATACACAGAGGGGGTGAGAGACAGAAGAGACACACACAGTGATACACACAGAGAGAGAGAGGAGGATATGGGGAGAGAGATACAGAGAGATAGAGAGATAGAGAGATAGAGAGATAGAGAGATAGAGATAGATAGATAGATAGAGAGAGAGAGAGAGAGAGAGAGAGAGAGAGAGAGAGAGAGAGAGAGAGAGAGAGAGAGAGAGAGAGAGAGAGAGACTGTCTTGCGCTCATTGCTCCACCAGTCCGGCTTTCCAAAAGGAAGGGGGGGAAAACAGCTGGGGAAAAGCCCGAAAGAGAGCAAAAAAAAAGCGGCAAAAAAGCATGTTCCCCGGGGACACACGTGCCCCCCTGGCATCGCTCCGCGTCCCCCCAGGCCCCCCCCACTATTTGAGAAAAACTGTGTTAATGTAACCTTATAATAAAGTAAAATTAGTTAACCTAGGCGTGCTTCCTTGAAAGGCTCACATGGTTCATCAAATTGGCAATAAACTTGTGTCCTAATGCCTTCTCGCTTATTAGCATCAGATTCTGATTTGGAGGGAGGCTTTAAGCAGTTTCTTGGTTCATTGAAAACAAAAGGCTATGTTATCAGACATTTCATCAAAAGTAGGTGGGTATATAAAATCATGGGAAAGAAGTGAAATAATTTGATACAATTTGTCCCCGCTAAAGACTATATGTAGTCCAAGATTATTATAATATAATTGGGCTTTACTATCATAAATAGAAATCTACTAATCTTATAACTGCTGTTGGTGTTTTTGATCATTATTTTAATACTACAAAAAACATATATGCTACATAAACAACTTTGGGAGGGTGTGTGTAGAATTTACTGTTAGGCTTCATGAAAGCTCTATCCTCTTGTAAAACAATGTTTTGTTTCATTCATTCCTTCCTTCATTCCTTCATTCCTTCATTCCTACATACATACATACACACACACACACACACACACACACATATATAATTTCTATCTCGGCAAATGACACTGAGCAGCTCACAATTCAGAAACATACATTACAATTAAATTCTTAAAAACATTTAAAAAATAAAAACAGTAAAACCATTAAAACACTAAAATATTAGTTATATAGTTTTAATTATAGCTGTGTGCCTAAATTTTTTAGAAAAAATCAAATTCAATTCATTGCTCTGATCTTATTTAATAATACTAAACAAGTTTATAAACAAATTGAAATAAATAATACTTGAATTTTTTTTTCTTCCTGAGTATGCAGTTAATATGCCAGATCACAGAAGTGTTTCTTGAAACTAAAACTGCACATAAAATATGCAAAAATGTGGTTCAGGTGATGTTATAAAGCTGATACATATCTTAAAATAGCCTGGGTATAATTTATGCAGGATGTATATTATCTCTTAAGTATGCAAAAGCTAGAGCCAACTGATTCATTATAGGCTTTCAACATAACTGCAAAAACATAATAAAAAAACTTTAAGCAAGAATTTCACAAGAACAATTAGTAAGACCGACAAAGCTGTCAAGATATTTTAAAGCAACCTGACTTTTTTTGTAGATAAAGTATATAATAAAATTTGTAAGTATATAATATTTTCAAATTGTTCTTCAACTATATAGCTTAGTGTAGTGAGTTTATTACCTCAGAACTAAGTACAATCAATTACAGATTAAAACATTTCCAGCTCAAAACAGTACCTCACAATGCTGTCGGGAAGCCTGAATTTCACATTCATACTTGTTTTTCACGGATTCCAAGCAGAGTTCTCTGTAGATACCTACAAATAAACATTCGTTTAATATTAATAGGAGAAGGGCATCATGGAATGTATTTCCAAGCCATTCTGAAAATTCCCTACAGGCAACAGTGGGATTTATAAAAAAGATTTGCTTTACCATTTGTGCAAAGCCTAAATTAATTTTAATCCCAATCCAAGGAGATATCTGCCCTGGCTTTACAAGGCTCAAGTGCTGCTTTGAAAATTATAAATCTTAACATTATCTGTAAGAGTATTTGCTATTTTACAGAAGACTTATAGAATTTGAACACTGGTTGAATTAATATTATACTATTATTAGACTTGCCCAGTGAACATTAATTCAGACCAGCAAGATGGGCAGCCATTAAAGTTTAAAGCTGTGGTGGCGCAGTGGTTAGAATGCAGTATTGCAGGCTAATTCTGCCGACTGCCAAGAGTTTGATCCTGACGGGTTCGAGGTTGACTCAGCCTTCCATCCTTCCAAGATCAGTAAAATGAGGACCCAGATTGTTGTTGGGGGCAATATGCTGACTCTGTAAACCGCTTATAGAGGGCTGTAAAGCATTATGAAGTGGTATATAAGTCTAAGCGCTCCTGCTATGCTATTGAATGGAGGAAACACTTCCTTGTAGAAAGCAAATAAGAAATCAGCCATTGATCCCTGCCTGCTATACACCTGGTAGGCAGTAAAAATAAAACAAAACCAATCCACTGGGTTTTTGTTTTGTTTTTTTGAGTGAAGAAATAGGAAACAGACTGGATAGAAGGGAGAAATGGCATTTTCTGTTTGCAAAACAGACACATATTCTTAGGGGGTGGGGGTAGAGTTTGATGAGAAAAACCTTGGAGTTTCTAGAGCCAACACAAACAAATTTCCTTGCCCAGCTTCTGAGCTGTCATTCAAGAATATATTTTCTTCTTGCATCTTGCCTCAACTGTAACAAAATAGTATATAAAAGTAATACTTTGTATAAAGTATAAAAACTTTATTATGATTTAGCAACAATGTATAAGCAGATATGTGGCAGCCAACAAGATATAACAATTTCCTGCTCAATTTACAGGTAGTCCTCGGCTTACAACCATTCATTTAGTGACCGTTTGAAGTGAAAACGGTGAAAAAAGTGACAATAATTTCTCACACTTATGACGGTTGCAGCATTCCCATGGTCAAATGATCAAAATTCAGGCGCTTGGCAACTGGAGTGTATTTATGATGGTTACAGTGCCGCAGGGGCACCTGAACATCTTTTGAGACCTTCTGACAAGCAAAGACAATGGGGAAGCCAGATTCACTTAACAACCATGTCATTAACTTAACAGTGATTCATTTAACAACTGTGGCAAGAATGGTCGTAAAATGGGGCAAAACTCACTTAACAATTGTCTTGCTTAGCAACAGAAATTTTGGGCTCAATTGTGATCGTAAGTCAAGGATTACCTGTAGTCGACTGCAAAAAATATTTTGCAAATCTATGATCATTAAGGTGAGTTCCATCTAGCCTTTCAACAGCATAGAATAACAGAGTTGGAAGGGACCTTGGAGGTTTTATAGTCCAACCCACTGCTTAGGCAGGAAACCCTACACTACTTCAGACAAATGGTTATCCAACATCTTCTTAAAAACTTCCAGTGTTGGAGCATTCACAACTTCTGGAGGCAAGCTGTCCCACTGATTAATTGTTCTAACTGTCAGGAAATTTCTCCTTAGTTCTAAGTTGCTTCTCTCCTTGTTTAGTTTCCACCCATTGCTTCTTGTTCTACCCTCAGGTGCTTTGGAGAATAGTTTGACTCCCTCTTATTTGTGGCAGCCTCTGAGATATTGGAACACTGCTATCATGTCTCCCCTGGTCCTTCTTTTCATTAAACTAGACATATCCAGTTCCTGCAACCCTTCTTCATATGTTTTAGCCTCCAGTCCCCTAATCATCATTGTTGCTCTTCTCTGGACTTTCTAGTGTCTCAACATCCTTTATGCATCGTGGTGACCAAAACTGAATGCAGTATTCCAAGTGTGGCCTTACCAAGGCATTATAAAGTGGTATTAACACTTCGCGTGATCTTGATTCTATCCCTCTGTTTATGCAGCCTAGAACTGTGTTGGCTTTTTTGGCAGCTGCTGCACACTGCTGGCTCATATTTAAATGGTTGTCCACTAGGACTCCAAGGTCCCTCTCATCTCAGTTACTGAGTTTCCAAATTCTTGTTTTCCATTCTGGTTTGCAAATAATTCAGTGTGCAAGAAAGAGGAAGCCTCTTTGCTCAGGGTGCATACAGGAAAAGTTAATTTAAAACATTCAAAATATTGGGAAGGAGAGAAAATAAATATGTTCAATCCACATTAAATTAAAATTATGTCAAAATTATTATTACACTATATTCATTGTTCTACTTGGTCCAGATTTTTTTGTATAGTGCCTCCATACATTTCTTACATGCAAATATATTGCATAGACTTGTCCTACTATTATATACAAATGCAAATATATTGTATTGCTCTATCTTAACAAATCGGTTTTCTAAAATAGGAATAAACACATATGTTTCTTCCTTTCATATGTTGATTTCAATTATTCTAAACCATAATCTACCCTAATATCTAAAACAAAGAATTCTGTTTACCAGCCAGTCTTAAATCATTTACTGTATTTTTCGCACTATAAGACGCACCGGACCATAAGACGCACATTAGCTTTAGAGGAGGGGGGGAGGAAATCTGCCTCTGCCTCCCAGTATCCATCTGATATTCATCTGGCTAGCATCCTTGCAGCAAACAGCCTGGTCAGGTTCAGCACATTATCGCAGCCCCAGCACGTGGCTCGTCAGGGCTCCGCTCCATTGCACCCACCACCGGTCAACTGAGCTGCTGCCGGGGAACGCTGGAGCCTTCGCTGCTGAGCAGCTGATTGGCGGTTGCATCGGGATCCTGGAATACTGCCGATCAGCTGTTCTAGGCAGCAAGGATCGCCACTGCCATTTCCACCCACTTTTGGGGGGGGGGAGTGCGTCTTATAGTGCGAAAAATATGGTAATTATTCTTTAATGATTCAAGATAATAAACCAGGTTTAAACCAAAGTTCATTGTTTTGGACAGAGCAAGAAACTGGTATTTTGATACAAAACACTAAAGATGATTTATAAAGTAGTTTTTAACAGCACAATTGTAGAGCATCAGATATACTACATCTGAACCAGCCCTCTGAAGACAACAGCAGGTATAGAAGCAACTGAAAAGGAGGGCAAAATAGATTAGAGATTAATTGCTTTGTATTTTCAGAACTAGGGAAATAATCATTTTCTTTTTTCCTGAAAATTGGGTTTAACCTGTTATCAACACCCAATTCTAACTGAGATATAGCTGCCATTTTGGGACTAATTTGCAATAACAAGTTCTCATATCCTAAATATCTGGCTAGTATTTTTAAAAAACTGGTTAGCTTCTTCCTTGTCCCCTGCTTTCTGCAACATATTGATTTGAGGAAGAGATCTGAGGAATTTGTATACCACTTGAAGTGTTAATATATATTTATTTATTTAGATATTTATCTAGATTATATAGCCACCAGTCACTAGCAACTCTAGGCAGCTTACAGATAATAAAAACACAATGTAGAAAAAAAAATAAAACAGTAATAAAATAACAACCCACCCACCCCTCCTCTGTAACAACACACACTCAAACCAACCATTTAATAGGCTCCACTCTGGGTTCTCCAGGCCCACTGGCAAAACCATGTCTTCAGGGCCTTACAAAAGAGTGTCAGAGAGGGGGCCGGTCTAATTTCTGGATGGATGTTCCTGACGGTGGGAACCATTATAGAGAATTGCTAACTCATGATATGCCATACACTAAATACATACATACTGTTAGAACCCTGTTCAAATGATTGGGTGTGTTAAAATATGATTAATCCACAAATCAATGTTATGTGTATATTGCTTTAAATGCATTGTAGATTATTACTATATAAGTAAGCAAGAGAGCATGCTCAGTGTGGTTTGGTGTGGTGAGTGGTGTTTGACGGTGTGTTCCGGTTTGAAGACTCTCTGCTGCTGTACTGATGAGTAGATTACTTTATGACTGTGTGGAATTGCTATGAAGAGAAAAGTAACTATCTGTGATAGTATAGAAGTGAGTGATAGCTGTAATCTTTGTTTGTGAGTTAAAACAAAGATAGGCAAGAAGAAGAAACTTCGCATTGACTGAATAACTGTGTATGACTTGGACTTCCTATTTAACTTTGCTACTATTCAAGTAAAACTATTTTGTACATACTAAAGATATTCTGTTTATTGACTGAATAGCATTCATATCAAACTGCAACACCATTACTACAACACATTTCGCTGTGTATGTGCTTAACAGCACAATAACTCCTTAACACATACATACATACATACATACATACATAAAATACACCATTCTGTGTCATTTTGGTTGGTTTTAATAAATGTATCACCCAGCTCTGCATTTTCAAGCTTCCTCTCCAAAGGAGCAACACAACTATGATTGTTTTTGGTGAAAGATTATACACATGCATTTATTTGGGAAACAGAATCCTGTCATGAATGACCTTGCACACTACTGCTATTAAAATATAAGGTCAAAAAATATACAATAACAAAAAATTCGACCCCAATTGTTTTCAATTCAAAGGCTTCAGAAGCCCTGAAACCTTTATTAGCATTTTACTTCTACCATTGCCATGCAGTGATATAGTATACCTAACCAAGTCAACAACAACTACTTCATGGACTTACCCGCCACTTTTGTTCGGATTTGCATGTTTTCTTGCAGAGCTGCCAGTGGTTCCAAGTACTCTGGTGCCTTTCCCGCAATGACTTCCTGTAGCTTTGCATCCACTTGGCTTAATCTCTCTTTGTAAAGTCTGAATATAACAAAAATAGAGTACATTATATTAAAGCCAGGCATAGAACAGTGTATATTAATATTTCTAAGATCTTCTCAACTGGCACTAGGCATTCCTATGAAGCCCATCAGTTCAGAAGAAATTAATAATATTCAAAAACAGACTGAGATATACATTAAATTACAGTCAACTTTTTATTTAGACATTGTTTGGGCTGTATTTGAAAGTGTAAAGCACTATGTAAAGCACTATGCTGTAAAGCACTATGTAGCGGTATATAAGTCTAAGTGCTATTGCTATTGCTATTGTTCAGATACAGTGTTCAGAAATTGGTCATTCACTGAATGAGCCGTCTGGTAGAAAAGGAAAGCCTTACGGTAATTGTTATGATTCGCTGTCTTTAAGAAGGGACTAAACTTTTAAAGTAAAATTAGCTACAAGGAGAAAAAATTTAAGAGACATCACCACCACCCTTCTTCAGTAAGAAGGAATGCCTCCCGAGACAAATTCCATCTTGGGGGATGTCCCATTTGAGGAAGCAACATCTATATTTAAATCAGTGTCTTCCACATTCTTCGAATAAATCTTTATCAGCATTGCTGCTTTCAGGAAAACTAATAAAAATAAATAATCAGCAAATAATACACAACTGTAAATAAAATACAATCAAGTAGTCTGACGAGAAGATTAAGAATTTAGAGTAGTTTAAATGGGTCTAAAATAGTTAGACCCATCATTGCCATTATGTTCACATTGCTAATACAAAAAGATTAAGCAACTTCAGACTCTACAACGAAATATTTTGCAAAGGCAGGCTATGATCATGGAAGCCAGTCCTATTTACACACAGAGTAAGAATGGACAGCTCTTTATGTGAAGAAGAATGTGAAAATCTTACTTTGCCCAACACATTGAACAACTTCAATTTTCTAATTGCCCAGTCTCTTTCAAAATGAGAGCAAGCAATTTTAAAAAGCAGGATACAATTGATAAGGTAAGAAGAGGCTAACTTCTCTTCCTGCTCTCCTAAACTTTCTATGCCAGTGATGGTTAACCTTTTCAGCACCGAATGCCGAAACTGGAGCGTGTGTGTGTGCGAGAGCACTGGAACCCGGAAGAGAGCAGCTGGCCGGTGCGCATGCGCGTGATGGCCAGCTGCTCTTCCGGATTCCGTCACGCACATGTGCCGGCCAGCTGGTCTGACGTGCATGCGCACTGGCCAGCTGCTCTCTTCTGTGTTCCAGTGTGCCAGCTGGTCTTCACATGAAGACCAGCTGGCCAGCACGCATGCGCACACAGGAACATTTAATCTCTCCCAGTGGTACAGCCGACAAAGCGAGGAGAACCCGTGTCTGAGGTTAATACATCTACCTAATATGCAAGCAGGTTCAAATCCCAGAAGGGTATGGCTAACTGATGAGACTAAATAGCTTGAAATAGATCTATACTAGTCTCCCTTTATTTCTTTGTCGGTAAATATAAATTTAAAATAGTTTGTCGCGAAAGCGACTTGCCTGCGAAGGCTCCTGGATTGGGATTCTCTGAAAAGCGAAAGGGAAGCAATATGCTCCTTCCCATATTTGGGTAGACCAGGTTGCCCTGATAGGAAAAAACACTTAAAAGTTCAAGACTACAGCTGAATTAGCATCTAAGAGAAGTTCTAGAGCATTGTTTTACTTACTGATCTTTGAGATCTGTAAACTGTTTTTCAAGATCAGACATCTCATCTAAACACTCCATTCTTCTTCTTTCACAATCTTCATCATCCATTTCTGCAATGAAAATTATACACTTTTACAAATATAACTAGTTTGTCTCTTTCAATGTACTTTACAGCTGATATTTTCATTAATAATGGCTAAAGTTTTAAATTAATTTAATAATTTAAATAAATTAATGGACTAATTATTAAATCTTCTGGAAAACAGATATAGCATATAAAATTATTTCTGTATATCTCTATACTTTGATAAATCTTATGAAAGAACTAAACTGGTAAGCATTCATTTCATCTTACAGCCAGCTATGTTATACAGGTAGCCTTTGACTCAGCTACCACTAGAAGTTATACTTACCATCCTGCTCTGAGTTATGACACCCACACATGCACCCAGGGTCACACATGTCCACATTCTGGGCACTTGGCAACCAGCTCACCTTTTTGCCAATGATAATTTCTTATGGTTCCATAATTTCATGATAATGAAATGTGGCTAGATAATATGGCTAGTTCTATAAAACAAACTCTGTACACCTACAGCAACATTTTAATTTGCTCTCTGGCAATCTATGAATCTACGCAATTCATAGATTGCATGAATAACTCTATGCCATTGCCTTAACTGATAAAGCAACCTCAAACTTTTGCTATTGTAGGCCTATAGCAACAGCAAAACTTTACTTACAAATGAAGATCCACAAAAATATTGATTCATGTATTAGATATTATGTGTCATCCCTAGCGGAAGAGCAGGGCCAACAGTTACGAGAATATTTCTTTCTTTCATTGTTGCATTCTTCCCTTTCCATCAACACCTCATCATCAACAGATAAACATTTTCTACACAACATCACTTCTTTATTTGGACAGCAAGGACCTAAACATATTAGAAAATCGATTTCATAATCTAAGCTGCACCTTTTAGCCATTCAAGATGTTCAGTATACAATTCCTATTCCATATTCATAACCTAAGAAGCTGTTTTTCCCATACTACAAATGGAAGACTGATGACAATAAATGATGCCTTTGGGCAACCCATTTAAACTGTTCGTTGTTTAGCCAAAATTTGAAATAGAAACCACCTCCTGTTGATTTACATATCACTCAAAAACAGTATCTCAAAGTATTTTTTCAATATTGTTTACACCATCAATTGCCAAGATCTGTCCCCCTACAAATTTACACAATCTCCCTTTCCCTTCTTCGGTTGTAAAAAAGCAATCAGAAGCTCATCTGAATGCTAAACTTCAATTTATACTGAAACAAGTCACAAATACTGAAATGTGTTCCATACATACCACTGTATATTTATTTTGTTAAACTAGTATTGTACTATTTTCTCAAGAGTTCAAGGTGGCCCACACACAATGGTGCCTGTCCAATCAGCATCTCTGTGAGATGGGTTAAGATGAGAAACAATGATTGGCCTAAAGACACTCAAATGACCTTTTGGGCACAAGACCGATTTCAACATTTTTCTCTGCACTGAATCAAAGATAGAACATAAAGCATGTAGAGAGCAGAAGCAGGTCTTATTCCTGACGCTTTAAAATATGATTTTACAAGTTACTCAATGGCAGCCACCTTCACCCATCCAGACTAATGGTTAATGAAGTCAAAATAATATTTGGGGGGGAATGAGAATTTATTTGAAACCAAGACAGTTCAGCTAGTTTCCATTACTCGTAAGACACTAGCACACCATTATCTGGATGTGGAATCTGTGTCAGCTGCTTATTTGAGGAAGTGCTGCTGACATGATGCCTAAAAGGCTTAGAGCCCAATAATTTGTTGAACAGCCTCCCCTGGTGTACATCAGCCCAGACTTCATGATCTTAAGGAAGTGGGTTGGATGGGTAGAAGACCTTGCACCTAGGCAATCTATCCTGTTTCTGGGAAGTAGAGTGATTGGTACATCAAGAGCAACCCAACGTGTCCATATAGTCTTGTCAGATACAAGAAATAAGAGAACTCACCCTCCCACTGTCTTTCACCTCAAAGTCTCTTCTGAAGTCCCTATAATTACTTTGTTAAATTTATATCCTTTCTTTTGCCTAATATTCCTTCTTCCAATCAATCAAATGTGTAAGGTAGCTGACAGAAAATCAGACCCAAAATTATATATATATATTAATCTTCAATATTTATTCTATAGGTTTTATGTAATTTTAAGTGTTTTATTTAATGTCTATGTCTTTAATAGTACTTGTGCTTCTTATATACCATATTTTTCGGAGTGTAAGACGCACTGGAGTATAAGATTCACCTTAGTTTTTTTTTGGGGGGGGGGAATTCTGCCTACCAGGTATTCATCTGGCTAGTCCTTAGCCTGGTCAGCTTCAGCACATTAGTTTGCTCACTGGTTTTGAGGTTGGGGATGGTGGGGGCTATGCTTCTAAAGCACAGCTGATTGTTGGAGGGAGCAGCAATTAGAAAAGCAGGCAAAGCACAGAAGATCGCTTAGCTCCTGTTTGGGCTGAAAAACAGCTTCAAAAGCACAGCTGATCCTCGGAGGGAGCTCCAGTGACTAAAGCAGGCAAAGCGGGGAAGGGGTAAGAGAAGGCAGCAGCTGTTCCAGGTAGCCATTTTGGGCACTGCGCAAGTGTTTGGGGGTGGAAAATGCAACGCCGGGAGCCCCAAAACACAAGCCATTGTCAGTGGCAATCTCTGCAGGCAGGAAGAGGACGCACGGAGGCCGAAGGGTAGGGGCCGGCAAGTGGGCGGGGCTACATTCGGAGTATAAGACACACCCAAATTTTCAGCCTCTTTTAGGAGGGAAAAAAGTGTGTCTCATACTCCGAAAAATACGGTAGCTTTTAAGTGTTTAAGAGCTTATGTCGATTAAATGGATATTTTCCCTTGACCTGTGGACATTTTTTTTATTTGAAAATTTTATTTTTGTCATCTCTATCAAATTTGTGGAGTACTGTATTAACAGGTTACACAGTATGTCCTTCTAAGTCTGTTCTAAGAGAAGCAATGTAATATACTCACAAATTTGGGCAATAAACGTATTAATGTTAACAATTAGACATTCTAATAATTTTATTGCATTAATTGTTCTTGACTTATTAAAAACCATCCCAGAGTTTTTCAAAAGTGTCTTAGACATCAATTTTATTAAGCTCTGTATAAGATACCTACTGTGGAAACCCAGTTTAATCAGTTGTTTAATTCAAGGCATCAATGAAAGTCTTTAGAACCTGGCTTTCTGTTTTGTGCGAATGCAGCCTCCAATTCCAAAGGATCTATGACTGGCTTGTGGCTGACATAATTAAGGGGTCTTTTCAGAAGTACAAAGGAAACTAAGGGGTGAATCATTCTATTTATTATATATTCGCCCATTCCTCCCTGGAAAATGCTGTTCTTAAGTCTTCCAAGAATATATGAGATTCTGTATTTAGATGCATCTTCTGTGGTATAAGTGCTGTTCCACTGTAATGACTTCTTTTCAGCAGTGGAATTAGTTCAGGGTTTCTCAACCTTGACAACTTCTGTTGACTTAAATTGCCAGAATTTCTTAGCCATCATTATCTTAAAATTGCCAAGGTTGAGAAATACTGAGTAGACACAGACCTACTAAAGCTAAAAGGATTTCCTCCAACTGCTAAGATTAGATGCCACAAAATATTACTTTAGATCTGTTTTGTAAACTAATAGAGATGACCTTGTGACCCAAAGATTAAAAAAAATATTTTCCATTCCAATAAATTGTAATAGATTTTATTCTGATCTGTCTGGATTGACACAAGAATAAAGAGCAGTTACGAAAAAGAGGAATTTTGGTGCCTCCTCACTATTGAAACTGAAGGAGGAGAAACTTGAGAGCATACTATTATACTTTTATAACTCTTAGGAATGCTGGAGAATAATATACAGAAACTGTTTTCCACATACAGAGAAGCATAAACATTAAGTGTAACTAAAGACACAATGATTGCACAAGAAACAAAAACCCTAACCTTCCCAAAGTAAGACATGAAAAGCAAGTAAGGAGCCTACCAATGTCTTTAACCAGCAGAAGCATCTCCATCTGTACTTTTTAATATGCTGCCCTGTTTTATGTTGTCCTATTGTTAGCAGCATATAGTGAAATAAAATTTTATTCCTAATTAGTGGAAAAGCATGCATGTCAACATGTAGCTGCACTAGTTGGCCTGGTCTAAGTTCATAGGGTAATGCCTGACTAGGCCTTGAATGGGAGAATTCCAGGTTGTAGAGTAGACTGAGAAATTGGGGGGGGGGGGAATCACCTTCCAAAGACCATTCACTGTAAACCTTTTCCATAGTCTTGCTAAGAAAACTGCAGGGGTCTATGAAGTCATCAGGAATCAAACCCAACTTGATTTTAAAGAAGGATGTAATGGACAGAAAAATCTCTCTGCAATAGCATCTGTGATGTGAATACATTGTGGGTGCAAGACATTCTCAGAATCCTTCCCACGGAATATATTTACTCATACTGTATTTTAGCTTAATAAAAACAAGTAACATTAATTACAGTAACTGAGTTATTGCACTTATTCCTGCAATATCTAAATATATGATATGCACTGAATATAATTTATTGATTAAATTTACATTCTATCATTCCTCCAGGATTGGTAGACCCATATTCTACACTCAGTCATGGAAGCCATAGGTATAGGATGCCTAAGATGGTAGACCCATATTCTACACTCAGTCCATAGGAGCCATAGGTATAACACCTAAGATGCTAAAATGAACAACCATATTCTGAGATGGATCATCATTAAGCTCACTATGGTTTACTTCGAAGTGTCCAAGACATACTTGGTAGAAAAACATTAAAGATAAGAATTCCATATTAGGCATATTAACTTGTGGTTTTTAAAAAAATACTTTGGACAAGCAAACATACCTAATACTTCTTCCTCCTCCTATTTTCCCAACAACCCTATGAGGTGAGGTGAGCTTTAGAGCTAGTGACCGAAGGTATTGAATAAAAGACAAATACAAGCTTTAAGTTATTGTTCTGCAGTTTGTTTTATGCTTAATTTATTTGTGCACTGAAAACATTATCATTTAACCTTAACCCTAAAGACAGGATAGAAAAATGCCTTGTGAACATTTCTCAGACAAACAAATATGGGACATTCCAAAGATTTCGGTACAGAGAGAAAAAAATAATAGAGGCTTCAACAAACTAATATTCAAGTTATATGGGCACATTCCCTGTTTGTAGAAGGCAATGGCAATACACAAAGCACTTGTTCTTTAAAGGGAAGAACAAACAGCAAGACAACAAAACTGCAGCCTTCTTACTAGTAGTTCCATCTTGCAATTTAGTCCATAAAGCCACTGGCCCAAGAATTGCCTATCTGTCTGAATGGATTTGTGGCATTCTTTTTTCTTGGTGCCACACCAAATCAACTCTTTTACAGCTTATAGAAATTCCTCCGCCCGCCTCCGCCCCCCACCCGGGGGTTGGCTGCAGACAATACACCACACCGTAGATTTATTATCATCGAATGAGGGAGGGGGAATTAGAGGCAAAAAAGAGAATAGCTCTCCCCAATGAGCCCGGGAGGAAACTTATTAGGAAAGTGAGGCCATTGCCTTGCGCCCAGGTGAGGGGGCGTAGTTGGGGGGGGGGTTTCCTAACAAGTCGCCCGCGGCGAAGGAGTGGGAGGAAATGCCGAAAGGGGCCAGAAGGGTTGCAAAAGCCGCGGAATCGCCCCGGCACACCAACAGAGCCGGACGGGACGGGGCTGAGCCCTCCCTTCTGCCCCCATCTAACCCCAAGCGAGGCAGATCCGCTCTAGCATGTGCCGCCCAGGAGCCCTTTCCCCGCTTCACCTGAGCTGTCGCCCTCCTCGGACACGGACGAGCTCTCCGATTCCTCTTCCTCGGAGCTGCTGCCCTCGTTCTCCCCGTAGTCCACCTCCATGTCATCGTGGTTGTTTTCTTTCTTCTCCCTCGAATGGACCGGCATCGCGCCCGCTCTCGGCAGACGCCCGGCGTCACCCGCTTGGAGACCCAGGACGGCAGCTTCGCCAGCCCGGCCCTCTAACGCGCCGAAGCTCCGCCCCACCGAAACCCCGCCATCCACCTTAGGGCTGCACCACTCAACCCGCCTCTCGGTCGCTCATTGGTGGGACGCCTTGCCGGCGGAGCGGGGTTTCGTAGTCGGGCGTGGTTGGTGGTGGTGGGGTATTGTTCTGTGTTGCGGAGGATTTCGGGATATGTAGTCTTTCGTGGGAAGGCTTGTAGATCCCAGTAATAGGTAGTAGAAGTAGGGCAGGAAAGGGTGGAAGAGAGGCTACTGAAAGGTCTACGTGTTTTAAACAGAGATTTGGAGCAGGGAGATTAACACTATTTTCATCTTGTTTGAAATTAAAAACAAAATTGGTGAGAGGAACAATAGCCACCGATTGATTTCTCTTCCCGGCGGGAAGCTTTCGGGTACATTCTCCTTCAAGGATTGCTGCATTTAGGTAACGTGGGGAAAGAGTACAAGTTGGGGAACGCGTGGCCGAAGACAGCATCTACTCCTCTTGCCTCTGAGACGCTCACTTTCTCTGGATTCTGTAGGTGAAAGGATTAAGCCCAATAGGGCTCCCAGAGGCCGAAGTGAGTTGCTGCAGCGTCGCATTTTGCGTCCTCACCCCGTAAC
The DNA here is from genome assembly GCA_023053685.1 of Diadophis punctatus similis. Lineage (NCBI taxonomy): Eukaryota > Metazoa > Chordata > Lepidosauria > Squamata > Dipsadidae > Diadophis > Diadophis punctatus. The sequence goes on along the minus strand of JALIGW010000001.1, from coordinate 274,513,307 downwards.
ATCCCGAGCGAAGATTTTTAAAATCACGATTTATCACTGGCAATTGGCTGGTTCGTGCCACACATTAAGGCATAAAACTATGTCTCCCTCAGAGATGTGAGGCCCAATCGCAAATGCAGAAAATTTGGGGAGTGACTGGGGGATTGTTTTTCGAGGACTCATTAACTCCTTTTTCCCCCAGCAAATTGGAAAAGAATGCTCAAAATAATTATTTTAAAACATTGTCACTTTTAGACCGAGTAAAATGATTTTTAAGATGGACTTCACTTGTCAAAATGGCAAAAGATGTTCATATAAAATAAATATAAGCCACAGTGGTTAGAATGCAGTACTGCAAGCTACTTCTGCTGACTGCTGGCTGACTGCAATTTGGCAGTTTGAATCTCACCATGCTCAAGGTTGACTCAGCCTTCCATCCATCCAAGGTGGGTAAAATGAGGATCCCGATTGTTGGGGGCAATATGCTGACTCTGTAAACCAGTGCTCCCCAACCTTTTGTCACCCTCGGCACACCATAGCCTCTCCCAAAATTCCACGGCACACCACATACAAAAATTGGATAAAAAACAAATATAATCTTCAAAATATCGTTTTGAAGAGTATAATAGTATAGGAATGTCAAATTGGGCATAACAGAATTACTTGATTTATTATTTTATTTGATAATTAGGTAGGTACTTGTAACACATCCATCAATTCATAACTCTATATTAGTATTACCTGACAACGGAAATGGATATACTTCCTAATGGAAATTAGGCCTTGGTATATAAAATGAGGCAGATGACAAACAGAATTCTACCATGATAATTTGATGTTCACAAGAGATACAGTACTTTTTTCACCAGTCTAAACAACTTGTACAACAATCTAACAACTGAATGTTACCAGATGGAATAAGATTGACCACATATTTTGCAAGTACAGATGAAGAAGTTCTGTTCAGCCAATAAAAAGAAAACATGATGCCACCAGAAGCAGAAGATGATTGAAAATTGGTGAAAACTGGCAAAAGGAAAAGGTGACAGCAACAGAAAAAAATTACCTACCTAAACACCAAATTCCTGAGAAGGGCAAGAAGTTATATCTAAATAAGTGAAGCAAACAAATGAAGAATAATAATCAAATGGGAAAACAAGCAATTTAAGAAAATTAGAGAAATCAAACAGCTTTTACACAAAGATGGTCATAATAAAAAATAAAAAAGACAAACATCTAGTGAAAAAGGAAGAGATTAAGGTTAGTTACAGAAAGACGTCCAAATAATCGATACATATGAGGACATGATCAATGAACAAGAGCCACATTTTGGAAAATTTAAATAGTTCAATGAAAAATGTTAACAGGAGTTGATGAAATAGTAGCTTGATTGATTGAAAATGAGCGCAAATGTTAGTTTTTATGTTTTTATCTGCTTTATATTGGATGTTTTATTTATTGTTATTTATTTTGAGTCCCCTTTGGGAGGAGATGGGCAGCTATATAAATTTGATTAATAAAATAATAAAGCACAAGTGTCTTATTCAATTGTCACTTTCAATGGTTTAGGTAGGGATATCGTAATACAATAGTGACTATTCTGTTTACCTGGAGGATTTTTTTTGGTCACCTCTGTAACTCGCCTATAAAAGTGAAAGTGTTCCTTTTTAGAGATTCCATTATAAACCCTCCCCCCAAAAAAGATGCCTTGTGTGTCTGGCTTTTTGAACTCCCACCTTAAGCACCTTAAACGACCCTGGGAATCAGCTGGCTTCAAGCGTCGACCTTAGCATTTTCTCCTCTCCCTTTGTGTCGGTGGGAAAAGTTGTGACTCTAAGTTAGGCAGAGGCATCGGGGCTCTTAAAGTCACCCCTTAATACGGTACATAGCTGGCGCAGTGAAGAGGCCGGGCAGGTTAAAGACCCATGCATCAGCTGGATCGGGCAGGTGAAGGGAAGGGAAATACAACCCCGCATCTTCTCACCGTTTCTCTCTAGGTCCTAGGAGTCTACAGAGAGGCGGAAGAGCTCGCTGGCTCTCACACACCTGCATAACTGGAGCAGGCGCTTCTTCCCCCGTAAGGCAGTATTGACCAGATAGCCATCCCCGTCTGCTTTCCCCCTCAGTCTATCGCACAGATTGAGAAGGAGGCGGGTTTCCATGTCTTACTCGCCACTCTTACCGAGCATGATAGGACTGAGGCAGCGAGCCATGCCCTTGGACAGGTCGTATACATAGAGCTTCAGTGAGTGCAGCGTCAGAGGGGAGTCCATGACATTGGCCGAGGAAACAGGAAGGGGAGCTTGCAGGGGGAAAAAATTCCAGACCAATTCGCCCTTCTCTGGTGAGGCCGCTGGAGAAGACAGAAGCCGAAGGGGAGCGCAGCTGGCCTAGTTGGTGCAGCTCCCGGCAGCAACCGCTATGCGGGACTAACAGAGTAACAGAAGGTGACTGAAAAGGGGCGGAGGGAGGGCGGCGAGGGGAAGGTTCGTTTCACGCACGCGTCGCCCCATAAGGTGAGATAAACCGCTTGTCACTGGGCCTCTTGTGAGGGAGCGGCGCTGAACAGTAGAAAGGCGACCAAAGAGTTTACGCAATTGTTCCATGTGGACGGCATCATTGAGGAGCTTTTGCCGCGGCACACTTGGCATGGCCTCACGGCACACCAGTGTGCCGCGGCACACCGGTTGGGGAGCACTGCTGTAAACCACTTAGAGAAGGCTGTAAAGCACTGTGAAGCAGTATATAAGTCTAAGAAAAAAACACATATTGTAGAATTCCATGTTTTCAATAATAGCATTAGTTTTAATTTGATAATCCAGGTATAGATTAATTGACATAACTGCCCTGTTTAGCAACCATTCAAATTACAATAGTGCTGAAATGATTTATGATCAGTCCTCACATTTACAACTGTCAGAGTGTCCCACAGTCATGTGATCACAGTGGTGGGTTTCTACCGGTTCGCCCCAGTTTGGGCGAACCGGTAGCAGCAGCGGCGGGAGGCTCTGCCCACCTGCACATCATCACAGATGTTCTGCACATGCGCAGAAGCGTCACGCGCATGTGCGCTCCCATTTCCGAAGCAGTAGCAAAGGTAAGTGAAATCCACCACTGCGTGATCACCATATTCTTGAGCTGCAGTCCAGAGCACCCTTGGTGGCAAGAAAGCCCATGGAAAAGAATAAATCTACAGCAATTGTAAACAAACCAATTTAAAAAAATCTCTTCTATAGTCCCTTAAAGTTGGCCTTATAACTCTTTTTATTGTTACAAATAACTCAAAGCAGCGGCCATATCCAATATATGCTGACCAATTTCCAACCACTCTGGGTAGATGACAACAATCAAAACAATTAAAATCAATAAAACATAAAAAATTAAGTATAAAAGACGGCAACTTAATGCTAGTACACCATATGAATCAACTCATTTAGAATTGTACTAATATATCTTACAATTTGAAATGAATTAACAGAAATAAACTTTAGTAGTTATGTAGGTTTTTTCCATTTAATAATTAAGCTAAGCCAATTTTGAAGGGAAAAGGTTATCACTGCCATAGGGAGACCCCAACTCATTTTTTGTTGATTTCAGAAGGATTAAAGCTTAAAAGGAGTACATATTGTACAGCCACTTGGGTGGCCGCATTCTTTACTGTGATGTGTGTGCTTAGGGCTTTAAATGGGAAGGAATTCGTAGAATAGGCAATTAAGAAGCAAAAGGAAGCAAAGGGACAGACATAGTAAAGGTAAGATCATAGATAAAAATGAATAGAACCATAAGCATTTTCGAGAAAGCCTTATAATGTATGGATGAGAAATATAATATAGATATTTATATTCAAACCCTATACATCTTAATCTGAAACTATAAGAAGTGCTATAGCACTATAATTCATTTCTCAAAAAAATATTTATATAAAGAATTGTGGTATTTTGAAGGGTGTGCTAAGACCACACACCTGTAATACTAGAGCATTATATGCAAACTTATGAACCAGTGTATGTTATTAGTTATTAAAATAAAATAGGAATATTTTAATAAATTACCATTAACTATCTTTGTAACACAAGTCTATTCTTTTCCTTCTCCTTTACCTGAAAACACAAATGGTGGTATTTAGCAATTCTTACCAACAAAGGAGCAGGGCAAGTTCCTTTTAACCAGATGCATGTGGAATTCACTGTCAGTCAATAGGTAGAGAAAAGACTACCTAGTAAAGTTTAACCCACTCCCCGCCACACACACTTGTATTTCATTACTGTATGATACATGTCTTGTCACTTGCCTATCCCCAGCAGATGCCAAACTCAATAAGTGGTACAGCCAAGTATATGAGAGAAGTAGTATATCAAACAGTGATAGCAAGAATGGTGGGCAACAGGGTGTGCCTAAATTGGGCAGAGTAGCAGATAAAGAAAAAAGAAAAATAGTTATTGCATACAAGTCCCAAGGGATGGAAAACCCAAATTTTATATTTGTTTTGCATTCAGACGACATGATGAGCTGCAAAGCTTGGTCAAATAGTAGAATGTCATGCAAATATAGATGAAAACTTGAAAAGGAATTCCTTTAGTCCTTTTGATTTTTGTGGTTAGGACAAAATTAGAATCTGTTGATTGGGGTGACAAACAGTATAGACAAAACTTCCTCAACTAAAAAAGGTTAGTTATGACAAGAAGACATATAATAGCTAGTCAAATGCTAGATTCCAAACTGAATTAAGCTTGGCCAGTATGAGACATAGGAAAACAAGTTTGTTATAGTTATTAAGGCACCAGGCTAGAAATCTGGGCGACAATGAGAGCTGGATGACTTTGAGCCAGTCATTTTCTCTCAACCCAGCCCATTTCACAGGGTGGTTGTTGTGTGGAAAATAGGAGGAAGGTGTGTTGGATATATTCACCACCTTGAGTTATTCATAAAAACAATAAAGGCGGGTCACAAATAAATAAATAAGCATTTATTCTTCCCAGGAAAGGAAATTTAAATCTTGACTAAGCAAGATTTGTACATGTCACTATTTGCCATATATAATGGCAAATTTGGTGAGTGTCGGGAACCACATTTAAACTTTCAGAGTGTTTAATGAAGCCTGAGAATTGCTCACCCAATTTCTGTCCACATTGTAGGAAGATAGAGGACTGATTATACCAGTGCAACCACATACCCTATGTTGTCTGCTGCACATTATTATGTCATTTGCTGTGTAGCAGAGAGGTTATATAGAGTGAATTCTCTCAGGTGATTTTTACATTTGGGTTTTTTTTTTAATATCTGACAAGCCTTTCTTAAAACAAAGGACCTGCCATATGATCGGAGCTCCACAGACTTGACTTGAACAAGATAAATTAAGTCTGAATATATAATCTGGACCATGGCAGCAAAGCACTTTTCTGGCTCTTTGCTGCCATCGAGTGGTCGCTCAGATTTTTTGTAAATCCTATATGGTACTTTGATCATTGACACATTATTCTAATAATAAAAATAATCCGTGCTTCAATTTTTTTTCTTTTTCTGCTAATTTTTATATATTGAATTCCGGAGTCATATCATTACACTTTTGTTAGCTGTTGTCTAAACTTTTGCACATCTAAAATAGGCAAAAGTTAGCACAGAATCATTAGTGGAAGGTACTTCCTAGGACCAAAACAGAATTCCAGACTACGCACACCACTGCTGTGAAATAACTTAATATCCGAGCTACGACATCGATCTTCGAAGAATTCCGAAAGAAAACCCCTGTTCTCTCAACTGGTTTCCACACCCCACCCACCCCGTCCAAAAGAATCCATAAAGACAAGTTATCCGATGACCTAAAAGGCAAGCGACGATCGAGGAGAGGCGAATAAACAAGTCTCCCGGTGATGACGTTCAAGGAAAGGCGTTGTCATGGGGATCTTTGCATTCGCGCCCGACGGCTGTCGTGAAAGGAGACGAACACTGAGGGCGTAGGGAAGGAGGAGGAGTAACGCGATGTTGCGCGGGGGGGAAGCCTAAAGCCATCTCCCCCCACCCTCCAGTCTCCCAGTCCTGCGCTTCGCTGGGATTGCGCCGGCCGCACCCCCTTTGCTTCGAAGCCTCGAGGCGGCGCCTCGGCTATGTAGGGAAAGCCGAATTGAGGAGGGGGGGGCGGATTTCAAGGCCGCGGCTCTCTCCTCCCGAGCTTTCGGGGGGCAGGGGGCGGGGGTCCCCGGCGGCGATTGGTGCACCAACAGCCCGAGAACCAGGAACCGCGACGACCCGTCCCCGACCGCTCGGCAGTCGGGATGTTCTCCAAGAAACCTCACGGCGATGTGCGGAAATCCACCCAGAAGGTGCTGGATACCCGCAAGGACCCACTAACCCGGCTGAAGCACCTGCGCGTGGTTATCGGTGAGGAGGGGGAAAGCGGCCTTAAGGGCTGAGGTGCGGGACCCTGGCAGGGGCTGCTCCCTCTGCGTGTCTCTCTCTGGACCAGGTTGTGTAGCCCGAGGGAAGGATCGGATCCTCTTTTGCGCAGGGAGCTCTTTCCTCTACACAGCATTTTACTTCTTTTTGAGGAGAATTATTTCACCTGACGAGGTGTCAACAATGCATTGGGGTGTGGAAAAGCAGGTGCCTTTTCTTCTCCCCCCAGATGAGCCCCAAGAAGCTCCAAAGCTTTGTTGGCATGACAACTGAGGGCAATATGGGGAGGCCAAAGGCAGGGAAGAGATACCTGAAATGAGCTGAAATCATCTGGGTTTTTTGTTTGTTTGTTTTGCAAGCTGTAGGCCCCTTGTTTACTCCCTGTTTATAGGATATGTCGAGATGAGGTAGATTCCCTGCAGTTTTTTGTCGCCACAATATTTTAATTCGACTTTCCAACATGGTAGGATGTGCTTTCCTCAACTGGATATAGGAGTTTCATTGCTGTGGTTAATGTAGTAGAAGGTCCTGTGCAGAAGGTCCTGGTTTGGGAAACTAGTGTACTGCTATGTAACTTCTAGCACCTGTTGTCTAGATTGCAGAAAACGCTGCCCTGCTTTGTGATGCTTCAGACATCTAAAAAGAGAAAGGGATACTGTTTGATCTGAATTGTTTGGCTTTTGTGTAGTTGCATGAAGTGACCACCTGGGTAGTCCCTTATACTGAAATTTGTGTGTCTTTATTTCTCTTTGTTGTTCCGTTTAATGAACAGTTTACTGTTTGTTTGTTTTTTGGTCTCTGTTTCAATTTCCAGAGAGGCTGCTGTGTTATGCTGTTGGGTCAGACAAGAATATTTTGACATCTTAGAGACAAATACATTTACCAAAACTTTGGCTTCAGTGGCATGGAATCTACTTAATCTTGATTCTTCTATTTACAGAATCATAGAATTCTGGGAGTGGGAGGAGTATTGTGACTTTGCCTTATAAGGATTTATAAACTATAATTATTCTAAATAGATAAGGAATAGGAGAAAGTTGCCTCATAAAGCATTTGATTGTTGGTACAACAAGTAATTAATGCTTCAGATAAGCTTTCAGATAAAATGTTTGCCATTATTATCTGGAGATTCCAGTAGCTGGTGTTAGAATTTTTGGAGTACAAAGCATATGATCTGCTATTGGATTATAACATTTCCTGTAATGTTACATGAATGTCATTGCCAAGAATAATTATGAATTATTTTATTAATAATTAATAATTAGACAGGCCAATTCTTTATCTGACTGTTTTATTGTCTAAATGTAGTTTTGTCAGTCCAATTAAACTTACATACTGTATCATACAAACTCTGAAATGATTTGGCTTTTAGATTTGATGGTAAAAGTAGAACCTTTACTTGCAATAGCATTGCATTCTATGACTTGAATGAAATAAATTGTTTACTGAATTTCTTGTTAACTTTAAAATGTATTTCTGCAGATTCCATTTTTAAGAATAATGCTTTATAAAATTAATATAATTAAAACAATACATGTAGAAATATGTATGTTTTTGAGGTCAATAATTAATTCAGTTTTCTCCATGTTAGGACCTTTATTATGTGGATAAATTAGCACCAAAGTTGAGGGAAATGTCCTTACTACAGTTTAGGGATGGATATATACCATACTTATTTCTCATGACTTTTAATGCCATTATTAATATTTTGCATTATAAATCTATTATTACTTATACATATTTTTGAATAAATATTAGTGATGCTTTTGCTGTATATTGTAAACAGCTAAGGCCATTCAGTGTGTGTGTGTTTGTTTGTGTGTGTAAGGTTTACATTTTATAAATAATTAAAAAAAGAGGCAATATGTTTAACAGAGGCATTCCCTAGGGCAAATTTTATTTATAAAGTATACCATTCAGATAAGCCAAGTTGCTGTATTAATTTTAATATGCAATCTAATTTATTATGTTAGTCATTTAATAATATGTATTATTTATAAAATCAAACACAAAAAGAATATAGCAATTAGCAATATAAGATCCCTATCACATGGACATTAGATGTATTTCTTTTAGGAAAGTGATCACAAAGCAGAGCCACTAATGGAAAAGCTTTCCTTTCCATACCAGTTCTTCAGATTACCATTTGAGGTGCCTCTGGAGTCTTAAGGAATAGACATATGGAATAAGGCATTCCTCTAACTCTGAAATTTGAAACCAAGTAGACATCATGTAGAAGCTTCTCCTGTTTCTTATTTTTAACAAAATCTTCAATACTCTGGCCATCAAGTTTCAATATATAGGTAGTCTTCATTCAGTAACTGCCTCGCTTAGAAACCATTCTTAGTTGCTGATGAGAATGTACCATTATTACCAGTCCTTGCATTTATGACCTTCACAGATCTGTAAAGCAAAAGATAGCCAAAATAAGATTATAAGTTAGTTACGTTTTCACTTAGCGACCACTTTTCTTACTAGTAAAGTTGCCAGTACTAATTGTGGTCGCTAAATGAGGATTACCTCTTTGTGTGTGTGTGTGTGTGTGTGTCACACCCACACCCACACCAATAAATGCAAATATTTAAGAACCTCTGTTAAATTTATTTACAATTTTGGAAAGCTCTCAAAACTTGGTTTTGCCATTGAGCCTGGGGATCCCATGGAAGCATGGAGTTTATTAAATGGCTGGTATAAATTTAGACTCTTCCCTGTCTTTTTGTTATTCTATTATTAGCTGTTTTTAATAGGTTTATTGGTTGAATTGTAATGAGAGCCAGTTTGTGTAGTAGTTAAAGCATCAGGTTAGAAACTGAAGGATTGTGAGTTCTAATTCCACCTTGGGCACAAAACCAGCTGGGTGACCTTGGGCCACTCACTTTTTCTTAGCCCTAGGAAGAAGGCAATGACAAAAAAAATTCTTTAAAAACTTGTCAAGAAAACTGTAGCAATTTGTCCAGGCAATCTCTTAAGAATCTGACCCAACTAAAAAAAAAAGGTTTTATGTTGATTGTTTAGTTCCACTTTAAATACACTGCTTAGAGTCATATGTAATTGAGATGGGCAGCTATACAAATGCAATAAAAGTATAAATAAGAAACAATAGAAGCTGGCATAACCTCTGCATGGTACAGAATAAAACATGACAGCTCCAAATTTGAATACATACCGTACTTGTTATTTATATTTAGTTTAAAGATTCAAAATAAGAAAAACGTACATATGACAGATATATTCTGAATGAATTTTAGTTCTTGAGCTTGTTTAAAATAATTATTTGATGGAATTAAAAGATATCCCAGTAAAAGAGATTTTGACAGTGGTACTGTTCTGCAGATTTATGAAAAAAACTAATGGAAAACATTTTACAATGTGGATTAGTATTTGTATTAATATGTATCTTAAGACATTTGTGCTAATATGTATTTTGGCTTACTCTTTCAGAGAGTACATGAGGCCTTGTGTTACTAGGAGCATACATTTTAAATCTTCGTACAAGGACTTGCATTATTTGCAAATGTGCAAGTTTTATTTTTTTATTTTTAAATTGTCCTGCACTTATAATAAAGCCTGTCAGAGTCACTGATATAATAACTGTTCATTCTATTTTATGAGCTACTTTTAAAACAAATCTTAACTTTTTTGCTTATATACCGTATATAGGTTAAAAAGAGAAACACATGTTCAAAGGCATTTCTTTAATTATAAAAATTCACACTGTCTAAATCATATTTACTTTTTTAGGGTAGATTTAATCTGGTAGGCAGTATATTTGAAATATTTATTAATTTGATATTTAGGTGAGTGTCTTCAGTGCTCAAATGTTTGTTAAAAATACAAATTAGCACGTTGGATAACACACTCAAGATAAATGAAACGTGCCCCCAAATTTTGTTTCCATTTAGATGATTACCAAAAAATAATTTTAAAAAGTCTAAAAGAGACAGAAGATGTAAAACCCCTGTACTGCATAAGAAATGGGTATGTCTAGCTTAATGAAAAGAAGGACTAGGGGAGATATGATAGCAGTGTTCCATTATCTCAGGGGTTGCCACAAAGAAGAGGGAGTCAAACTATTCTTCAAAGCACCTGAGGGTAGAACAAGAAGCAATGGGTGGAAACTACAAGGAGAGAAGCAACTTAGAACTAAGGAGAAATTTCCTGACAGTTAGAACAATTAATCAGTGGAACAGCTTGCCTCCAGAAGTTGTGAATGCTCCAACACTGGACGTTTTTAAGAAGATGTTGGATAACCATTTGTCTGAAGTAGTGTAGGGTTTCCTGCCTAAGCAGGGGGTTGGACTAGAAGACCTCCAAGGTCCCATCCAACTCTGTTATTATTATTATAAATAAAAACTATAGTTCTGAATATGGAAATTCCATAAGACGTTTATAGGAGAAATATCTATTCTGATTTTATTAATTGTGATGTTCCTTTTGCTGAGGAATTATGTGCTCACGGGTACCACTTTAAAAACAATCAGGTTAATACATCAAACTTATATTTTAAAGCATATAGAGAATGAAATAAAACTATTTAAGACAGTCCTGCCAAACAATATTGTCGCCTTTTTAATATTAGTAAAGATAGAGTTAATATAACCTTCCTACAGTGAGCCAAAATTTAGTCAGATTTTTGTCACAGAAAATGTCCTGTCCCATCAACAAATTCTCTTGATGTTGGGGCATACTGTTATCTTGCATCATAAAATAATTTTAGCAATAGGAAACTCCGATTACATTGAATCTAGGTTCAGTTACATCTAATGCTAACAGTGAAGGTGAAGGTTTTCAGAAACTTTTATGTCTACACAAGCCGCCTGAATATAAACAAAGGCTTTCTATAAGTACAGTAAGAGATCTTGTTATCCTCCCGCTAGTCCTTTAATGTAAGTCTCAACCTACTATTTTGTAGTCAAGTTGCTCCATCTCTTTCTTATCTCTTCTTACAGATTCTATTTTCTCAATTAAATCTGCTTTTATCTTTGCATTTAACAAAAACTGCCATAAATAATTATAGCATACAAACTATAGCTTTTGGATGCCTTTTTTCAATCAGGCTATGTTCTTGGTAATACCACCAAGTAAAAGGCGGCAGGAGAGCTTAGAACTGAGGAAATAGCAAATTTTGAGCTGCTACCCAAGTGCCTCTTCTATAGGGATGTATAGGATATTTTTAACTTTCTTCTTCCTATCCGGCCCTGGCCGGATCTATTTTCAAAGACAATAAAAGTGGATCAGATTTGGTCCAGAAGAGTACTCCAGTTGACCAACAAACAAATAAGAGTCCTAAAGCCCCTTTAAATATTTTTGCCAATATTTCTTTGGGTTGGAAAAATAGATAAAATTCAACTTCATGTGCCATGCCCGGAGTTCACTAGGTTTCAAAAGGAAAATAAATATTGTAAAATAAATAAATAGTCCTGATTTACCTTAGTGGCAGGGCACTTTTGAGCTCCTTGGTATTGATCCTAAGGCTCAGTTAGTTCATATAACTGTAATTGAGTCTTCAAACTTTTAAGAAATTTTAATGACTGTATTTTAGGCCAAAGAAGTTGATAGTATCTTAACACCAAACATCAAATCTTAGGAAAAATGTGTTGTATCATGATTATATTATAAAATGATCTCCTCTGTAGTTATGTTTGTTATTTACCGGTATATGGTAGGAAATTGGTTTAATTTATTAATCATATTTTCAGTCAGAAGTACATAACTCAGGTCCCTGAAAATTTGCTCCCATGTGACAGAAAGGGAAATTAAAGTAAAACAAATTTTATTTGTCTTAGCCATGCCTGTTTTATCAAGAACACTCTCTTGTATGTCATCAAAGGGCAAATGAAATCTTCAGCCAGTCAAAACATGCACCTCAATTATATTCAGGTTTGGCAAAACAAGTGAACTTGATATTTAAAGTTGTTTTGCCTAGTGCCTCTTAAAGTAATAGGACTGTAGTGTGTTGCTGTTTTATCTACTAAATAATTTTACCTGGCTTATACACAATAACATATTAGGGTGGTGAGAACATGTCAGCACTGAGCTTATGATTGCTAATATCTGAAATGTGATAAGGTATGTATTAGCTTATATGTAGAAGATAAACCTATTTTTGCATATTTTCCCTAATAAATTAGTTCCTGTTGTCCTATGGAAGCCTTGTTTTATATACTGTTAAAATATACCATAGCACTTTTATAGATTTGATGATTTCTATCTGTAAAAAGTTTTTGCATTCAACATTGATAAGCTTGCTTTAAAACATTACATACATTAACATTATGTCCTACTTATTTTGCAGAGAATTCAGAATCTATTGACCTTAAGCAGTTTTTTGAATTACATTTTTCACACATATATTACGTGTTTTTTGAAAATTTTGTGACTATTGAAATAAGTCTGAAACAGAAAGGTAAGAACACAAGTTAAATATATAACCTCCATTTGTAGTTCTGGTTTTTGAAATGTATAATTTTTTGTATAAACAGGATTTATTGAAAAGGTTTACCAAAATGTTTCAGTTTACAACTATTTACTGCTATGATTAATCCTATTGATATAAATTAATAAGGCACTACTTTATGGCTGTATTAATACATATTAGTAAAACATTACTTATGATATGTGATATAAGTGTTGGATTGGTATCATGGTGGCCAGGTTCAGGTTTGTGCTCAGCTATGAAAACTTAGTGGATGATTATTAACTATTAGCTCAGCCTACCTCATGTTGATATTGTTGATATAGAGAAAAATAGGAGTGCTGTGTTCTGATTAGTCGGTTTATTATACCCTATCTTTATTTTGTACAACTCAAGGTAGTATACATAATGCTTTATCCTTTTAACCTTCAACTTCTGAAGAGAAAGCAGCATATAAATCTAACAAATACCCTGCCAATATACATTCAGTAATTAAAACCTGATAATTTGATTTTTTTTAAAAACTCTTCACTGATTTGTGAATATCAGTATGACTTCAATTTACTTGTTTACAGTTCCAATTGTCCAGACAAACAAAAGTTCATTTTTAAACTGGCTTCACTTTCATGTCAGTTTTATTTCAATACAGGTAGTCCTCGACTTATGACCACAATTGAGTTGCCCCCTATTTTATGACTTTTTTGCTTTATTGCTAAGCAAATCACTGCAGTTGTTAAGTGAATCATGTGATCACTAAACAAATCTGACTTCCCTCATTGACTTCGTTTGTTAAAAGCAGGCTGGGAAGGTCACAAATGGCAATTGCATGACCCCAGGATGTTGCAACCATTATAAGCACATGCCAGTTGCACCTGAATTTTTGATTACATGACCTTGGGGGATGCTGACATCATTATAAATGTGAGCACTGGTCGTAAGTCACTTTTTTCAGTGCCATTGTAACTTTGAATGGTCGCTGAGTGAATGGTTATAAGTTGAGCACTCTCTGTATGAACTTGTTGATCCGTCATTAAAAATTCTTATATCAATTGGGGTGGGGGGGAAGAATATTAAAGCAGATGGGTGGCAATCAAGAGTTTGCACTTCTTATTTAAAAGCCTAGTCAAAGTTTGTCAACTGAAATGGGTATGGAATTGTATGAACTGAAACTTGATTACATATGGCAAAATGGCAGATATTTTTTATCCATTTGTAGAGATTTTTGCTTTCTCATTTTACCTATGAGGTAGTGGGTAGAACAGCAAACACCAGAACCTATTTTTATAGGAGAGGATCAAATGGTTGATATGGATCAGGTCTTGCTGTTCCACCTTTTCCTCTAGATAGCTGATATAAATCTTAAACAGTATATTGTAAGAAAAATATTTTTCTGAATGGCATTCATTGTGTCATAGTACTATGCTTATTTTCATCATTTAATCTTCAGTTGCTGTAACCTACCCTTTTCTCTTCTGTTTAGGTCACAAATCTCAAAGGGAAGAACTAGATGCTATACTTTTTATTTTTGAGGTATGGATATAGAATTACTTCCACTGTACCATGAACATAATTTATTTTGGTGAACATGTGATATATTTTCTTAACTTGTAAAAACCAAGAATTTAATAATTCCATGTTTTTACACTAAGTTTTAATTAGCTTCTCTTTCTTTCTCTTCAACATTGGCAGAACTCAAATGCCAAAAAAGAGAGGGTTGTAGAGAATGTTATCTTGGGACATAGTCTAGGCAGTTTTTTTAGATGAAACAGAAACTTGTGTATTCAAAAATACTTCTGATTTACTGCTAATGGCATTATCTTCAAATTTGAACACAAATGAAATTAAATCCTAAGTACTTTATTAAAAATGTGGATATTTGCAAAGCAAATCCTATCTCTTCTATTCATAGGTTTCTTTGTATTACAATAATAGTGTGTGTATCATGCATAGAATTCTATATTCTCATAACTGTAGATAGCATATACACAATTTCTTTCCTTGCTTGCAGCTTGCTTGAAAAAGTGGAATTTTCAAATAATTTGAGTTAAACAATAAATATTGAGTAATAATTTTTGCTTTCAACATATGAAATTATTCAGATTTTTCACAAAAGAAAACTTAACTCATACTAGTCTGGACTGTCAGTTTGCTTTATCCCCATGGCAGTCATAAATACTTGTTGTAGATTGTCAGAGTTTGAGGCCTGAAAGTAGGCAGCTACAGTAGAGGTATTTGCACAATATGTTATATCATTTGTGTGCTAATATCCATATTGCATTCATACGCCTATATCACAAGTTAATTAGCTATGTCATGGCTAATTAAAAGAGCTGAAAAGAATTAATACATCATGACTAAGCATGGGACAAGAACAAACTGTAATGTGTGCATTCACAATTACCAGAGCAATTTAATGTTTCCTATGAATGAACTATAAATCTGATCATTCACAAGAGTAATATTTCTGTTATTTCAAAACATGTATTTTTTAGTTTGTGAAATGGCATTATTAGTTTTTGCAGTTTTCAAGCTATTCTGATGTTGAATACTGGAATGCAAAAAATTATTCAAGTAAAAAAGCTTAATAGAATCTAGAAAATATTTACAATGAAAAGCAGGACATACAGTAAATGTCTTAACTGAAATAATAAACAGGCAAACTAGAATAGAATAGAATAGAATAGAATAGAATAGAATAGAATAGAATAGAATAGAATAGAATAGAATAGAATAGAATAGAATAGAATAGAATTCTTTATTGGCCAAGTGTGATTGGACACACAAGGAATTTGTCTTTGGTGCATATGCTCTCAGTGTACATAAAAGAAAAGATACATTTGTCAAGAATCATGAGGTACAACACTTAATGATTGTCATAGGGTACAAATAAGCAATTAGGATACAAGCAACAAGTTACAGTCATACAGTCATAAGTGGGAGGAGATGGGTGATAGGAACCATGAGAAGACTAATAATAATAGTAATGCAGTCTTCGTGAATAGTTTGACAATGGTGAGGGAATTATTTTTTTAGCAGAGTGATGGCATTCGGGGGAAAATTGTTCTTGTGTCTAGTTGTCTTGGGTGCAGTGCTCTATAGCGTCATTTTGACAGTAGGAGTTGAAACAATTTATGTCCAGGATGCGAGGGGTCAGTAAATATTTTCACGGCCCTCTTTTTGACTTGTGCAGTATACAGGTCCTCAGTGGAAGGCAGGAAGGTAAGGTAATTGTTTTTTCTGCAGTTCTGCAGTTCTGATTATCCTCAGAAGTCTGTGTCTGTCTTGTTGGGTTACAGAACCGAACCAGACAGTTATAGAGGTGCAGATGACACCTCTATGTTTATTGGACCCGTGCCCCTCCTGGTTGGTTTCCGCCAGCAGAGAGGTGGCACGAGGCTGGATCCAGGCGGTGGTCATCGCTTCTTTGACGGAGGGATCTGTACCGCAGCCATTAAAAGTTGCGGTGGTTAGACCCCTCCTGAAGAAGCCTTCCCTGGATCCAGCGGACTTGAAGAACTTTCGTCCGGTCTCCAACTTACCTTTTTTAGGGAAAGTTGTTGAGAAGGTGGTGGCTACTCAGCTTCTGCGACTATTGGAGGAAACGGACCATCTAGACTCCTATCAGTCGGGTTTCAGGCGCGGCTGCAGTACTGAGACTGCCTTGGTCGCCCTGATGGATGATCTCTGACGAGCCCGGGATGGCGGAAATTCCTCCATCCTGGTGCTACTTGACCTCTCAGCGGCTTTCGATACCATCGACCATGGTATCCTTCTGCGTCGTCTCGGTGAGTTGGGAGTGGGAGGCACCGTTTTGCGGTGGTTCTCCTCTTATCTCACCGATAGGACGCAGTCGGTGTTAACAGGTGGGCAGAGATCGTCCCCTAGGCCCCTGTCATGCGGGGTGCCTCAGGGTTCGGTTCTCTCGCCCATCTTGTTCAACATCTACATGAAGCCGCTGGGGGAGATCATCCGGAGACATGGGGTGAGTTTCCATCAGTACGCTGACGACACCCAGCTGTACATCACCACCCCGTCTCAATTCAGTGAGGCAGCTGATGTAATGTGCCGATGCCTGGACGACGTTAGGACCTGGATGGGGAGAAACAGACTCAGACTCAACCCCGACAAGACTGAGTGGCTCTGGATATTGCCTCCTAAGGACCACGACAACGGTCCCTCCTTGGTTCTGGAGGGAGTGAAATTGACTCCCTCGGAACAGGTCCGCAATTTGGGGGTCCTCCTTGATCCACAGCTAAAATTAGAGCAACACCTTACAGCTGTGGCTAGGGAGGCCTATGCACAGGTTCGCCTGGTGTACCAATTGCGGCCATACTTGGAGAAGGAGGCTCTACTCACGGTCACTCATGCCCTTGTCACCTCTCGATTGGACTACTGCAATGCGCTCTACATGGGGCTACCCTTGAAGAGTATTCGGAGACTTCAGTTGGTGCAAAATGCAGCTGCGCGTGCTGTGGTGGGTGTGCCAAGGTACACCCACGATACACCTATACTCCGCCAGCTGCATTGGCTGCCCATCGGTCTCCGGGTACAATTCAAGGTGTTGATCACCATCTTTAAAGCCCTACTTGGCCTAGGACCAGGATACCTTCGGGGCCGCATTCTGCCTCATACTTCCCTTCGACCGGTTAGGGCCCACAGAGTGGGCCTCCTCCAGGTCCCGTCAGCTAAACAATGCCGGCTGGCGGGCCCTAGGGGGAGGGCCTTCTCTGTGGGGGGGCCCGCGCTCTGGAACCAACTTCCCCCAGAGACCCGGACCATCCCCACCCTGCTGGCCTTCCGGAAAGCCGTCAAGACATGGCTCTTCCTGCAGGCAGGGGGGAACGACTAAATCCATCTGAATTCCCCCCTTGGTATGACTGATTGTGAATACTTTTTAATTTTTGTATATCTTTTAACATTGTTTTTTAATCTATTGCTTATTATTAATGTTCTTACACAATTGTTGTACGCCGCCCTGAGTCCCTCGGGAGTAGGGCGGCATATAAGAACAAATAATAAATAAATAAATAAATGACAGACTCAGTAATTCTTCTGTAGAACTGTATCAGCAGCTCCTTGGGGAGTTTGAGCTTCCTGAGTTGGCGCAGAAAGAACATTCTTTGTTGTGCTTTTTTGATGACGTTTTTGATGTTAGGTGACCATTTTAGGTCTTGAGATATGATAGAACCTAGAAATTTGAAGGTCTCTACTGTTGATACTGTGTTGTCTAGTATTGTAGGAGGTGGTAGGATGGGAGGGTTTCTCCTAAAGTCTACCACCATTTCTACGGTTTTGGGTGTGTTCAGTTCCAGATTTTTCCGGTCGCACCACGAGGCTAGTGGTTCAACCTCCCGTCTGTATGCGGTTTCATCGTTGTCTCGAATGAGACCAATCACTGTTGTATCATCTGCAAACTTCAGTAATTTAACAGATGGATTGTTTGAGATGCAGTCATTAGTATATAGAGAGAATTAGCACAGGGGCCCTTGGGGGCCCCTATGCTAATTATACAGGTATCTGATGTGATTTTGCCTAGCTTCACCTGCTGCTTCCTGTCTGTTAGGAAGCTTGTGATCCACTTACAAGTGTGTTCAGGTACCGCTAGCTGATTTAGTTTAGTTAGAAGAATGTCCAGTATGATGGTATTGAATGCTGAACTATAGTCTACAAAGAGGACTCTTGCGTAAGTCTTTGGAGATTCAAGATGTTGTAGGATGTAGTGCAGAGCCATATTAACAGCATCATCTGTCGATCTATTTGCTCGGTATGCAAATTGCAGGGGGTCTAACAGTGGATCCGTGATGGTTTTCAAGTGGGACATCACTAGCCTTTCAAAGGTTTTCATAACTACAGATGTTAGAGCAACTGGTCTGTAGTCATTCAGTTCCTTGATGGAGGGCTTCTTCGGCACTGGGATAATAGTGGAGCATTTGAAGCAAGAAGGAACATGGCATATCTCTAGTGATTTGCTGAAGATTTGGGTGAAGATCAGGGCCAATTGGTCAGCACAGACTTTTAAGCAAGAAGGAGTTATCTTGTCTGGACCTGGGCTTTTCCTGGCTTCTGTCTGTGAAATAGATCTTGCACTTCCTTTTCTGTGATCACCAGGGGTTGTGAACCCAGGGGATGGGGTCAGTTGTAGGAGGTTTGGTCTTCAATTAGTGTTTTAGATGCAAACAGTTTATGTATTACTTTATTTAATGGATTTTACTTAATTTTATTACATCAGCTATTTGTTTCCATTCCTAGTGATTGTGTCATGATTTGTTTTCATTCTGTTTTGTAGAAAATTTTACAACTTCTTCCAGAAAGAATTCATCAGAGATGGCAATTTCACAGTATTGGTATGTATTTGCCTTTGAGTCAGGACTTGCCTAGTAATAATTTTTCTGTCCATGGCTCCTGTTTTGAATTTAATGTCAGTGTGGTTTAAAAACTTGACTACACTATCATCTTGGCAGCAAAAAAGTTGGCAGTTCTAAGAACTAGAGAGATTTCAGAACTAATGTTCTGAATAATAAATCTCATGTGATTTATTGAAATGATTGTATTCATTAATGTGATTAAAATGCTAGACAAATATTAATCAATCGTGGGTCCAATATGCATGAGGAAAATAATAGGAGTAATGTAAAGATTGAATACATTGCCTTAGAGCAAATATTGGGAGCATCTGGCCCTCTAGGTATTATGAACTGCAATCCTAGATAGGGGAAGATACATGTAGCAATAGCTAGAAGGCCATAAGTTACTTACCTGTTTTTGACAAGAGTTCATAGACATGTCTTTTGTAACTAATTGAAATAGGTTAAGAAAGATTCTGTGGGGTCCTTCCTTCGTGTTCTCTGAGCTTCTTCTTTTTTTCTTGCAGTTGTTTCATTACCAGTGCACTGATAATGTTAGCAATAGCAATAGCGCTTAGACTTATATACTGCTTTACAGTGCTTTACAGCCTTCTCTAAGCGGTTTACAGAGTCAGCATATTCCCCCCAACAATTTGGATCCTCATTTTACCCACCTCAGAAGGATGGAAGGCTGAGTCAACCTTGAGCCTGGTGAGATTTGAATTGCCAAATTGCAGTCAGCAGAAGTAGCCTGCAGTACTGACTCTAACCACTGTGCCATCGTGGCTAATGTTACTTAATTTGATAATGAAACATCTGCAAGAAAAGAACCAAGCTCAGAGAGCACCAAGGACCCTAGAGTTCAACCCTGAGCTACGAATATTCTCTTCTTTAAGAAAGATTCTGTATGAATGGTTATTTATATATGGTTTTTATATTATTTATGTTTATGAATGTAATTCAAATTTCAATCTGATGAATGTTTTATAAAGAATGAATCTCCTATTGTTGTTATAATCCTGTAATGCTCTTTGTAATGACCATACAAAGTCCATCAATGCTGCATTTTTTTCATTCATAGAAGATGCACTTTAAACTGTCAAGAATATACTGTTGTGTATATTGTGTTTGGAAAATAGAGTCATAAAATGATTCAATGGGTAAAAAGGTGATCTTTTGTCACTTCTGGTATATAGCCTATTACCAGTTGGAATTAAGATCACCAAAAATAATCTGGAGATTGCCAAGGACTTGTTAAAAAGACTTTATCAAGTCTGACTGACAACTCTCACAGTTTATCTTACCTGTAAAGGGATGAATATTAACTCTACTGTTTTCTATTTTTCAGGCTTAATTTTAAAGAAATTACTTCACACGGGGAATTCTTTAAAGGTATGCTTAAAATGTTTTAGGTATAAAATCTAAGAACTGGAGACATGGATATTTTTTGTAAAACAGCTTATCCATGATTTACAACTATTCATTTATCAACCATTCCAAGTTACAGCAGCACTGAAAAAAAGTGACTTATTGCCATTCCTCACGCTTACGACTATCATAACATTCCCATAGTCACATGATCAAAATTCAGGTGCTTGGCATGTATTATTGCTGCAGTGTTGGGTCATGTGACTGCCATTTGCAACCTTACCAGCCAACTGCTGGCAAGCAAAGTCGATGGGGGGAAGTCAGATTCACTAAATGATTGTACGATTCACTTAACAACTGCAGTGATTCGCTAATCAGTCATGGCAAAAAAGATTGTAAAATCGTGTGTGGCTCACTTAAAAAAAACTGCCTTTCTTAGCAATGGAAATTCTGGTCCCAATTCTGATAGTAAATTGACGACTACTTGTATTGGGTCAGAACTTTAAAAAACCTATTCAAGGTGTCTTATTTAATATATTGGGAGTATCTCTAATTGTTATTTTAGCACTGGAATAATACAACTGAAGTATTCAAAGTTAACACTAAATAAATGTGAAATTTAAAACTCTTTTTATTTCATTATTTAAGATTCGTCGTGAAGGTGTCCGTCTATTCCTCTTATGGTTGCAAGCACTTCAAAATAATTGTAGTAAAGAACAGTTGTGTATGTTTTCTTGTTTAATCCCTGGATTTCCGCCACCACAATCTGAACATGGTCCTCAGACACTAGATAATCTCATAAACCCTGTGCTAAATGTACAAGAAAGTAAGTATGAAATGTGCATTTTCAAAAAAATAAATTTGTGATGGTTAGTATAATCCCAAACATATTAACTCAGATGTAATTCCTAGTTTTTATGATGATGTTGCATCCTCATAATTGGTGCTCTGTTGGAGTATGTCAGTCGTTATGTAGAAAGTAAGGAGTGCATTCCTGTCCTTTGTGAGGGCTGAAACCTCCTCAGTATTCTGGTTCTTTTAAGAAAAAATAAGAACCTCAGTGTGTTTCATGTAAACTTTAATTAATGCAAAATATTAACTAGCCAACAGTGCCAGGATCATTTTATACAGACTCATATTTGTACTGCATGATCTGCACAGTTTGGTTTTATTTGTTTGCTAATTGGTTTTGATGTAAGCCTGACCATGAACTAACATCAGAGGGCAAATGCCGCCTTATAAATGCTCAGAATTTCAGAGGTCAGTTGGTCAAGTGCAGAAGAGAGAGCCTTCACATTGCTTTTAAGCCGTGAACTGTACTTGGACTGTACTTTTGCTGTTAGGAACAATGTCAGGAGACATGATATGGTTGGCTTGGTTAACAACAAAATCATTACATTTATCTGAGGCTTTGTGTGTGTGTGTATGTGTGTGTGTGTGTGTGTAACATTTTTTGCTGATAAATGAAAATAAAGGGAGACTATTATAGATCTATTTCGAGCTATTTTGCTCTCGTATATATATATATATATATATATATATATATATATATATATATATATATATATATATATATATATATATTATGTGTGTGTGCATATATATGTGTATATATATATATGTGTGTGTGTGTGTACACACACACACACACACACACACACATGGTTTTACACACACACACACATATATATATGGTTTCTTTCAATATGTACCTCCATCCCTTCCGATGGAAGTGTGTGTGTGTGTGTGTGTGTGTGTGTTGTTGACGGTTTTGATTGATTCCAGGAATGGAGGGATGAAAGTACATGTAAAAAAAAACCCCAACTATGAATAGATAATGCTGAATTATGGCAAAGACCTCTCTAGTCCAATCCCACAGTTACCCATCAAATTTCTGTGCATTGTGTATTTTAAGTACTCTTAGCTACATTAAGTGGTTATTTGAAGAGAAAGAAAGAACATTAAATTAAATAGACTATGAAGTAAAACAAATAAGCCTAGCAAGCAGGACGACATTCTCTTTATGTTCCTCAATAAATATTATGAAGCATACTATTTCTGATGTTTGTAATCTGCATACTTGAGAGAAACTAGGATGGCCTTAAATGTTACAGGTTTATAATATACTGAAAATTACAGTTCGTAGTTGTCAAAATTGTAGAACTGAATATTCTTCTAATGCTGTATCTAAATAAATTTGATTGTGTGATTATGTATATAAGCTGATAGAAATCTATTTTAGGCTTTTGCCAACTTAATGATCTTAATATTTATTATTGAACAGCACAAGTGACTGTAGAAGAAATTACTCCACTTGTCCCTCCACAGTCAGGAGATAAAGGACAGGATGATCTGACAAGCTATTTTTTAGAAGCACTTTTAAAATACTTAGTAATTCAGGTAAGTTGGTTGTATTGGGAGGGGGTGGAGGAGAGATTGGTTTCCCAATATAAACCAAATTAGTAATTGGATAAGATTCAGTTTAATGCAGATATCTTTGTTCTCTAATAAAATGAGCATATGTTTAGAAGTATTTTTAAGGATTAGGAATTGAAATGTTTGTTTAAAATTAATAAATGTAATGTATATTATACACATTGCAATATAAATTTTACAATAACTTTTTTATATTTAGTTATTTATTGATCAATCACATTACTTACGTAAATATACCGGTAGTTTCTTAGAGCGATTCTATAAATGAGGGAGGATATCTTTATTTATTACAATAATTTGTATTAATATTTCAGGGTAATAGTATCCCCAAAACAGTTTACAAGTTGTATAAACAATTATAAACAAAAACAATATATATTACCAAAATAAACCTCCTCAATCCTTCTGACGGGGAAATTGATGGTAGTAATCCTCTTTTCTGCCCCTGAAGTTATCCTTGTGTTTTTTAATTCCTGGAAAAAAATGAAATAAGGTCAGAATTTCAATCCCATCACATTGAAAATTCAAAATGCCTCATGCTGAAGAGCTACTACAATATCTTGGTGAAGACCCAGAGATTAAGAAGAAATAAAATCACAAGTCTGGTCATCTTAAAATAGGAACATACTAAAATGCAGAAGGAAGCAGATGGAAATGAGTGAAAATAACTATTAATAGCATAGATAGTTGATTCATTTGAAATATATAATTGCATTATATCTGCCTCTGAAATAGATATAAATAATCCAACATTCATATTGTAGGTCAAAAGTCTGGAATGGAAGAACAGAGAAAATCAAGAAAAGGGATTTTCATTCTTATTTTCACATTTTAAGAAATATTACTTGCCTTATATTTTCCCAAATATGTGTAAGGAAAACAGCTTGTATAACCCAGTTCTCGGTAAGCATTATTTCAGTGTTTTTTAGAAGCATTTTCCATGATCCAATGAATTTAACTCTGAGGAAATATAAGACCACTAAATTAAATCAGAAACCCAAAACATTTACTTGGAAATTTGTCCTATTGGTTTCATCTAAACACAGTCCTAGATGCCTGTATACAATTGCAGTTTTTGGCCTTTTATATTATATTTTTATCACAATATTCAAACTTGACCATACAGTTAAACATATTTATATGCTTTGAAGAAAACAATTGGAGTCACTTTGAGATGGGCAAATTGATACAAATTGAATAAATAAATAAAATCATTTGTTTGTGTTTCATAGAATAGAAGCATTGGAAGGTTTTTTGGAGATCCCCTAGCTCAGTCCCTTATCTACTGCAGGATTATGACATGCTTGCACTGAAACTTTTAAATATTAGCCGTTATGCATTTTTGATCATATTTAGGTAAATAGTAATCCAAAATTATCTTTTTCATCTTATCATTGTTTCTCCTGCAGATATGCCTCAGATGAGACCAAAGCCACATTATATAATCATGAAGAAAGATGCTGAAACAAACGAAACAGTATATTGCACAAAGGAACCTTTCCTTAAAGCTCGCGTTATTGTCATCAGATGGTTGGTGTCTTTCTGGCTTGAGCCAAAACCACCTGCAGGACCTCAGATTCCTGGAATGGAAGGGGAAATTGTGCCAAAGAATATTCAGGTAGAACCAAGAAGGTGATGTGATCAGCTGAATAGGAAAAAAGCTGATCCTATTTATTTAATTTTCGTTCTCCCTTTTTTTCCAAATAATTCTAGATGACAAATAGGGTCCCTTCTCTTTTATCCTGACAGCAGTCTGTAATGTGGAGTAAGCTGGGTGACTAGTTCAAAGCTTTGCTACTGGAAATAAATGGCTAAAATATCCTCCTTTCTCCCTACCAGACTTCTCCCAAAAAAACCCCCCAAAAAAGAGGCTTATCTTTTTATTTGTCATTTCATTTTTGGTTTCAGAGAGCAGCTGCTACCTTGGCGTCCAGAGAAGACAGCAAAAGTGATGCCACTGATAGATCTGATAGAAATCCAGAAACTGAACAATCTCATTCTAACACAAGCACACTGACTGAAAGAGAACCTAGTTCCTCCAGCCTTTGCAGTATTGATGAGGAGCATCTTACAGACATTGAAATAGTCCGAAAAGTTTTTTCTTCTAAAAGGAGTAATGTTAACTTTCTCACAGAAATATTTCGTCAGGTAAAAAAAAAATTCTTTGTTTCTCAAAAGTATTTATGTTTGGATCAATGTTTATCATAGAATCTATCCTGTGTTTTACATAATGTTCACAAATGTAGATTGATTTCATTATACTCCTAATTAATAGATGGTCAGAGGCAAAATCTCAACTTACAATAATTTGTATCAGTCTCCCTGAACTGAATACATTAATCATAACATCACAAAATTTTGAAGATGTAGATATACCAGATCATTGGATAGGGATGATAGCTATGTGCGCTCAAAGTCATTCAATCTTACCAGGGTTAAGCCAAAGCCTATTGTCCCCCATCCAGCCCCTCCCACCAGCCTCCAGGCACCTCGATAGGGCAGCAGCAACATTACTTGGGCCATTGGGTGGAGATATAGAGTTGAATATCATCAACATACTGATACTTCAATCCATGGTGATGGATTATCTCACCCAGCGGCTTCATATAGAAGTTAAAAAGGAGTGGAGAGAGTACTGAGCCCTGCAGCCCACCAGAAAAGCGCGGCCGAGGGCTGGATCTCTCACTCCCTATTAACACTGATTGGAAAGGAGCCAAACCAATGGAAGTCTGTGCTGTCCACCCCCAGATCCTCTAGGCAGCGAAAAGGATACTACCGTGTTTCCCCAAAAATAAGACAGGGGCTTATATTTTTTGACCCCCCAAAAATGCCCCGGCCTTATTTTCAGGGGTGGCTTATAATTTTCGGGGTGCAGGCGGGGCGGGGCACGGGACGCACCACTTACTGGAGTTTGCCAGCTCCGTGGTCTCTTGGCTAGTCTCTTTAGGGGAAAAAACTTGCAAACAGACAAGCTGAGAGACCACGGAGCTGCAAAACTCCAGTAAGTGGTGCATCTCTCTTGGCGGGGTGGGGCGGGGCGGGGCAGGCGTCCTACCTGGGACTTGTCCCAGGACCTCCGTCGCATTCTTACAGTCTTCTCTCCACGGCAGCCCGTTCTAAAAGAACGCCGCGCGAGTCCGAGAACTTTGAACTTGCGAGACATTCTTTTGGAACGGGCTGCCGTGGAGAGAAGACCATAAGAATGCGACCGAGGTAGGAGGGGCGTCTCACGCTGGGGTTTGGCAGGGCAGGAGGGCGTGGCGTGGCAGGCGTCCTTCAAAATGCTTCGAAGTCCTTCGAAGCATTTTAAAGGGATGCGTTTTGCCTGCCATGAAGGGAACCGATGCTTGCTTCCTGTTCTTCTGGGAACATTGGTTCCCTTCATGACAGGCAAAACGCATCCCTTTAAAATGCATCGAATGACTTTGAACGCTTTGGGCGGGGCATCCCTGTCACCGCTGCCTTCCTCACGCCACGCCCCATCCGCTCAAAGTCCTTCGAAGCATTTTAAAGGGATGCGTTTTGCCTGTCATGAAGGGAACCGATGCTTGCCTCCTGTTCTTCGGGGAACATTGGTTCCCTTCATGGCAGGCAAAACGCATCCCTTTAAAATGCTTCGAAGGACTTTGAGCACTTCAGGGAAGGGATGGGGAGGGGCGCGACGCGAGTGAGGAAGGCAGCGACAGGAAAGCGGCGAACTGCCAGACGCTGGTAAGATGAGTGCCTCGCAGCCCGGCCCTCCCCTGCATCCCCCGCCACCCCCAAATTGTGCCTGATGATCTTACCAGCGTCTGGCAGTTCGCAGCTTCTCTTTCTTGGCAGGTCTTTGAGGAAAACTCCTTCAATGTAAAGGAGAAGTTATCGTGAGTGCGAAAAGTTGTTAATTGGTTGCACTCGCAATAACTTCTCCTTTACATTGAAGGAGTTTCCCTGCAAAGACCTGCTGAAAAGAGAAGCCGCGAACTTCCAGACGCTGGTAAGATCATCAGGCACAATTTGGGGATGGCGGGGAATGCAGGGGAGGGCCGGGCTGCGAGGCGCTCATCTTACCAGCATCTGGAAGTTCGCGGCTTCTCTTTTCAGCAGGTCTTTGCAGGGAAACTTCTTGAGGGATCTCTCTCTCTTTCCGGGCCAAAAGAGTGCCGCCGCAAAAAGAGCGGCTTCTGGCATGTCCCCCCCTCTTCCCCCCGGAAGTAGTTGGGGGGGCTTATTTTCGGGGGGTGGCTTATTTCAAGGCATGTCCCGAAAAGCCCTGTGGGGCTTATTTTTGGGACATGTCTTATTTTGGGGGAAACACGGTATGTCTGCTAAGAGGTCAAGAAGAGCTAAGATGGTTGCACTACCATTATTCCGCTTTCGCGAGAGATCATCCACAAGTGTGACCAATGCTGTTTCTGTCCCATAACCGGGCCTGAATCCTGACTAGAAGGAGTCCAGATAATCTGTTTCATCCAGGATCCTAAAAAGGGGAGATGGAAAACTAGTGGGACTTGTCCAGTCAGGTGGGATCTAGCAATGGTGTTTTCACCAGCATTATGATGCTGATTTCATTATTCCCCCTTCAGATGCCTCTGAGTTCTGCTTTTCTAAGACCTATAAAGGTCTTTATAAACGTAGACATAAATAATAAATAGCTAAACTGGGTGGCAGTTTCTGATTTTTGTGCTTCTTTTCTCTTCTGTTTCCTTTCAAAAACAAATTGAGTGATTTTGAATTTCTAATGAAAATGACATCCTGAGTATGCTCCTGTCACTGAAATAATTCAGTGGCTTTTAAACAGAACACCTTAAATTTAAACCAAAGAATCTTTTTAACTGTAATAGGAAGCTTGTTCCATAATCTACCTTAGAAGTCCTTTTCTCCTTAATTAGGCATTTTTATTGCCAATATGTGAAGCAGCAGCGATGAGGAAAGTGGTTAAAGTATATCAAGAATGGATCCAACAAGAGGAAAAGCCATTATTTATGAAAGAACCAGAAGAAATTGTTATATCTTTGAACATAGACAGTGATGAAAACATTGCAGAACATAATTCATCAGAGAAAGGAAAAGAAAGAGAGGAGGTAAAAACATCTGAAATCATTCTTTGATTTCTCTTTTTCCATGTTTATGCAACAGCATCTTCATTCATTGTACATCTAAGTAAATACATAAAAGAAGATTGTGAGAACCAAGTGTAAAATTACCTAATATAACTTGTTCCTGGAAAGAAAGAAAAAATGAAAGATAAGATTAATATGTACAATACAGTTTTTACACTTAACAAACTCATTTGAAGATTAAGTAAGAAAGAACAACTATGTATTTGGGCACTTGGAAATTTTTGGCCATTCTTAGACTAAAACATTATGTTCATGGTTTATCTTTCCTCCATATTTTGCAGGTCCCAGAATTGATAATAGCTGTTTTTAAATAAAACCCAATTCTTCAAGAAGAGGGGAAGGTGCAAATTAGTCTCCAGGGATGTTTAATTCTGTTTACATTTGATTGGCCATGAGATTTTCATGATTCTCTGTGTGATCAGATAAACATCTTAAAAATATATATGGTTGAATGTGTAGTGTGAATATAATCATGGTTTATAATAGAAGTACATTATTGAAGTTTGATGATGGTAGTAGCAATGGAGGAGTTTTCTCCTAGAGTTTATTGTGATAAATTAAAATTGAAAATTGCAGTTCATTTCATTAATAGTATGAGGTCCTGCTCTTAATTACAAACATATTTGCACAGTATAGATGGGATAGAGTATAAATAGTGGCTAAGACGCTGAGCTTGTCGATCAGAAAGGTCGGCGGTTCGAATCCCTAGCGCCGTATAACGGAGTGAGCTCCCGTTACTTGCCCCAGCTTCTACCAACCTAGCAGTTCAAAAGCATGTAAAAATGCAAGTAGAAAAATAGGGACCACCTTGATGGGAAGGTAACAGTGTGCCATGCGCCTTCAGTGTTTAATCATGCTGGCCACATGACCACGGAAACGTCATCAGACAGCGCTGGCTCTTCGGCTTAGAAACAGAGATGAGCACCGCCCCTTAGAGTCGTGAACGACTAGCATGTATGTGCAAGGGGAACTTTTACCTTTACTTACAAACAGTGAGGTCCAAGAGAAATGTAATACAAAAAGTACAATGATAATTAGATTATAATTACTGTTATTTAACAAATGTATTGTTGGTTGAAACAGATGTAACCCAGCTATTTATCTGAAAATTTCATTAAAAGAAGCTGAGAGTTGTTATGTTGGTACTTTTACTGAATGCTGATAATTTTAAGAGAGTAGAAACAATTCCCTAATTTTTTCGGACACTGCTAATCAGAAAGAATTCAGAACAGCAAGTAAATATAAACTCTGTATGTATATCTATATATCTCTCTGGATATTTGGAAAGAAATAATTACCTCTGTTTTAGGAAAGTACAGGTAGTTCCTGTCCTATTCGAAATTCAAACTGGACAAGAAATGGTTGTTATCAGGAAGTTCCCTATAAAACATCTGAGTTGGACAACCTGGAACAAGGTATACGAGCTGGAATACAAGCAGTACTACAAGTAAGCATCTATTTCTTTTTTATTTCCTACATAACATTTTCCAGTATTCTTTGGTTGTGCCTTTTGCAAACATCTTTCCTGAATATAAATGGATGCAATTTAGACTAGAACTAAAATGTTTATGTATTTTGTTTTGTTGTTCTTGCATGTTCTGATGAAATGCGATTATGATGAACACCTAAACTACAGTACAAAGTGTTAAGAAGGGGACACATACAGACTGTTACTTCAATATAGCATCAGATCACTTCCCCTGCTAAAAATATCATATGAGATCACTAATAAATAATGCTGACAGATAGTTTGCAAACCAAAATATTTAACACTTGTATAATGCCTTTAATAGAAAAAAAATGAAGCAAGAAAAAATCAGAATAACCAAGAGAAGGATTATGAATAGCATAAAGATGTTCCTTATATATGAAGTGTAATTGGAAGGATGACAAAAGTATCGGAACCCCCCAAAATATAGCAGTAAAATTTGGAACAATGAATAAGATAAAAATGTGAGACTTCTTCGTCAATTAGTAATAGAAATTATCCATCTAAGGCAGGGGTGTCAAACTCACATCGTCACGGCGGTGTCATATGATGCATTGGGACTTTTTCCCCCTTCGCTAAACCAGGCATGGGCGTGGCCAGCATGTGACGCATCCTGCCCATGGGCCGGTAGTTTCACAGCCCTGATCTAAGGAATTTGTCTCATTAAGACCAATTTAATAATATTTATTAAGAAATATCATGACAGCACAAGAATTCCAGTTGTACTTTTACTTTCAAATGAGAAATATCTACCTAAGAAATTGTGTTCTTCCTGGCACTTTTTAAAAGCAAGGATAACTTTTTCAAGCAGGGGCAGCCTATACTTGCAAATTGCTTTAAAAACAGCTGTTAGCCTTCCTATTACTGTGAACAGGCTCACACTAAGACAGCCACTGCCCTGTAATAAGAATACATTCCCAAAATTGAGAACCAAGGGAGTATATAAATAAATCTCCAGCATTAGGACAGTTATATTGGACAACTCAGTATAGCATGGAATGCAGAATTAAAAAACAAGGGCCAAATCATAAAATAGACATGTAGAGTATCAGCAACCTGGTACAATTTAACAATTGTTTCCCCATACTTATAAGGAGCCAGTACAAATAAATATCAAAATAATTTAAATAGGGAGAAAAGTTATCAACTGTTATCTACATAGCGGCTAGCAATTGATTGTGAACATTCCATATGATTGAACCCTGTGACTTATGAGAATGTGATATCGCTTAACATACTGAGTTTGAGATCTAGCAATATGTCTACCAAAATATCAGCACATATTAACGCTCTGTATTTCAGACAACCTGTCAGATCCATGGTTCTGCCATTCTTCAGGGGAAGTGGGGGACCTGTGTCACTTTATATTATATACTTGCTCTATCCCCTATATCCTGTGCCTTATTGATTTATAACCTTTTGCCTGGCGCCTAAGCGCCCTGGGATTTGGCACCTTTCGGGGAATGTAAGGGGAGGGAGGGCCATGTGGGTTACATTGGCTGAAAGCCGGCAAAGGATGACCCTGAGAAAGTTCCCTTATCGTGTTCTCAGAGCGTCCGGTACAATAACATCTTCACACCCGTGGATTGGTTGAATCCACATCGGACTGTTGGGAGGGGTTTCTAATTCCTTAATTCTAACTGTATTGCCTGAGGGATCACAGAGCCTGATTTTCTTTCATCTTGCTATCACTCCAATTCAATAAATGATTCCTTTTGAAATGCCAAGTTTCAAGAGTCTTTACTTTTTTTAATGAGGAGGAGAGGCAGGACCTTACACAACCATTCTGAATTTGAAAAATTCTGTTTGATATTTGTTTTGGAAGTGTCTTTTTCACTCCTTAAAAATGGTCAATTAGATTTTATTTTATTTTATTCAGTTAATCCAGATGAATTTGTTTTCTCATTATAATCAATGTGGTAATACTTAGCTGATTTCTTAAGTATAATTGTTTTTATTTATTTTAATTACAGGTGTTTATAACAAATTCCTCAAATATATTTCTTCTTGAGCCAGCAAATGAGATTAAAAGTTTGTTAGATGAACATACAGATATGTGTAAACGCATTCTTAATATCTACCGCTACATGGTGGTACAAGTGACAATGGACAAGAAAACTTGGTAAAGTATTTCTGTTTTAATAATATGGCACATACTTATCTCCCACAGTGTAATACTTCCCCAGTCTAAAAATACTGTTAATAAATAATCATTGGAAGTTGAAAAAGTTGCAGATAGTTTACTTCATAGCCTGTATATCTTTGTTTTTTGTTTTGTTTTGTTTTCTGGAGAGTGCCCCATATTCAGTAATAAAGTTAATTATTTGACTTTAAATAATACTAACTAATCTTGTTTTGCAGGGAACAGATGCTGCTTGTGCTGCTCCGGGTAACAGAATCAGTATTGAAAATACCATCTCAAATTTTTCTACAGTATCAAGGAAGAAAGAATTTAACTTTAGCAGGAAGACTTGCTGGTCCTCTTTTTCAGGCAAATTAATACTTAATTTACTTTTCAAATATTATAGATGAGGTCTTTTATTCATTTGTCTACTGTAGTAAATCATTAGTTACTTATATTCTTATAAGTTAGTTTTCAGAGCAGTTTATTTTATTGTCTGAGTGCTCAGTGATAAATATTTTTATTTAAAATAACAGAAACACCAGATGAAATATATTCATCTTTAAATATTTCTCCTGATTCCTTTACATAAAAATAATTAATTATCTGTAATGGAGCTAAAAGTAAGCCACATGGACAGCAACATCAAATAAAACAATTGCTGGCGGCATGTGACATTCAAATGAGGGGCTATGCGTTTTGTCATTAATGCACATTTAAAACAAATAGAATTCCTTAGACTTAAACACATTGTGTGTGGAGGCTGATTCAACTCCTCCAAAAAGCTATATGCAAGGATAGCTTATTTTCCTCTACCATACAGGAAAGGTACTGTAAATATTGAAAGACAGAGAGGAAAAATGAACTTAGGTGAGAAATGGTATTGCGAAAAGGAGTTTTGGCAAGAAAATGAGTAAAAAGGAAAGTAGTTAGATAAAAGAAGGAAAAGTTAGTAGAGGAAGAGATTCATAGCGACATTTTATGATGTAGGATGAAGAGAGAGATATGCAAAGAGATAAAAGATTAAACACACTGAAGCTATATTATCAACTTGCATCAAAACATTTTTCACAGCTAATTAACTATGCAGCTTTCATAATTTTAATAAAAATGACTGAGATTTCAGTTGTTCTGCTAAAAAATATGTATTTTTCTCTTTTTTTATTTCTTTTTGTAGACTCTTATTGTAGCTTGGATCAAAGCAAATTTAAATGTATACATTTCCCGAGAACTTTGGGATGACCTTTTAGCAGTATTGTCATCACTGACATATTGGGAAGAGTTGGCCACAGAGTGGTCATTAACTATGGAAACTCTGACAAAAGTATTGGCTAGAAACCTCTACAGCTTGGACCTCAGTGATCTACCACTCGACAAATTAAGTGAGCAGAAACAAAAAAAGCATAAGGGCAAAGGTAAGTGACATAATTCAGGTGTGATTTAATTAAAGTTGAAAAATTGTGATCCCAAAACTAATGAGTCCAGAGGTACAGAATATGGTTCCCCTTTAAAGAAACACCTCTTTTTACGTAACTAATATAAAATAAATATAATAATAAATACCATATTGTATGTTCCTTTATTTATGTAATTTGACTTCTGCTCTGCCCTACTCCAAACCAACTCTGGGCAGTTCACAATATAATAATAAATACAATAAGTTCAATAAAAAATACCATAAGGAAAGTGAACAAAATGCCAAATCTAGACCACTAACTTCAAAATATATGACAAACACATCTAACAATCCACCCTACCCTAAGATCTGGGATCGCAGCCAGGTCTGTAAGGAAGGCCTTCTGGAATGCCATTAGGGTGGGAACTGTCTAGATAAAATATACGCAGTTTCATCATTCTGTAATCTACTTTTTAAAAATAAAATAAGTTAGGGCATGTTCCCATTCTTCTGGAAGATTTAATCAAGAGATCTGCATACAGAGTTCAAACAGCAAGAGGAAGTAGTATTTCAGGTTCTAGTCTGGCTTTAAGAAAATAAAATCCTCATTAAAATCAAAGCCATAATGTTTACACAATGTACAGTTTTATGAAGAAATTGAATCTGCTCGTGTATAAGCACTCTTAGTTGCTATGTAAAGTAATCAAAACATGAGAAAGAGGATTACACTTCGCCGTGGAATGTTTTCTTATGCAGGAAATACACTGTTAAGAGCTTGGAGTTCTGTATCAATTGTCAGTATGAACCTTTACCACTTGTATAACCACATAAACAAGTGTCTCGCTGCTCCACAGGCCAGACTGAGATGCTTGGGTTGGGGTCTTTCCCCCCCTGTTCTTTGCTTTTGCATACTATAACCAGGAATGAACAGAATCTTCAATTGAGTTTGGATTATGCAAACATACTCTGTGGGGAAGTACAGTTAGTCCTTGACTGTAGTTTTCAGTCATTTAGTGACCGTTCAGAGTTACAATGACTTTTGAAAAGTGACTTATGACCATTTTTCATACTTACAACTGTTACAGCATCCCCATGGTCACCTGATCAAAATTTAGGCACTTGGCAACTGACTATGATGGTTGCACTGTCCTAAGGTCATGTTATCCCCTTTTGTAAACTTCTGATGAGCAGTCAATGGGGAATCCAGATTCACTTAGCAACCGTGTGATTAACTTAACAACTACGGTGATTCATTTAACAACTGGCAAAAAGGTCGTAAAATGGAGCAAAACTCAACAAATGTTTCACTTGACAACATAAATGTTGGACTCATAATGCCAAGGACTAAGTCGAGGACTATATGTACCATATTTTTCAGAGTATAAGACGCACCGGAGTATAAGACGCACCTTAGTTTTGGGGGAGGAAAACAAGGAAAAAGGGCCTCTGCCTCCAAGCAATTTGCCAAACAGCAAACAGCACAGATGATATACACTGTTTGCTGTGTATTTCTGTGCATGTGTGCCTGACCCATAGAAATAGCAAAGAATTGGAGAAATGTACATTATGCCAGAAAGTTTTCTTAAATGTAGTCACACTAACTCCTCCCAATTATTTAAATAGATCTACTCCAAGGTAAGTCAGGATTTAACTCTAATACTAAACAGGACACTGTTACATTTCAGACTATACTTGTACAGACCTGTTAAAATTAATTAAAATTTCTGGAAGTATACATTATTCTCTATTATTTAAAAGAAGATACAATAGCGGCCTCTTCAGAGCAAGCATTTATTTTAAAAAGCTTCTTTATTTTGTTAAGTTGTCTAGAGGTCTCCAACCTTGGCAACTTTAAGACTTGTGGACTTCAACTCCCAGAATTCCACAGCCAGCAAAGCAAATAATAAAGCAGTCAGCAAGGCAAATAATAAAGCAGTCTTTAAAAAATAAGTCTAATAATTAGAACATTCTACAGGCATTTATAGTTATTCACTTACCCCCTTGCATGCAGTTCAGCAGAAAATAAAAATCTGCATGTCTCTCCCAGCTATTTGCCTCTTTGCAAGCTAGTTTCACTTTCATTTTAGCACGTGGAAAATCAGCTGTAGGTTGGGAAGCTGCTACTGACTTGCTTGGCTTTACAGACTCTTCCCTCTTTGCTGCAAACAGGTAAATTGCTGGAAGATAGAGGCCAAAGGGTGGGGGTGGCTAGGTGGGTGGGGCTACATTCGGTGTATAAGACGCACCCAAGTTTTCACCCTCTTGGGGGGTAAAAAGGTGCGTCTTAATACTCCGAAAAATACGGTATATGCAGTAAGTGTTCGGCTAGGTCAGAGTTTTACTAACTCACTAACAGATTATGTGGATATTAAAGTTTTTATAAATTTTTAAAACTTTTAAAACTTTTGCTACTGCCTTGTCTCCCTACTTGGTAGTCTCCCAAAATCAAACTTGGCTCATGAGACACTGTACAAAGGGGGGGGGGGGACATTCCTTACAGGATTGCTGTAAGAATACATTCAAATTTGAACTGATAGACAGACATGGCAGATTTATATATAGGAGGAGGAGCTTTCCTTATATGTCTAAAAGTATGCATATTAATTGTGAGGAACTTGTTTTTTCTTATTGAGATAAGGCTTGGCTATAGTTTAGTAAATGTGTGATTGAGTCAAAATCATCATTAAACTTTTACTATAATAGCATTTCATTTCTTATGTCATTCTAAATTATTATGCATAAATAATTCTCAGTGGATGTGTGAATGCTCCCATATCAGGTATTGGACATGAGTTTCAAAAAGCATCTGTGGACAAATCATTTTCGAAAGGCTGGAGCCGTGATCAACCTGGGCAGGCCCCAATGAGACAGCGCAGTGCAACAACTACGGGATCTCCAGGAACAGAAAAGGCCAGAAGCATAGTGCGACAGAAAACAGTTGGTATGTTACAGAAAATATAGATATTGGGGGTGCAAAATTAAAATTAAAAATAATGGCTAAATACTTCTAACCATACATAAATGATTTCCTGCATATGTTTTATCTGTACTATGTTTATATAGTGTGTGTATGTTTTAGGCAATTTTATGCTCTGTATTGGATGAAACAGTTCTCACTGCAAAACACAGATTGTTTAACAGATGTATCTAAATATGTAGTTGTTATATTCTGGTATTTAAACCAGTATATATGCATCAAACTAATAAAGCTGGTATTTAGCTTTGACATTTTAAAAATGCCTGTTATAGATATGTGTTGAAGTTTCTGAATTCGGTAATATGTTTTCAAGTTTTTATTTTGCCTTCCTATAAAGTCTTAGTCTCAGTCACAAGATCTCATTGTGAAAATAAATATATAATTAACATCAAATATGAAAAGAGTTTTTAAAAACCCACTATTTTAACTATCATAGATAAAAAATGTGCAATTAATTGCAGAAGTTACTTAGGTTTTGAATTTGTACAATTTTGGAAGAGATGCTAAAAAATCACTGAATGCTTCAATTTTCTGAATTTGATAAAGAGATCAGTGCTATGTTGCCTAATATAAATTTTTTTAGGAGAATCTAATCTTAAATAATGCATTTCTAATATAAGTGTTTTCCAGATACAACAGTTCAGTGATATGATCATCATTGTTCTTACATTCTTATTAACAGTTTTAGGTAACATGTTTATTTTTGCAAAAAATAATAAGAAAATACTAAATCCTGATTCTTTTTGCAAATTGTTAACATATCAAATAGACATATCATAAAGTTACCAGAAATTTTCTAGCTAATGTTTGAAAACTACAGATACATAGACTAGGTTTTAAAAATCATTAAAATAGATTGATAGGAAGCTCAGTTATGAGATATTATGATATAAGAATTCTCTTCATGTTCAACATTTCATTTGTAATCAAATTTATCTTATGCTAAGCATTTCACCTGTATTGTACTAAAATGAACAAACCAAAATTGCTTACTAGGAAGACACACTTAGAGATTTAAATATTAAATTTCCATTTGTCTTCTTTCTCCCTAGGGTTTAAGAGCTCTAAGCCATAACAACTTTGAGGAAATAGTGGCTGGTTAGCAAAGATTCTCTGTCTTTTTAGTCATAAAAGACTAGTGAATACACCAAACTATAGTGTATTTAGAAAGCTAAGGAAGAATTGGAAGAAATTACCATCATAACTTGCAAGATTATCATAGTATTGTCTTCAAGCCTCAGTCTAAAATTAAAATATTTGAAATGCACAGCAGACAGCAGTTTATCAAGTAGGCAATTATGATATCCATGTGAGTAAAGACAAGAGAGAAACTCTAAGCTTTAATGAAAGGGAATATATGATAGGATAGGCCAGTAATCTGAGCCACCTGCTTGATAAACCTTACATATATCTTGTACATCCCATCTTTAAGGTCAGTCCGGCTCCTGTCTTGATGCAGTCTCCCTACCAAATGTAAATAGCAATAGCACTTAGACTTTTATACCGCTTCACAGTGCTTTTCAGCCCTCTCTAAGCGGTTTACAGAGTCAGCATGTTGCCCCCAACAATTTGGGTCCTCATATGCTTTGCATATGGGTAGTCTTAAATTCAATATCTGGCATCTCAGCATAAGACTTGAAAAGGCTTCAGAGCTGCAGCAAGTCATTGTAAACTTAGCCTTTCTTAACCTAATGCCCTCAAATGGTTGTAGACTAAAACTTCCATCATTCCAAGGCGTGCATGAAGTGAATTCTAATCCAAAACATCCAGAAGGCACCCATTCAGAACAGTTGAATGAACAGGACTAGTTTCCTGGGTTTCTTTTATCAATCACCTTCCATTTTTACCAAACAAAATTAGTTTCAAACCCCAAATAAATCTCATTGTATATATTTAATAGCTTATTTTAATTTCATAAATGACCTCACTTTTTATACAGGGTAGTGTACTGGTATGCTTTATGCAATTTATAAATAGCTGTATCCAAATGTTCCTTTGTATAAGCATAAAGAAGAAAGATATCCTGAGATTATTTCCTTAATTTTATATACCTAAATTTAAAATATTTGAGCAGCACTTCTATGTATAGAAATATATGCCATCTACATATACCATATTTTTCGGAGTATAAGATGCACCAAAGTATAAGACGCACCTTAGTTTTTGGGGAGGAAAATGGGGGGGGGGATTCTGCCTACCAGGTATTCATCTGGCTAGCTCCCTTAGTCTGGTCAGCTTCAGCACATTAGTTTGCTGGTTTTGAGCGGGATAAAAAACAGCTTCTAAAGCACAGCTGATAGAGAGAAGCAATGAAAAAAGCAGGCAGAGCAAAGCACGGAAGATGCTTCACTCGTTAGCACCTCGTTAGGGCTGAAAAAAAGCTTCTAAAGTACAGCTGATTTTCGGAGGGAGTAGCAATGAAAAAAGCAGGCAAAGCACTGGCTTCACTCTTAACACCTCGTTAGCACCACCTGAAAAAAAAGCTTTGAAAAAGCTACATTCGGAGTATAAGACACACCCAAATTTTCAGCCTCTTTTAAGG
The DNA here is from genome assembly GCA_023053685.1 of Diadophis punctatus similis. Taxonomy (NCBI): domain Eukaryota; kingdom Metazoa; phylum Chordata; class Lepidosauria; order Squamata; family Dipsadidae; genus Diadophis; species Diadophis punctatus. The sequence goes on along the minus strand of JALIGW010000001.1, from coordinate 274,474,744 downwards.
GTGGGAAAAGTGCATCTTATACTCCGAAAAATACGGTAATTCTACAGCAACAGGTAATATTATTGCATTTAATCTTCAAATTATTTGTTAATATCACTGTGGAAACATTTCTAGGACTCTGAAAATAATTCAGAAGAGGTGACTCATGCTACATAGATGAGAGAAGGTTTTTTTTCATATCATTAAAGCACCTGTATCTTTCACAGCATTCATGTGCATTGAACACTGTTAAAAATTTATTCCGAGATCACTTGAAATGAAGGGCATTTGCAAACACACACCTGCAGAAACATCTGGGAATAGCTTGTCTGCTTTAACAGTTCAGAGAACTGCTTTCTTTGTGTTCCTACACGTTACAAAGTGCCTTGTTTACATGCTTTGCATATTCCCATTTAGTCATTCCAACTATAATTTATTTTTCTACAGGCCTAAAACCAAGTTGCAAAGTAGTTTGTTTCCTAAATATATTGCAGTTACTTGATACTATATGTCAGAAATTCTGATTCTGATGCAAACTAATATTGTGTGATTTTCATTCTTTGAGGATTGAAAGAACATTTTGGTATTTGGATAGCTTGGTACCCTCACCAGGCAGTGTTCTGTCTTCCTTATCACACATAATGGTCAAGTGTTCTTCATTTGCAACATCAGTTGTTAGGCTATAATGAGAAGGCATAGGATAAATACTTTACACAGGTCATAAAAGAGTCACGTTTGATATAAAATCAGATAAAATAATATGCAGATTTTGTCAGGTGTACATATGAGTGAAAGAGCTGGAAACAAGTGGATTTGTGAATCAGATATGCCTGTTTTGGAGGTTCCGGTCCTTTAGCTTGCACAGTACAGTGCATTGCAGACCTCAGAATGTTTTAGACTTTTGCTTTAATCTGCATGCTCCAGTGAAACATATTTTTTCAGAGATAATTTTTCAAGAACATTCAAAATAACGCCGAGAAAAGTCCCAATATAGAAACTTGCTTGTATTTATCTGAAAGTCAATCATAGTGTAGAAGGCAAATGTGTTCATTTTTAAAATTTCTAAACTAGCTTTGTGTCAGCAGTACTCCTGTTGCTTACACTCATCAGTTTGTATACCACTTTCGGACTTGAATGTGAGTGAGCAAGCATAGTTGAATATTGAGGAGAAAATAAAGTATCCTTGTATCTCTTACTTACATATGAAACTGGAGTAATGGCTGTTTCATGTCAAGTGCCACAAGCTAGATCTTTCAGTGTGGGTGTAATATTTTTTTTAAATCTTGATTATTTTTCCACAAAATCCGTTCTATGGAGTGCTCATTTTGGAACCCTTTGCAGTCATTAATAAGATAATACCTTATATATTAATACCTTATATTAATAAGATAATAAATATAAGCTGTTGTCAATGTTTATCCCACTTGCATTACTTTGAAACCCAGTGGAAGGGAGTTCATCAACATCTAGCTCTAAAGTCAATAAGAGGAAGCAAGCCAGTGAACAAAGGACTGAGTCCTTTCTTTTGTAAAAATATCAATATAACCAAAGGAAAAAATCCATTATGTTCCTTGCATTTTCTTGTATTGTGTAGTTTGTTTCTATGTACAAGAATGATAGTGATTTGATATGGATCTACATTTTCCTAAAAACTTCCTGTTACATAGATCTGAGGAATTCCTTCAGAAAATAAAAGCTTATAGCACTATATGAATATTTCTTACCATGTTATTTATAATTTTGAAAAATAATATATGTCATAACCCCATTTCCTGTTTTCTCCCATTCATTCTCAACTTAATGTATGATTCAGAATTGAGCAGTTCGGTTTTTTTGTGATGTTCAGCTTGAACAATTAATGAAAAACTGGAAATATTTTAAAATGCTTGATATCATACTATCTTAAAATAGTCCCTTATCAGAAAACATAAAAAAACAAAGCATTCCATTTGCATTTTCCACCAGATAACATAAACAAACAAACAAACAAAGACTTGTTCCAACTTTATCATTTTAATGTGTTTTGGGGAAGTATTTTTGCAGTTCATTTCTTGAAAAGTTCTGATCAGCCCAAGAGAAAAATATTTCAGTGGTATAAAATTATCCCAATTCTGCATAATTCTTATGTATCCCACTGTTCAATTTGCCAGTTATTCCTAAATCAAGTGGCATTTTTAAGATTTCAGGATAGTATTATTTAAAACATACTAGGCAGCATCTTTATTATAAGTTTAAATCCTAGTAGGTTATTCAAAGAGAGCTTCTTATTTAAAAAGATATTTAGATACAGGTAAAAATATTTATTGCTTTATGACAGGTAGCAATTCAGTTACTCTTTAAGTAATAGCTGATCTGTGGATTGTTCCTCATATACTCCTGTTTGTATCTTTTCAACCTGGGAGCAGTTATCAGATATTTATAGTGACTTGTGGTGTTAGCAAAATTGATTTTTGTTACTTTTGTTACTTTGGGTCCACTGAACATATGGACGGAATGTCTAGAACTATATGAAAATGAAAAATAGTTAGCAGACAAATTATGGCAAGACACAGAATCACAATGAAAATATGATATGAAATAAAATTGATAAAGAACAATCACAATTAGAATTCACTCTACAGTTTGTACTTGTACCAAATCTTAATAAGTAATATCTCTTCCTTAATTGCCTCCAGCAATCAGAGAAATAAATTTGGTCAGTTCAACTTTTTTCCTTCTGGTAGGGAAGGGACTACAATTATAAATTATAAATCAGATTACCAGCTCCAGTTGGAACATGGGGCGTTTTAGCTTTAAGAATGATCGAAACTAAAAATGAGAATGTATTACATGATAAATAAATATAATGCTAGTTCATGGGAAACTTATATTTGTGTTAGTCAGAAAAGATACTTAATCAGACCCCTTCTAATTTTTTGCTTTAGGTTTCTATTCAAAAATAGAATGGTACTAGTTTTGTTTTCATCTTGCAGAATTTTAGTATCTGGAGTATTAGTCAAAATTCAGTTTGTCAAGAAAAATGTATCAAATAGGTTATAAATAGATTACAAATTTAATCTTGAGTCTTGTTTCCCCAAGAGTTTGGGGAAAACTTTTTAAAATTTGCATGCATTTTTTGCTCAGTTTGGGAATATAAGGAATCAGCATTTCATTTTTGCCTTTCCTATGAAGTGTCATTATTTAAGTATTTGCCTAGATATGTTACTAAAAATGAACATGAATTTGGGCAAACTCCAGGAGACAGTGTAGGACAGGAGGGCCTGGCATGCTATGGTCCATGCAGTCAAGAAGAGTCGGACATGACTTAATGACTGAACAACAAAGCTGCTAAAAGTTGAATCTTATGCACAGTGACAGATGAACCCGGACAGCTATAAACAGCATATAAGACGTTTTTAAGACATGTCTATGGATTTTTAAGTAGTATTTTATAAGTTGTTGAGGATTTGGTAAACAGGGTTCCAAATGGCTCTACTATATTTAGCTTTAAAAAGGTAAATCTTGCTATAAAATGGAACAGATCAGACCTTTCAAGTATAAGACTTTTGTCATTTTATTTCATACATCCTAATCTGTTGAGGAATCTTATCTTTTGAACCATACTTTAATCAGAGGAGGGTTCCTGCTGGTACGCTCTTACCTGTTGGCCGCCGCAGAGCCGAAGAAGCTGGTGGCGTTCGCGGCGCGGGGCTTCCCCCGCCCGCCTGGACGCCACCATTTGCATTCTTTTGCCCTCTGCGCAAGCAGAACGCTTTGCGCATGCGCAGAGAGCAAAAGAACGCAAATGGCGGCGTCTAAGCGGGCGGGGGAAGCGCCGCGAACGCCACCGGATTCTTCGGCTCTGCGGCGACCAACAGGTAAGAGCGTACCGGCAGGAACCCACCTCTGACTTTAATGTATAGTTTTATTTTTGCAATCGTTTGTTTGTTTCTCTATTTAAAAAATTAGACATTTATTGTTAGAAGCAGCTTTTGCTGTTTAAATCTATTTTAATCAAATAGTCTATTTATACACAACTCTTTAGATGAGATATAAACCTTGTTCACATGACTGACATTTTTATGAAATGGAGTGTCCCATTTCAACAGAGAGATTATTCCTGTTAATGCTTATTGACTCTAGTCTGCCACTGGAACCTGCCTTGAAGTGAACTAGGTATTTCTAAAACACTGATATTGCCCTTTTCACTTAGTCAGGTCATTTTTCATTTATTCACTTTCTGAATTTCTGACACTGCTTATCTCTCCTTGAAAACAAAATGTGTTGCCGTTTGAAAGGAATCCTTTAACAAGAACTAAACAAAATTGACTTGAGTTTTCTGTTACAAACCTATTCGTATTTTTGCAGATCAGGAGCAGCCTAAATAAAACCAACTACCTTTAAATCTTGATCTTGAAAAACAGCAATTCATTTGTTTTTCTGAAGAACTGAAATTGATAGAAGAAAATAATTATGCATTTAAGAAACAAAAAAACATTGCCTGAAGATTGTAAAACATGGATTTTCATCTAAAATATTATGGAAAACATATACTACTTTACCAAAATCACACTTTTACTATTTTTACTTTACCTTTGGTCAATTTATTTAAAGCTCGCTTTATCCATTTTAGTTTTTTTTTAATGAAGCAAACATTCAAGCTGATACCCATTTTTCTTTAGATGCTTATTGAATTAATATTGCAGAGTTTTGAAAAGCAATAGGAAATGAGGAAACTAAGGAGAGTTAGGAAGAGTATGTAATTAGCATTTAAAATACCATAATTAATAATGCAATCTTTTCCAATATACTCTTTTAAATACCCAAAGCTAAATTAGATTTAACTTAAATAACATTTATTTCTTATGTATTTAATATTTTTTCTTTCCATTTCATTAAAAAATGAACTTTAAAAACAATATTTAATTTGCTGTGTTGAGGCAAAAAAATATGGTAATTTAGATCAAAAAAATTAAGCAGAAAGTTAATTGAGATTTCATTCTGTGTGTAAATGACCTTTTTGTGTTTTGTTTTGTTTTTGTCTTACGTTTCCATTTATAAGGCACATCTTGTAATTTGTTATTGTGGCTTGTTTTAAATTGTAGTGCTTCAACAGAATTTTACTCTTTGATTTGATATTAATATCAAATGTCTGTAAATATTTCACTGAAGATTAATAACATTCATTCTTTGAACCAATGAAGCGATTCAGAGAATTATTTTTACTGCCAAAGAAAATAATTTTAGGTATTTTTAGGCAGGTATTTTTGTATTGCTAAGACTGTCAGAATCATTACCCACAAACTTCTGGCATTAAGTAAAAGCACCTTAGATATACTATGAGAAATAGTTGTTTAAAAAAATAATCAAAACAGAAAATCAGGGTAGGTATAGGACAATGCTTTCTTCTCTTACATGACATTTATGACAATATTTTTCAAACCCTGATGGAATGAAAAATAGATCATTTTAAGCTTCAATCGTACACAAATTTTCATGGGAGTAAATTTGATTCAATTTGGGGATTTAGTTCTTAATACCTGTATAACATTGGTCTGTCAGTGTTTTACTTTGAATACTGAGGGTTTTTGTACTTATGAAAATATAAGTGTTACTGTTTGTCTTGCATTGAAAGAAATGAATACAAAACTGTTTTATGTGCCCACTGATTATTTTTTCCTTACAGCTCTGCCAATATCTGCCGTGCTGAAATGTTTTGATTTAATTTTTCTTCCTTTTATCTTTGTTTTCTCTGTTGCTGCTTTTTCTGTGACATAATCTTCCATTATAGTCACTCTTCTTTTTTTTTCCTTCCCTACTTCTTTCTTTTCCTTTTTTAAAGCCATGAGAAGCCGATCCATTGGTGAATGTGCTCTGCCATCGGCCTATATACGCAGTGCTAAAAGTGCTCCTGTCCTGATCCATACTTCCAAACCCTTCTTGCCTGATATTGTTCTCACTCCCCTTTCTGATGAGCTTTCAGGTAGTGCCACCTCTGCTAATTTCTGCACTCCCTTTCCACTTTTTTAATCCTTCTGCTTTCAAAAATCTGCAAAATCAGTACTTTTTCAAAGTAAAACATTTAGGGGTGGGGAGAAAATAACGGAGATGCAGCTATTTGACTGTGACATGCTATATTTTCGGCTCATTTTGGTACTGTGAGAAGCTAGCGCTGTGCCAATTGCTATTCAAAATGCAAATTTTCTGCCTCTGCACCTACATTTTAAAAATTGTTTTGATTCAAATATTTTTGAAGTAAGTTTTCTTTTTGAACAAAGAAATGTTGAGGAATTTTCAATATACTGTTTGGTAAACTAATTGCTGTTTATTATTTTGATTTATTTTCTGACATTATGGCTTTTGCTTATTATAATTAGGGAAATATGGCAGGAGATGCACAATTATTACTAAATGAGTATGAGAGTTGTTTTACTACAATTATTACTAAATGAGTATGAGAGTTGTTTTACAAATAACTTTAGAGGAAAATAAGAACTAATAATTTATAGCTGGCTTTTAAAGTAGAGTTTTAAACTGATACTATTACTGTGGTAATGAAATCGATTACCATCTGATGACATTTTTGATGCTCCCAGTAAGCCATTTTGTACTAATTTTTAATCTACATCCCTGCGTTCTGTGTTAAGTGCTAAATAGTTTGACATGTTTCACACTGATGATAATTTCTGAAGCAACTCAGGTTTATTTCTTAAAGCCTCTGGATTATGAATATTGGTCCATTATTCTAATTCAGCTATCCTGAATTATATATTTCTTACTATAGAAAAAGGCCATTTAAATTCTATTTTAACATTACCAAAATCCCTTCCTTGCCTGATTTTAGATTCTTCTAATTAAAATTCATAAATAGACAAGAAATTGGTAGGCTGTGAAGCAGCTTCCAGAATAAACTTTAGTTCAGTGTGTCTTTGACAATCACATAGATGGCAGTGCACTCTTAGGAAATAAAACTGTATCTTCAGCATAGTGCTTTGTTTAGAGTTGTTCTAACCTGACTAGAAAAAATAGTTTATTTTATTTTATTTATTTATTTAAATAGATTTGTATGCCGCCCAACTCCCAGGGGACTCTAGTTAAAGTGATAAAGATAATTTTGAAAACCTGCTTTTGTGTAGTAGGCAAAAGCGTTATTTGTTTGCCTTGTGCTAAATAACAGTTTTGTAACCCGCCCTGCCTACAGTTTTATCTACTACTGATAGTCATTTTATGTGGGTGTTTACAGTAATATCTTAAAATTTCAAATGGGTTCAGTCACCCAAAATGTTGGATTTGGTATATCAATATTCCATGTTTAGTCATTCTTGTCATTTGTAAGCATTAGGGGTAGAATTAGTGGGGACCAGCAAAACTGTTTTAGCTGGAATACTGTATAAAGTTTCATATAATATGCATGTTGTCTTCCAAAATATTCCATTCCTATTATGTTTCATTTGTTTTCATCAGTTAATATTCATGGGCTTTTTATTCCAGTTTATTTTGTTTTCTCATATGTATTTTTTGTTACTTCTGTAAATTGTTTCTCCAAGTCCGCTGATAGTTCTTATGCAATGATCATCCTCTTTGGGCTATATAAGAACTAGGAAAATAAATTTATTAAGGTTTAAGGATAGATCTGAAATTTGAATAGAGTTTCAGAATTCTTTGATATTACTGTAGTATTATTTTCAAAAACATTAAATTCCTGCAAAAGATATGCCTTTACAAAAAGCATCAGGACCTCTAGGACTTAAAATCAAGTACCAAATTTGGTCTTTCAAAATCAATTTCAATGATGCTGTAGCAGATGTGTTTTTAATGCTTATTTATTAATAAACTAGCCTTCAATTTCAATCAGCAGAACTAGTTGGGATCAGCAAATCATTAGATGAGATATTTTGCTTGCAAGTGAAGTGCCCTTTTTGATTTTCTTCTTGAAGCACCCTCTCAAAGGCTCAGCATGGCTACTTCCAGGTCAAAGGGAAGTCTTCTGAGTATACTGAGAAAATGTCCAGAGGAGCTCTAAGCAGTCCAGATGACACTTCAAGGAGTTTCATCTGTGGCCACTTTACACCTTCAAGGAGTGGATCCGGAGGAGCACTTTGCTCAAATATAAAACCAGGAAGTCAGATTGTTTTATATGGATCTATTGTATTTGTGGATTAACATATTGCCGTGTTCAGTTTCTTCTATAATCCCATATTTTAAGAATGACATTTCATTCCATAAATGTTTATTGGCTGCAATACAACACAGTGATATTTATATTTTATTTTAGAATATGCAGTGTATGATAATATTATTATTCATTACTTGAAAATCCCTTTTTCTTGAAACATTAATCAGACCAGCTGATATTTTTAGCCACGTAACAAAGCTGTTCTGTTTAGTGTGTTTCAACTTGAAGTGTTAGTTTAAGAGCAAATTATTGTGTTAAATTTCTGTAGCGGAAGGTAAAGAATACCCTGTTTCCCCCAAAATAAGACATCCCCTGATAATAAGCCCAATCGGGCCAAGCGTTTATTTCGGGATTCAAAAAAATATAAGACACGGTCTTATTTTCGGGGAAACACGGTATATTTTGACAGACTAAAAAAGAGTATTTCAAACCCAAAAAGTTTTGCAGAGCCAAGGTGGTGCAGTGGTTAAAATGCAGCACTGCAGTTCAGCAGTTCAGCTGTTCAAATCTCACCAGGCTCAAGGTTGACTCAGCCTTCCATCCTTCTGAGGTCGGTAAAATGAGGACCCAGATTGTTGGGAGCAATATGCTGAACGCTGTAAACCGCTTAGAGAGGGCTGTAAAGCACTGTGAAGCGGTATGTAAGTCTAAGTGCTATTGCTAAGTGCTATTGCTATTATCAGTAGTAAATTTCTAACACCATAGTACCTTATACAAAGAAGTGGAGGAGATGTACATTTAAAAAGTCTATCCTTTTAAAGACCGCTTCAGATATGTAGGAAAATTTTTGACAGACTTTAATTGATCCATTGGGTAGATTGTTAATTTTCTGAAATTCCTGTGCCTCCCAAAATTTTATCTGGAGTATTGGAAGATGTGAATCTATATATATATATATATATAAAAGCGAAAACCACTCACACATTAATCACAAAATCTCCAGAACCGTAAAGCCTACAAACTTGAAATTTGCCACGAATGTTCCTCTTGCCTTCTAGGTGCTCACTAAGAAAGGATTTTTCAAAATGACCATCGGAGCATGAGTATTTTTTATATTATTATTAACAAGCTCTGATAATAAGGAGTTCTACTCCCCCCTCCCCACCTGAAAAAAAATCTGATCCAAATGCAAAACACAAACAGAGGAGTTTCAGTTTCGCTTTTGCTTTCACAGCAGCAAGCAGCTTTATTACAGAACAGTTGAGCTAAGCCACGCATAGACTCCTTTCTGTCTCCTTGCTCACACAGCAAATACTGTTTGAGTTTCCAAACACCCCTCAACTCTCTCACACACTAACAGGACGCTAGCCAGATGAATACCAATGGATGCTGGTAGGCAGAGACAGATTTTTTTCCCTTATTTTCCTCCTCAGTTCAGACGAATCTGTTCCTTCTACTGTAACACCAGTTAAAGGGAAAAGAGGCAAAAAACGCAGGAAAAGATTTACAGATGCGATTAGGAAAACACAAGTAAGGGAAGATGCCTGTTTCTCCCATGGCCAGTTCTATGTGGCATGCTCCAGAGTGAGTTCACCTGACAGCCTGGTCATCCTCCAGCCAGAGAGAAAAACCAGGAATGTTGTTTACAGGGAGGTCCTGAGCAATTGAAAGTCTATGCTATGCAAATAATGTCTTCATCTGTAACAGAAGCTTAGCTTACCATCGCTAATGAAATAATACAGTCCCTTTTTTAACTACTCATTAATTTTCAAGCTTTAAGTGTCAATTTATCAAGCCCCATCACATAGGGCTTGAGTATCAATTTATCAAGCCCCTTCACATAGCGAAGCATGGGTATTTAGCTAATAGAAAAATAATTTAGTAGCAGTCGATTCAAGTAGAATGACATATGTCAAAAGAGAACTAATTTCCAGGTTAGGTATTACAATCCTATTTAATCAGTACAGGCAGTTCCCAGGTTAGGAACGTCCAACTTAAGGACAACCTGTACATATGAATTGGCTGCCTATTCCTAAAGGGGGCAGATGGCATTGTCCTTCCTCAAGTGATGAGCTGCTGAAGCTACACTGTGCCTGTATGAGCCATGGAAGCCATGTGTTTTTGATATACAATTTGTTTTCAGTGGTTTTCAAGAGTTCATGAAAACATTGTGTGACTTCAGGAGTTGTCGGCTTGGGGAAGCAGAATGCTGTCCACCATTTTTAGTAATAGGCAGTTCATTTGTAAGTACAAGTTCTAACTTATATATAAATTCAAGTTAAAGAATTAACAAAACTTATTCTTAACCGAGGGATTGCTTGTATAAAAACTCTTTTTGAATGAGTAAATGTGTTGTGTAATTTGTATGACCAACACATCTGCTTTTGCTTTTGTTATTACTTTATTGCTTCAAATGGATTTATGAATTGTGCTGTCTCAGTAACTGATGTTTGTAAGTTTACGCTAAGCAGCACCGTACACTTACCAATAAATGACTGTAAGTTGGATCATCTGATTGCAGTCATCTATTTAAGGTTACTTGTGGATTTTGCCATCTTTGTTTTATATCTGCTATGGTAATTTCTTCTTCAGTTAAGTTATTGAATCATTGTACACTTACGTAATTTTTGCCCTGTGAAGAAAAATCAAATTCACTATTACAAATTTTCATTCTACAGAGCCTTAATATTTTGCCATTTTCTTACCTGCTGTTTTCTTCCAGCTAATGTTGATCATGGTTGCAAAAGCTAATATAAATTTCTTGAGCCACATCTAGTGTGAGCTTACTTTTGCTCATATATCTTTTTCTTTCTTCTCCATTTCAGCTGATTGGCCGTTTTTCTTAGAGTCTTTTCCACCTTAAACAAGTTTAGAGTAGAAGAAGGGAGAGGGAGTCAGCCACTCAGCACCTATTAGTAGAAACTTTCTGCAAGCTGCCCCTTGTTGGATTCTACTCCTTGTTCTTTTTGTTTTGTAGTGAGTTGGAAAGTTATTCAATGCTGCCTTCTTTTAAGATGAAGTAAAGATAGAAAACCCACCTCTAAACAATTAGAATTATCTTCTTGTAGCATGCTCTGCAAATAGTTTGTTCAGGGTTTTTGTTTATTTTATTTGTTTAATCAATCATTTACTCATTAACTCTAGTACAACAGCTGAGAATTTCAGGAATAGAATTTTTCAAAATCCTACTGCATGGAACAAATGCAGAAAAGAATTACTATTAATAATTGAGCTAACACAGTGATATGCAGTATATTTTAGAACAAACTATGTTTGGCTTTTGAAAATGTTTCCAAAGCACTAGTGTCATAAAGATCTTATTGGACTTGTATAATTATAGATAACATCACTAAAATGTCTCATGTGCATATGAATGTGTGACTATATCTTTTCTACTTGTCTCAAGAAAGATTTTCTGTGTAAACAATAGAGTAGTGCAATAGCTTAGATTCAATCCCAAACAAATGTTTCAGTGAATGCTGTGGCACAACCCTAGCCCCTGCTTTAAAGTAACCATATACAGTATTTCCTGAGGACATGTAGCTGCCCTACATACCTGCCATGTGATCCTAGGAAATAATGCAATTACTACTAATATACACTACTTATATACTATTACAATATACTACTAGTATATTGTAACGAATGGCAAATATATTTGCCTGCTCCAGAGAAAGTTTTTGAGATGAACCTAAAGCATTTGCCAACTTTAATAGAGAGGAAGATAGTATGGAAGTAAACACTGCTGGAAAAATAGTATTATTGGAATAATAGGTATTGGTAATTAGATGTTGGGTCACAAAGATCCTTATTGTTCTAGGTCTGCTTTCTCTTCTTCTGAAACTTTTGCTCTAAATTTATTTGCTCTAATCTTCAAGAATCAATGTTTGAAGTAATTATTTGATAAAGTATTGAAGATGTTTATCAAATACAGAAACCTTGATGAAAAAAACCTTATAGACACTTATGTGGAAGAATTGGGAAGCTAATCTCTTGACCTAGGTCAGGGGTCAGCAACCCGTGGCTCTGGGGCCACATGTGGCTCTTTCATCCCTCTGCTGTGGCTCCCTGTTGCTCAAAATATGTGTCACAACCGCCAATGTGTGATTTAATTTAATTTAATTTAATTAAAAGTTCTTATAGGCCGCCCAATCCCGTAGGACTCAGGGCGGCGTACAACAGGTATAAGAACAATACAATAATACATGACACTTTAAAAAACATGACATAATGTTAAAAACCATTCATTCATGGGGGAATCTGATGTTCTTCTTCTTCACCCCGCCTGCCGGAAGAGCCATGTTTTCACGGCTTTGCGAAAGGCCAGTATAGTGGGGATGGTCCGGATCTCCGGTGGGAGTTGGTTCTAGAGAGATGGGGCTTCCACAGAGAAGGCTCTCCCCCGTGGACCTGCCAACCGACATTGTTTGGCTGATGGGACCTGGAGGAGGCCCACTCTGTGGGATCTAACTGGTTGTAGGGAGGTATGTGGTAGGATGCGGTCCCGGAGGTAACCTGGTCCTGAGCCATGTAGGGCTTTAAAGGTCAAAACCAACACCTTAAATTGCGACCGGAGACTAATAGGCAACCAATGCAGCTGGCGGAGGATAGGTGTTACGTGGGTGATACGCACTGGCACTCAATTTATTGAGCTTTTTGACCCCCGGTACACCAACCATGGATAAATCCAAGAAAAGAAACTTTCAGAAGAAAACAGAACGTTTAATTCACCTACAGTACATATGCTAGTTCTGTGGCCGCTCAGGAAAGTCAGGCACGGGAAGGGTTTTGTGGCTCCCGGTGTTCTCTTTTCTGTGGGAAATGGGTCCAAATGGCTCTTTGAGTGTTTAAGGTTGCCGACCCCTGACCTAGGTAATATAGCAAACAGTGTTCCAATACCAAGTAAGGATCTGGAACACTGTGTACAATAAGAGAGACCTATGCTGATCCCTTTGGGTGAATGCAATTCCAGAGCTGTTCAAGATGATCTTATTCCATGTCTAAGAATGAAGCAGACTATTTTATAATGGAACCATTCAATTAACAATAGTTTTTCCATACAAAGTTAGAAATGCTTTAAAGCAGTATTGAGAAGAATCATAAAGGTTTAGTCCAAAATCTCATTGCATAAAAGAATTTACCATGAACACACACCTACTTCTAAAGTGACTAGAAGCTTGAACCAAAACAGGGAGCTTCCTTTCAAAAGCTTGCATGAAATTAGAAACTGTAAGCTGTTTTATAATCAGATCAGGAAATTAGGCTGTGTAACTAAATATTTTCTATTACAATTAGTATTGACTCACCAAAATTACATAGGAATCTTCCAGTCCCATTTGAGATGTCAGGGAGTAAGCATGGAATTTGGCATTGGACTGCATTTGCATACAAATACATGCTATGCCTGTATTCTTCCTGAAACCTTTCCAGTGGGTACTCTTAATAGCAAGTCTGTAGTGAAAATACATTTGGTCTAAAAGATAGAAGTGTTATACTGTAGGAATATTTGTTTGTGCCTGTAATCAGTTACAGGTAAAAAGAGAAAAAGCTAGACAGAAAAGAGAAAGACACATGCTTTTCCCCTCAATGACACAGAAATTTGTTATTGAGGCAATACCTTAATTTATATTGTCTTATACAAGGATATTAAACAGAATGCTAAGCAATACAACAATCCAGATCTGTAATAATAATTAAAAAATGTCTTACCCATACTGATCAGTGGTGGGTTCTAAATTAGTTTGCCACCGGTTCGCGAGCGCGCAAGCGCAACGCTTCTGCACATGCGCAGAAGCGTCCCGGGTGGGTGGGCGGAGCCTCCCGCCGCCACTACCAATTCTAAGAACCGGTCCGAACCGGGAGCAACCCACCGCTGATACTGATGACATATAGCTTAGGGATCTCTGATAATGCAGTTACTGCCTTTCTTTCTATAAAAATGAGAATAGGACCCTCATTATCTGATAGATCTGATGATGATTTAGCTGATCATAATTTATTTGTCTATTGTAAGATTTATCAAACCATAAAAGGAGCCCAAGAACCACTAGTGGTTAAGGCACCAGGCTAGAAACTGGGAATTCTAGTCTCACTTTAGGCACAGAGCCAGTTGGGTAATCCAGTCACTCACTCTCATCCCTAAGAAGAAGAAGAAGACAATGACAAACCACATTGGAAATCGTGCCAAGAAAACAGCGGGACTAGTTCAGGCAGCCACCATGGGTCAACAATTACTTGAAGGCACCAAAAAAGAGAAGAGCCTTGTTAAGTCTAGCCAACTAGCCCAACATTCACCTACCAGTATATACAGGGAACTCATAAAAATGATCAGGAGGGTATTAATCCTTATTCACTGCTGTTCCCGAACACTTGTTATCTGTACTATATGATACTATATTGCTGGTTTCAGAGGTAATACAAACTGTCAGGAGTAGTCACCTTTGGTAACCTGATCGGTCATGAATGTGTTCAATTCCCTTTCTAAATTGCATTACATAAAGAAGTACTTCTTGTTATGAGTCTTGAATTAATTTCTCTCTCTAAGTCTAAATTCTCATATAATGAAAATTTACTGTGTATTTTTCATACCATGCCAAATCTTATATATTCCTGTCATGCCACTTCTTATTTGCTCCAAGCTAAAACCGCTTCCTCATAAACCAGTTGCTCTAATCTCCTCATCGTTTATGGTGGCTTTTTTGCAGGCACTATAATACTGTAATCTTCAAGTATGGCGATGCTAATTGTACACAGAACTGCCAAGTGCAGTCTTATAATAATTATATAAAGGTGTTAGTCTCTTGAGGTGTTATATTTTCAGTTTCTCTTCTAATAATTGTCAGGCCACATACCCAGAGTTAGTAGGAAATCATAATTCTTAAAAGAGCTTGACCTTTTAGAAAAGCAATTAGAAACTGATATATCTGTTCTGAAGATTTAACTTGTATGCTTCTTGTTCTCACCTTCCTGAGTTAATACAAGTTGTCCTCAACTTAAATTATTTATTTATTTATTTATTATTTATTTATTTATTTATTTATTTATTTATTTATTTATTTATTTATTTATTTATTTATTTATTTATTTATTTATTTATTTATGAGATTTATATACCGCCTCATAGTGCAAGCACTCTCTAAGCGGTTTACACCATTAAGCAATGTATATTTATATTGCTCCCAACAATCTGGGTCCTCATTTTACCTACCTCAGAAGGATGGAAGGCTGAGTCAACCCTGAGCCAGTGAGATTTGAACAGCTGAAATCAGTTTATTGTCATTGTATGTATATACACAGTACACCCATATAACGAAATTCACATAACACCTCAAGACCAGTCTCCAACACACATAACAATCACTAAAATACAGCCCACCCGCCACAAATTCCCCACCCTCAACCACCCAAACATCCATACAACACACCATGATTAAATGAGTTTCCCCCTTTTTTTATTACCTTTCTTGCCACATTTCTTAAGTGAATCACAGCAGTTGTTAAGTGAATCATTCTGTCATAAGATAATCTGGCTTCCCCCATTGACTGTCATAAATACATGCCAGGTGCCAAGTGTCTGGATTTTGATCACATGACCATGGGGATGCTGCAACAGTTATAAGTGTGAGAACAGGTCATAAAGTCACTTTTTTCAGTGCCGTGGTAACTTTGAATGGTCACAAATCGTTGTATGTCAAGGACTGTCTCTAAAAACTGCCTGTTGACCTTAAGCAATTCAAATAGTGGCCCATTTTAACCTGGCAATCACTAGTTCCTATCCATCCACCACTTATCCCCAGTCTCAGTCCTTACAGAAATTCTAAACGAGAGACATTTTTAATTTGCCTCAAATCTATTTATTAGTGACTAATTGCCAGTTTAGATCTCACTGGTAGTATATGCTAATGAGATTTTGTGCAATTATGCATTAATTTGCACTAGTTTACATTAAACTACATTTGTCATCTTGAGCCCATTCACTACCGTATTTTTTGGAGTATAAGACGCACCGGAGTATAAGACGCACCTTAGTTTTGGGGGAGGAAAATAGGGGGGGGGGGAATCTACCTACCAGGTATTCATCTGGCTAGCGTCCTTAGTCTGTTCAGCTTCAGCACATTATTTTATCCTCTGGTTAGGGCTGAAAAAGCCTTTTTCAGAGGGAGTAGGAATGAAAGCAAGCCTGCAAAGACTTAGGGCAGGAAATACTGCTTCGGAGGGAGTAGGAATAAAAATAAATGCAGCAAGCCAGGAAGATCGTTAGCACTGCATTAGGGGTGAAAAGCACCGCTTTTTCAGAGGGAGTAGGAATGAAAACAAGCCTGCAAAGACTTAGGGCTGGAAAAAACCTTCTTTGGAGAGAATAGGAAGCCGGGAAGATCGTTAGCACCTCGTTAGGGCTGGGAAAAAAAGCTTCGAAAAAGCTACATTCGAAGTATAAGACGCACGCAAATTTTCAGCCTCTTTTAGGGAGGAAAAAGGTGCGTCTTATACTCCGAAAAATACGGTAATTGGGAGTTATCTTTTAGGAGCTTATTGTAATGTACAAGTCCAGATGATTTATAAATAAATTAAAAACTATTGGTCTCAACAATGATTCCTGGAAGCCCCTCCTTAAGCATCTCTCCATTTTGAACACTGTCCACTATTTCCTATTGATTCCTGTTCTTTGGTTAGTTTTAAGTCTCAGATCCTCTGTCCCATAGCTGCTAGGTTTATTCAGGAGCATTTGGTGAGGTATTTTATCAGATTTTTTTTTAAATCTACTAAAGATTAAGCAAACAAAATGCTTAAAAGGTTAATGAGGCAAGAATTACCCTTGCAGAAATCACTCTGACTCCTTTTCAACAAGAATTAATATATATTATATCTGTTTGATTTTTTCTTTTTTTAAAAAAAAAGTCTGCTTTTTACCAAGCTAAGAAGTCTATAATTATCTGTATCTCCCTTTCATTAATTATCTTTTTTAAAATAAATAAATGAAGTCATGTTGTCTGTCTTGAGAACAAATGCCAACTTTTATTGGTATTTGTTCCCAAAACAATGAACCCTAGTGGCATAATAGTTAGAATGCAATACTGCAGGCAAACTGGTCTCACAGCCAGGAGTTCGAGCCTGACGGGACTCAGGGTTAACTCAGCCTTCCATCTTTTCGAGGTCAGTAAAATGACCCAAATTGTTGGGTTCAATATACTGACATTGTAAAACATTCAGAGAGGGCTGTAAAGCACTATGGGGCAATATATAAGTTTAAGTGCTATTGCTTTGTTATTTTATGTGACATATTTTTTTTGTCAGAATGCCAACAATTTCTCCATTTAGTTATTTAAAAATCCTTGTTAATTCTAGTTGTGACATTTCACTTAATTCCCCTTTTGAAAAAAACTAAAACAATTACAGTTAGTATTACTATAGTATTAAAGCCTTTTGTCTAATGTCCAACATCCTACGTTGCTTGCTTTTTGAATCTCTATGTGCTTTTCAGTCTTTTTTTCAACTATTTATATTTCTTTTGATAAGTTTAAGTTATTTTCATTTTTTGGCAAGATTTCTATTTTATAAAGGATTCTTTCTTGCTTCTGTATTACACTGATCCTCAATTAATGGTAAGTTGTTGGACTGGCATGAGGAACGCTAATTTTCAAGTCTACATTTAGCAACAGAAGCTCACTGGGTAACTGTGAGCCATTCAGTTTCTTTTATACTAATCTATGTCACATGAAATGTATGTGTGGTTGACATATTTCTGCAACACATGAATAAGTAGCTTTGGATTATTTCTTCAATAAATAAATGAACAAGTATAAAGTTTTGGACTCATTTGTTTAATTGAGTTCTCTTTATCTAGTTTTAGGGCTTGTGTAGAGAATAAATCATATTTTATGTTATATTTATGCAGAAATACTGATGATTCAAAAGGAGTATCAAACTTTTAAGCACCTTTGTAAATGTAACAAATAGTTTTTCTGGTTTTGCTTATTAGCCTCTCTCGTATTCTGTACCTCATGGCATCTCTCATGGTTTAAGCTACAGAGTGAGCATCACTACCACTGTAATGTTGACTAATCTCCATGCATTCTAGAGTCTTGACCTTCTTGTCTCCTATTTTCTGGAACTTTACTCTTTTGAATTCAAATTTGACCATGTTGCCTTTTTCAAAAATGTCAGTCTTTACTTCGTTGAATGTAATAGTATTATCATCACTGTTTCTAATTAGTTTCATAACCATGTCCCAAGCCAGGTCCTAGGCACCACTGACAATTTATTTGAAAATAATATACTTTCCAAAATGGTTTCCTGCTATAGCCACAATGATTCTATGGAAGAGATTGTTCCATTTATGAGTTCTTTTTGTAGAACTCTATTCTTTCTTTGACTTACAGAGAAAAAACTATCTCCAAGATGTTGTTCCTTGTACTTCTATACAGCTTATGCCCTAAGATCATGTGCTGTAGATACTCCTATCTATCTGTGCTTCTATTAATAGAATCAGGAGTCCCCTCCCTCCTAGAGGCATATCCTTAATCCAAAATGATATGTCTTTAACCTTCAAGGAATTACTCCCTTTTCTTTCTTGCAGTGATAACCTCTTTCACTTAGAACTTCATTCTAAGAAGCAATCACACCTGGCGTAGCATGCCACTCTGTCCCTTGTGAATCCCTCTTTTCTCAGGTTCTCTATCTCTCCCATGTCTCCCAGGGCAGCTACCTTGCCCTTGGAAAAAATAAACTTGCTCCTTCTGTCTTTGGAGACAGAGGTTTTTTTGCAGTGATTGCATACTCATGACTTCTGCCTGTCAACAGGGAAATATTTTTACACAATACAATATATTATGTTTGGGTGAGATTTATATAGTTAGGTTTAGTAAGTTGCTTTTTTATAATAGGAAAAGAGGACTTAGCTGTCCTGGCATATTCTCCTTCTGTCAGATTCACTTGGGTGCTCAATTTATGGGTCTGCTCAACTTGTATTTATTCTCCTTTATTCTATTTATCTGGCTAATTTTGAACTGCAGTATGCTTTTTTGCTGGGAGTCCTTTGGATTTGGGGACTTGAACTTCCTTTTCTGTTCTGTCCCATATTTATATCTGTGGCTAATTCCCCACAATTTCTAGCTACAGTTTAGAAAGTAAAGGTGTGTGGAAGAAAGAAAAATGTATTAAAAGAAAATGTATTGCTTGTAAACTTACTGAGTATCAGAATTCTTATACGTCAGTGATGATTAAAAGAAACTTGACTTGGCATAATTTGGGGGGTGGGGAATCTATATTCTTCTTTTATTAAGAAAGCTAAAGACTCCACATTGACCTTTGTTCCTCCTGTCACTGTATAGTTTTCCTAGCAACAGTGCAGAACTGATTTGTTGTTGCTTTTCTTCCAGGAAGGTTTTTTCTTCCTTCTTAGTCTTACCTGCATCTTTGGAATTCCCCGAGATTCACCCATGCAGGTATTAACCAGGTTTAAACTTGCTTAATTTTTGAGTTCAGAGGAGATGACACAAATGTTGCCCAAAATTTCTTCTCATAGTTGTTGGGGTTTTTTTATCCTCTTTTTTTGTTCTGTTATAGATATAATAGACAATAGTTTCTGAAGGGCTTGTGTTCGGAATGAACCTATTTCTCATTATTGAATTTATTTTCTATGTATTATAAAATATGATGTTGAAGGTATAATTCTTACCTGCTTCATTTGCTTGATTGCACAACATACAGTTTAGGATATTCCACTAGAGTTGTTTCCACAATATTTAAAAAATTAAAAATATATCAAACCACTTAGAACACCTTATGTCTTGCATTCTCAGCAGTCACATACTGTATACTGAAGTGTTTTAAAGCTGAATAGAATTCATAGTAACTATCAGAACCAACTTTCCATATTTATACAGTGCTGTCTGCTGCTGCATGAAGAGGAACATTAATCTATTCTATGATTAAACTAGATTACTATGGGGCCATTATTTTGCCATTTGTGATCTGCATATTCCAGATATAGACTTAGAACTTCTTTCTAGAAAAACTAATCTAATCAAAATCATTATTACAGTCCATATCTATCAATTATATTGTTGCTTAACCTCAGCTGGGAGGATATTAGAGGTGTGAGACACTAAACATAAAATTTATGTTACATAATAAAACAGCCTTGTTCCTGATGAATATTTGTCTATAAATTGATTAAAACACTGATTTGAATATTTATTTAGCTTTTTTAAAAAATGTATATCCCATTTTTGGTGAAACACTTAAAATGCCCTACAACCAGATTAGGGTAGTAGTATTAAAGCTAATATTTGTAAAACTACCAACACCAAACTAACCAAAAAGAAGAAGTTTAAAAGGGAATAATAATAATAAAATGTAGAATTTGAAAACATTGTTGAAATAAAATAACTAAATGACTATCAGAACACTTTATAATATATCTCAACTTATTTCATTGGCCCTTAAAAGCTGCAGATATGCTTCTATGGCCAGATATAATACTTTAAAATATCTCTTCTTTGTGTTAGGTCATCTTGGAAAAAGTTGTAATAGGCAGTTATAATTGTTTTTATTAACCTCTGAGCTGGTCATTAGTGTTAAGCTCCTATGCAATAAATATTGGCACAGAAAATATAAACAACTTTGCTTTTCCTATTCAGTGCTTACTAATTTTCTGTTTGTCTTCATGTATTTTGACTGATCTAAAACAGCAAAGACTAATTCTGTATTACAAGTGCTGATCCCACTTACCTGCAGGGAATAACGAGCTGTCTTGTTAGGATCAAGATACAATTTTGGATATTGAGAAAGAAAAAAAGTAAAATTATTATGAAATTAACATAGGGTAAAGGTTCAATTTGTTAGACTTCTGAAATACTATGTTGTGTTTATTTACTAGTTTTATTAAAAACTAGTTTTTGTATGTTTGGGGGAATATAGGCTGTTTTTGAAGGATCCGATTAGAGGCTGAAAAGTATTTTGTATGTGCATATTTTTAAGCAAACAGAGAAGTGGGAGAAAAGATAGTGTTCTATTATGCATGATTATAATAATTTAAAGCAATATTTAAAAACAGCATAACTCTTTCATTTTTATATTTGTGCTTTGTATTTCTATTCATATAGATTTGCACATTAGGACTTTTTGTTTACCGGTATTTATCTTACCCTATATAGAGAGCCATTAAATTATGACAGACTGTCAATTTTTGCATTGCATTTCCTCTAAATAGGCGATATAATTAAATATTTGTTTTGAGTCCCTGATTTAAATTAGTATTTAATAATTCATTGGCACAGCCCTAGTTTTAACAGTGTTTCCAAATCTCCCATTACTTTGCTGTTTATTTCTATGAACGTTAACATTTTAAAAGTGTCCTGATGATGCACATTGTATACATTTTGTATATGAATGCAGATGTTTAATAAAACTTCAAAAAACAGTATTTCATTTTATTTAACAAAGCATTTTGGGAACCTTTTTAAATGCTGTATTGTTGTACTGAACAATTAAATACTAGGAAAATAAAAATATGGATATAATATATACTAAATGCATACTTTTTCTGCAGACATTGATGATGCTCAAATCCTCCCACGTCCACCTCGCATCAGACATTTTTCACAGAGCGAAGAAACTCCTAGTGAAGTTTTTGATGCACTGAATGAGGAGCAGCCACTTCCAAGAAGTAGCAGCACATCTGATATACTGGAACCATTCACTGTTGAGCGAGTCAAAGGTGCAGTTCCTGTCATTGACGGTTCATCCCATCATGCTCCAAGCTTACAGAGTTCCACAGAGGCCTCTTCAATATGTAGATCCACTGAAAGTCACATTACCGATACAAATAGCAGAGAGTCCTCTCTGGAAGTCGGGGATAGTATTTATGACCATCTTTGTCAGTTGGTAGGCCCAGTAGAACTTGCAGATGCAGCCTTTGAACAAAACGAGTATGTTGACCTTGAAGGTGAAGATGATCTTCTTTCATCTCTGAGAGAATATCTTAAAGAAAAAGAAGAATTTTTCAGTAGCATTGAGATAGATAAGCTTGAGTCTTCTCCTCATGAATTTGTTGCAGGAATAAGTAGGAGTGATAACTTGCCATTGGATGAAGTAGAGTGTACAGACCAGACTGTTGCAAGTAGTACTGTTGTTGCAGAAAATACCAATAATACAGAACTACAATTGGAACAAAATCAAACTGGCTTTATAAGTAATATTGCACCTACACAAGTAGATACTTCTACAAGAAACCAAGCTGATAATGCTAAACAATTAAATATTGATAAACACACCCAAAATCTGCTTGATCCCAGGTCAAGTATCCCTATTGACAAAGAAAGGAAGAGATATTTGTACAGACAAATTGCCACGGATGTAGATGTATCTGTGGAAACAGTGTTAGCTGAAAAACATAAGAGTGCCCTCTTTAATGAAAAAATAACCAACACAAGTGTTATGCATGCAAAGAAAATGCCACATAAAACCTTAGTTAACCCTGAAATGCTTCAACTTACAGGCATGAGCAAAGTGACACCAACTAAGAGAAGTATATCTGAAACAGTAACTCATAAGGCTAAAATCATGAAAATAGCAACTAAAAAGCGAAACAGTGTCCACGTTACTTTTAGGCCATCTACTGAATGTGTTCAGTTTTATAATCCTCTAGAAAACAAAGAGGCCCCATGGAAAGCAAGACTGCGTAAACTCAGTGGTTTCAGTAGTGGGATCAATAGCAGCAGCAGCAATACAAGCACAAGCACAAGCACCAGCTCATCCTCTGGGGCTGTGCTGGTCAGACCTGGAATCTATAGGCATCTAGATACAGTCAGTGCAACGTCTGCTAATAGTAAGCAGAATAAAGAATCAGGAGATGCTCCAGCATTCCCGCTGCAGAAGGAAAGTGTTGGAATAAATCAAATGTCTAATCGTAGCCCACCTAAGCCATCAAGTCAGGAGTCGGGACAACAGCAGGGATCCCTGGGTGGTGTGTATAAATCTGTTGTACATGCTCTTTCGAAGCCGAAGGCAAATGTTTCCCCACAGAGGCAGAGCAGAGTGCCAGCAGAGGCTCCACTGAGGGATCTGTACAGTCATGTAATGGGCTATTTTGGAAAGAAAGCTGCAGGTGAGCACTAATACTGTGCAGCGCACAAAAGGAGAAAAGGCAGCATCAGTTTGGCTTTATGCACCTAAAGCAAGCTGTTACAAAGCAATCAAAAGGCTTTGGGGTGATCAGTGCTTTTTCTTGTTTGGTTTTGCATGCGCAATGGCCAGCTGAATTTTTCCCCCCAAGTGTAAGTTAAATGTGCAAACTATAAATTACTAATTATCTTTTTTAAAAAAAAAACATTTAATGAATCACTTTGCTGCTGAACACTTAAGGTAGGGAAGAGGAAGAGACAGTAAATCTACAAATAGATTGTATCTTTGCCATGTTTTTCCTGGCATACCCTGGAATGCAACCATTTAGACACAATTGGCTTATATTTGGTTTCTAATAGAAACTGTAGGTGTGATATCTCTAGTACTTCTCCTTAGTTATCACTTACTCCTTAGTTATCACTTGTATTTGAACTAATTGCAGATGCAATTAAGTGCCTCCTCCTCCTCCTGAAAACAAAAATTTAAAGCTGATGTCAACATTTCATGTTTGGATTACTTCATCATAACAGTCCAGTGTGGATTTTGACATTTTATTTGAGCAGTTTCAAAATATGCTTTAGCGCTTTCTTGGTGCATTCACTGAAATGGATGCCTCACTTTCATGGCAACATCTATCACTGCTTTTGTTTTCTGGAATCACAGAAGTGCATAAAGGAACCATGATAGTTCTTCTTGAGCTAACTGTGAGCCCTCTATGTACTAATAAAAATGGACAAGGCTGGCTGTCATTCTAATATCACCATCTTAGTTGACACGCTAAGTAACTTTTAAAAAAATAATCAGAATTACATTCATTTTCAGCAGTGAGGTAGGATTTTGGTGTTTTTTTGTTTTGGTTTTTTTCGTACATTGTATGCTGGCATGATTAACAGAATGTTCTATAATGCATCCTGCATTGAGATGTTAATGCCATCTGAGGGCAGTCTTTGTTAGCATATCATAACAAATTAGTCAATAAGGCAGCAAATTATTTCAGATTGATTTATTTTATTATATTTAATGCATCTCCTTGTTGAAGATGTTTAGCTTGAATACTAGGAATATTTAGAGAGGGTTTTAAAACTTTATTTAATGCCTTGAAAGTGTAATATCAAAATCAAATTTGTATCTCAGAGTAGCAACACATTTACTCTTTTTTGGGAGAGACAACATTTAATTAACGAAAATAAACCAGAACATTTGGAACCTTCAAGGTTAAAATAACAAAATACAACAGGATGTGTAACAGTGTAATGCTTTGCAGGATTGATCAGCAACTATATTCCATTTTTTAATTCTACAATTTTTCATTCTCAATGCTGTATTTTGAATATGCAGTGAAACATATAATTCAGTGTACTCTAAATAATGCATATAATGTCAACCTACCTGTTTTCATTAGCATACATTTGCATAACTCTAGAGCATTATACATTCAGTGATATGAAGGAGTGAAGCAAGCATTAACAACTTTAATAGTGCTTATCTGTAAGCTTTCTTGCTTTTTTCAAGGTCACACTGGAGATTGACTAACACTTGCTCAGTGGTGATGGGATGGGATGGTTTAATAGGTGGAACAGCTGTACTAATTCTTATAACTAAATCTGTTTTTAAAGAACATATTTTAACTGCATGTTCAGTAAATAATTATTTGTATTGTCTAACTTATTTTATAATGTTTTAAAAGTATTTCTTGTTGAAAATGTTTTTTTTACTATATACAGTCATTCATTTGCTTTTAGCCAATAGGGAGGATATGAGCCAAAAGCAGATCTCTCTCGGTAATGATAATGGCAGTAGTAATGCAAATATTCCTGACCTCATGGATGAGTTTATAGCTGAAAGACTACGCAGTGGTAGCTCTTTGGTAAGCTTTTAGCTTTTTCTTTTATCTTAAAGTATCAGATACAATTATGATTATGATTGAGTTGCATAATTAATTTTAACTGCAAATGCTAATGGGCTGGGAAATAAATAGGGAGAACTAGAGATCCTGATTCAGGAAGACAAATGTGATGTGATGGATATAATGGAATCTTGGTGATGTGATATTCATGATTGACACATAACAATAAAAAGCTGCAACATATTCAAAAGGAACATCTCCCCACAAAGAAGGGGGGTGTTGCATTATTATGCAAAGAAAATCATGCACAGAAATTCAGGTATCATCAAATGATATTGAAAGTGTTTGGATTAGAAAAAAGAGAGAAATGAAAGTGGTTCTATCTTGAGGGTTTATTATAAGCAACCTAGCAGTCAGAAGATATGGATGAAGATTTTTGTCATCAGATGACCAATCTTTCAAAGAGGCATATGGTAGTAATAATAGAGAATTTTGATTATCCTTACCTATGATGGGAATCTAATGTCAGAGGTCCAACTTAGGTTATCTTCTCTCACTGAGATCTTTATTTATCAGAAGGTAGAACAAAAAATAAGAGTGTCAGCTATCCCAAACCTACTCCACATGAACATGGAGAAATTGATTGCAAAAGTAGCACTTTAAAGATGCTTTAGGAAAAGAAATGAATTGTGTTAATCTGTGGCAGCAAAGATGGAAAAATAGAAGCAATATAAAGAGACCAGAATGGATTTATGCAGAACTCTATAAAATGCTGAAGAGAAAGAGGAGTATGAAAGGAGGAACATGACTAATTAAGAATACAAGGTATACAAAATTGTAGTAATTGTGGGCTAAGTTTTAAATGAGCAGGGACTTGTGAAAGATACCAGAAGCAAACAAACAACTAACTGTGGATTATATCATAAATAAAGAGAAAACCAAAGATCCTATAGGTCAGTTGTAAGCAGAAAATGGTGAATTGATCATAGTTTAACAGAGTTGGAAGGGACCTATCTAGTCCATCTAGTCCAAACCCCCTGCCCAAGCATGAGGCCCTCCATCTGCCTCTACCTAGGATCGAACTCACAACCTCCTGATTGTGAGGCAAGAGCTCCACCTCTAGGCCACAGCAGCTGGGTTGATTGTGTGATGAGAAGGTAGAACCTCTTATTTTGAGGAGAATGGAACTCTCACTGTTCATTTTTCTACCCACTGGAGAAAAGAGGAAATCGAGGCATAAATACCTCAAGCTACATTAGCTAATTTAAATGAATTCAGACCAACAATGGATTGCATCCTAGAATACTGAAAAGGGCCAGCTGGACTTCCTTTGTTTTTGCTTGAAGATGTTTTATGTCTCATCCAAGAAGCTTCTTCAGATGAGAAGCCAATGTCTTCAAGCAAAAGCAAAGCCCAGTTGCCTTTTGAAAAAAGCACTCTTGGGACAAAAGATTGGAGGAAAACAGAAGTCCCTGTCTTCAAAAAATGAAAGGAGCATCCAGAATTCTTCAGACCTATGTGCATGATGTCTATGCCAGGCAATGTTATTGTTATTATTAAACAGCATGTATGTGAGCATTTGAATACATATGATACAATTAATAGGAGTCCGCATGGGTTTGTTGCAAATAAAATCATGCCAGACTAACCTTTCTTTGATAGAGTTACTAGTTAGAATATTGTAAAAATGCCATATACATTATGTACCTGGACCTCAGCAAAGCTTTCAACAAAATACCTCATAATATTTTCCTTAATAAAATGGTAAAATATGGGCTAGATGGACTCCTAATTGTTTGAATGAATACTCCCAAGGAGTGCTTGTTCATTGGTTCCAGGAAAATGTTGAGATCACACAGTTCTCTACTGGGCCCTGTATCGTTCATGATTTTATCAATGACTTTGATGAGGAATTTGAAAGTCCCTTGTCAAGTTTGTAGGTGACAGAAAAGTGACAGAGATGGTTCATATCTTAAAAGTTCTGATCAGGTTTGAATGGTGGACTAAAATGAACAGGATGAAATTTATAGGCAAAAATGTAAAGTTCTGCATCTGGTTAGGAAAAACGAAAGACACAAATATAGGATGGCAAAGACCCAGCTTAGCTGAACTACATGTGAAAAAGATCTGGTTCTTATCAACCACAGTTGAAACATGAGCCAGCAAAGAGATGCAGCCTCTAGAAAAGGGAAATGCTTCCATGAAGTGCATTAATAGGAGCACAGAATACCTCATGGAATTATGAATCGTTCATTTAGAGTACTGTGTCCACTTCTGGGCCCCATAGTTCAAGGATAGTGATAGTGATAAATTAGTGATAATGATAAAAAGGATAGTGATAAATTCAAGAAACTGACAAGGGACCTGGAAACCATTTTATTGTTGTGTGCCATCCAGAGTATCCTTTGGGGAGAGATGGACAGCTATATAAATCTCAATTTAATTAATTAACTAATTAATTAACCATTCAGAAGTATCTTGATTGTGTTTAGCCTACAGAAAAGTTGATCGGGGAAATATTATAGTCTTTAACTATTTGAAAGGCTGTCACATAGAACAGGGAGTAGTCTTAGATTCCATTGCCTCAGAGCAGAATAAGAACCAGTGGATTACAGATACAAGGCAGGAGCTTCAGGCTAGATGTCACAAAGAACTTCCAGACAGTACAATTATCAGCCAGTGGAACAGACTACCATATGTGGAGGTGAGTTCTCCTTTCCAACA
Source organism: Diadophis punctatus similis (assembly GCA_023053685.1). Lineage (NCBI taxonomy): Eukaryota > Metazoa > Chordata > Lepidosauria > Squamata > Dipsadidae > Diadophis > Diadophis punctatus. The sequence goes on along the minus strand of JALIGW010000001.1, from coordinate 274,446,974 downwards.
GAGGCTGGATAGTTATCTCAGATAGTGGATCCTGCACTAAGTAGAGGATTGGATAGAGTTCCTTCCAACTCTATGGGTTTATGAGAGAAAATGTAGGGATGGTTTGGGATGCCAATGTCATAGTGTGTCAATTTTCCCTTCTTTAAAAACTGATAATTATAAGATTCTTGTCATTTCTGACTATATATTTTTTCTTAAATTACCTGAAATATTATTTCAATTAGAATGTGGCAAGGAGAGGAAGCAGTCCAGGAAGCCTAGAAGTACCAAAAGATCTTCCTGATATACTGAACAAGCAGAATCAAATGCGTCCTGTTGATGATCCTGGTGTACCTTCTGAATGGACATCTCCTGCCAGTGCAGGCAGCAGTGACCTTGTCAGTTCTGACAGCCACTCTGATTCCTTCAGTGCATTCCAGTATGATGGCCATAAATTTGAAAGTAAGTATTCATCCTCACTGAATCTTATATACAATTATATAATAAGGAATTTTAAGGAGAAAATTCAATTGCTGTTTGATTGGCATCGCTTCATGGACAGGACATCTTTGAATTGAGTGGAAGCGGGTAACTGAAATGTGTGGAGGGGGCCAGAATTCTTTTATTTTCTCTACATATCTATATCTATCTCCTACATAACTATATTCCTATCTCCCATGTTTCCAAAGAATGGCCTCAGTCATCCAGAGCAGATGGGTAAGGTGTAGGTTGCTGCAGAAAGGGTAAATTGCTGATAACCATCTTCCTCCCCTATTCAGTCCATGTAAGCTTCTGCTGTATGAAAATGTTTTCCATCAATGTAGCAATCGATTTGGGTGTAAATCTAAATTTGAATAGGTCAATATTAGTAAATTAATTTTAAAAATCTGGAGTAAAATCCACAAGGAAGAGCCTTTTATCAAAATGTGTAGTTTCAGAGCAGGAATTTCTGTGTAATAGGTTTATCCCGCCTATGGGTAATACATATTTAAACAGATATTTTAAATAGTGTTTTTCGTACTACATCATCTTCAAAGCCCTTCATGGCTTAGGACCAGGTTACCTTCGGGACCACATTCTGCCTCATACTTCCCTTCGACCGGTTAGGGCCCACAGAGTGGGCCTCCTCCAGGTCCCGTCAGCCAAACAATGCCGGCTGGTGGGCCCTAGGGGGAGGGCCTTCTCTGTGGGGGGCCCCGTGCTCTGGAACCAACTTCCCCCAGAGACCCGAACTATCCCCACCCTGCTGGCCTTCCGAAAAGCCGTTAAGACATGGCTCTTCCTGCAGGCAGGGGGTGAGACTAGTTCCACCTGAGTTCTCCCCCGGTATGTATGTTGCTGAATATCTTTTTTTAACTTTTTAACTTTTTAAATTCTGTTTTTAACTGTTGTTTATTATTTAGTGTATAATGCTGTACGCCGCCCTGAGTCCCTCGGGAGTAGGGCGGCATAGAAGAACCAATAATAAATAAATAAATAAATACATGAGTTTGTTTGTTTTTCAAGAACATTACTATTAATGTTTCAAGCTACAAACTACATATGGCATCCAATAAGACTTAGTGAATATTCAGCCAATAGAGAAAATGATATGAGCGTGTCCTTGGGTATATACATGTCCGAACAAACTCTTATCAATCAGGAACAGAGATGTAGCCCTCATTATCTCCTGTTTACAACAGCATGAATTCACGATAATGAGTTCCTTGGGCTTATTTCATCAGAACCAATCCTCAAGAATTATCTTAGTTGGGGAAGGTCCTTATTTTTAGATGTACACATGTTAAATACATTCAGCATTTTGTAGTTGATATGAAGTTCCCTTGATGAGGTCCTATCTTGGGCCTTCTTTTTTGTACTTCTCAACAGATCTATCTCCAGTGGCTAAACTTTCACAATCTTGCTTTTACACATAGATAAGCCAACTGCAAGGGAGCCAGTCTGATGTAGTAGGTAAGGCCCTATGCTAGGAACCAGGAGACTAGGAATTCTAGTCCCCTTTTAGGCACAAAGCCAGCTGAGTGACATTGGGCCAGTTGCTCTTTCGCAGTCCTCAGAAGGAGGCAATGACAAAACACTTCAGAAATAAAAACTGCAAGTAAGAGCACATTGCCAAAAAAGTTAGTCCCAGCTTATTGTTTTCCAGGAAAGATAAATGTTATTTATAGAACTCAAATGCAACCTTTTTTTTTGTTCCTTTGTCTACTCTAATATACACCATATCTCTAAATATAGATAACAGTTCTTTGGCAGTTACCCTTGACTGTACATCTTAATAACATTACAACAAACATAAAACAAAAAGTAGCAATAGACTGTTTCTGGGAAAGCTTCAGTGTTGGCTGTTTTTATAATGGTAATGGCTGTGTTTTTAACTTAGCTCTGAACAATTACCTTTTTTTTTTTTTTAGATTTCAGTTTGTGCCCTGAAGGTGGCACAACAACTTCTGCTGAATCTGATACAGGTTCCGGCCCTCAGCAAAGTGCTGAAGAACAAGAAGTGGCTAGTTTGACTACCCTCCACATTGACTCTGAGACCAGCAGTCTCAATCAACAAGCACTGTCTGCCGAAGCAGCTACAATTACAGGTGAAATAAAGGGGTTGGGGGGGGGGAGAGAATCTAATTGTAGATGCTTCTATCACCCTCCCATCCTATAGCTGTCTCTATTTAGCTTTTAAGATATTTTGTTTAACCATTTTCTAGCTAGTCATTTTATTACAGCAAAATCAAAACAAATTCAAGAACCCTTAAAGGTAGCATATATATTACTGTATGAGCTTTTGTGGATTAAAATCCACTTACCATATGTTTAATTCTACTCCGTGGCAAATTAAGAGTGCCTAAATAGAACGATAACAGGTTTCTAATCTTGCATATTAGTAATTTGATTAAGAATTGCTTGGACATGGAGGATACCATTCCAAATGAAACAAGCTTTTCAGCATCCTGAAAAGCTGTAGTTCAGTCTTCCTCTAGCCTCCTGCTCATTTGGTAGGTATATTTTGGCTCACAATTTTTTTAAAAAAAAAAAATACATTCACAGCTCCCATGCCTAGAAAAATAGCCAGATCATCAAGGCTTTCTGAAAAGTGAACAGAGCTGGGGCCACGTTCATCTCAGGCAGCATGTGTGCAGGCACCAGTATGGAAAAGACACTCCTGTGTCCTGCTAGATGACAATCCCTGATTGGTGTGACCAACAATATTTCCCTCCTACCTAACATCATGGGATGAGTAGAATACTATGGGACTAAGGCAGTCCCTCAAATACCCTGACCTCATGCTATGTAGGGCTACCAGAAAAAACAATTGCTACCAACCTGCCTTCCATTGAGGATCTGTATAGTGCACAAGTCAAAAAGAGGGCTGTGAAAATATCCACAGACCCCTCACATCCTGGACATAAATTGTTTCAACTTCTACCCTCAAAATGACGCTATAGGGCACTGCACACCAGAACAACTAAACACAAGGACAGTTTTTTCCCCGAATGCCATCACTCTGCTTAACAACTAATTCCCACAACACTGTCAAATAATTTACTAAGACTGTATTACTATTATTCTTCTCTTCCTTACTAGTATCTATCTCTTTCCACTTATTACTATAACCATGTTGCTTGTATCTTTCAATTTATATTGTTTTTACTTGTTTCCTAATACGATTTGATAGCTTATTAGTAACCTTGACTATCACTAAGTGTTGTATCTTTTTTTCTTGATGAATGTATTTTATTCTCCTTATGTACACTGAGAGCATATACACCAAAGACAAATTCTATTCTATTCTATTCTATTCTATTCTATTCTATTCTATTCTATTCTATTCTATTCTATTCTATTCTATTCTATTCTATTCTATTCTATTCTCACTTTCAGTTGCACCCAGAAGCAAATTAGGATGTAGTGTAGATCTTAAAACAAAGGTGCAATATGGGGATAATGAGGCATATCTATATTTGCCCCTATTGCTGCATTCTGAATTAACTGAAGCGTCCAGATATTTTTCAAGGGAAGATCAATATAGAGTGCAGTAATCTATTGGGAGGTGGCCAAAGTATGAATGATCATATATAGAGCCTCCTGATCAAGGAAAGGGTACAATTAAGGAATAGCATAAAGCAAAGCATCATCTGGCCACAAGTGCTCTTTAAACAAGAGCCCCAAACTGCACAGCCATTCTGCCTGTGGTAGTATAACTAGTATATCTAGAACTAAGGACCCAGGATTCCTAAAAATCCAAAGCCATTCCATACTGCTAGGCTTGAGTTGAAATCTGTTTTCCCCATCCAGAACACCCCCATTCCATTCCATAACCTCCAGGCACTAACAGAAGCATCAGTTGGTTGGCCTGGAACAGAGATATCAGCTGAGTATTGTAAGCTTATTGATGACAGCTCACTCTGTGCCATTGAAAGACCTCACTCAAAGGCTTCATATAGATATTAAATGGACATAGTAAGAGTATTGAGCCCTGAGGCACTCCAGTCAAGAGGATCTCTAAGGCAGAACCGTTCCCTTTCCCTACCCCACATCAGCAGTAACTGGAACTGATCTCAGTGGAAGGAAGAGAATTGGCATAATACTATATTCCAGCATCTAACTCTTAGAGACAGTACAGAAGAATACAGAAGGCATCTGAGAAGATAAAGAAAACAAGAATTGATGCAATTTCCCCATCCCGTTCCCACTTAAAGTAGGGAGCAGCCCTAGGACACTCTAAGGCAGGGGTGTCAAACTCAAGGCTCGGGGGCCGAATCCGGCCCACAGGGTGCTTAGATCTGGCCTGTGGGGCTGTCCTGGAAACACCAATGGACTGGCCTGCGGTGCCTCTTCAGCGAAAACGGAGCTCCATTTTTACTGGCAGAAGGTTGCAGGAGGCCGTCACAGCCGAAAATGGAGCTTGGGAGCCCGTTTTTGCTGGCAGAGTGCTCGGGCCGCCACAGGCGCCCCTGACACAAATGACGTTGAGCTGGCCACGCCCCCCTGCCCCCCCCAGGTCAAATACAACCCTGATACGGCCCTCAATGAAATCGAATTTGACACCCCTGCTCTAAGGTAAAAAAAATTATCTGACCATGATAGGGGAATAATGGAAATCTTCTCCCAACTTCAGATCCCATTGCTACTGCTCCAAGGAGAAGACCAGATCCAAAGTATGACCTATCCTATATGTCAGGCCATCAGTTATTTGGATCAGGTCTGGAAATCCCAGATGAGCACACCTTCAAAAGAGAAACTCCGCCCTCAACACACATCACTATCACCCGTGATCTTACTTGAACATTACCATAGTTTGATTTCTTTTTCTCTATATTTCCTTTGCTTTGTTTCTATTAATTTGAAAAACCTTAAATGTACAGGTATAGAAAATTATCAGTGACAAGTAAAATACCTATAACTTTTAAACTAACTTAATTAAAATTTGCTAATTCAATATAATGAATACCATCTTAACATACTGTATTTTGATAAATATTTACCTCATTTATCATTACTAAGTACTTTTATCATTAGATCAGTGTTAAAAAGCATGTTGATTGTTTACAAATCAGAATAAATATTATATAACTATTCATTTTATTCTGATAGTTAAAATTATTTTACAGGTTCTGAAAGTGCTTCACCAGTTCAGTCTGCTGTTGGATCACGGTCCCAGACTCCATCACCTGCTACTTTGAGTGCAGATCACAATGAACAAAAGGACCTGCAATTGGATGAGAAGCTCCACCACTCTGTTTTACAGACACCGGATGATCTAGGCAATGCCTTGGATAGCAAACTTAAGACTACTTTTTCTTTAATTTCTTATTTAGTACAGACTATTTTCAAAAATCTTGTATTTGGAGCCATTTTTTGAAGTTTTATCAATAATAAAGAGGCCTTCATTCTCTTAAATAAAGCAGATTTTTATTTTTAAGTTAGTGATTGACTAAAGCTACATAGCCCGTTTATATATCTAAGTGTGTAAACTCAAGGTAGTTTACAACAGTAGAATTATCTTTCCTATCATGAACTAACTGCCATGTGAAAATGTACTTTGCTTACATTGATTGTCCCACTTCTCCAGCTTTCCTCCAGATTAGTGGGGCTAATAAATTGCCTATCCTGTGTATGCTAATTGTAGCTCCAATAAACAGGAGTATGTGGACATATGGAAGCCTAAAATAAGTTACTATGATTTCTAGGTAGTTCTTAGTGGATATAGCCTATAATTTTACATTTGGACATTTCCCAGCTATGCTGCTGCAGAATGTAGAAGGCAGTAGTTGCAGTGGGCATTAATGTAACATTATACGGTGGTACAGGATATAATGTATACAAAACAAGTTTATATAATAATATGATCAATGAGAATGAAACAGTTAAGGAGGAAGCATGATCCAATGCTTCAAGCTTGTTTTCCAGATAAATGCAACACATTTATTGTAAAAAGATGGACTACATTTCAGGTGTGCACATAAATACAGTGCCTTCATTTTTCTGAATTTGTTCTAAGGCTAGTGTTTCATTGAATTCTCAATTTGCTTTTTAAACTCCCTCTACTTCAAAACACTTTGTGGAGGTAAGAAGAGAGGTTACACTGGGAAAATATTTGGGAAGAGAATGCAGAGAAAAAAATTAGTGTTCCTTTGTCTTTTTGTATTAGGTTAAGCATTGCTTCAGTCTAATCTAAAATACTTGTACAAATTAAGTTTCATAGTATATTTCTTTGCTTTGAATCTCTTCACAAAAAAGAACAGCTGCCTGATAATATGTGTTTTTCTCTTCCTATAGAAACCAGTGATTTTCCATCTGAATGTTGCAGTGTGATGGCAGGAGGAACCCTGACTGGCTGGCATGCAGATGTAGCAACTGTAATGTGGAGGCGGATGCTAGGAATTTTAGGAGATGTCAATTGCATTATGGACCCTGAAATACATGCTCAGGTTTTTGATTACCTTTGTGAACTCTGGCAAAATCTTGCTAAGGTACGGAGAGAATCTCAACTTGAAGAATAATTCTTTAGAAGAATTATTTCGACAATATCTTACTCATATAAATGTTCGTTACACTTTGTAATATTTTCAGATTAGAGATAATCTTGGAATTTCAATTGATAATGTGATATCACCATCTCCACCAGTCTTAATTCCTCCATTGAGAATTCTTACTCCATGGCTTTTTAAGGTAATTTTAATTGTCATTTGATTATTATTATTTTTAAAAATGATGCAATAGAACTTCGTTAATATTTTGACTTTCCTTTTTAATATTAGGCAACCATGTTGAGTGACAAGTACAAACAAGGCAAATTGCATGCTTATAAGCTCATTTGTAATACAATGAAGCGAAGACAAGATGTTTCTCCAAACAGGGACTTTTTAACTCATTTTTACAATATAATGCATTGTGGACTGCTTCACGTTGATCAGGTAAGGGTTTCTACCTCACCTTATCTTCCTAACAAAAAAATCCAATTTCCTTTTTTACATAGTTTACAGGCAGTCATTAGCCCTGTAATTAAGGCATCCATAAAAAGTCTTCTTGTTGGTTACATAATGTTCAGATACTACTCAGCTCCTGCTGCTGAAAATATATTCTACTTCTCTTCCAACTCATTTTTGCAGGTTTATGTTTCAGGGGAAGCTCAGAAAAAATGGAGATCTTTTTCAGGATATTTCCTTGTCATTTTCTAAATTATTTAGGAATCACCCAAAAAAGTTTTTAAAAATCCTAGATATGTTTGAGAACACATTTTGAAAGGGGGAAAAAACAGTTTAGATTAGTTTCCCTGACACTGGACAAGCTGAGGACATTGTCCACTATTACACAGACTTTTTTTAATAATATTTTTTTAATTTTAATACAAATAATACAAACATAATACATATAAATCTAAATACAAAAAAGGGGGAAAATACAAATATTACATTGCACCCCCCTCTCCCCAGAGACCTTTTTTTTGCTTATATTTTTTCTTCTATAACAACTAAAAGATATACAATATAATCCAATTGTTCCCAAATCCCCTCCAAAACAACATATATTCTTGAGCAGGTTCATTCCCTTCCACCAGGGGTGAAAAGTTACCAGTTCGATTCGGACCAGTTCGGGCGTACCAGTAGCGGCTGCCACCGGTGGTTCGGAGAACCGGTAGCAGTGGCAGTGCAAGGCTCCGCCCACCCACCCAGATGTCACCATTTTTTAACCCTCTGCGCATGCGCAAAGCTGCCTGTGCATGCGTAGAGGGTGAAAAAGTGTGCACAAACTGCACACTTCCAAACCAGTAGGGAAGGTAAGTAGATTTCACCGCTGCCTTCCACCAACACTGTTTTTATAAAATGCCATACTCCAAATTTCATTATACCACTCATTTCTTTGAATATCCCACTATTACACAGACTTGAACTTGAACATCAGGGCTTTCCCTTGTTCTGCCTGCTCAATATATCTGTTTGCATGCTCCAAATCTACTCCACAGTGCTCTCCCAATTTTCTGAAAAGGTCTCCAGTTCTTCAGAGAAATGGAAATGAGAAGAGGAATCTATTAATACTGGTGGATGCCATCCAATTACCAGACAAAAAAGTTATTTTAGGTGTGCTATTTTGAATTGTGTATGTGATTTCTATATCAGAAAAAGAAGTTTGTGCATAAACGAACTAGATGACAGAGATAAATACTCTAGACAAATATTCTTATTGATATTTCATTGCCTATATTAAAGAGTTTTTAATATTTAATTAAATAATTATTAAATTATTAATTATTAAAATAATATTTACTTGTTTGAGTTGCATCTACAATGTAAAACAGTAAGGCTATAAACAACTTTTATCTGAAAGAACTGCTTTATAGTTGTACAAGTGTTCTAGGCAATCTACTCAGAATTTGACTGACAAATAATTTAGTTACAAGGTTTTTTTACCTCGTACATACTCTTTCTATTTCTTGCTAAACAATCTAATTGCCATTTTATAACAGTTCTGGTAAAGCAGTATTTTCAGCATAATTGCCAGAATTTATCATACTGCTGAATAAGATGTCTTCCCAGAAATCTAAGGGTCATTAGCAAAAAATGAAACACTGGTTCCTGTAATATTATTCAGACTTTATCTTGTTTTAGAGAGTTATTAGAGACTTTATATTTCGAAAATAAAGTGCTTTTATATATTTTATATAACATAATATTACATCCCTATTACTAAGTAAACATTTGTAGGTAAAGTTCTAAATTTATTTTTGCTATACATGGTTGGAAAAATGTTGCCTTATTCTTAAAATATATTCAGCTTCATTAAAATGATTTCATGAACAAAAATTTTGAGCCTCCTATTTTTATTATTTAGTGAATTATATATTTTGAAAGAATATTTTGGTGGGACACTATAATTCTATCTAGGATAAGATGATGTTGCTTGTTGGAGAACCAAACATAGATTTGTCTAAATTTTAACTGGCAGTTTATCTATTAAAGAGATGGAAGAGTAAACAAATTCTTAGTGACTAAAATCAACGCAGAGCAAGATTTTGGTATCCTAAATCATTAACAGCAGCATAACTTGAAAAGCGTGAGCAAAAGAGATATTAGTTAGGGCTGTAAAACTCTGTACCACTCAGTGTCAACTACACTTTTAAGGTGTTTTTTGCTGTTTTCCAGTATTTTTAGTTCGTATGGAAGAATGGGTTTACACTTAGGACCATGCTTTTGCTTAATTTAATTAATTTAATAAACGTTCTTATAAGCCGCCCAATCCCGTAGGACTCAGGGCGGCGTACAGCATGAATAAGAACAATGACATGAAAACATCATCATTTAAAAACAATACATTATTTTTAAAAACCACTCATTCATGAGGGAATCTGATCTTCTTTTTCACCTTCTTTTTTAATGACTGCAGATTCTTTTAACAAACCCCACAAAAATGTTATAAAATCAGGTCTGGTCACAATGTCTCTACATATGACTGTAATAAACTTACAACCAGAAATCCAGTCCCAATTGTGGTTGCAAGCCAAGAATAACCATTATGTTGTTAGACCGGCAGCACTTGGATTTCTGAGTGTACTTAACTTATCCTATGCTTAACAACCAAGTTACCAGTTCTAATTGTCATCACTAAATGAGGACTATTTATATTAACGTATGATTAATGTGAAACATTTTTTTAAAAAAATAGGTTCATTCTATTCTGATACTTTCCTGTATTTTATGTTTAACACATTATCTATAGTTTCCTTGATAGACAACCAGAATCTTGTGTTTCTTTTCCTCCAAGGACATTGTCAATACAATCATAAAGCACTGTTCTCCACAATTTTTTTCCCTTGGTTTGCCTGGTGCTACCATGCTGATAATGGATTTCATTGTAGCTGCTGACAGAGTAGCATCATCATCTTTTCTCAATGTAAGTTTATTCTTTTTCAAGCGTTCAAGTATTTAATATTAATTTTTCTATAACAATAAAAGTTATGGTAAGTTGCAAAGTTTATTAGTTAAAATTCTTTATAGCAAGAAGCTTATAACACTATCAGCAACCTAGTATATTATGTACAAAGTAATTACATCATCCTTTTATTATAATATCAAATATTCAATATGTAAAGCTGATTATGCCTTCCGCAATAAAGTTGCTGAATTATTTTACAAGTTAGGCTACATTTTAATTTAAAGTGGCAAACAGGTTTTTTTTACAACACAATGTTTGCTAAAATGATAGCAGGAGCATTTAATATAATGTATCCAATGCGAGAGATGGTAGATGGAGAGCTAAGAATATTAAACAACAAAGCAGAAGGGGAGAGAATATAATTAAATTAATATAAATAGTAAATGCTCTTATTCAATTTTGTTTGTGATTAAATACTAACTCAAATGTTACTAACATATCATATTGTTATTTATTGCTCAGGCACCAAGACTAGAAGCACAAGTTCTCTTAGGCTCTCTGGTGTGTTTACCCAATTTATATTGTGAATTACCAGCATTGCACCCAAACACTCCTGATATTGTTGTGTCTCAGTTTACAGAAGTAAAGGTAGGTTTTGAAATCTGTGTGTTTGTCAGGGTTCCAAGTAACAGTCCCAATGCAATCAAAACTCCAAAGCCAAGGTGTTCCTCAAAGTCCAAATTTATTAGACATGTCATATTGGCAGACCTGGTGAAAACTCGATTCTGAAGGTCCCAAATTAAAATCAAAGTTCTTTCCCCCAATCCACATGTCCATCACATGGTCCAACCAGGTCACAGTCCCAACTCCAGTTGGTTTCAGTCCATGCCTCCCCAGCACCTGGTGAGAACGTCCTTGGTTCCCAGAAGAAAGAATTTTATTTTGGTTACAAGTCCCCAGCTATCTCTACTCCCCCCCCTCCCATTCCCACAGTTCCAACCAGCCTTGCTGTGGCAGCCCTGAAGACGCTCCAAAATGGCTTCAGGGTTGACAGTGTTATTTTTATATCTTCTGCAGTATAAATTAATTTTTGTGGCCATGTAGTTACTTAAATATAACACAACAGCATATGAGGAATGCTGCTGGGATACAGGCTATTTGTGTAACATTTTGGGGTATATGGTGCCAGTTCTTAAACCAGAATTGGAAAGTCCCTTTCCATTGCACTTCTCAGTGACCAGTATTTAAAGCACATTCTTTTGATTCAAAGAATTAACTGTGATAGCCTAATTCTCTGTAAACCTATCCAGCCTCTTTAAAAAACATCCATATTACTTTTCATTACCAATATAGCAGACAGAACTGCTGGCAGCAAAATTCAGTTTAAAATATTCATTGAGAGAAATAGTACCATACTTCCTTCTTCCCATCCTCCCTCACATAGTTTCAGTAGATGATCTTAAGTTCTAATATTGTATAAGAGAGAAATAAATCCCTCTATGGGTTATGTAGAGCCGAGGTGGCACAGCGGTTAGAGGCAGGTACTGCAGGCCACTTTGGCTGACACTGATCCGCAGGTCAGCGGTTCAAATCTCACCGGCTCAAGGTTGACTCAGCCTTCCATCCTTCCGAGGTAGGTAAAATGAGGACCCAGATTGTTGGGGGCAATATAAATATAAAATTGCTTACTAGTGTAAACCGCTTAGAGAATGCTTGCACTGTGAGGCGGTATATAAATCTCACAAAATAAATAAATAAAATGTATGCCATACATCGGTTATATCTAACCAAAACTATCTTTGTTTCAAGCTAAAAAGCCCCAATTTCAGTGGTATCTCCACATAGCTCTCCACAGTCAAAGTCTGTTTTATTATTACACTGATTCCACTTATTTTGTTCCTTGAAATGTCCCCTACATATATATACATGACCACACAGGTACCCAATGTCTTTCAGGACAGGAACAGATTTTAATATCCTTTAATTCTGGACCTTAGGCGGACAGAGCCAAACATCCTGTTTTCTAATTTTCCTAGAACTGGAATAAAGAAAGGAGCCCTGGGCAGAAAAGCTTAAACTATCTCCTGGAAATATAGCTTTTTCAAGTTCATCTTCATTAATAGCAGCCTACCATAATTTTATTTTTATTGATCTATCACTGATTATGCCACAGATTTTGCAGATTTATGCCATTTGGGGAATGTTTGTTTAATGTTGATGTCCTGTAGTCCTGTGCAACTAAGAAAAAAGATAATTATGCAGATGCAGTTTGTCCGAATTAGCTAACACCATGGGCCAAGCAATTCCCAAGAATAAAATTGTTAAATTTGAAGTGGAAAATAGACAGAATAGGCATCTTTTTTTAATTGTGCTGCTTAATTGTGCAGAAAAAAAGGAAGGTCTAGGGCAGGGATTCCCAAACTTTTTGCCCCATGTGCACATTTTGAATTTGTGTAGATGTGGATACTCTTTTAAAATGAATGCCATGAGGAGCATGGTCAGTCATAACACATTCATATATCAGAAAGTATCATTCACATTCACATTCACATTGTTTCTTAATGTTTCTAGTTTCTTAACTTGCCCTCCACCACTTTAATGTGCCTTTTACTTTTTTTAAACATAAATGAGTATACTTCCATTATAGCCACTATGGGATCTTTATATGACCAAGAGGCATTTTTGGATACCGTATTTTTCGGAGTATAAGGGTGAAAACTTATACTCCGAAATGAGGGTAAAAACTTGGGTGCGTCTTATACACTGAATGCAGCCCCACCCAGCCACCCCCACTCTTTGGCCTCTGCCTGCCAGCAATTTACCTCTTTGCAGCAAACAGGGCAAAGCACAAGAAGAGCACAAGAAGAGATGATCTGCCTCCCGATCTACAGCTGACAGGCTTGCAAGCCACGTGGTAAAATGAAACTAACTACGGTGGCTGTAATGTGACAAATTGCTGGGAGATAAACTGCTGGCAATATTAGGCTGCTGAAATCAAATGGAGGCAAGCCATAGCTGCTATGGCTCAGAGCTAGAGCTCTTGCTTCACAATCAGGAGGTTGTGAGTTCTATCCTAGGTAGAGGCAGATTCTGTTAATATGTTATTTTGTTAAATGTTTGTAGAGTATTCAAATTATTAGACTTATTTTTTAAAGACTGCTTTATTATTGTTCTAGACAACTTAACAAAATGAAGAAGCTTTTTAAAATAAATGCTTGCTCTGAAGAGGCCCAGTGCTATTGTATCTTCTTTTAAATAGCAGAGAATACTTCCAGAAAGCCACATCAATTTTAAAGATCTGTAAAAGTATAATCTGAAATGTCCTGTTTTAGTATTAAGTATTAGTATTAAGTATTAGTATTAAAAGAAGGCAGCTGAGAAACCCTGACTAGTCATGTTTGGAGTAGATCTATTTAAATAATTGGGAGGAGTTAGTGTGATTACATTTAAGAAAACTTTCTGGGATTACCGTATGTGCCGGCGTATAAGACGACTTTTTACCCCTTGAAAATCTTCTCAAAAGTCGGGGGTCGTCTTATACGCCGGGTACTGAAAATTCCGAGCCAGGGGGAGCTGAAAAACGGCCGTGGCCACATCCCCGCCGTTCTCCAGCCAAGCGGTGGGTGGGTTGCTCCCCTCCCCTCGGAGGAAGAAGGAGCCTCTGTCACTGTCTCTCGCGGGGCTCCAGCCACCCTACTGAGTCCCCGACCGCGGCGCTGGCAGGGTTAAAGCGCATGGGAGGGAAGGAGAGAGCGCGCTACCGCCGCCGCTGCTGCTTTCGCTGCTCCGATATTTCTTCGGTGGGCGCGCGCGGGAGGGACCGCGGAGCAAAGGCGCCCGGCAGCTTAAGGCAAGAGGCGGGCGGGAGGAACCTGCCCCGATGCCACCACTTCTGGCATCCCCATGCCTCTCACCCCGCTCACCGGGTGCCTCTGCTCAGCAGTTCCCCCTCGCGCGCCCACCGAAGAAATATCGGAGCAGCGAAAGCAGCAGCGGCGGCGGTAGCGCGCGCTCTCCTTCCCTCCCATGCGCTTTAACCCTGCCAGCGCCGCGGTCGGGGACTCAGTCGGGTGGCTGGAGCCCCGCGAGAGACAGTGACAGAGGCTCCTTCTTCCTCCGAGGGGAGGGGAGGGGAGCAACCCACCCACCTACCTCGCTTGGTGCGGTTCCCCACACTTGGCGTCCTGGAAGAGAAAGAAAGAAAGAAGGAAGGAAGGAAGGAGAGAGAGAGAGAGAGAGAGAGAGAGAGAGAGAGAGAGAGAGAGAAAGAAAGAAAGAAAGAAAGAGAAAGAAAGAAAGAAAGAAAGAAAGAAAAAGAAAGAAAGAAAGAAAGAAAGAAAGAAAGAAAGAAAGAAAGAAAGAAAGAAAGAAAGAAAGAAAGAAAGAAAGAAAGAAAGAAAGAATCATTACCAATGCTATGATGGAAACCACCAACTCAAAGACAAATATCACTTTGGAGCAAGGAAGCTGCTACAGCAGCAACAAATTAAACAGCACAAACACAGGGATTCTCTCAATATCCCATTGTCCCTATTGGACAATATTGGAGGGTTGCCAAATGAAGTTTCTTCATTTGTTCTACAGAGAGCAAAGTAGTTTTCACAATACAAGGCATATGTTGCCTAATTGTCTATCACAAAGCTTGCAATTGTGAAGAAATTAAAAAATCCAAGGTAGAAGAAAAGGGTTCCTGTTATTGTTTCTTTGTCATAAAATGCATAGAAAAGGCATCAGATGGATTCTTACTTATAGGAAAGTATGCAATAAAGTGTGAGAAGGAAGGAAGGAAGGAAGGAAGGAAGGAAGGAAGGAAGGAAGGAAGAAGAAGGAAGAAAGAAGAAAAAGAAAGAAAGAAAGAAAGAAAGAAAGAAAGAAAGAAAGAAAGAAAGAAAGATGGTAGGAAGGAAGACAGACAGAAAGAAAGAAAGAAAGAAAGAAAGAAAGAAAGAAAGAAAGAAAGAAAGAAAGAAAGAAAGATGTTAGAAAGGAAGAAAGACAGAAAGAAAAAGAAAGATAGTAGGAAGGGTAGTCTTATACGGCGAGTATATCCCAAACTCTATATTTGAACTGGAAAAGTTGGGGGTCGTCTTATACGCCCAGTCGTCTTATACGCCGGAACATACGGTAATATACTGCCATAAATGTAATTTCTCCAATTCTTTGCCATTTCTATGGGTCAGGCACACATGCACAGAAATACACAGCAGACAGTGTATATCATCTGTACTGTTTGCTGTTTGGCAAATTGCTGGGAGGCAGAGGCCTTTTTTCCTTGTTTTCCTCCCCCAAAACTAAGGTGCGTCTTATACTCCGGTGCGTCTTATACTCTGAAAAATATGGTACTTTAATGACTGAGATGGACTTTTTCTTTCCATCATACCAGCTTTCCATTTTCTTAATTAAAATATCTTTTTTAAAAAAATACAGGTAACTTAGACTCTGGTAGGCACCAAGGAACAAGTTCTAAGAAATATCATGGAAATTATTAGCTGCCAAAATATACATGTACACAGTCTCCCCTCCCCCTTCCCTCTATTAGTTTGGTATAGTTGTGAAAAATACATCTGAATGTTAAGCTGTGGTTAGCAATGGCTTATTAAAAGAAACCAGTTCTATATATCACATTTATGGATCATGTTTCTGCTGTCAGTAAACCAAAATTAAGATTAATCATAAAAAATGTTAGCATTTCTGATCTCAGGTTATTTATATGACAATATTGAGTAGCTTATTATGTTAGAATTATTTAAATAAAATTAAATAAAAATTAAAATAAAATTCTTGTTGTAATTTTCCCATGCAAGCAGGAATTTGAAGCCTTTACTCTCTTTCTCACTATTAGAGAGTATTAAGCTTAACTCATTCCAGAACACTTTAAAAGAAAATATTTTAAAATTAGTTTTAAAGAATAAAGGTATTAGCTGGGGTGGTGGTTATTATATGAAGAAACAAGTAGAAGGTGAAAGTGTGTATGGAGATTCTCAATCATCCACGTCATGGTTGTCCCAAAGCTGCTTTTCAAAAGGCAACTCGACTTTGGAGAAACAAAACAACCACTTCACAAATACATGGCACAACATAGGAGAACATACCCATCAGGACAAGATTCAGCAGTCCATCTGCATTTGGAATACAAATATCACTCTTTTGAAGGCAGCAAAGTCCACATTCTGGACAGAGAGGACCATTGATTTGAAAGGGGTCAAAGAAGCCATCTAAGTTAAAATTGAACAGCCCTCTCTCAACTGAGGGGAAGGGATATAATGTCTCCTGTCTACAACACAGTTCTTTCAGCAGTCCCAAGATGATCCCACACCCATTTGCACTCTGATTCAGGTGATCCTGAGGCTACAGATAAACCCCCAAAGTAGTCTCAATGATCCTCAGAGAGCTAATGACTTTCAGAGTGCTAATGACCAGATGATTGCAAGGAATATAAATCCTTCCATTCTCCACCATTCAATCAGAACTGAAGAAGCTTCTTGGATGAGAAGCGAAACGTTTTCAAGGGAAAAAAAACTAAGAAAGTCTAGTTGATTTTTGAAAAGCACCCTTGGGATAGGGTGAAAGGTATATCTGACTGGATGACCCAAATTGTCTGCATATATATACATCTGAAAGACTTGAAAATATAAATCAATTTTCCATTTTTGAGATTTGTAAATTACTGAATTTTTAATATTACATTAAGCTGTTTAGAGATAACTTATCTTGAATGTTCTTCCTTTAGGAACTGGTTATCAAAACAATATTAAGCTCTGCAAAAGAGGAGCCATCGGGACCTGCAAGGTATGAATAAACAAGGAATGTTCCAAAACATTTTGTGAATTGGTTAATTCAGGTACTTGGTTAAATTTTTAAATATATTGTGAAATATTTTTTCAACATTTCTTAACATTTTAGTAGCAATAATACATAGTTTTAAAAGTTGTAGCAGAATATTTAGTGAAGAAAATACCAATATACAGTGAATATATGTTGGCATTTGCTTCACTAAATATTCGGCCACAATGTTTTAATTTTAAAAAAAATGTACCCAAAACTAGCCTTTTACAAATAGTAAACGCAATCCATTGAAGGTTTCCATAATCAGAACAACTAGTTTCTCCTCCCCAATTTTAAAGGATTTGTGTAACCATAGGAACAGAACAAATGATAGTCTGGAGTGTTAATGAGAGAACTTGTGACATTAGTTTCCTTTACCCGATATGTTGATAAAAACTTTTCTTGATCAAAAAAATCTTTACTTAGATTAGAAGACATACCAGGGCATAAGATCTAACTCCGTCTAAGAAAACATAATATATCACGGTTTTTCACTCCTGGATATTATCAGGTACAGTTAGTTTAATATAAGTCTGTAACTTGTTTTGTAGATGTGTTGCTATTTGTAGCCTTGGCATTTGGATCTGTGAAGAACTAGTACATGAAACCCATCATCCTCAGATCAAGGAAGCTCTGAATGTAATCTGTGCTTCATTGAAAGTAAGTATCTAATCATTAGAACATGACAACTAAACTGAGATATGACATTGTTTTTACTATTTTTATTCTTGTATGGACAGTTTTTAATCTATTTTAGGCATATATTTCAAATTTGTAGCCTATTGAAGCTTTTTCATACAGCTTACAACTTCTCACAAATTTAATGCTTTGCTGCCAGGGCCTGTCTACTTTTGTTGCCTTCTCCTATGCATGGATGGTATGCTGCAATGTGTGCCCATAACAGCTCGAAAAGTTTAAGGTTCTGCCAGAACCGAAATCCTACCGGAGTGGCTCTGCAGACCCTGCTCTCTGCTGCTACCATTCTGCCTTGCTGCTTTGTCTCATACGTACTGCACCAACAGCTGATAGCTGTGCAAGCAGATAGAGGGAATATTGCTGGTGGGATTGTTATTTGTCTGTGCTAGTTGCCACTAATGCAGAAATTGGTGAGAATTGTGACAATAGACCATCAACAATTGCATTCATGGAAGTAGAATATTTTACTGTTTTATAACAGGCAACCTGTTTGTTTTTACTAACCATCAATAATGCTATTTTAATTTAAATTTTAGTCATAAATAATAATGCGTTCATTTAATTGTCTATGGAGATTCTCAGTCATCCAGGTCATGGTTGTCCCAAAGGTGCTTTTTCAGAAGGCGACTGGACTTTCTTTGTTTTTCCTTGAAGACGTTTTGCTTCTCATCCAAGAAGCTTCTTCACTTCTAAAGAGAACCAGCCTGAGAACTGAAAAAGTTTCTTGGATGAGAAGCAAAATGTCTTCAAGGAAAAACAAAGAAAGTCCAACTGCCTTTTGAAAAAGCACATTTGGGATATTAATTTAATAATTTTATTAATTTTATTAATTAAAAATTAACAAATGTTACTTGCATCTTTGCATATGGATCAATGCAGCCCATTGATCAGTGTGTTTTATGTTATGTTACTCTATATTTATTTGAGTTTGAAATCCCCGATTTAGTCTAAACAATGCCTAACTTTGCATAAATTGTGCTTTGATATTTTCAAAAAGTTGAATTTTAAATTAAAAATAGAGTATAATTTTAAAACAGTATATACAGTGAAAAAAAATAATTGAGATATATCCTCTTTGTACAGTTTGGAAACTGAATGTAAAGCTCAAAAACAGTTTGTGGCAAACAATTCTTGGGCATTTATTTGGAACATATATTATTAAAAGAACATTGGTTCATTTTCTAGTGAAGAAATATGAATAGGTATAGATACCAAATGCTTTATAACTTGTCAGTTTTATTGACAGACAGTATGTACACTATTAGAATGAAATAGCAGTTGACAAAAGCAAATTGCAGGCTTAAAACAGATGAACAACACATTCTGAACTCCAACCAAGCTGTTGTGTCGAAGTACAGGGAGCATTTATTTCTTCTAGACAGCGTGAAGTCACAACTTTTCTGATTGAACCGTATTGAAAGCCTGGGCAAAAGGATCCTAGTCACTCCTATCAACTGCTGCAGTTAGCAGCTGTGTTGCACACTGCTCCAAAATAACATGTCTTTTAAGTGGGTAGAAAGCCTTACTATGCTGCAGAAAGTATCATTCAAACATTTTTTTAAAAATAGGTGAACTCTGCTGAAATTTGATACTTGAGAAAACATACAGGCCACATGATCACTCCAAACTCTTAACTGCAAATTAACCCAAATGTGCTTTTTTCAAAAGGCAAATTGACTTTCTTGTTTGTTTGTTTGTTTGTTTTTTCCCGTTTGAAAATGTTTCGCTTCTCATCCATGAAGTTTCTTCAGTTCTAATGGTCTGATGGGGAATGGAAGGATTTAAATAAATCCTTAAATAAATCCTTCCATTCCTCATCAGTTTGAAAAAAAGCACCTTTGAGACAACCATGATCCAGATGATTGAGAATCTTAGACAACTGCAATTTGAGTTACTGTATAGAAAATAGTAATAGAAAAGTATATGAGAGCCAGTTTGTTATAGTGGTTAAGGCATCAGGCTAGAAACCAGGTGATTGTGAGTTCTAATGCCACCTTGGGCACAAAGCCATCTGAATGACTTTGGACCAGTATATTCTCTCTCAGTCCTAGGAAGGAGGCAATGGCAAACCACTTCTGAAAACTCTTGCCAAGAAAACTGCAGGGACTTGTCTAGGCAATTGCCAAGAGTCAAAAACTGACTCGAACCACCCCAAAAAAAGTATGTTTTTTTAAAATGTACAATTGACTCCATCCAAAATTAAAGCCTGAGATATGCAAAATCAAGAATGGGAATTCTTAAATTTATGACTGAATTTTCAAAACAGGTTCCAGGAAAAGTAAGGGTCTTTTTATGATTGAATTACATATGCACATTTTATAAATAAATGCTGTTATGCTAGTGATGCATCATATGCAGTTAGCAAACTTGTCTTGATCTATTAGGATAAATATATACAATATTTGATAGAATGAAAAAATGAGTTTAAATTCGTATTTGAGGGAAAGGAACCCTTGGAAGTCTTTAAGCCAGGGGTCCCCAACCTGTGGGCCATGGCCTGTTGGCCACCAGGCCACATGAGTGGCTGGCCAGCGCATGCGCATGTGTGCGTGGGCACACTCCCCACTCACAGTAGTGTCGCCGCGAGCACCACATGGGCCCTTGTGTCACTGTGAGCGCAATGCGAGTGCTACAGTTGCCATGAGTGCTGCATGGGCACGATTGTTGCGAGCACCGCGCAAGCACTACCATTGCCACAAGCATTGTGCGTGCGTTCGAGGCCCCGTTGGCGCATGTGCATAACCTCCTCCGGGCCGCCAACCCAGAAAGGTTGGGGAACTCTGCTTTAAGCAGAAGCTGAAAATCCATCTAAAATTGTATTGACTCAAAAATTCCTATACCAAGCAACAGCTGGATTTAGAAAACCCAAAAGTCTTCCATTTTATGAATCAGAGGTTCAATTTAGAGTATCCAGTTACTCTCAGAACACAGAATGAGCCTTCTTGGGTTCAACCTTAGATATTGTATGTGAAAAATATTGAACTAGTTGCATTTGAGAAGCTCCAGCCTGAACTGGAGGTAGTAGCCCTTTTCACTTCCCAGCAACCAACACTTAAGGTATCTTATCAGTGATTCAGAAGATTACAGCCACACTTTTAAGTAATATGAATTGATTGCTGTTACCTTAATTAAATCTCACAGTTTAACTGTATGCCTTGTAAAAAAAACTATTTCTGTCCATTGGCCCTAAATCTTCCTGTGTTTAATTTCAGTGGATGACCTCAGGTTTTAGCATTATGGGTGAAAAAAGAAAGTGTCTTCTCTCTTCACTTTTTTTATACTAGGCATGATTTTATATGGCTTTCGACCTTCACCTGCTTTTATTCTAAGCTAAATAACCTTAGCTGTTATAGTATTTCCTTATAGGGGAAACTATTCCAGCATCCTAATATTTTTGTAACTTTTTCACCCTTTATAGCTCTGTATAATCTTACTTAGGATTCAGTGGTACACACTATACCCGGTGACATCATACCATGGATTTTGTATAAGGATATTATTATTTTTTCATACTGTTTATAATTCTATCTCGAATTATTCCAAGCACTGAATTAACCTTTTTAATAGCAGCTGCAAAATGAGTTGACATTTCCATTGAGATATCCACTATGACTTCTAGATCCCTTCCCAGATCTATCACTGCCGGCTCAGATTTATTAATGTATAGGCAAAATTTAGGATTTTGCTTGTTCGTTTTGTCAAATTCCATATTTTTTTCATTTATTTACATTTAAATTCATTTCCCATTTTTAATTCCCTTAATTTGCAGAGATCCTTGTGGAGTTTTTTTTATCCCTTATTGATTTTATTATTCTGAACAGTTTCATGAACAATCAGATTATTTATGTACAAATCACTGGTTCCAAAATGGATTCCTGAAGGGTTCAATTTTGCATGTCTCCCCAATATAACAATTGTTCATATGTATTTACATTTTACTTATTTATTTATTTAGTGTTCAAGAAGTAAAAAACTTCTTGTTTTTTAATCAGTTTCAATATCTTCTTAACTAATTCTTGAATCAAAACATTGGTGTTATAATATTGAAGTAACTGTCACCAACAGCATAATGGACCATTGCATTTTGCTCCAGTTGGTGTTTACAAAGAGTCTTAAAGGAAAACCATCAGTAGAATGAATTACAGTAATCCAAATTCATGTACTTCCCATTGTGATTATTGCATTGTAAAAACCACTGTGATCTTTTATATATATTTACATTTGTTATTGTGTATTATAGTAACATTTATTTTAGATATTTTGTCATTTATTATTTATTTACATTTGTATGTGCGCTGAGAACTTATGCAGCAGAGACAAATTCCTTGTGTATCCAATCCAGGGGTGGGTTCTAACTTATCTTGCTGCCGGTTTGCTTCTTCCCGCGCCCCATGGGCGTGCCTCGTGGGCGCACGCATTCACAGTGCCGAAAAATAAAAAAAAATCCCCCCCAAAAAAGCCGAAAACAAGATAGCGACTCATGTGCAGGGCCGGAAATTTGGCTTCTGCGCATGCTCAGAAGAAAAAAACCCCGGGAAAAAATTCAAAAATATATTTTTTTTTCAAAAACCAGTTCCGGGACGTCATTGTGACATCACCACTGGGTTGCTATCAGTTCGGGTGAACCGGTCCGAACCAGGAGGAACCCACCTCTGATCCAGTCACACTTGGCCAATAAAGAATTCCTATTCTAGTCTATTCTATCCTATCCTGTCCTGTCCTATCCTATTATATTCCAATAGCACTTAGACTTATATACTGCTTCACAGTGCTTTACAGTCCTCTCTAAGCGGTTTACAGAGTCAAAATATTACCCCAAACAATCTGGGTCCTCATTTTACTGACCTCAGAAGGATGGAAGGCTGAGTCAACCTTGAGTCAGTGAGAATCTAACTGCTGGCAGTCAGCAAAATTAGCATGCAATACTGCATTCTAATACTGTGCCACCACAGCTCATTCTACTCTGTTCTGTTCTATTTAAATGTTTTCATTAGCTGAATTTTTTTTCGTCTATATATCAGGGGTATGGAACTTTTCTTTTAAGAACATACCCTTATTAACATAAATAAAGCTTTTCTCAATCTGCATAAATCTCAGGTGTTTTAGAGTTTGCTTACAGTGTATTATTTGTATTGTTTAGGTTTGTGTACCTGTCTTAGACTCATAGACATAATTAATTTCTGGTTTAAAGCTATTCAAGAATTGGAGAATCAGTTTGATTCTTACCTTAGCACTTTTTTTTCTACTTTGAATGTATATTTTTCCTCGCAACATAAAATAGTAATGAAATGAACCATTTTTGTCTAGTGATTAAGGCGCTAGGCTAGAAACTAGAAGACCATGAAAGCTGTCTTAAGCATGAAAGCTGTCTGGGTGATTTTAGGCAGTCAGTCTCTCTCAACAACTCCCACCCACATCACAGAATTATTGTTACGGTGGGAAAAGGGGAAGGATGAGTATTAGGTATGTTCACCACCTTAAATTATTTATAAAACTAATGAAGGTGGGGTAAAAATAAATAAAAATGTTACTCTGTTACATTACTATATTGCATTCAGTAATGTTCTTTTTGTGTTTTTTTTAGTTTCCAAATAAAACAGTTGCACATGTGGCTTGCAATATGCTTAATATGCTGGTTCATTACGTACACAGGCTACAATTGTACCAGTCTGATTCACCATTAAAAATAATTCAAGTAAGTAAAAGCAAAAGATATATTTGAACATGGATTTTCATATAATAATATTTAGTAAAATATTTTCAGAGGGGCGAATGGTACATGTGCCATGCAAATTTCAGTGTAATATTGAAATTCACAGCTTATGGAATATTGTATGTTTACACACACACACACACACACACACACACACACACATACACATACATATATATATGTATATGTATATGTATATTTTGTGGGGGGGGGGTTAGTAAAGTTTAATAACTTTTTAAGGAATCATACATACTTTTCAATTATTTATCTAAAATCAGAATATATATACGGATAAAAGTTAAGATTCATTTAAAATGAACCAATTAGTTGTGGTCATTTACAGTAAGATACCTCAGATGTTCAATCTCTTCCATAAGAAAAGCAAAAGGCAGTGTCACAATTGTAAATAAAACAAAAAAAAATGTGATCTGAAGTAATGAAAAATAGGAAGAACATTTTAATGTTTAATATAAAGTATATGAAGAATATTTTAATATCTTTCAATGTCATTTCAATGTAACAGTAAAAGCTTTTAAGACGCACCAGTACAAAGCACATATTTTAAAATACATTACACTGACTCACACTGAATCAGGGTGACTGACTTCTGGGTAAATGTGATTAATATCAATTTTTACAGATCTAATAGCAGTAATTCTTGAATACTGATATTTTGATATTATTCAGTTTCATAAGCAGCTTCCAAACAATAACCTAAGACAGTGATGGCTAACCTTTTTTCCTTGGGTCCAAAAGCACGCGCGTGTGCGCTATCACGCACATGTGTGTGCCCACATCCATAATGCAATGCCCTTCCCACGTGCCCCGCCCCCTCCACATGCACGGGTGATCCCAGCTCCCCTCATCCCCGTGCATGTGCACGCACCCCTCCCATGCTCCCTTGCATCCACGACCCCCCCCCCCCTTTGCCACATTTTGGGCTTGCATCCCAAAACATCGCTGGGTGGAGGGGAAGCCTTGCATCCCAAAACAGCACTTGGAGGAGAAAAAAGCCCCCCAAAACAGTGATGGGAGGAGAAAAAAGCCTCCCAAAACAGCACTGGGAGGAGATATAAGCCTCCCAAAACAGCGCTGGGAGGGGAAAAAAGCCACCCAGAGCAGCGCTGGGAGGAGAAATAAGCCTCTCAAAACAGCGCTGGGAGGGGGAAAAAGCCACCCAGAGCAGCGCTGGGAGGAGAAAAAAGCCCCCCAAAACAGTGATGGGAGGGGAAAAAAGCCTCCCAAAACAGCACTGGGAGGAGATATAAGCCTCCCAAAACAGCGCTGGGAGGGGGAAAAAGCCACCCAGAGCAGCGCTTGGAGGAGATATAAGCCTCCCAAAACAGCGCTGGGAGGGGGGAAAAGCCACCCATAGCAGCGCTTGGAGGAGAAATAAGCCTCTCAAAACAGCGCTGGGAGGGGGGGAAAGACTTCCAAAACAGCGCTGGGAGGGGGGAAAAGCCTCCCAAAACAGCGCTGGAATGAGAAATAAACCTCCCAAAACAGCGCTGGGAGGGGAAAAAATAATTAATTTACAAACAAGAATCTATGTGACTTAAACACTACAAAAGCTATCTCCATACAACACAAATTTTATTCACCAGATAAAGGCAATTGCGCATACAATATGCAAAAATAAAAACAGCATCATTTTTCTTGTTCAAAAAAATATTAAGCTTAGAAAGATAGACCTACCGTATTTTTGGGAGTATAAGACGCACCGGAGTGTAAGACGCACCTTAGTTTTGGGGGAGGAAAACAAGGAAAAAAGGCCTCTGCCTCCAAGCAATTTGCCAAACAGCAAACAGCACAGATGATATACACTGTTTGCTGTGTATTTCTGTGCATGTGTGCTTGACCCATAGAAATAGCAAAGAATTGGAGAAATGTACATTATGCCAGAAAGTTTTCTTAAATGTAGTCACACTAACTCCTCTCAATTATTTAAATAGATCTACTCCAAGGTAAGTCAGAATTTAACTCTAATACTAAACAGGACACTGTTACATTTCAGACTATACTTGTACAGAGCTGTTAAAATTAATTAAAATTTCTGGAAGTATACATTATTCTCTATTATTTAAAAGAAGATACAATAGCACTGGACCTCTTCAGAGCAAGTATTTATTTTAAAAAGCTTCTTTATTTTGTTAAGTTGTCTAGAGGTCTCCAACCTTGGCAACTTTAAGACTTGTGGACTTCAACTCCCAGAATTCCACAGCCAGCAAAGCTAACAAAGCTGGCTGTGGAATTCTGGGAGTTGAAGTCCACAAATCTTAAAATTGCCAAGGTTGGAGACACCTGGCTAGAACAATAATAAAGCAGTCTTTAAAAAATAAGTCTAATAATTTGAACATTCTACAGACATTTATAGTTATTCACTTACCCCCTTGCATCCAGCAGAAAATAAAAATCTGCATGTCTCTCCCAGCTATTTGCCTCTTTGCAGCTAGTTTCACTTTCATTTTCCCACATGGCAAACCTAATCAGCTGTAGGTCGGGAAGCTGCTACTGACTTGCTTGGCTTTGCAGGCTCTTCCCTCTTTCCTGCAAGCAGGTAAATTGCTGGAAGACAGAGGCCAAAGGGGGGGTGGCTGGGGGGGTGGGGCGGCATTCAGTGTATAAGACGCACCCAAGTTTTCACCCTATTTTGGGGGGTAAAAAGGTGCGTCTCATACTCCGAAAAATACGGTATATATTATTAAAACTCCTTTAAGCAAAATGGTGCATCATAGGCAATTATTTTTGAACCAAGGTACAGATAGTCTTCAACTTACAACAGTTCATTTAGTGACTGTTTGAAGTTACAACTACACTGAAAAAAGTGACTTGTGACCATTTTTCACACTTACGACCATTGCAGCACCCATGGTCAGATGATCAAAATGCAGCTGTTTGGCAGTTGACTCATATTTATGACGGTTGCAGTGTCCTAGGGTGATGTGATCTCCTTTTGTGACCTTCTGACAGGCAAAATCAATGGGGAAGCCAGATTCACTTAACAACTGTATTGGTAACGTAACAAGTACAGTGATTCATTTAACAACGATGGCAAGAAAGATTGTAAAATGGGGCAAAATTCACTTAACCAATTTCTCAGCAACAAAAATCTTGGGCTCAATTTTGGTCATAAGTCGAGGATTACCTGTACCTCAACCGGGCTAACTTACAGAATGTGTCCAAAATCTGGGACCCATGATTCCAATGGAAATGAAATTTGGCAAATGTTATAAAACATTTCATGACATAAACACTATCATAAAACAGTTAAGACAAAATGTCATAAAACATTTTCTTTGCTGGTGTTTGACTATGCTATGTTACAGTTCAACATTTGCTATTTTCAAAACATCCCTAAATGTATCCCAGCTGTTCTACTGAAGATAGTACACTAGAGGTTTGTCATTGTTGAAGGCATTGAGGAATCTGGTAAAGAAATATTTCTGAAAGGATAACCCAACAGGTCATTGGTAGTCTAATTTCTTTTTTTAAATATGTCTTATTATCCATAGATATTGATAGCTACCATCACTCATCTCTTGCCCAGTACAGAAGCTTCTTCTTATGAGCAAGATAAAAGGGTAAGCAGATTTATTTTATGTTACTCTATTGCAATGTATGTTTTTGACAATGCAACATTGAAGAAGTACAGATAGTTTGGGTTATAAATGAAACCTTGAAGTATATGTGCAAATTGCATATGTAGACTTCAGCTCCATTGTTCCTGGATGGACAAAGAGCTTAGGTCCCCCCTCATTTGTGTTGCTTCCTCATGGACACGTTGCTGCTCTCACCACCATCAATTCCATTTCATTTAATTACTTATTTACATATTTTTATCCTGCCATTATTTTTTTATTCGGTCAGCTCAAGGCAGTGTACCTCAATAATGCTCCCGCATATTATTATTCCTGAAACTAGAACCTTGTGAGGTAGGTTGGGCTAAAAGACAAGGACTGGCCCAAAGTCACCCAAGCTTAAATGTACATTAGAAGAGCAAAAGGTCAATTATTTATCTTTTACTAAAAGATAAAGCAGGAAGCAAGAAATCAGCAGAGTCGAGTTTCATCATCTACAATCAGCAGTTGATTACAGAATATAGTAATACACAGCCTCCTTCTGACTTCAGAACCCACTCTGTAAATTCAGGGTGGCCATGTCAACAGCATTGTTAACTGGAATTCTGTTAATAGAATTGTATAAGGCTGCAGAGGCATTGATCTTTGTGAAATATTATAAAATAGATATGTGCGACATACAGTAGATACAGCCTTTGGTCATGCTGTGTAACAAAAAGTGCTATAAATTGTTACACCGGTTCACCCTGAGAACACTGCTGTCGTCTATCCCTTTCCTTTCAGCTCACAGTAGTTCGGCTTCCCTTTCTGATCACTATAAGATAGACCCAACAATCCCACCCTATTTGAAAAGAAGAGAAAAATATATCTAAGAAACCAAGTGACCCAAGATTCAGGATGCAAGTTACATCACTGCATTATATTATCCATTATTCTTCTATTTCTATGCATTTTAGCAGTTACAAGTTTGTTATGAACACACACAGTAAAAGAACAGATAAAACAACTGAACTAAAATCAGTACAAGTGAATGAATGGAAGGGTTTCCTCAAAAGGACAGGAAAAAATTGTAACTTCTTCTAGCTAGAAGTACAAAATTGCGCTTCCCAATTTCTGTCCAACACATTCTAGAGAAGAGAAATCCTTTATTTTATTTTATTTTCCTGCTAGGTTTATCTTCCACTGACCAGAAAGTTATTTCACAGCAGGTTCGATGGTCGATGAGTAACTGATCCAGCAAGGGTCTTTAATGTGAAACAAATTCTTTTTTGTGATATAGGTCCCTTTTATGTTTTAGTCTCATACAAAAGTAGGACAGTTATCTGGATCCAAAGCTTGCAGTCTTCAAAAGAAAGCCTGTTTCTATCCATGGAATAGGTGTGATCTGCTAGTTTGTGAGAACATAGAAAAAGTCTCCTTTGGCAAGCGTTCTTTCCCCTTATAGATTCTTATATAGCCATAACATCTTATTCTATAAGTTGGAGTGATTTCCCAAACATTTATTATTTATTTATTAGATTTATACTCTACTTTACCTCAAGGAGCTTAAGGGAGTGAGAAAGAAAAGTTGTGTATTTGTACTGCTATTACTGTTTGAATGTGACTCCAGGAATCCAGCTCAATGGGGATTCAAGTGCAGCATATTGGACAAAATAGCATATCAGACAATTGCCTCAATAAATCAGGAAAAAAGGTGAAATGGTTCAGAAATGGCTCATACTTTTAGGGTTTCCCATGATTGCTTTCTTAGAATGCTAAAGCTGTTTAGTGTTTTTTATCCATAATAGTAAATTTTTAAAAAGTTGACATTAGAATTTCAGTGATTGCTGAGAACGTGTACCATAAATGATTGCATGTCTACTTTGCTTTTTTATATGTCTCTGTACAAAAATAAGAACATTTTGCTTAATCATTCTGCTATACATTGTTTACAAATACAGTCCATCTAAAATTATGTTTCTTTGAAGTTCTTTTAGTAGGATCAAGACTTACTTATTTGTTTCTGTATTTCTACTATCAAACTGTTGGCATAACACATACTGAGCTACGAAGTGCTTCTCATATGGATTCCTGCTGAAGCTACAGTTAAAAAGGAAGCATGGAAAAGCAAAGCAAATAAATTATCCTTCATGGTTATCTGTAATTTAGAAATATTTATATTACAGCTGGTGGTATCTCTACTTCTTTGTTTGTTGGACTGGACAATGGCATTGCCACTGCGGACATTATTACAGCCTATTCATCCTGCAGCATTTGAAAATGATAAAACTGAAAAATCTGTTCTTAATTACATATATAAGGTATTTGCTACTCCTTTTACTTTTAGTTTGGTCTTATGAAAATTTTGTCTTTGGATTTTTTTAACGTTTTCTTTTCGCAAATAAGAGAAGAAGCAAAACAACAAAAATAGAAGAGTTATTTTTATGTGTATTTTTTTCAGAATTGTAAGAACCGAACCCTGAACAACTTTGAGAAGTATAACATACTTCTCAGTGAATGAGAAGTATGTTGCACCCTGTTATATTCACTTCCACTGATGGCTCCGCTAGCAGATACAGCTAACAAATCAAAATACCGTATTTTCAGAGTATAAGACGCACCTTTTTACCCCCCCAAAAGAGGGTGAAAACTTGGGTGTGTCTTATACACCGAATGTAGCCCCACCCAGCCACCCCCACCCTTTGGCCTCTGCCACCCAGCAATTTACTTCCTTGCAGCAAACAGAACAGAGCCTATTAAGCAAAGCAACTGATTATCAGCTTCCCGACTCTCAGCTGAGTGAGGCTGCAGGTTGGCCGGCCACGTGCTAAATTGAAACTGAAACTGAAACTAAAGCTACAAGGAGGTAAATTGCTGGGAGGTAGAGGCACAGGCAGAATTTTATTTTCTTGTGCTAATCAGACTGCTGAAATTGGATGCAAGGAGGTAAGTCAATAACTATAAATGTCTGTAGAATGTTCAAATTATTAGACTCATTTTTTAAAGACTGCTTTATTATTGTTCTAGACAACTTAACAAAATGAAGAAGCTTTTTAAAATAAATGCTTGCTCTGAAGAGGCCCAGTGCTTTTGTATCTTCTTTTAAATAGCAGAGAAGTATTTAGTATTAAGATAAGGCAGCTGAGTTAAACCCTAACTTAGTCATGTTTGGAGTAGATCTATTTAAATAATTGGGAGGAGTTAGTGTGACTACATTTAAGAAAACTTTCTGGGATTAATATACTGCCATAATGTACATTTCTCCAATTCTTTGCTATTTCTATGAGTCAGGCACACATGCACAGAAATGCACAGAAAACAGTGTATATCATCTGTACTGTTTGCTGGGAGGCAAATTGCTGGGAGGCAGAGGCAGAATTTTTTCCCCTTGTTTTCCTCCCCCAAAACTAAGGTGCGTCTTATACTCCGAAAAATACAGTAGTTTTGTCTGAAGCTTGTTTACTTGTTGTATAAGTCAGAGAATCTGTCTTATGAAAGGAAAAAGGCAAAATATCTAATTCGTACAAAACATATAATCAACATAACCATCTGGATTTCACAGCTGTGTCTGTTGGGAAGAGGAACCAGCAGAAATAATTGGAGAACCTTCTCTATTCCCTGACAAGACAAAATCTGAGCATAGATGGACATTCCTAATCACAGTGTACTTTGGACTATTCTCTGAATAGAAATAATATATTAAAAGTTCAAAAATGCAGTGAAAATAGAATAAAATAAATTATTTTGAAACCTTACAGATTTTATAAATAAAAACAAAGAACTAATGCTAACAGAATAAAACAATATTAAATATTAGGACAGATTGAAAACATTTTGGAAACCAGAAAGGCCTTTGCATGGACCCAAGCAGAATATGGCCATTTATAAACCTTTTTATTTATTTAAAACATTTACATAGCCATCCATCTTCTAACCAACTCTGGGCGTCTCCCAATCAAAAGTTAAAACAGCATATAAAGCCATATTAAAACTATAAAACTAAACACAGTAAAAAATTACAAATTAATTACAAATTACAACAAAAACCTGGTGCCAGCAGTTATCGAATCTTATCCTAATTCTTCATAGAAAAGCAGTACTTCAGGCTCGGAGGGTAGAGGCCTACTGAACTCCGGGTGTATGTGTGTGTAGAGTGTTCCATGTGGCAGGGGATGCAATAATAAAGGTGTGCTCCCATCAGATGACAATATTTAGGGGAAGGCATGCCCATCCCATCTGGCTAATGTACCACAGTTAAATGGGTGTTTTCATTGATACCTCTGTGGGGAGGCAGACTCAAAACATCAGTCTCAGATAAAATCTCAATCTAAATAAAAACATTGGGGATTTATTTTTTTAATAGCGATGATTTTCCAAACTGAAAAATCCTAAAAAATCAAAACAGTAATCTAAATTACCAGTAACAAGATTCTTCAGTACCCATCCATATTCAGTAGCAGTTCATTTTAGAAGACTACTCTTGGATAGGAGTGTGATAGTCAGTTTGGATTGGAGAGAGATCCAGTTGAAGTCACTCATTGACAGACTAACTTCACTGGATTAGCTCAGAATATCTTTCTCTTTCTCTCTTAGACCAATGTACCTCATTCAGTTACAATTACAGGAACAAAATGGAAAGTGACCCTCATATACTGCATGAAAGGAAAAGCAGGATATGAATACAATAATGGATACCTTAAATAATAATCACATATCATGAGAACAGTTACAAATCAGAATAATATGAAATGATTTTCATCATCTTTTCCTTTGACAAATAAAATTAAGTACTCTTTGGTATAAATGTAGTTATATCACAGATTTAAGAAATCTGTGTATCCTGGGTGGATTTTATGTCAACCTTCTGAGAAGCAATCTGGTTTCACTTTAGTCTTTCATACTTATATACATAGATTTTAGTACATTTTGTGGGTTTTTTTTAAGGTTCTTCATGGATGTGTCTATGGATCTCAGTGCTTTAGTAACCTGAAGTATTTTCCAATGAGCCTGTCTGATTTAGCATCTTTGGATTATGATCCTTTTATGCATTTGGAAAATTTAAAAGAACCAGAACCACTCCATTCACCTGATTCAGAACGGTCTTCCAAACTCCAGCCAGTCACAGAAGGTTTGTTTGCTTTAATTAACTTCCTTTTCTGATCAAGTATCATACATTTTTTAATTTTGAAGTATTAGTCTCGAGTATGAATTCTTAAATTACATTCTAATTGTTCAGTTATAGATTATAGGTAGTGTCAATAAGCATTGAATAGATTAATATAATTTTGAGTAATTACAACTCCTTTTGGTACAATAGGTATGTCTTTACAACACGCATCAACTTCATAACAGATTTTTCTCTACTCCAGTAAACAAGTAAAACATTTTTTAAAAATCTTTATTGATAGCAAATATTTACATATGTTATTTAGCAAGCAATCAGATACATGTTTAACTCAGTATGCATTATTTTGTCATTCTTAAAATTTGCTTCACGCTTATGAACTTTTTTCAAATTTTAATATTTTTCTCTAAAAATTAAATACCTTGAATTAATAGTTCAAATAATTTTAATTTAGATTTTTTTTCTTGTATCAAAAATCAAATGGTACTAGTAAAAAGAAATTTGGGAGACACAGGCTTTCATACTGAGGCTAAATATTCTGTGTAGGATCATTCTCCTCCAATATTAAGCTGTTCCCTTTAGGCTTCCTTAAAGGTATTAAGGACTAGATAAATACAGAACCTTTTTGTAGCAGCTGTGTGCTAACAGCAGGTGATTTTGTGGTCTGTAGTGACTCCGTGCTGTTTTTTTTATGTGGAGAAAATGGCTAATCATTGTGCCCTTGTCTAAGGCATGCTTCATCATTTTCAAGTACTTTTTTGGCCAAAGAATTCTGAACACAGAGCTGTCCTCTAATAAGCTCAGTATTGGATTGAACAAATCTGATTTGAGAACTATTGGCAGGAGGAACGGTAATTATTAAATTTACTGAGCAGTGAAGCAAGCTACTGTAGTTGGCTTTTTGTCAAATGGCTGTGGTCTTATTAGTGAAGAGTAATCATCTGCAGGGTCAGAATGAAAGCAGCACCGAAGGATTCATTCCCTCCTAATTACAGTTTCACCTATACATATTATGCAAAGCTAATATTTAAACTAGTTGCCAAGATTAATTTCCTCTACATGTTACACTGCAAGTGTAAAGAATTGCAGCCCGTTTTTGTGCCTTACTGCTTTTGTATGCTGTAATAATGTGTAATTATGGGTTCACAGCAAATACTCTGTGATTTGTTTAATCTGCCTATTTGAAAAGACAACCTTGAATAGTTCCCTCCGCCTCTTCTTAAATTAGTATCTATTGGAGAAAACACCAGCATTGCTGTCCTTTATTTGTGCATTTCCACACAGGAGTAAGTCCTGGGTATTTTTTAAAATCCTAAATGAGATTTTTTTTCCCTTCTATTATATTGTCTTAGGTAAGTTAATAACTTATTTTAAAAAGATCCCTGACAATCCTGGTTGGGTGACCAGTATATATAGCAACTATTTTGTCAATTTTGGTAATCCTAATAATATTAAAATTTCCATATTTTTCATTTTCCACAGCAGCCTACAATTCTAAAAGATATGAAGCTGATTGTTGCTTACATAAGTCAGAATGAGTTCATATCCAAAAGCATGACCTAAATTATATTTGGTACACAACAGTGTTAACATAATTATTTGATTGTCTTTCTTCTCACTTCCTAAGATTCCCCTTTTATTTTAAGACTTGATATGATTCCAATTTGTTTATGTCAGAAAGAAATGTTGCTATTATTGGCCTATAAAAATAAGTTATCTTGAACATATGGCAATATTATTATTCTCCAAAAAAGATACATTTATTATTATTATTATTATTATTATTATTATTATTATTATTATTATTATTATTATTATTATTATTATTATTATTATTATTATTATTATTATTATTATTATTATTATTATTATTATGGATTCTTATATGCCGCCCTACTCCCTGGGGGACTCAGGGCAGCGTACAACATTTGAAGAACCACTAAATACAATTTAAAACAATTTAAAATACAATTTAAAAGCATATAAAATCTCACATACATAGGGGAGACCAAGATGAAGCTGTCTTAAAACCCCGCCTGCAGGAAGAGCCATGTCTTCACGGCTTTTGGGAAGGCCAGCAAGGTGGGGACAATTCGTATCTCTGGGGGGAGTTGGTTCCAGAGAGCAGGGGCCCCCACAGAGAATGCCCTCCCCCTAGGCCCCGCCAGCCGACATTGTTTGGTTGACGGGACCTGGAGGAGACCCACTCTGTGGGACCTGATCGGTCGAAGGGAAGTATGAGGTAGAATGCGGTCCCAGAGGTAATCTGGTCCTAAGCCATGTAGGGCTTTAAAGATGATGATCAACATCTTGAATTGTACCCGGAGACCAATGGGCAGCCAATGCAACTGGCAGAGTATAGGTGTTACGTGGGTGTATCTTGAAACACCCACCACAACATGCGCAGCCGCATTTTGCACCAGTTGAAGTCTCCGAATACTCTTCAAGGGTAGCCCCATGTAGAGTGCATTACAGTAGTCCAATCGGGAGGTGACAAGGGCATGAGTGACCGTGAGTAGAGCCTCCTTCTCCAAGTATGGTTGCAATTGGTGCACCAGGCGAACCTGTGCAAAAGCCCCCTTAGCCGCAGCTGTAAGGTGTTGATCTAATTTTAGCTGTGGATCTAGGAGGACTCCCAAATTGCGAACCCGTTCCGAGGGAGTTAATTTTTCTCCCTCAAGAACCAAGGAGGGACAGTCGACATGGTCCTTAGGAGGCAATATCCAGAGCTACTCAGTCTTGTCGGGGTTGAGTTTGAATACTTTCAGATTTAAGTCATTTTTTCCAGCAAAACTGGGAAGTATATTAAATAAAGCTTGTTTGAAGCTTGTGTTGCTTCAGAATGTTTACATTCTATAACAGGGCTGTCAAACTCCCGGTCCACAGGCCAGATGCGTCACGCACTGGCCACGCCCATTCCCTGTTTAGCGAAGAGGAAGAAAGTCCCGATATGTCACATGACACCGCCATGGCGACGTGAGTTTGACACTCCTGCTCTATAAGGAAATATTAAGAACTCTATAAAACCATTCAGTACAATGTTGAAATCCATAGCTTCATAAATATGTCAAGCTCTCAGAATTAATATTAATGAAAAAGAGGGAACTACAGGTCAAGAGCTGGTTCCACTATGAGGCAGTTAAAAGTTATCTGCTGCCGTTAAAAGTCAGCAGATAATGAATTAGTTACAACAGAAAATATGCTATATAAGCTATACTAAAAGAAAAAAGCACTGTGAAGATTAGAAGAGTCAAGTTTGGACACACATTATGGCACTACATCTTTTACGATAAATCTATACACAGATGTCAATCATTCTTCCCACTAAGAATCTCATAGTCAAGAAAAACAAGGCCACATAAAATAGATAAAATCTAAACCTGTATCTGTATATCTCTTTCTCTCTGTGTATCTATATTTATATAATGGCTTGAGGCCTATGGTTGGCAGGTGCTAGTTTTCTGCCTTGAAAACAGCTTTTCTAAAATCTGTAATAAAATTAAAGAGTCGTGTTTTTTGAATATCTGCCTGTTCGTTTTCAAATCTAAATGAAGACACCATTTGGATTGTTCTATAGCTTCAGGCTTCGGGAATATGCAAGCCTTCTTTAGCATAAAGATTTGTGCTTATTTGAAAATAGGATTAGAAGAATTATTGTTTTTAATATATTAATAATAATGTAGTTAATTCACAACCGGCTATCATTGCAATCAACTTTTTGAATATTAATTCAAAGCATTATAATTAACTAGCTTCAGTAGAAAAATTATTAAAAGTCTTCTAATGAATAACAGTATAAATCTATACATATTTATTTAGTATCTTCCGTAAATTCAATAAAAATTACTCCCCAGCAAAACATATTCAGGATTTCAGATTTCAACCTAATGTCAGGATTCTAATTATTTCTTTTCTGTTTTCTTTTCTTGAAAACAAGCACTTTTCTTTGTACCTATTTCCGTTGTTAAATATTTTTTTTTATATATATATATACCATAAAAATGAAATTAATTTATTAGAACTGTTAACAGTCATAATTTTTCTAAAATAGTGTTGTCTATGAGAAAATTTCTCTCAGCGCCATTTCAGCTGTGAAATATCAGTTTCCTTCTTAAGGTGCTGACAATGTTTGCTTCTTCTGTCTTCGTTCTGTATTTGCCATAATCCCCACAGTGGCCTTCTCCTTTTCAAGAAGGAAAGCTAATAGCTTCTATTCATATTTTTCATTTCTCTATGCTGTTGAAGTGTTAAAATATTTTTACAGTTTATTTGTATTTTTAAAGCTGTATTCTCTGTAAATTTGCTTTTTTATGTTATCATTTAATAATTGCTTTTATTTTAATTGAAATGCATATTATCCGTAGTTAACAGTATTTTTCTTACATCACTTTATGAATATGGCGTCATGCAGGTCATACTGCATCTCTTCAGAGTCCCTTAACATTTAAACAGATAGAAATTACATTTTTAATGCTATCAGTGTAACCTAAAATATTGAATTTTGGGTTTTTGTGTTTTTCAGTAAAATCTCATATGCAACAAGGACTGATCTCTGTGGCAGCTCGTACTGTGATAGCTCATCTGGTAAACCACTTAGGCCATTATCCAATGAGTGGAGGGCCTGCTATGCTAACAAGTCAAGTATGTGAAAATAATGACAATCCTTTCTGCGAGAACCTTGAACTTTCTCCTGAGCTTTTTGAGAACCCCAATCTCCAGTTCTTTGTATTAAATAATACCACATTAGTTTCATGTATACAGATAAGAGCCGAAGAGAACATGCCTGGAGGAGGTTTGTCTGCTGGACTTGTCTCAGCCAATTCAAACGTCCGAATTATAGTGCGGGATCTGTCTGGGAAATATTCTTGGGATTCTGCCATCATGTATGGGCCTCCCCCTCTGTGTGGCCTAAGTGAACCAACCACTTTTATGCTTTCACTGCCCCATCAAGAGAAATCAGAAAATGCCTCAGAACCTCCTGCATATACAGAAGAAATGTATGTAAAGGATGGAATTACTCTTCCACTAAAAAGAAGACTTAGAGACACTGTGCCAACATGGGATACAATAAAGGATGAAGAAGATGGCCTTGATGAGCTTTTGCAATATGTGGGAATCACTAGTCCTGAGTGTTTACAGAGGACAGGTGTGTCTCTCAATATACCTGCTCCTCAACCTATCTGTGTGTCAGAGAAGCAGGAAAATGATGTAATCAATGCAATCCTTAAACAGGACACTGAAGAGAGAGATTTTATTGAAAAGCACTTCAGTGACTTAAATATGAAAGCTATGGAGCAGGATGAACCAATTCCACAAAAGCCCTATTCGGCATTTTACTATTGCAGGTTACTCCTTAGTATTCTTGGAATGAATTCTTGGGATAAAAGGTAAAACGATAATATTATTTGCTCTTAAAATCAACATAATTTGGTCTTTTTCAGAAGTGAGAGAAATTTTAAGTGACATACGTGTACATGCTACTAGAACAATAGCAGAATATATATCCTCCTTCCAGGACAGCCACTCCTCGTTTAGCAACTATCTCATTTAGCAACCATTTGCAAATACAATAGTAATAAACAATAATAAAAATCAATGCGTACATTTACAACTAAATTTTTTGGGTCTAAAAAAAAATCTTCAATGTGAAACTGATTAAGGTTTGGTCAATTTCAGGCAGCAGGCAAACTGAACAGAAGGTTCTAATGAACTAATTAAGGTTACAGAGTTCTTAGCACTTTTTAGAGAAGTGCAATGCTACCAAGAAAAGCAGCTCAGGAAGAGAGAGCTTGTTTTGCCTGAGAGGAGGCAAAAAAGAGGAAAAAATCTTGTCAGGCATAGGGCACTGTGTAAAGAAAACATATGAATGAGACAGTAGCAACTAGTGATCTTCAGAGCATATCTCTATCTCTCTCTCTCTCTCTCTCTCTCACACACACACACACACACACACGTTCACTTAGCAACCATTTTGTTGCTGGAAGTCACTGGAAGAAATTGCAGTCGCTAAACAAGAAAAGGATGTAATGAAATTAATTCCAAATGTTCACTTCCGTATTAAGATTTTCTTAGCCATGAGTGTACATAATGTAAATCACTACACAACTGTAGGAGGATAGTGGTGGTGTTTTGTTTGTATTATGACACATTACAGAAGAGGAACAGCTAAATATATGCCATAATGTATTAATGTATCATCAAAGTCCTATCTACTTCTCACAGATGCCTTCCTAGATGCCTCCTAATGTTCTCACGTCTCTAGTCCTAATTCGAGAGCCAGTTTGGTTTAATGGTTTATGTGCTCCAAGGGGAATGTTGTTCAGGCCACCAGGTTAAAGAAGTGGAATGAAGTAAGAATTACAGTAGAGGCGCTAATAAGGATTCAGAAGACTGCCAGTGATTTTTAAAAGTGTGTGTGTATCTGTAAATAAAGATCTTTTCATTTTTTATGTGAAAAGATTTTTCAAAAGGCAAGAAAACTGTAAGAGATACTAATAAATAGAAATGAAAAGGTGTTATTGTTTGCTATATCTGTCATTCTATACAGATAATGAAAACATTTTTTATTAAATTTCCTTACCTAGGAGAAGCTTTCATCTTCTGAAAAAAAATGAAAAACTACTTCGAGAACTTCGAAATTTGGATTCAAGACAATGGCAAGTTATCTGCTATAAGCAATTTTTAAGTGTGGTAATTTCCTTTTTAAAATTGCACTTCAATGTAATTATTTTTTAAAATAGTGTAGATTTCAAGTTGTTTTAAGTTCTACCAATTTCTGTGACAATAGATATTTTTATAAAGAATGTATTAAAAGATTTGCCTTTTAGTAATTGTATTCAGCACTAATCTGCCAGTGCCTGTAGTTCTGAGTTAATACAAATCTTATTTAATTTATTAGAACTCTTATGTTCTAAAAACATAAAACATCTAATATTAATTCTTAACATTTGAACTGAATCATTGTTTAAGCCCTTAGTGCTTTAACAGAAATGGGACTAGATATGAAGTATGGACAGAGTATTTTTGTCAGCTTACAGGTAGTCCTTGACTTACAACCGGTCATTTAGTAGCCATTCAAAGTTAAGATGGATCCCTTAAAAGCTACTTACAATCTGGTTTCAACATTTCAGCATCGCCCCACATCCATCATGTAACTAACTACATGTTGGGCACTCAGCAGCTAGCCTAATTTACAGCCATTTGCAGCGTTCCATAGTCACATGACTGCAATTTACAATACTTTTGACAGAAACTAGCATTCCATTCCAGTTGCCAGCAAAAATTGGCCCATAGCAAACAGTGGTTTGCTTAATGACCACTGGATAAAGAGATAATAAAATCAGGTCAGTCACATGATGACCGCTTTACGACCGTCATGACTTACAACCTTAATTGCCAAGGTCAATTACAGTCATTAATCAAGGGCTACATGTAAATCATTAGTTAAAAAAAAGGTCATATTTCAGAAGAGCTTTATTTCAACCAGAGAACTGTATTTCTTTATTGCCCACAAGACCAGTTTTTATGAACTGTATAGGGTCTTTAATTAGACTAATTAGAAATAGACTAATCGTGAAAGAAATTTATAATTTATAAATTTATAATTCCATAACTTGT
This sequence comes from Diadophis punctatus similis, assembly GCA_023053685.1. Taxonomy (NCBI): domain Eukaryota; kingdom Metazoa; phylum Chordata; class Lepidosauria; order Squamata; family Dipsadidae; genus Diadophis; species Diadophis punctatus. Next base: position 274,407,091 of record JALIGW010000001.1, on the reverse strand, counting down.
GAAAATATTGCTAATATATGTGTATTCGTATCTTCCAACTAGAGCAAATTTAAAGATTATTTTCAGCCATTTCAGGAGAAAATATTGGAGAGTGCCAGATTTTGTTGCTGTTTTGGGGGGGGGGGACTTGTTTGCATGAGTGTATTATGTTTTCAGATTGCTGAATTACATTCTTCTGTGCCTATGAATTTTAGCATTGACCTATTTCAAGATATAGTAGCAAAAATGTCTGATTTGAAACATTTAGAAACCAAGCTAAGATGTTGCCTCTCACGTTATTCCCTCCCCCCCAAAAAAAATTTGAGAAAGTGAAACTTATTTTTGCAATGTTACAAATGTTATATAATTAAAAGTAGTATTTCTATAGTATGATAAAGTACATAATTCATATATTATGAAGAGAGATTTTTTTTATAAAAAAATGCCTTGGAAATGATCCTTGCTTTAGGACTATAAATAAGCAAAGAAACGTATAAATAAAAGCTGAAATCTCCTTCAATCCCCTTCAGAATGCAGGAAATTATATTAGCCTTTCTATATAACCACTATGAGTGATGTCAGAGGATATTCTTATATAATTGCAATCATATGTCTTACAGCCGAGAGACACACAAAATTGCAGTGTTTTATGTTGCTGAGGGACAAGAAGATAAACACTCCATCCTGACTAACACTGGAGGAAGCCAAGCATATGAGGATTTTGTAGCAGGTCTTGGTTGGGAGGTACACTTCTATCTCATCCCAATCTAATCAACTCATTTATTTTTTCAAATGTTGTGATGCATTAAATAACAGCATTTATTTAAAAATTCATATTAGAAACAATTTGAGATTTCTTTGCGAGGTACAGTATATGTGGTACCTCGCTCAATAGTAGTAACTGTGAGAGGGATCTTGGAGTCCTAGTGGACAACCATTTAAATATGAGCCAGCAGTGTGCAGGAGCTGCCAAAAAAGCCAACACAGTTCTAGGCTGCATTAACAGAGGGATAGAATCAAGATCACGCGAAGTGTTAATACCACTTTATAATGCCTTGGTAAGGCCACACTTGGAATACTGCATCCAGTTTTGGTCGCCATGATGTAAAAAAAGATGAGACTCTAGAAAGAGTGCAGAGAAGAGCAACAAAGATGATTAGGGGACTGGAAGCTAAAACATATGAAGAACGGTTGCAGGAACTGGGTATGTCTAGTTTAATGAAAAGAAGGACTAGGGGAGACATGATAGCAGTGTTCCAATATCTCAGGGGCTGCCACAAAGAAGAGGGAGTCAAGCTATTCTCCAAAGCATATGAGGGCAGGACAAGAAGCAATGGGTGGAAACTAATCAAGGAGAGAAGCAACCTAGAACTAAGGAGAAATTTCCTGACAGAACAATTAATCAGTGGAACAACTTGTCTCCAGAAGTTGTGAATGCTTCAACACTGGAAGTTTTTAAGAAGATATTGGATAACCATTTATCTGAAGTGGTGTAGGGTTTCCTGGGCAGGGGGTTGGACTAGAAGATTTCCAAGGTCCCTTCCAACTCTGTTATTCTGTTATTCGTTCAGTCTGATAACTATCATCCTATTTCACAAGCTGCTTATAGGACTTATAAGAGGGTGGTTAACATTCCTATCATGTGTCTGAAGCAGATTTTTTTTGTCATATCAACAGTCTTTTATCAGCAGAAATAATAGATATCATGGGGTTTGTGATGCATGTGATTTTCTTAAAAGCCAAGTTCTCTTTTGGATGGTGGGAAGAACAGGGACATGTTAGTTTCACAACTAACAGGTATTCTTACAATACCTGGAGATTATGTTGTAAGTTTTCATAAACGTTTCAATATTTGTGAAATTTGCCAGTTCTATGTTTGGTGTTAGGAAGAGCAGCTCTGCTTCTTTTGCATCTAGGAACAACTTCAAATCCTAGCTAGCACCTGTTTAAAATTGCTCTCTTTAGAAGAGCTCCATTTATTAAGAGGAAATGTTCTTGCTGAAAGACAAATCTTTCCCACTCACAATTCCAGTGTCCACTGCATTGAGCCTAATGTTGGTTACTAAAATTGTCTGAAATGTCATAGTATAGATCATCGTTAAACCACCAGTATGAAGGTACAGGTAGTCCTCAACTTAAGACCACAATTAGGTCAGAAATTTATGTTGCTAAGTGAAACATTTGTTAAGTGAGTTTTGCCCCCATTTTATGACCTTTCTTGGCATAAATGAATCACTGCTGTTTTTAAGTTAGTAACATGGTTGTAAAGTGAATCTGGCTTCCCCATTGACTTTGCTTGTCAGAAAGTAAAAAAAGGTGCTCACTTGACCCTGGGACATGCAAGCATCATAAATATGAGCCAGTTGCTAAGTGTCTGCATTTTGATCACGTGACCATGGGGAGGCCGCAGCGATCATAAGTGTGAAAAACAGTCATAAGTCACTTTTTTTCAGTGACATAACTTTTGAACGGTCAGTAAATGAACTGTTGTAAGTCGAGGACTACCTTTAGTATGCTTGAAAATTACCATTCCAATTGCCACTGAAAATAACAGTAGTTGGGATTAATGTAGAACAGCTCACTTTTGGGAGTCCATGTGCTAGATGTGCCATCTAATCATTACAAAGCATGGGCTAGGGATAATTCTGTGGCAGAGTGAAATTATTGATATAGATTGAGCTAGGTTGGACTAACATTTTTTAGCTTTGTGAACCCAAAAGTTCCCAGGGAATAGGGCAGCATATAAGAACACTAAAATAAATAAATAAGTAAAATATTTGTTATCAAACAATCAATAGTCTTGATTTCGAATGGAGTCAGTAAATATTAATGGTAATGAACAAATGTATTTTTCTCCCCCTTCATTTGGTATCCTGTAGACCAGGGGTCTGCAACCTTGTCAACTTTAAGACTTGTGGACTTCAACTCCCAGAATTCTGGGAGTTGAAGTCCACAAGTCTTAAAGTTGGCAAGGTTGGAGACCCCTGCTGTAGACCTAGTCCAAAAAACCTCTAATTTATATTATACAGATATTTTATGTTGCAATGGCTTTTTGTTTTAGGTAAACCTAACAAATCATTGTGGTTTTATGGGAGGACTACAGAAAAACAAAAGCACTGGTTTGACCACTCCATATTTTGCTACCTCTATGGTTGAAGTAATGTTTCATGTGTCAACCAGAATGCCTTCTGATTCAGATGACTCCCTAACAAAAAAGGTAGGTATTCCAAAGTAACCTTTCACACTCTTAATTAGTGTAGTGCAATGATTAAGTTATTGTACTAAAACCTGAGAGATTCTCCATCATAAAAGTCACTGATTAACCTTGGGCCACTGACTGTCTCTCCATCAAATCCACCTCACTGAGTTATTCTGGCAAAACTAATAGAGGAAAAACAGGATATTCAGTAAATCTAACAACTATAAAGGCTGGTTCATTACATGATTGGAGGCCATTTCAAAGTTCTGTCATTTCAGCATACACAACTACCTGGGAAGAATCATATTGGCAGGAAAGCATGAAAGGCTATTTCCTTTCAGGTATTTTTCATTCTTCTCATGTCACAATTGGGCCAGATAGTGACCCTGTTTAAAGTGACTGGTTCGGTGTGAATCTAAATATCTGTAGGGCATTATGAAAAATATTCTATCTGACAAATAAAGTCACTTGGTTACACTATTGAGTTGAACTCTCCTAGGCAGATCCTGTTGAGTTGGCAAAGCCATTACCTTGTCTTGTTAGATGTGAAGTGTTTCAGTTTGGGAGGCCTGAAGAAGTAGATTTTGCATCTTCTCAATACTTTGCTACTAATAGTAAAAGACAACATGAATAATGGGAAGAATCTTAAAGAATAAGCTTATAAAGTTGTTCTGTATTTTTTGTATACAAGCAATACATGTAGTCTCAAAGTGAACTGTGGGGAAAATGACACATGTCTTTAGGTATATCCTCCCCCAAGAAATAACCCAAATTTATTAATGGTTGAAAAACAATTTAAAGCAGCTCTTTTCGAAACGTTTTGGCCCCAGTTGACTGGCAGTAGGTAGATGTAATTATGTTTTTTATTGTGATATGTGTGTGTTTGTTTTTTTTTGCTTGCATTTATTGTAAACTGCCCAGTTCTTCAGATGTGGAATGAGTTATAAAATGAGTTTCATTTTGAGTTAGATTCACTAATATGCATGTTAGCTATAGAAGAGTCTTTCAGAATAATGTAATTCCAGTATCTAAAAGTATTGGGCCAATTTAAAACCCTTTTTTTCCCTCCTGATCCACTTCCATACTTGGACATTTAGAAATAGATAGCGGATGCACACTTTACCATGAACAACCATATCTAAAATACATTATCATCTAACAGTTACATGTATTTGTAGCCAGCATATGTAATCAGCTACTCCAGACCTTTTATTATAATCTCAAAAATAAATTGTTTTGCCCTATTGGTATTTCTTTTTTCATTTAAAATCCAATAAATTCCACATTACTGACATAAATTGAGAGAGACGGGAAATATTTGTCTTATTACAATGAATGGTTAGCTATCATTAGATTTTAAAACCTTCTATTCTGTACATATATCTTCAGATGTTCTAATCCATTCCGCAGACACATTAATGAGCACTCGTAGAAGTGCAATATTGGAAGAAGTGAGGCAGGTTGACCTCAGCATGGAGTTTAATACCTGTAACTGAATTATATCACCAACAGTTAGTATAGAGAAATAGCTATGCCTCTGGCAATTTTCAGATTTGTTCTATGTTCAGTCATTAATAATTTCCTGTGTTATTATTTAACGGACTTTGTGCTCTAAAAATTTCCACTGATACCTTAAAAACTCCCATCAAACAGCCATTTTTCTCCTACAATGGTGCCTATTTATTTAGATGTATAGACTGACAAACCCAGAGGCTCTAAGCAGTATTTCATAACATGAACAACAATTCTGATTGGGAGATTACTGATGTAGCTCAGGCTGAGTTTTTCATCTACAGTACCTTAACTATAGTAACCTATAGTCAAGGTGCCCAGATTCAGGCATCATAGCAAACTGCAGTTAAAACAAAATAAGCAAATACATCGGAGTTTTTCATAGTTGTAGGAGTGAAACATCATCAAACCATGCAGAATTGAAACTCACAATCACTCATTCTCATGGCAACTGCTTATAGCAATAGCACTTAGATTTATATACAGCTTCACAGGGCTTTACAGCCCTCTCTAAGCATTTTATAATTAGCATATTGCCCCCAACAATTAGGTCCTCGCTTGAAAAATCTCTGGGTGTGTTCCACTTCTCAGGTGATTACAAATATCTTGTTAAGGGGTCATCATAGCAGCGTCTGTTTTCTAGATTTGTGAAATCGTTAGGCTGTTGGTTTGAGCTCCGAGGTTGGCAATTTGGTTGCAGATGTTTCGTCACCATTAGAGAAGACATTGTCAGTGCGTTTTGAATTGTAAAATTGTCTCCTCTTATTAGATATTTGTATAGTTTATTTTGTTCCTGTCTTCAGCTAATTTATATACAGTGGCCTCTTATCTTTATGTGTATGATAATTTCTGTTAATAGTTGGCAAATCTGAATAAAGAACAAAAAGCTAAGAGATTATTAACTGAGACAATTAAGACTGCTATCCCTCAGTCTTTGTGCATTCCGTTTGAATTTCGATCAGATTTTTCTCAATTCTCCATCTGTCTCTAACTGTTACAGAAATATTCCTCTTCCTTTATGAGGTTAGCATTTCTGTTGTTGAAATACCGTGTTTCCCCTATAATAAGACTTGTCCTTATAATAAGGCCAACAGGGCTTTTCAGGACATGCGTTGAAATAAGCCCTCCCCCCCTGAAAATAAGGGCCCCCCCAACTACTTTCCTGGGAGAGGGGGGGACATGCTGGGAGCGCTCTTTTTGCGGCGGGCACTCATTTGGCCGGGAGAGCAAGAGCAAGTGAGAGGCGGGTACGCGCACACCATGCGGGACTAGCTCAGCTCCTCTGGGCTCTGCCTATGGCAATTTGAAATGTGCTTCTGCCTGCGAGGAAGAGGAGGCGAGCATTGATCCCTGTCTCACTGCCTCCGCGCAGGCAGGAGCGTGTTTCAAAACGCTGCCGGAGGCAGCCCAGAGCAGCCGAGCCAGTCCCGCGGGGTGTGCGTGTACCCGCCTCTCTCTTGTGCTCTCCCCCTCTCTCTCTCCCGGCCAAAAGAGTGCCCGCCGCAGAAAGAGCGGAGAGCGAGAGCAAGCGAGAGGCGGATGCGCACACACCACGCGGGACTAGCTCAGCTCCTCTGGGCTTTGCGTGTGGCAGTTTGAAACGCGCTTCTGCCTGCGAGGAGGCGGTGAGGCCGGTTTGAGTACAGCGAGCCCACAAGCACAGGGCTTGAGCAGCAGACAGGCGCATCCAGCCCATCCCTGTCGCCGCCCCTTCGTCTCTGCCTCCTGCCGCCGCTTCCCTCACTTGCTCGCCGGCTCGGCTCACTCATCCAACACCTGCCCTCCCCGCGTTCTTCAGACAGGGATGCAGGCGAGGGCAGTGCGTGGAAATCCCCTGCAGGAACAGCCACCCATTCCTCGGTGTTGTGTCCACTGATCCTCCCCTGGCTCTCGAGCGAAGCGGAAGGGGGAAGAAACTCTCATTAGCTGCCTGAGGAAGCCGAGCTGATAGCCAAACCAGGAGAAAGAACCATTTGGCTGCACACTGAACGCAAGAAATCTTTCCCCTTTCGCTCCAAGAGGCTGCGTGGTGCAATGAGTCTGATGAAGACTCATTTCTGGCGGAGTTTTGAAGAGAGAAAGATTTCTTGCATTCAGCGTGCAGCCAAATGGTTCCTTCTCCTGGTGCTGTGTCTTAAGTGCACTCTTCCCCTCCCCCCGCCGAGAGAGACAGGGGCGCATTTGGAAGAGACGAGGAAGTGCATGTCCGGCTGCTTCTGCCGTTGAACCCGGCTAGAAGTTTGGCTGTCAGCTTCCTCAGGCAGCCCGCGAGAGTTTCTTCCCCCTCCCGCTTCGCTCAAGAGCCGGAGGCGGGGGAGGATCAGTGGACACAACACCAAGGGACGCGATGGAGCTACAAGTCCCATGTAGGATGCGCGTCTCACGGCCCACCCCACCCCGCCCAACCTGCCACCCCCAAATTGCACCCCATCGTGAGACTCCCATCTTACCTGGGACTTGTAGTTCCGTCACATTCCTTGGCGTTGTGTCCAGAGAAGCCCATTGTAAAATAAAACTTCTCGCAATTTCAAGAAGTTTAATTGAACTCGCGAGAAGTTTTCTTTTACAATGGGCTTCTCTGGACACAACGCTGAGGAATGCGACGGAGCTACAAGTCCCAGGTAGGACATGCGTCTCGCGGCCCGGCCCGATCTGCCCGACCTGCCACACCCAAATTGCGCCTCACCGCAAGACGCCCGTCCTACCTGACACTTGTAGCTCCGTCGCGTTCCTTGGTGTTGTGTCCAGAGAAGTCCATTGTAAAGTCCACTGCCAGAAATGAGTCTCTGTGAGACTCGTCATACCACCACCGCTGCCTTGTGGAGAAGGACTCTGCAAGGCTTGTGCCATTGCATGCATGAACGGCAGCAGGACCCCAGCTGTGCCGGTATGATGAAGCTCGCGGCAGTCCTGCAGTTCGTGCATGCAACGGCACAACGGCGGGCCAGCCGCTCGGCCGGTGCCAAGAACAGGGCGGGGAGGCGGCGGCGATGGGACATCCAGTTCCACGCTCGCCGCCTACTGCACCCCCAAAATAATTTTTAAAAACCCAATAATAAGGCCAAGGCCATATTTCGGGGTTCAAAAAAATATAAGGCCCTGTCTTATTTTCAGGGAAACACGGTACTAATTTAATATATATAGAAAATACTATGTATAGTCAGAGCAAAAGTGGTACTGCATTGGATTGAAGTGATCCCAAATCATAACTCCACCTTGCAGCAAAACGTGATCTGTCCTTGAGCTAGTCTAAAACATTTTCCCAATAGGAAGCATATTTTTGAGCCAGCTGAGGAAAAGAAAGATTCAAATGTGGACTCCTCTCATTTCTTTCAGCAAGATCTTAGACATATTGGAGCCTTTGACATAGAAGTATATCAATTAAAGGAGTATGATTGTCCTGTATGGCATTTAAGTGAAACATTGATTTTTCTGTAGTCCACATTATGTTCTTTAGTCCAGCATATTTTTAAAAAGAAAAGAATATCTTTGCTTCCAATTTGATTTTTTTTTTAAGTAATCCAATTATTTTTAAAGTTAAAATCATAAAATCTGCATATTTTACTGAGTGAACAAAGAGAATTTTGCCATGAAATTCAGTAGGGAAAAGAAGGAAGAATGTCACAGAAACTGTTCTAAGGAACTCTGAGTTTAGCTGAGAGGGATAAAAAAGTAATCTCTTGAATAGCTGCTGATTTCAAGGGGTATATCTTGATTGCTGATTACTGAGAGTAGCTGATGGAGTGACTGCTTCCTGCTCAAGAAGCAGAGAGTGTAAGAAGAATATAAGGCAGCCATGCTCCAGGAAGAGCTCACTGGACAAGCACACGTGGAGATGTAATGGGAGTTTGACCCAGGAATTTAAGGAGCATATCCTTAGCTATTTTTTATTTTAAGTCAGGAGTGTGCTAACCTAAGAGACTGAGAAAAAAGAAATAAAGCCTTTATTGGTAGTTCCTTCAATAACAAAAGTGAAGGTTAAAGGACAGAAGTCTGGTTGGGAAGCACTGCTGGTGACATGTTTGTGTTTCTGCCTGAGAACAGCCTGGCACATATTTGCAACAAATACAGCCTTGTAAGTAACCTTATAGCAGTGCAGTGCTTGACAAGTCAGAAGACCGAATGGTTAGTGGCTCTTAAGTCATTGTGTTTTATCAGATTGGACAAATGAAGCACTATGAGAAGACCTGACAGAGACTGCAGCTTTGCATGGTAAAGACAATTAAACAAACTTCATTTGCAAAAAGACATGGAAGATATTCTGCACAATTGGAACTCAAATTTATTTATTCAGGCCCTGATAGAAAAAATAGGTTCTGAAATTAAGGACGGGGGCGGTGGGGGGAAGTGTAGGGATTGGTTCCCAGCTAGATAAACATTCAAATTACTATTGTTGAACTAAGCCACTATTATAGAGTCCCAGTATCAGAAAAAAAGACTGGTCTCCTTATCACCACACTATAAGTCAGTGAGAAAAAGAAATCAGAAAGTCCCTAAACAATGCAAATGGATATATTTCAGTTCTAAATAAAAAATGGTTCCTTGTGCTGGAATGTCTCAAAAGTGCTTTTTTTCTTCAAAAGGCAATTAGACTGTGTTTTTTTTCTTTGACGAAGAAGAAGAAAATGTTTCGCTTCAGATCCAAGAAGCTTCATCAGTTCTGATTGGGGGGGGGGGATGGAAGGATAGGTATTGACAGTTGAGACTGGATGGTGGTGGGATGGAAGGATAGGATGGTGTGAGGGGGAATGGAAGGATTGTATTTCTTTGCAGTCTTCTGGTCATTAGCACTCTCTAAGAGCTGTTGAGGCCACTTGGGGGTTTATCTGTGTCCTCAGGGTCACCTGAATCAAGGTGCAATTGGTTGTGGAATCTTCTTGGAACTGCTGCAAGGGTTGCAATGTAGACTGGAGATAGGTAGTGTCTTATTCCTCCCCCTCTGTGTTCCATTCTAACATAGATGGATTCTTTTACCCTTTTTTCAAACCAATGGTCCTCCCTATCCAACTTTGCTATCTTCAAAAGAGTGACCTTTGTCTTTCAAATGCAAATGGTCCAATTGCACTCTGATTCAGGTGACCCTGAGGGCACAGATAAATCCCCAGAAAATACCACAGAGACCGATTACATTAATTTATTTAATTAAATAAATAAATAAATATTCATAGTCATGATATTTATTTATTTATTTAATTCAATTTAGGCACCACCCAATCCCAACTGACTCTGGGCAGTGCACAATACAGTATAAAAAAGCCCAACACAAATCAAAACAAGATGTTATCTAAACCGACCAAAACAAAAATCAAAAAGATGCCCCCAACAAGGGGCTCCACCCACCTCAAGACCTGGAAAACATCCAGGACTTCAAAGTTTATTGGAATGCCAACTGGGTGAGGACCGTGTGGATTTCAGGGGGGATCTCTACCAAATATCATGTACTATTTACATGTTGTAGTCCATTGTGTAATTGTGTAATTTTAATAAAAATAAATGCAAATTTTACATGCAGAAAAAATAAGTGCATCCTGTATTTATCACTATGTCAAATACCTAAAATCAGAATCGGGTACAGATGATTAGAACATTTTAGAGAAATCTGGGAGAACCTACCTTATTCAATCCTCAGACATTTCATTTGCTCTTTGTTGTTGAAGTATATAGTGTCACCATGCTTAGGTCAAAAGAATTCTCTGAAGCTTTCAGAAAAATAGTATAAATTCCTTTAAGTCTGGGAAGAGATTAAAAAAAAATAACCAAGCAATTGGACATCAATCATTCCACTGTCCACAACATCATCTGCAAATGGAGATTTCAGACAACCGCCAACTTGCCTGTGGCAGGCCATCCCAGCAGGTTCAGTCAGAGAACAGAACACACAATGCGAAAAGAATCCCCTAATGTCATCAAGTGACCTACAGAGAGTTCTCACCATTATTGATATTAAAACTGTATGAGTCTATCAAAAGAAGGAAACTCTGCATGGGAGATGTCCCAGAAGGAAAGCTTAACTGTCCTTGAAGGAACATCAGGGGAAGACTAAAATTTGCTCATGAATACCTAGGCAAACACCAGGACTTCTGGAACATGTGTTCTGAACAGAAAGGCAAATACAGAGTTATTTAGTTGCAGGACTAGAAAACATGTCTGGCAAAAAAAACCAAAAAAACATTTCACCAGAAGAATCTGATACCAACCGTAGAGCATGGTAGTAGAAATGTTATGGTTTGTTTTGCTGCAATAGGGCATGGGCAGTTCACCATCATCAAATCCACTATGAATTCTTCCTTGAATAAGAGTGTGCCTGAGGATAATGTGAGATCATCTATCAGAAGATCAAAGTTTAACTGAAAACCTTTCAATATGGCAGTGATTTTTAGCATTCCAGTAAATCCACCAAGGAATGGCTAAAAGTAAATTAAGGGTTTGGGAGTGGCCAGGTCAGATCTAAACCCCATCATGAGGCTGTAAAGTGATTTGAAACCACTTAAATCATCACAGCTGGAAACAACCTGGACGGAGGAGTAGGAAAAAATTCTTCCCAGCCAATATCTGAGACTGGTAGACGGTTATAAGGAACACTTACTTGTGGTTATTTCTACCAAAGAAGGCAATACCAAGGATGCATTTACTTTTTGCACAGAAGGAAATACGTAATCTATCTGCTAATTTTTTGTTGAATAAATGATTGCAAAGTCCATTTTTAATTATTTTTTTCAATTGCTTTATATACTGTTAGAATGAAGAGAAAGATATTTATATGTCCACATATGTTTAAAAAAATCTATATGGGCTGTATTTACTTTTTCCTTTAGTTTTTTTCCCCCACATTTTTTTTTACTCCTATTCTGTGCTCTCCATATCGTTATTTTTGCTAAAAGAGAATTGCATTATAGGTACATTTGAATATATCCATTTTGAGATTACATTTTCCTCTTAACATCTTTCCCTTAACAATTTAACTAGGATTGGTAAAAAGTGAAGTGGGTAACAAAAGCAATCCTAAACAAAAGCAACTAGCCATCAAAAAATTGTAATGTCCTCATCTCTTCTTTAGATCAGTGGGTTCTACACATTAGTGATAATTTTGGCAAGAGTTCAAGGGTTAATGTAATAGATAAATAAAAGGAAATTGAGCCCTGCATTATTTCACTTGTCTTCTCTTTCCAAAACTAACTTACTTAATTTTTTTTAAAGTAAATACTTGAATTCTTCCTGCCAGTGTTCTTTGCTTTTACTATCGTTTATTACTTCAATTATACTTGGTATCACTTAGAATGATCTGCCATTTGGAAATCTCAGTGTAGCCTGCAGCTTAGTATTAACTCTGGCTGGTATTGTAACATATACAGCATATGACATTAATGTATCAAAATTAAATTTGATCGTCCCTTCTGGTTATATTTATTTCACATTTCTTTTGTATTCAGTTAACGTAAACTTATTATGAAAGCTGACACATGATGAGGCTATAAAGGAAGAATGTTTTCAACTATTTCGATTTTTTTTAATGAAATTTCAGATATCTCTGCTTTTTCAGTGCTTGATATCTTTTCGGTGCTTTAGTAGAAATTGTAACCTGGTGCTGTAACTATAGAAATACTTTTAACTGATCATATTGGTTTACGACTGTTCTGTCTACCAATAATTGCAAAACAAAAACCTTATGTTAAAAAGTTGTTCATTTAAACAGAATTATAAACAATAAAAAGAAAAGTAATAAAAATAGTTGTTAATAGTAACTGTTGTAGTAGCATCATTATATTCTAGGGATACAGTCCGGTGGCTTACTAAGATCATTTCCTATATTTATTTATTCATCATGTTTATATAGCCACCCATCTCACACATGTTACTCTGGGCAGTGTACAATAAAATAAACCATAAAGCAAACAATGAAACTTATAAACAAAATAAATAAATTTTATGTTTCTTAAAAAGACTGGGCGAAAGCATTTTGATATTATATGCAGTGTATATAATATCAATATAATCTTGAATGTTTCTTTAATTTCTGGGAATTTCTTGATGAATGTATTATATAGGAACTATTATCCCAAAGGTGCTTTCTTTCAAAAGGCAACTGGACTTTCTTGTTTTGCTAGAAGATGTTTCGCTTTCTCATCCAAGAAGCTTCTTCAGTTCTCACTGAATGGTGGAGAATGGAAGGATTTATATCCGTTGCAGTCATGAAGAACGGAAGAAGCTTCTTGGATGAGAAGCAAAATGTCTTCTAGCAAAACAAGAAAGTCCAGTTGCCTTTTGAAAGTAAGCACTTTTGGGACAACCATGACCTGGACATTTCCATAGACGTTTGGGAACTACAATGTTATTTCTCTTGTTTCAGCTTAGGCATTTAGGAAATGATGAAGTTCACATTGTCTGGTCAGAGCATACTCGAGACTATCGAAGAGGAATCATCCCTACAGAATTTGGAGATGTACTTATTGTTATATATCCAATGAAAAATTACATGTTCAGTATTCAGATTATGAAAAAACCTGAGGTATGTTCCAACTATTCCTATTCAGCTAAGACATTTAGAAAATGATGTTCACATTGTCTAGTCAAAGCATATTATGGATTTCAGAAAACATCATTTTTATAGAATTTGAAAATATGCTTATTGCTATATATTCAGTGAAAAATTAAAAAGCTCCGTATGCAGAGTATGATAAAATAAGGCATCTTCTAATGATTTATGCTATGTCCATCAATAGGGGATGAAGTGCTGAGCTGGTTGCTGAGTTGAACATCTTGAAGAGTTCATCTTCAGCACAGATTTCAACAGATTGTTTGGGCTATAGAACAGCGGTTCTCAACCTGGGAGTCGAACGACCCTTTCACAGGGGTCGGGAGACTTCGCCCGGACGCCACCATTTGGGTTCTTTTACCCTCTGCGCATGCGCAGAACGCTTTGCGCATGCGCAGAGGGTAAAAGAACCCAAATGGCAGCCGTGAGGCGGGAGTCGCGGCGGCGGTCGCAGGGGTGCAGGTCGCGGCATTAGGAAAGTTGAGAACCACTGCTATAGAACAATAGCATTAGTATTGTTTTTGTAATTAAATAGCTGCAGTTCGACAATAGCTATGGATAACCCTGGATCAGAGCATATATTAGTGAGCTTTCTCTGTTGTAGTATCTGGAGCACCTCCCGCACTGTTTAAGGAACCTTTAAAACTTGGGTCTGTTTCCAGATTGAGTGAGAATGGATTGTAGACCCCTTGTGGGATGTTTCAGTTTTATTTATTTTTACAGAGCTTCCTTTGGATTATACTGTATATTCTGTGTTTTAATTGTTTTTATTATTGTACCTTGTATATTGTATAGTAAGATTTGGATGGCCTTTTATACATGCATAAATTACCATTACCTCTTTTAAACATATACTTATATTTTAATATTAATTGCATTTATCAATTAATTGTATGTTAAGGTGTCCACAAGCTATTTATATTTTTTCATAAACAACCATACCCCGCAGCAAATTTGCAACCTGTACAGCCTTTCTTATATTTTAGCCTTTAAGAGAAATTTTTCATGATATCATTTGGTACATCAGATTACGCTTAAAATAAATTTGAATATAAGTAATTATTGAAGCAGGTATTACTGTAACAAGAGAATTCTCTCTCTTTGAAAATGTCAGATGATCATATTGGCATCAAGAAGCAGTAATTTAAATAATTTATGATTAATGAGAGGTGTAAGCATTTGTTAAAGCTGATTACTAATTGTTGTAGAAACTACTAATTTAATGGCTGAATTTCTCAACTTTTTGAATTCAGGTCCCATTCTTTGGTCCATTGTTTGATGGTGCTATTGTGAATGGAAAAATCCTTCCTATTATGGTTCGAGCAACAGCTATAAATGCAAGCAAAGCTCTGAAATCGCTCATTCCATTATACCAAAATTTGTATCCTTTAACAAAAAGAAAACACTCGGAAGCGAGTTCAGCTGAGCATAAACTAATTTGCTTTCAAATAATCATGCCTAGAACTGTATCATATGTTTGATTTATATCTGGGGTTTCCATAAATTCAGTTTTGAAAAGCTTAAGATAATATTGATTAAAATAAATTGCAAGAATAAAATGAGATGATAGAAAGGCTTGGCTCCAACTTGATTATTTTATTTTATTTATTCAAATTTTATTAGTTTATCAAAATATAAAATACAAAGAAAAAATGAAAATAGTGGGAAAGTAGGGGACAAAAAGGGAAGAAGAAAAAGTGTAAGGAAAAGGCAAAAAAGAAAGAAAAGCATTGACTTAATATAGCACAATAGAATAGAATAATAAATACAGTCTCAACTTTTCAATATATACTAACTATTTCTATAACAACAAAACCCATCTAATCAGCAAAATCCAAACTCAGAGTTTCATTTTTTTTTCAACCTTAAGCACAAAGTCCAGAAGTGGTTTCCAAATGAAAACAAAGTTTACTTGATTTAAAATACTTTATTTTTGAATGACTTCTGAACAATTAAAATTATTTGTAAAAATATATTGTTCTAAACTTACTCATCTTTAAATTACCTGAAGAAACATTTTTGACTACAAACCAATCCATAAATAATTTTCAAAATCAATAGCAAAGGACACAAATTTCACATATGTTATATAAATGCTGTTGTCATACTGTATATTTCTTTTAAATTTCATTAATTGTAGTAGTGAGCTGCTACTTTTGAGCTAGTCTTTGCATCTCTTGTCAATTATATTCATTTCTTTATTAGACATAATTATTTGTAGTGAACAGGTTCGTGCTATTTTATTGTTTGGTTAGTAGTGAATATTATTTTAATTATTTTTTATAGAGGACGCTTGGTTGGACATAGTGTAATGTGTTAAGATAAGTCAGGCCTCTTTTGGACATTTCCCATGGAATTGAAACCGGTATTTGATTTGATTAAGTTAGATTTAATTATATGTACCTAGTTTAAAATCTATACCTGATTATGGTAATTAAATACAATTTTAATTTTAGGTTGTATAAGAAGTCAAAAATATGCATTTTAAATTAACACTTATCTAAAATATCTTTTTAGCAAGTATCTGGAAGATCATTTGTAATACATATTATAGGTGACAACAATGAGTCTTTGAATATCAAAATTCTAACAATTGTACTTAATTATTTGATAATAATTATATAGCATTGTCAGCTAAATTCCACTCACTAAATAGTGCTGAGATTCCAAAGCACATGTTGTGAAATTTGTGTCCATTAAAAATAGTCTGGGACTGCAACATGTCTTGGTTAACTGTATATCAAATGTTGTTCAGTAAATTACAAGTGTATTGATTGGAATATGCTGGCTAAATCAATTGTTCTGACAGCCAAAATTACAGTAATCTGTCAGTATTGATGACTGTCTTTCAGACTTTGGTACGTTTCCTTCATTTGTCTTCTTTTCTTGTTTCTAAAGTGCATTTTCTTGTAAGCATCTTGTATTGTCATGGTAGATACTTGATGGTCCTTTTTTGTCCCTTGAAACCAATTTATGGGCTTGATCATGAAATTAGAGATAAAATACAGTACCAGGGAGCATGGGTAGGCAATATTTTGCCTAACAATTGGGTTGTGAATGCATCTTAGGCTTGTTATCAGTCATTTATTAATTAGACGTTGAGAGATTATGGTTTGGTTGTATTTTTATGGTGAGGGAAGTAATGAGTAATTCCAAAGCATCACTTAGATACCTTTGTTTTAGACATTGTAGATTCAATAGAAAACTCTGATTAATTTTAAACTTTTCTCTTAACATTTATAATATAGGTTGTTTACACATCTTCATTTCAGAGATTTAAATGGTTTTTTTTTACATTATGCATCTGTATGTGTGGGTTTACCTAAGGATCATACTGAAAATATGTCATATCACCTTTTCTGCTAACTCTTCTAATCTGTGATGATTTGCACTAAACATAAAAATCTAGTTCTGGGTAATTTAACAGGTAACTGAATGAATCCCACTAAACAAACAAAATTCTGCTCTTTCTGTCTGAAAAAGGCTTGACAGGTTTGTGAAGGAATAAAATATAAATGAAATTAATATGATGGGGTATACAAGTGATAGCTAACCTTTTCGTTGCCGAATGCCAAAAGCGCGCACGCATGCGTGCCCATAATGCAATGTGCATGCGGGGGGCATGTGCATGTGACCCCCATGTGCGCCGTGAGCCCCCGCACATGCGCGTGCGACCCCTCTGTGCGTGCTCCAACCCCTGCATGTGCACCCTGTGCGTGCGTGCGCACCTCCTGCATGTGCTCTGCCCCCTCCCACGCATATGCGGCAAAGACCCGAAAACCAGCTGGCTGGCGGGAGGTACATGTGCATGCACAGTGGACCTGAGCTTGGGCGACGGCTTGCGTGCCCGCAGAGAGGGCTCTGTGTGCCACCTGTGGCACGCATGCCATAGGTTCGCCATCACGGGGGGTATACTTATCTATTTTTTCCATTAATTCTTTTATTTTAAAATTGTAATGATTTAAATTCACAAGATATGACTTTTGTGAGATCAATTTTGTTTTTACTTTGGGGAAAATGTACTTATTGTATGAAGAATTGCTAAAATCACTCTACTATTATGCTACTTTAACAAAAAAAATATGTACAGTATATTCTAAAATATAGTAACTGCACAATTCTTTGGTATAATTTTAATAATCCAGAGTGTATGTGTGTGTGTGTGTGTTTAGTTAAAACATAAGCGAAGTAAAGAAGGATTTATACTGAATCTTCTCAATACTACCTCTAGTAGAATAAAATCTTGAAAAGTTAAAAAAAAAGCTGACATTATGACAATGTGAATGTGTTCATTTTTTTAAAGAAATAGGATAAAGGTCATACATTATCCATTTCATTTAGAGTGCTTCTACTTATTACCAATATGGATTTTTTTTAAAAAAAAACCTGTTGCCAAGCCACGGTTCCTATCCATCTGTTCTTACTGTTGTGAAAAGGTTCAATTTTCAGCAAAACCATGCATTTCACAGAAGGTATGTGAGGTGAAATTTCACAGAAGACATGATGGATCTTGATTCTTAGTGATAAACCAGCAGGGTTGGCATATGGTTCTGCATGATATGGAGGCTTGGGTTCCTTTGCTTTACTTTTGTGGTGTGGAGCTGATAAAAACTGGCTCTGTATTGTTTCACTGGACACCAATCATAGGCAACAGGAACTGCCCATTTTAACTCGCGGTGGGAAGGAAACCCAGGCACAGTTCACAATAGTACTATTGTCATGTTGCAAACTACTCTGAACAGCTTGACAGCTTTTAAAGGAGGGGGAGAGAAGTGTTGCTTTTCAAATTGGTGCTCAAAAGAGTGATGGGAAAAACACAGTGCTGATTTATTAAGATTCTTTCTCTATAACATTATCAGCTTATAATAATAAACAGTTGCCTGTTTTTTAAAAAAAACTATAGTAATCATATATAGGAATGGCAATATAAAAGGTCAGGAGTTATCAACTTTTTGAGTGGAACAAATTTTAGTGTAAGAATTTCTAATTAAATCTGTGAAGATATGCAATCTGCTATAGTCTGCAGATCCATGAGCAAAAATATAATTTAGAACACTTGGATATCAGTAAATCAGTCTTCCCTGTCCTGTTCTTCACTTTAGTTTCCTTGGTGGTAATTGTAGTCTTATACAGCTTGGGAGAGGCTGACCTAAGTAACTAATAACATTTATTTTAAACCTATGAATCAGATTGTATTCTTCAAAATTCAGAAAAGAAATCCCATTAGTCTTCAAAGGAAATATATAGGAAGGCATATTTTAATGTACTGGAAGGGGAAAGGCAAAGAGATTGGTAAGTCTTCTTAATGTTTTAGCCTTCAGTATCTATACTGCCTTCAGTGAATCAAGAGAAGTCCAGATTGATAAAATACATAAAAATGAGAGTGGGAGTTAGATATTTTGGCAGCAGAAGCCCCAAAGTCCGATTTACAGTGACTTCCTTGAATATGAATGAATGATAAATAATATTCTTTTCTTTGATGATTTAGAACATTTTATTACTTTTTAAGGTATAGAAGAGTTGGATGATTGTCAGAATGGCTCTCTGGCATTCAGATTCATTCAATTGTCTGCCTTTAGCAACATTCATTTCCCAAAATATCATCTACTGACAGAAATGTGTCAAATTCTAGAGCCTTGTATAGGTGATGGCTAGTTATAATTTGCCATTGGTATTTACCAATGTTATAGCATCATTTTGATGAAAAGCACCTGTTTGGGATAATGTCTACCAGAATTCTGCAACATGGCTGCTTGAACAACTTTTATACCTTTAGTACAACCCAGTCCTCCATAGGCTCATCAGATGCTCCTTTATGATAGATACCATGCATAAATGATCATTTCAGTAACCACTCACTTCCTGTTATTCTTTCCTATTTATATACACCAGTGGTGTCAAACTGGTGGCCCACGGGCCGGATGCGTCATGTGCAGGCCACAGCCACCCCAGCTCTGCCAAGGGAAAAAACATCCCGATACGTCACATGACGGCAACGTGATGCCGCAAATTTGACACCCATGTGCCTGTTCAGATAAAAATATTAATATTCTCGCCATGTCTTAATTTTATGTTTTTTTTTCTTAGCCTTCTTTATTGTCCATTCTCTCTAAGCCAGATATCCAATGATCAGGATTGTCTCTTAAGCTTGTAAATACTCCTCTGAGTCAACAGACAGAGCTTTTAATAGTAAAGTTAGGTTGTTATGGCTCTTAAGCAGTCTTTGAACTTGAGAACCATAACATTTTGAAAACGTCTTATCCCGGTACCTGGGAAGGGTCTGGATGGGAAACATCAGGCTTCATTTAAATCCTGGCAAGACTGAGTGGCTTTGAGTTTTGGGGCTTTCCGATTCTCTGGCTATGCCATTCTTGGTGTCAAATGGAGTGGCATTGCCTCAGAGAGATCCGATGTGCAAACTGGGGATCCTCCCGGACTCATAGCTCTTGCTTTGAAGAGCAGATGGCTATCGTGTCTAGGAGGACCTTTGCACAGCTTCATGTAGTGCACAATTGCACCTATTCCTGGATTGGGGAGATCTGCTCACTGTCACTCATATCCTCCCATTTGGATTTCTGCAATACGCTATACATGGGGCAGCCCTTGAAGACTATCTGGAAGCTTCAGCTGCTGCAAAATGCAGCAATATGGACACTTGTGTGGCCCCTGGAGCAGTACATGTTACATCTGTGCTCCATGGGCTCCACTGGTTATCAGTTGGCTTCCAGGTCCAATTCAAGGTGCTATTTTGCCTTTTGAAACATTTAATGGCATGGGGTTGGGTTATCTGAGGGGCCACCTCTCCCTGATTATATCTGCTCATCAGTGTAGATATAGACATTTTGTGGATTCAGCATTCTGGTACATATTTTACCTTAGAGCCTGTCTGACCTTTCTGATCCTGGAGTCAATTTCTTTGTCCAAAGACACATCACTATTGCTACCCAAATAAAATCTGTTGACTTCTGATCTTCAGTGGACCTGCTGCATCAAGGCAAGATTTTTTAAGGGGGTGTATTTGATTTTTTAAGGGAGTATATTTGATCATGAAAAGCAGGAGATTTTTCTAGAAGTCTGCTGACTCAAGGTTGTAGGATCAGCTTCATTTTTTTACCAGAACTACATTATTCACCAATTAATGTATCATAGTTACTCTAATAATTTGTTTAGGCAATCCGAACTGAAAATGTCTGCACAAAATTCTACATCCAGTGCAGCCTTTTTGGGTTGATCAATATAATTTACAATGTGTAGGAAAATCCAATTTGCTGTTATTATACATGAGTCAGATTGTAGCTGCCTGGCAAATTATAAAACAATTTCAGAGAACCTTTTTTCAGAGAAAAACGGTATGTGGGGAACAAATATAAAGAGCTTCTTGGAATTTCATGGACTTAGTTTGTTTTTAAACCATATCCAATCAGTATGCTGCATATATTTCATAGTTTGTGTTCAGGTAGCTGAATTACCAAGAGGTCTTTAGTTAGACTAAGGATACTAGCTGGAGCATGCTTAGAGTAAAATAAGGGTGCAGTTGTTGTAAAATGTGCCAGAACTGACAAGTATTGTGTCTTAGCGGTAAAATGTGACAAGTATTGTATCTTTAACATTAACAGAGAAAGCAGCATGTTACTATGTTGGGTGATCTTGTCTTGTCTCTATCTTACTAAAAATCATTATACAAAAACAGTGCTTCTCAAACCTGGATAAATTACCCAAAATTAGATATAGGTGTTTTTTCTTTGGGTGATCACACACAAAACCATTACCTAGTCACTATAGGAACATGATAAATAAATTGAATGAAAACAATATTGTTTATGAAATCAGAAGGTCTCTGATCTTACGGAATGAAATTGATTGATGCATACATGGAATAAGAGTAAATATTTAATTATGAATGGAAGAGCTAAAATTTATGCCAGAAAGTATGTATTGTTGTGGTCAAGATTATTGCAGGTTTCATCAAGTGGGAACATAAAAGCTCGTAGTTGTCTCATATTTTGCTCCAGTGAATGTGATAAAAGAGTGCTGTAAAATGAGTATAAGAAGTTATAAATATTATGAAAAATGTAAAAAAATAATAGTAAGATTGCTTATGACTGGTGAAATGGTAGAGTATGAATCTGAACTGCTTACAGAGTTCTTGTTCAATATGGGCAAAGACTATTTCTGAGCTTGATAATTAAAATAATTGTTATTTTACCCAAAGAGAACTGTAACAAAAGAAGAAATTGCAGGGGGATTAGTTTGTTAAATCTGCCTGAGAAGATGTTTGACAGAACTCTTATTGAAGTGTTTCAAGAGCTGATAATAAGTAAAATTTGGGAAATGCACCGCAATTTTATGCTTGACCCAGGGTATGTAAATCAGATTTTTGTTCCTGAGCAGGTCATGCCATCTACACATACATGAATGTGTTATAGAAATAGTAAAATTGTACATTTAGAGCAAGTGAATAAGGGAGTGTTTTGCATAAATCATGGAGTTGGGAATGCAATAAGAGTACTGTAATGTATGATGGAAATAAAGCATGCAGTTAATAAATGGGAGTAAATGAGCAATACTCATTTAACATTGAGTAAGAAGTAAGAGAAGGACATGCAATGTCTATTTGTTTAATGCATTTTTCAATTAATATATAAGAAATGCTTGTAATGATATTAGAGATGCATTGTTTAGGAATACCATGAATGTGAGTGCAGCCAGTGCCATGTTGTTAGCTAACAATCTGAGTGGTTTGCAGCAAACGTTAGATAGATTGTCCAGTGCAGTGAGGAGTATGAATTTAATGTTAATAGTTTTAAGACAAAGATAGTTATTTGGCAGAAAAAATAAAGCATCTACTTCAAAATGACAAAAAAAAGAGAGATCCAATAGATAATTTTGTGGTTAATATATGGTCAGTTGCAACAAACGAATGTTTGTTTAAAAATCATGCTTCTGCCCTCATTTGAGAGTTGTGTGTGCCAGGGGAAACATATAATGGAAATTGGTTGTTTAAGAAGGGTGGGTAAAAGCAGGGAAGGGAATGAGTGGAGAAAGAGATTGAGTCAGGAATGAAAGGGTGTTGTGACTAGTACATTGACATGGATGATTTGGTCATATAGAGATAATGAATGAGTATTGAATTGCAAAGCAGCTGCATGAAGCAAGAGTGAATGAATCAAAAGGATTTGTAAGACCAAGAAAGTGGTATTCTTTGAATGGAGCTGGTGAAATCCTCAGAGAGATGTGAGTTTAAAAAACAAAAAACAGCATATGAAGGAAAACAATATAATTGGTATATATTCATGAGCATAAATGTTTAGATAATAATACAAGGGTCATATGGTAATCATATGACTTCCTTAATAATTTACTCTATTAGTTGTTTATTTTAAACTTGTATTGGTAGTGTGATTTAAAATGTTTGTTTAATTAATTTAATTAATTAATTATTTTCTGTAGCCACCCAGCTTAACCAAGTGTTTCTGGGCAGTTAACAATTCTAACAGTACAGAACAAAACAATTTTAAACCATTAAAATAATAAAAAGATCCCCAAAATAAATAAGTATAAGCAGTAGCCATGATGATTAATCAACTAATAGTAAAGTCATGTAAAGGGACCCTTAACAGATTCCAAGCCCCCTAGCCAAAATATTGTGCTTGTTTTAAAATAAAACTAGCATAAAACATTTGTCAATTTGTGCCTATGCATTTGCTTTTGATTTACCATAATTTAGGTAACATTATGACAAGTTGATCTTAAATATAGTATTCCACCAAGTTTCTCACTTCTCTGTCATTCACATTAATGTAGATAAGTATAGGATGACATAATAATACTTTAAAAAGTAAGTTGGAATTGATAGAGTTGTTTGGGCACAGTTCTGTGATTCTCTTCAGTTTTTTTCAGTTAACATAAAAACAAAGTAAAACCAAGCCACTCATGCACTTGATTTATTAGAATGTATAAGAGATCAAACTAGAATTTCTGCTTATATTATTGAGAAAATATATTACTGCTATATTTCATAATAGTAATTCATTGAATACCCATTCTTCCGCTTACCACAAGGGTAGATTATATTTAAGTCAAGATTAATGGATAGATTTTGATGTTAAAATCCAGTCTCTTGACCTGCCATTCCCTAGAGGCATATAATGCATTAGCTTAAACCAATATGCAGCTTATCAAAGATACTGTGACACAGTCTTAAATGATGGCTTACTGTGCAAAATTACTGCTTTCTCTGATAATAAAATCACTATTTTGTATTCTTGATCATTGCAATATTAAATAGAAATGTAATCAAATTACTGCACATTTAGATACAGATAGCCCTTAAGTAATTGTGCACTGTAAAATTTCTATATTTATTTTTCTTCATGAAGTCTGTCAGTGTGCATGTTCAGTAAAATAGGATACTTCGCTTTATTTAGCTGAAGTAAAAACTCCTAGAATCATAGAATCACGGGGCTGGAAGGGACCTTGGAGATCTTCTCATCCAGGGGTCCTCAAACTTGGCAACTTTAAGACTTGTGGACTTCAACTCCCAGAATTCTGGAAGTTGAAGTCCACATGTCTTAAAGTTGCCAAGTTTGAAGACCTCTGTTCTAATCCATCTCCCTGCCTATGGCAGGAGACTTTATATCAAACTGGACAAATGGTTGTCCAATTTTTACTTTAAAACTTCCAGCGATGGTACACAGAGTACTCAGAAGACAAGCTATTTCATTAGTTAATTGTTCTCACTGTCAGGAAGTTTCACCTTTGCTCCAGATTGGATCTCTCTTTAATCAACTTCCACCCATTACTTCTTGTCCTGCCCACAGGAGCTTTGGAGACTAAATCAATCCCACACCTCTGTGGCAGTGCCTTATGTACTGGAAGACAGCAATCATGTCACTCCTAATTCTTCTCTTCATTAGAGTAGACATACCTAGTTCCCTTAATTGTTCCTCATATATCTCCTTTTTCTAATTTCAGTTTTTACTTCTAAAACTTGTAACTCACAAGATTTTTTTTTCCTTTTATGTTGTTTGTTCTATCTATTATAGATGATTATGTCTCCTCTGTCTCTTCCCTAGGTCAAGTACAGACAGTAGAAAGGAATTATATTTCTCATGGGCTTTAATGGGCTTGGTTGGGGCCATCTAGGTGAAGAAGGAAAAGAAGGTTTTCCTTGCTAATGAAAAGATAGATAGCCTCCAGTACTTACATTCTGTTGCCAAAATTTCAGGTATGGACAAGTACGGTATTATATAGGCAGCATTTAGAAGTTGTTTAGCTGATCTCTTCCTGAGAGCTTTCATGCTTATTTGATCATCTTTGAATCAGTGACTATGACTATGGCTCAGTGGTGGGCTCCAAATATTTTAACAACCGGTTCTCTACCCTAATGACTGGGTGGGTGGGTCATGTGGCTGGGTGGGCATGACCAACTCTGTCACTTGTGTGGGTGGTACCTGTATGGGACAGTCAGTGTTGGGGAGGGAATCCAGGGGTCTCCAGTGGGGGGAGGGAGGAAAGAAAGATCCAATCTGTGTGTGTATGTGTGTGTGAGAGAGAGAGAGAGAGAAAGAGAGAGACTGTGTCAAGCTAGACTGGGAAAGCTGGCTGCAAGAAGAAGAGAAGCTGGGTAAGCTGGACCCAGACACTTCCCAGGTCCCCTCATCCCAGAAGCAGCAACCTCGCACTCTCCCCTCTCTGCTAGCCCCCTTCTTCGCACGGGATCACCCAGCAGCGGAGATGGAGAGGAAGAAGGCGGCAGTGGCCACTAGCATTGAGGGGAGAGATCCACACAGAAACGCCGCCCCCTTCTCCCTCTCTGTCTCTGTTTCTGGGTGATCCCGTGCAAAGAAGGGGGCTAGCAGAGAGGGGAAGAGTGTGAAGTTACTACTTCTTGGATGAGGGGACCCGGGACACGTCTGGGTCTGGCTCACCCGACTTCTCTTCCTCTCGCAGCCAGCTTTTATGGGCCGTTTTCAGACCCTTTTTGGGCCAATTTTGCCCAAAAAATGGCCTGAAAAACGGCCAGGGGCGGGGCCAAGCCAGTGGTCCAATTTGCCAGTTCTCTGAACTGCGCAGAATCAGAACAACCAGTTCGGGCGAACCGGTTCGAACCAGCAGCAGCCCACCTCTAATATGGTTTAAAGAAACTGCTATTTGGTCTGTCAACTGAGCTTTTCTCAAATGATTAGGACTCACAGATTTCCCCCCATTTCTTCTGGAATTGGAAGGACAATTTGTATTTTGTTACTTTCTGTGCCTTCGTCTTTGTAAAAAAAGATAATGCTATCCTTCAATAGTAGCAGTTCTGATGATGATCTATCTTTGCAACCTCTTTACTCAAACTGCAAGCATTGAAAACAAACTTTGCTTCACTTTTGTCCTCTCTGGATCTATGCACACTATATATAATAAAATAAACCTTTAAAAGGTTTCATTTAGAGACCTCTGAAACGGGAACATTTTGAAAGCAGGTAGGTGTCTCCACCCTGCTTTTCATAAAGCATTGTACCCATTCAAACAGACTTTTAAAAACAGCTTGTTTTGATAGCAGGCTGTTCTCCTGTGGGCCTTCAGCCTTTGCTTCCTGGCAGCACCTTTGGTGCGAAAAGAGAGTGCTCAATTGGGAGACTATCAGTGCCAGCATGCATAGAGTGATAAGTTAACACACCACTGGGAATTTCTGGGGCCCACCAAGATACTTCACTTCTAATGTGCTAACAAGCTCATTTTTCTACCTCTTGCCTCTTCAGTTATTTTTTTTCTCAGAAGAGCTTAGAAGTTGAGTGCATCAGACATAATGAAAAGCTCTGTAGGAGGGAGAAGCAATAACCCAATTTTTCCCTTTTCAGCCAAATAGAAAATTAGTTTCTGGTAATACACAAAGGCCAGTATTTTTTGTGCAAGGGGCACTGCTGTGAATCAAAGGACTCTATTAACTGCAGAAAATTCAGCAGCTGTGAATCTCCCCCAATGGAAAAAGTGCTTTTCAACAAGTTGTGAGATATGTAGTATTATTTAGACTTCAACCATCAGTTTCATCCTCTACCACTTATATACAGCCTCTTAAAAACAGTACTATATTACTCTTCTGTGTTAAGGCTTAATCTTGTGTATGTCCCATAACCTAAGAAACTCCACAACAAGGAGGTATTCTATTTCTCCTTGTTCTACTACTTATGCTATTAGTTGTGATTATTTCAAGAAAAAAAAATGATTTGCTGTCTAATTTTATGGGGACAGTTGAGCCAAAGCAACATATAAATATAGTAATCAGGTTTATTATTGCCTTTTCTGATTCAAAGCACTTTTCTCTATGCACGTTTTCTATATATAATTAAAATAATGATCACTGCAGAATCCATTTAATTATTTAAATATAAAGGTTAAGGTGAAGGGTTTAGTGTTTATTGTTCTTTAAATTTCCACTTGCAATCATGAGAAAAATCTTTGCTAGTCTGAATATTAGAGATGGATAAAACCGTAATACCGCAAAAGGAAAAGTAAAGTAAATAGTTATTTCCCCATTTCTAATAAACTATTTGAAGGAATAACGTTTTTGCAACTGAGGTAATAAAAGCCAAAATAAAAAGGCAATATATGAATAAATGAAGACTATTTTACAGTTAAGAGACAAGGAATTATTCATTTGATGCAGGAGAGAGGATAGTGAAAAGATATTCGGCTGTTTTTCTGTGGTGGATAATATAAGGAGATTTTTAAAAAGTACCCTACAGGATTGAAGATACATTGATAAACATCAAGTTGGTTGACTGTAACTGTAAAATGAATGCAGCCCTGAGGTTGTGGTTTAGGAATGTGTACATTTAGTTTTTGAAGATCCCAAAGACAAGGCATGAGTTCTCTATTTTGAGATGAAAATTTTAAGAAAAAGCAAGGAAAAATGAAATGACTATCTGTGTCAGACATCCTTTGATTTGCAAAAGAATAAGCAATTAAAATACTTCTGTATGATATTCCAGACACAATGTAGATAACAATTGCTCATGCATATTTACTTTATGTCACCAGGAAAAGAAAGAGATGGATGGATGGATGGATGGATGGATGGATGGATGGATGGATGGATGGATGGATGGATGGATGGATGGATGGATGGATAGGCCTATTGAAGTTTGATTGTAGAAGGTACTTTGAATATAACGTGTGAGTCTTTGCAACACAGTTTCTTTTCTTGATTTAAGTAGATTTAAGAAAAGTGATTCTGTGTTCTATCAACAGATCTCAAAATAAACAGGAATGGGATTCTTAATATCCTTCAGTGGCATATATTAGCACCTAATCATTTCCAGCAAGTAGAACTTATTTTCCAATGAAAATTGCACTAAGTTGACTTTTCCTTTGTTTCACTTACACGTTTTGAAACAGGGCTGCAAATAATTTTGTTCTATTAGAAGAATAAATGTGAGTGATGTTAAGCATCACTTTGCATAATAAAATAAAATAAAATACAGACTGGCAAAGATTTCCTGATCCAATGAATATAGCAAGACAACTTTTGCAAGTTTATGAGAACTGATTCTAAGCTCAATAAAGCAGCCTATAACACCAAAGCAGCATGATATTTTTTTTCTTGATAATTGTATGTTGCTGCCTGCGGTTTTACATTTTGACAGCCATTTCCATAGCTGCTTTCATGAACACTAGAAATATTCTCTCTTTTTCTCGCTTTCTCTCTGCTAACAATAAAATCAGGGCCTCTGGAACAAGCAGCCTGGAGAGGGTTCTTCAAAAGCAGCGCTTCAAGGTACCAGCCTCTTGTCAATAATATCAGAAAGAGGAGGCTGCAGGACAAAGGCAAACAACGACGGTGCTTTTCTTTTGACATCCTTTGGATGCTTACTCTCTTAATCAGTGCTCAGGGATGCTATCAGATGTTTTTTTCCTCTTGTCTCATTTTTTTTTCCTTATGCAAAATATTTTAATTTACATTTACAAATGAAATTCATTTCATGCTTTCATTCTGGATTAGGGTTTTTAACATTTGTTTGTTTTGTTAATTATATTTAAACTGAAGTCCTCCACTTGTCTGCAGCTAACGGATGAGTAAATATGTACAAAATTTCAGTGTCAAATCCTATTTTGAGAGTATGGTGACTTTAAAATAAAACTTTTTAATAAGCTAAGATTGCAGGCACCCAAGATAGTTTGAAAGAGGTTTGGTTATACTTTTATACGCTATGTTTTATCTGAAAACTGCTGTGTAATGCAGAAATACATATATAGCTTGTCAGAATTTTGGACAGATTGGATTTGGTCATCTCAACTGATTGTAGGGTGCCTCAGGTCATCAGTGTGTGGGATCACTTATCAGAACATTTGTCTGAAAGTTATAGAGTTACATAAAATCAAATATCGTATTTTCAAAATTGGTGGCTTCTGATTTGGATTACTGAATGTGAAATATAACTCAGCTTTCTGAACCATTTGTTTTATGCAGATGAAAGAAATTACAAGCCATATTGGTACAGTAGTTAAGGTGCTGGCCTAAAAACCAGGAGACTGTGAGTTCTAGTTCCACCTTAGGCGTGAAAGCCAGCTGGATAATTTTGGGCCAATCACTCTCTCCCAGCCCAACCAATCTCACAGGGTTGTTGTGTGGAAAATAGGAAGAAGAAGTATTATGTATGTTCACTGCCTTGAGTTACTTACAAAGTAATAAAGCCTGGATTAGAAATCTAATAAATAAACCCCACGTCCTACCAAAGCCATAGGAGTTTTGTTGTTATCACTTTTATTATCACATTCTATGACTGTGATCACACTTACTCAAAAGATATGGCTTTGCTATTCCAAAAGCTTTGGAGTAGCATCAGGAGAGTGGTTATAAAACTCTCTGATCGTTTAGAAAGAGAAGCACAGACCTAATTTGAAAATAAAATGCTTATTCAAAAATAGAGCTTGAACTAACACATTCAGGACTTAAGTGAATGGAATGATCAGTAGATGTTGAGAGACACTGTCAATTTTAGTTGGAAAGCCATAAATTAAGCATAGTGTGTCAGTGGAGTACTATATATACAAATCTTAAAACAATGTTTCTTTTATTTGATCCTTTAGCTTCTGGAGATTGAGAAATAAGGATTTACAGTTCAATTGTAAAATAGTTTGTACATAAATCCATTAAAAGAAAACAACAATATCACTGATTAAGGCTGTATTTTCTTTGCTTTAAAATGTAAATTCTCCTTAACATTTGAATTCAACAAGCTATGAGGAAAGAGCTCGGTATCTCCAAACAATTATTCAGCATCACCTAGATCCTTCAACATTTGAGGATTATGCATCTCAGGTCTTCTGCCCAGCATCCTGCCACCATTTGCCCCCTGAAACTGGTAAGAATATAATAAAAATAAAGGTTTTTTGTTAAATGATACCTAAAATGCAGTATTTACATTAAAATGCACATATACATACCATGTATGTATATGTGTGTGTGCCTGTGTGTGCCTGTGTGTGTATGTATAGCATCTCAAACAATAAAATTTTATTCTTTCTCTAAAAATCAAAGCCATTTAAAACTTTTCACTTTATACTCTATAATAGAACTTTTCATATTTATATTATTTGTGAATGTTTCTGAATACTTAAGATTCCTAAATAGAGAGACTGATCCATAAGCCTAATTGATCTACATTGTTTTTAAGAAAAAATACTTTCTAGTCTTGGTCGGTAAACCAGAAACAATATCACCACCATTATCCTGTTAAAATATGTTGCTACATTGTCATTTTCACCAATAAATTACATTTTTGAAATCTTCTATAAAGATACTGCATTTTCAGTTACTAATAAAACAGTAATCACTTAAGAATATGAGTGGCTCTCAAGGCCTATCTGTACAAATAATTTGAATTCCTGATGATTATTTCATTTATTTCCCCTCTTTAGATCATTAAATATCAGTTCTATTTATCAGAAGGTAAGACAAAGTGTCTAAAAAAAACCCCTCTGTTTTATTAATCTGTTACTAAAGCACTAAGCTTGTAACCTTGTTGTATGCAAACTTTCCTGACTGCCCTTATTTTTACTATTAAACGAGAGATAAATTCACACTGACAAATTTCCACTACATTTTATTCAAGTTTAGTATTTTAACTAACTCCAGGTCTGCATGAAACACTAACACTGTGGTTCTGGGATTAAGGTAACTAATGGAGAGACATCTGTTGAGCAAGTCATTCTTGATTGTGTCTGACCTTTTGTTTCTCAGCATGAACACATAGTACTGGATGGCAGTGGTGTGATCTGTCCCCTGTCCTGTCTTTCTTCGATGTCAGCAGATAGATTATGAATTCAGTGTAACAAGGAATGATAAGAGAAAAGTCATTTGTTTTTGGTGATAAAGTTTTATACTATAATGATGTGAAAGAAATTGAAAACATTACTAGTGTTATTATCATCACCTACTTGCAATAGAGAAAAGTCTCAGCAGGTTTTTTTTTTTCCTGAATACGATAGATGGAAATTTGGTCATCAGTGAAACAGAAGCTTTGAAACCATATTTGGATTTTTATATAAAATTTAAAGATAACGCAAAATATATGGAATATGAGTATCATCACTCAAAGCAATACTTTATTTATTCTGGTACTGACGGGTTTTAAATGAATAGCGAACAATAGATAGTGAACAATAAAGTGAAAACTGAACAATAAATGCAAATGTCAGTGTAATAAACATCTGATGATGTTGATTATGAAAAATAAGAATAGTTTTGTAAATAAATATGTCAAAAGTAAAGAAAGAATTTTTTTTAACATTGGGAAATAACTTCTTAAAATAAACACTTTGCTTATGGTCTGGTCAGTAATTATGATGCCTAATGTTAAACTTTATCATATAAAATGTCTCACTATGCAAGAATAGTGATTGCAGGAAATGATTACTGTACTTTTTGCATGGAAATAATTTGTGTACCTAGATTTATTTTTCTGTCCTAACATGTCTAAAGCACAAAGCAAACATTCTTCTGGCGGTAAAACATTTTATAGACAAATAAAATACTCGTATCTGTGATGCTCCAACTCAGTCTGAGCCCAAAGAAGATCAGGGTTCTGATTAATTCAGACAAACTGGACATGCAATTCTAATTTTGCCCCATCCCCGATTCAGAATCCAGCACCTCCAATATGTAGTTCTAAAGCTCAACAGTCAGCCATAAATAAAATTTAAAATTATTTTGGTACCTGATCCCATGACCATTATGTTTTGCGAGGGCTCATTTATTTATATTGAATGTGAATTATTCTTATTGAAGGTTTCCCTACCATTCAATAAAATGTATGTTACAGAACAACAAATAAATGTTTGGAATGACTAATGTAAGCCCCATTGA
Organism: Diadophis punctatus similis; assembly: GCA_023053685.1. Classification (NCBI taxonomy): domain Eukaryota; kingdom Metazoa; phylum Chordata; class Lepidosauria; order Squamata; family Dipsadidae; genus Diadophis; species Diadophis punctatus. Next base: position 274,375,513 of record JALIGW010000001.1, on the reverse strand, counting down.
TTTTGGTGGAAGCACTTTAAGCATGTCAAAATCCGTATCTGGTAGAGTAAATTCATGGCTTAATTTATTTCTTTGAGGAATTAATTCCCATGATGCTGAAAGAGTGATGTGTTCTAAAAACATCAGAATTCTGGGAAAAATAGTAACGGTAAAACACAATTAATTAAAACAGCAATTTAAAATGAACCAGAAAGGTTTCTAAAAGATAAAGTTCATTAACACATCATATACAGACATAATGAATGACTAAATGCCCTGACAGAATACACAAGTATTGCCAGGCAGAAAAAGCAATGGAGTAGATTCCAAGCAGACATTTTAGAAAAAGCTGTTTCCCGGAGAATTCCAGGGCTAGACAGTCTTCATTAAAAAGACCTACTCTTGAGTACTTAGTTACCTTATCATCTGAAGGAATTTTGTTCCAAGTCCTTTGATTATGTCAGAGCTTAAGATAGCCATGCATGGGAAGAAGCACGCTTTCAGATATTGTGAAAGATTTTGTGAGTTAACACTAACAGTCTAAATTGGAATGAAAAACATGCTGAAAGCCAGAACATAAACTGTATCATCCTGGATCAGACCCCAGGCCCATCTTCTAGTCCAGAAATCTGTTTTCACAGTAGCCAACCAACTGTACATGCACACTAATCTCAGTGAGGCCAGGAACAATTCCTCATTAAATTAATAATGTGTGCATGTTTGTGACTATAGTGACGGATAAACTTTTCAGCCTCGGAGTATCAGGTCAGGCTCTCAGCCATATCTGAGACCTTGTAGTAGACTGAAAAAAGTACTAATTCATGGAGGATTTCTGCTGAAGTATCTTCTCCAGGTGGATGCATAGATGCTATGTGTATTCATTAATAATCGAGAAAGGAATAAAGGAAACACCAAACTGCATTACGTTCTAAAATGAGCACATAAATCTCAAGGATGATTTGGATTATAATTTTCAGGATCTTTGACCATAAACTGGTGGAAATATGGTCCAAAAGCTTTCTACTCTCTTCCTCTAATCCTTGCATTCCTGTTTATTCCTTGAAAACCTTCTTTAGAGAATGGTAAGACATACCTAAACGGTATAAAAGGCGCGTTAGGCATCTGTATTGAAAAGGAGAAGTTAACATAACTGAGAGTCTTGCAGTATCACTAAAAGATTCATTTGCTCAATTTCAAGAGATTCTCCATAAGACGGTATTTTAAAAATCCTTCCTCATCCTCTCTGGAAAGGCTCCTTGTGGGATGGGAATGAAAGTTACAGGAAAAGAAAGATTGTTGGGTGACTGATCTTCCACTTGGCTTTCTAAAGATGAAACTACGAAAATAAACCCTAAAAAATGTCAGGAAACATTTTTGGGAGGGGGGTGCAAGACAGCAATGATAACTGAATCTTGTTTGCCAAGGATATTACATGTACCGTATTTTTCAGAATATAAGACGCACCGGAGTATAAGACACACCTTAATTTTTTGGGAGGAAAATAGGGGGGGGGGGGGGAATTCTGCCTACCAGGTACCCATGTTTCCTTGAAAATAAGACCCTGTCTTATATTTTTTTGAACCCTGAAAGAAGTGCTTGGCCTTATACCCATGCACTCAAAAGCCCGATTGGGCTTATTATCAGGGGATGTCTTATTTTGGGGGAAACATATCTGGCTAGCGTCCTTAGTCTGGTCAGCTTCAGCGCATTAGTTCGCTGGTTTTGAGTGCACGTGCTTTTTATCCCCTGATTGGGGTTAAAAAACAGCTTCTAAAGCACAGCTGATCATCGGAGAGAGAAGCAATGAGAAAAGCAGGCAATGCGCGATCGCAGGCAAAGTGTGGAAGATCGCTTCACTTGCTAGCGCCAAAGCTGAAAAAAACTTCGAAAAAGCTACATTCGGAGGATAAGACGTATCCAAATTTTCAGCCTCTTTTGGGGGGGTGCGTCTTATACTCCGAAAAATATGGTACTTTTCCATGTAGCCCACCAGGAATCCACCTCAAATTGAAGGAGATCTTTTACCTCTTTCCTGATTGAATATTCAGACAGTCACAACAGAATTCTTGTAACTCAAATATTATACCAGATTTATGACCGTCTGTAGTAGGTTCAATCAACTACCGGTAGTTGTTTATCATATACATTCCCCATATTACAGAAGAGAGGTTAGTGGTTTATAGTATCCACCTCAAAAGTTAAGATAAACAATGTCCCCCTTAGCACATCTACCAGAACTAATCTCTGTATTTAATACAACTTATTCTTAGACCAGTGTGCAGAGGTTTGCAGCTTATCTATCTCTTATAATAAATCTATCTCTTGTAATGAAACTTCCATATAAAACATAATGCCTCCTGAATTATTTCTACATTGCTACCAGTGCTAACTTTCCACTTTGATGAAATTGTTTGCATGCATAAATAATGTTTGTAAGAGTCCCCAGAGAATTTGAAGCGATTCTAATTGTATATTTAGAAAGAAACACGAAAACAGCCTTGGGTCTTTTCAGCCCATAATATGTTTAGATGTATCTTCTGTATCATTTGCCAGTTACCTGTTGAATAAATTAAACTACCAAGCCAAAAGTAATTTGATTAGAGGAAGAGAACCTTTTAGCAAAGCTTTGTTTTTATGTGTGCAAAGCCCCCCCCCCCAAACCTCCCAAAATAAAATGCAATGCTATCCAAAAGGTTTTGTATCTTTTCAATGTAAAATGTATACCAGCCTTCCCCAAGCAAGTCTCACAAGATGTGATGGCCCTAAGATTTGTTGACTGAAAATTCTGGGTTTTATTTTTTGCGAGATTGTGAAGGCTGATTCATTTATGAAGGGTTACTGCAGTAAGACATGGATATTACCATATTTTTCGGAGTATAAGACACACCTTTTTGCCCCCAAAAAGAGGGTGGAAATGTCGGTGCGTCTTTTACGCTGAATACAGCCATTTTTGGCCTCCTGAAGCCCCGCCCCTGCATCCCTTTTTTGCAAAAAATGGGTCGTTTTTTGCAAAAATGGGGGCATTTTTGCCTTCCCCCACCCTCTAGGAGTGCTCTGCAGGCTTCCCAAACCCTCTGCATGCCTTGTTTTTGCAAAAAAAAAAAAAAAAGGCCGAAAAACAGGCCGTTTTTCGCAAAAAAGGGGGTGTTTTTGCCTTCTAATTACCCCATCTAGCATGACTGGAGGAGGAATTCTGGGAGTTGAAGTCCACTAGTCTTAAAGCTGTCAAGTTTGAAGACCCCTAGGTAGGAGTTAGGGGTGCAAGGGTCTTCAAACTTGGCAAGTTTAAGACTTGTGGACTTCAACTCCCATTCCTGAGCTAGCATGACTGGAGGAGGAATTCTGGGAGTTGAAGTCCACAAGTCTTAAAGCTGTCAAGTTTGAAGTTTGTAAAAAGTGTACATGGTTGTAAAAAGTATACATGGTTGTAAAAAGTATACATGGTTGTAAAAAGTATTCTGCTATACTGGTATTTTATTAAATAATATATTACTACACCATTTGGTTCAGAATACTTTTTTCCTTGTTTTCCTCCCCTAAAATCTAGGTGCGTCTTATACTCCGGTGCATCTTATACTCTGAAAAATACGGTAACCTTTATGTTAATTGTAGATATTTTAGAAAAAAATGTTAGGTGTTTTTCTAAATATCTAATTTAGGTCTAAAAAATTAGATAGTTCATCTATCAGCAAGATTCCGTATTTGAAGGCAGTTGTATAATTTGTGAATCCTCTTATTACCATTAATCAAGAAACATAGGACTGTCAAAGAGAGTATTTAAATTTAAAGGTCTGCATACAGTAAAAGTGATCTAGAAAAGGTGCTTCAAGTCCCTTCTGCTAATCATTAAAGCAGTCTGACTTTTGTCACACTTTTACATGAGCCTGGGGGAAAAAGTCAGAGTTCTTTAAGAAATGTGAACTTTAATGAGTGAATTCCTTAAAACACGCATACCCTTTTTAAATGGAAAACAGCAAGCTGCTGAGATGCTGCAGTGTATTATTGCACAATGTATAATTGAAGCACTTCTCCAATGTAACTTATGAGTCTCCAAAATGCAGTATTCCAAGTCTATCCTGCTCACCACAAAAAGTTTATTGGAAATAGAATGATATTTTCTTAAAGTATTAGTATTTTACAAGTTGGCATTTACCAACTAATTTTCAAAGATGTTACCCAGCCAAAATAATATTCAGTATGTATATTGATAAAAACAGAATATTGCTGGCTTAATGTAGGCCTTAGATCAGGGGTCACCAACCTTTCAGGACCTCAGGGACCACTAAATTCATAATTTTAAATCCCGCAGACCACTAATACGATCTGCCTAATGACCAACTGGGTGGGCGTGGCTAGGTGGTCATGTGATTGGGTGGGCATGGCCAACTCAATGTCACGTCAAGGGGCGCCTCGCCAACCTCTACTCGCCTCTCCCCTCCCAGCCACTCCTCGCCTGCCCGCCCAAGCTCCTTAGGGTCCCAACAGGAAGCAGTTGTTATAGCTAAGCAGCCACCATGAGAAATAGTTGGCAAAACAGCTGGCTCAGTTCAAATTGGATCTAACTGAGGAGGAGGCTCAGCAGAAGAACCTCACTGAGGACTACGAGCATAGGCTTTCCAAGCAGAGGGAAGACCTGTGGGAGTGCAAGGCCAGGTACTGGTGCTTGGAGGCTCAGCGGGCTGAGATGGTCAGCCAGTTCCAGGCCATGATGCAGTCCCACTGGAACAAGGCCCTCCAGCCCTTCGCCACCAGCGGCACTTCCCTCCAGACTTCGCCCAAAGCCCCACACCAGGAGGCTGAAGCAGATCCCAAGTCGGAATTTCTCCCCCCCCCCACCCGCACAAAAAGACCCTGAAGTGGGAGAGTCTCGGCAGTAACATAAACGTTTTTTGCACGTATCCGGCCCAGAGGCCATAGTTTGAGGACCCCTGATTTAGTGCAATATAAAAAATGCAAATAATTTTTCTGCGGACCACCAAAATTTTCCCGTGGTCCACGAACCACCAGTTGGTGGATGCTGCCTTAGACCACATATAATGTTTAGTCTTTCAGAAGTCCTTTGCACTCAATTAATTCTGACTAATTAACTCTTGACAAGAACAATCTATCCTAGCTGCTAAAGATAGTATGCAAAAAAGGGAGGAGGGGAAGCATGTTTAAATCAAATGGTGTTTTTTTTTTTTAAAAAAAAAGACACTCCCCTTTGTTCCCAAAGTGACTTTTACATTGAGTTCCAATATATTCTTACAGTAAATGGTTTATATCTAGCTTTGCTGATCATTGACCTGAAGGGTTTTTTAATTATTTATTTATTTCGGAAGTGAGTTAGGATCAGATGGAATTCACTGGTTCTGGAGAAAGAAGGACACAATATTTCATTCCCCCTTCTCCAGTTCCTAACATCACATTTCATGCTGTTCTGGACAATATCTCACCCTTCAGAACTAGGTGACAGATGATGCTTTGGACAGAAGATCCAAATGAAGAAACAGGTCTTGCCCCTTTCCCTCCTTTGGCAGTGGAATTCAGCTAAGCTTATGTCTGAATCTAGTGAAATTTATTTCTGAGTTTTTTTTATTTATACTTATCGAGAATTTTACATTAAAACAGAAAAATCCAAAAAAAAAAAAGATCGGAAAGGAAAAAGAAAAGAAAAAAGAAAGAAAGAAAGAAAACTAAAGTTATGAAAAATTATGACTTCCAACTTTAAAAAGAGGCTTGTTTTGAAGAAATTCAAGACAAGGGATAATGATCATTTGAATGGATTAAAAGCAAGATTGTTTTATGTAAAAAGAAAGAACATAAAGTTGGCTTATTTAAGCATTGTTAAAATCAGATATGTTATTTGGGGGAGGGCAGTTTTTAAACTTGTTGACACCTGGACTGGAAAAGACATGGATATAAGGATATAAGATATAAGGATTTCCTTATAGTTAAGAGTTGAGATGTGGAATGATGAGTTTTATATTTGTTAATAAATGTGATTATTTTAGAGCTCTATTTGGACATTTTGCCTCTACCTGGACTGGAAAAGATGTTGTTTATTGGAGTTGCCTACAGATAAGAGTTGAGTTATCAGATGAAGAGTTTTATATTTGTTAACTAAGGAAGTAAAGAGGACAGGAGGTTGCTTTCTCAGTAGAAGGTGTTTTTCTATTTTTTTTCTTTTTGCTTCCTTGCACTTTTATTTTTCTTTTTGGTTTGTATTATCTTTCATTGCTGTATTTAAAACTTTTAATAAAAATACTTTTTCTAAAAAAAGAAAACTAATGATTTCCAACTTTCTCTTCAACAGATATTAACAACCCCGTCATCTCTCCTCCCTCTTATCTCTTCCAGAAATCCCTTTAACCCTATATTAAATTCTCATCCTTTTTTGTCTTTAAATCTGTAAATCTTCATTTCACCTTTCTGTTAGCAAAAAAGTCCATAAAAGCTTTCCAGTCTTTTTTTTTAACTACTTCTTTCCCCACCCCCCTGACAAAACAGGTCAGTTTCTCCTAATTCTGACCCTCCATTGTGGGAATTTCAGTATTCTTCCATCTTTATGCATACAATAATCTTGCTGCTGTTACCATCTGCAAAATTAATCTTCCATGAGTCTAAATTTTTTTCTGAATTGACAATATTGGGTAAAACACAACAGATGGCATCTGGGACCAAAGCTCCTTATTAATTCACTGTATGTTACTATGTTTGAATTCTCTACATCGTTTCAGATCTTAGCTTGTAGCCACCTCAAAGGACATAATGAAAACATTTTACGATATAGGAAAAATTTATTTGAACTGTTGGGACATACTCAACATAAATCGCTGCATTTCTATTTCTTTTTCAACTACCTTCAAGTTAAATAAATGTGAAGAATGATAAAAAGGGGAAGTCTTATAGAAAAAAATGGATTGTACTCCATGTATACTATAGGTTTACCTGACCTCTATTTTCATAAAAGCTAAAAAGTATTACCAGTTTTTAATTCTTTAGACATGTAAAATGTATCATAACCATATATACTTCCTTTTGCAAGTTGGTGATTTTTAATATCAAATGTTTTTCAGTAAATATGTGTTAAAACTACACTCAGCAGAATTTTAGAAAGAATTTTATTTTTCATGTGAGCTGAAAAAATTGCTTTTAGGGAGGGGTGTTAACGTTTTGTTTTATCGATTGCAGGGTGTTTTTTTAATTTATAAGCAGTTTCTAAAACACTATAACATATTTATATCATAATGGTTGTATCAATGAGGCTGTTGGATCAGAATTATTTTTATAGAATTATTTTTCTTTTTTCTGTTCTTTTCTTTTTTCTTTTTTTCTTTTTTGTAACCTGTAGTTGGTGAGTATTCTTCCTGATTGTTAAGCTGTTGATCCATTTTTACACATTAATGCATCCCTCTTTAACCTTAGCTTGCATGTTAGCAACATAACAGATTCTAACTTTCTCCTTTCTGTACTCATCTGTAAATGCCCTCCAACCTCTACTGGTCTCATGTCTCATGTCTCACACCTGTTATCTTTTTTTTATCTTTCTTCCTTTTTCCTTACTTCTGTCCACCTCTCCATCACTTCTTCATTCTCAACAAAGAAAGAAATGGTGTGATATTTCTTCTCCTTCCCAAGCCACCTCTAGAAAGAATTGGCCACTTCAAGGTAAAGGGTACAAAGGCTTGACTTGGAAGGTCTTTCACACTAGCTGTGAATGGTAGGCTGTGCAGGGCGGCAGCCTTGACTTTTTATGCACTACCCTACCATTTGGAGTGCTATGATTCCTTGTAAAACGCGAACAAGATAGAATGTCTGAGTACTGATTATATGTTGGGCAGGTGGGGATGAATTTAAATAAACAAGCAAAAAAAAACCTATTCTCCCATGTGGAAGAGGCTTTTTAAGGCAGAATAAATGATATTTTACTGCGGCTTTATATACTCCGTGCCAAATCAGTTGAAAATCACGAACTGCGTTTCTTATGGATGCCCTTGAAAGGTATTTGGAAACTACAGCAATTAACTTGCTTTTTGACACATCCCTTGTTTATTATGTTATCAGTTTGCTGTAGATTGTATTGGCTACCAGCTTGTTTCCAAACACAGTTCAAGATCGCGGTCTTTATATGTAAGGATACTAGTCTTTTTCCCAAGGAGAGGAGGTTGAGAGACTAAAATATTTGCAAGAGCAATCCTCCCATTATAAATGTCCCATATCAAATGGCTTAGGAGCTAGCCTTCTAACCATCAAACTGAGCAATATTGGTAGGAACTCAAGAGAGTATAAACTGTTTTGGAATATAAAAGTTAAGTTACATGTGGGATCATTTCTAGTCCAAAAGATAGCTTTATCTATCTGTCAATTGATTGATTAATTGATCAATCTATGTATCTATATACAGAAAAAAAGAGAAAAGTTATTTCAGAAAGTATTGGCCAAAGCACAAACTACAGGTAGTCCTTGATTTACAACAGTTCATTTGGTGACCATTCAAAGTTACAACGGCACTGAAAAAAGTGACTTACAACCGTTTTTCACAGTTACGACCTTTGGAGCATCCTTACGATCACATGATCAACATTCAGATATCGGCAACTGGTTCATATTTACGACGGTTGCTGTGTTCCAACGTCATGTGACCTGACAAAGTCAATGGGGAAGCCAGATTCACTTAACAACCGGATTACTAACTTAACATACTGCACTGAATCGCTTAACATCTGTGACAAGAAATGTCGTAAAATGGGGCAAAACAAATATCTCACTTAACAACAGACATTTTGGGCTCAATTGTGGTCGTAAGTCTGGACTACCTGTATAGCATTTGAATTATTAGGTTACATTCATGACATTCTGGTTTTAAAAGCAGTTACTTTCGTGACTTAGTCAACATGGCTTGCAGTGATCACCTTGCAGCATATTTCAAAATGAAAGCAAAAAATGTGCCTTCAGATTTGGAAGGAAGGAAAGGGAAGGAAGGAAGGAAATATTTATTTATTTATTTATTTATTTATTTATTTATTTATTTATTTATTTATTTATTTATTTATTTATTTATTTATTTATTTATTTAGGATTTTTATATCCCGCCCTACTCCCTAGGGACTCAGGGCGGCGTACAACATTTGAAGAACCACTAAACAATATCATATAAAACAATTTAAAATACATTTTAAAAAGCATACAAAATCTTACATACATTGGGGAGACCAAGATGAATCGTCTCAAAACCCCGCCTGCAGGAAGAGCCATGTCTTCACGGCTTTTCGGAAGGCCAGCAAGGTGACAATTCGTATCTCTGGGGGGAGTTGGTTCCAGAGAGCAGGGGCCCCCACAGAGAAGGCCCTCCCCCTAGGCCCCGCCAGCCGACATTGTTTGGTTGACGGGACCTGGAGGAGACCCACTCTGTGGGACCTGACCGGTCGAAGGGAAGTATGAGGTAGAATGCGGTCCCGGAGGGTCTCGGAGATTCTCAAAAATATTTTATTAAATTGGTTTCATAAACATTTTGTAAACTGAAAACACTAAATACATCGTTTTAAGGGTGTTTGTGTTTTTCAGAAGAATCTGTTCATTAAATTATAATGTAACTTTGAGTTTTAATATAATTGTCAAATGCCATCCATAGAAATACACCAGGGTGTATTTACAGAGTGGTCTTGTCATAGCATCCACTCATCCTCTGAAAGTATAATGCCTAAATATTAGAGATGTAATGTAATGTAATGCAGCACCAGACTTCCTCAATTCTGATACTTTTCATATTAATGAAAGTTTTTTTCCACTTGCAAATGGATTCCTTTTATTTTGTGTTATTTATAATTTGGTTCAAACAGTTATTGAATTATTTTGCCATGTTATTTTAATTCTTGGAGAAAAATACTTTTATTTTAAGATGAATAGAATATAAACGTACAAACATAAATCTGAACACTTTATGATGGAGGACCATGAAAATAACTAGCATTTTGGTTCTATCTTTGACTACACTTTATGTGTAAATGCACATGTGGTAAGGTAGATGATAAAAAACCTGGCTTTATGGCCACGTTCTGTTTTGTAATAAGAATTTTGTTTCTGAGCATTTACTAAATGCAACATAACCTCTATTAATTAACAGGTAATCAGAAAAATATTATGAATAATTTGAATTAGTTGAAGAAAGCCATGTTTTATCATCTTTCGAAAACAAAGTTTTTTACATTTGCAGTAGGAAAATGTAAAATTATTAAAGAATTATAATTATAGAATTAAATTATAAATAGCAGGATCCGAATATAGGGTAGTGTGCATGTAGTAGCCAACTGATAGCTTGAGTATTGATCTCTGCTAATATCAGCCATGTCATCTCATTTCTTAAAAAATAAATATCTTTGCAGGTGAATGCAGACATGATCTGTTTTGATCTGCAGTTTATTTTAAAACGCAGAATAAAGAAAGAAATATCTCTCTTTTTTGGCAAACGGAACTTTACCTGAAACTTATAGGAATGACCATATACTGTACATACAATCTGGCCTGTTTTGCATGCCTCCGAATGTTGGCTTTTTCAATAACCGTATTAACCTAACCTATTGCTTCTGCTATTTGCCTTGGGGCCAATCCAAGGAAAATTACTCTGCTTTGGGTCAACAATACTACCAAGTCCTGTCAAAATTATCTTGTTCCTTTTACAAAGATAATGAGCCACGTAGTATATTCAGCTAGCATGATTTATTCATACTTCTTTCCCATTGAATCCTATAAGAATATATACTGTATGTATAACACCAATTAGATGCCACCCTAGCTTCTTTTTAATAACTTCCCAGTCTTTTCTTATTAGTTAGTTTGTTTGAAACTGTCCACCAGCCACTCATAATCTAAAATGGATGGGTTTGTTAATGATTCTGGCAGATGAGTTGCTGTTGATGGGACAGATCAAAAGAGAGGATACTGTTTTAAGGCTTGCACTCTGCAAATCTTCTTCGGTAATCAGATTGTTTTAATATGTGAGGTCCTTCTGTTTCTATAGGGCCCTACCCAGAGACTCAGGCGTCCGAAGTTCCAGCAGCAGCGCAGATGGACAGGTCCGATCTAGCTTTCCCCATTTCTCCACGGACTAGCAAGAGTCGTATGTCCATGAAACTGCGGCGGTCCTCTGGCTCAGCCTACAAGACTTAGCGAGGGATAAAGCCTCCAGCCTCTTTTATCAAGACATAAATCTCTCCTCTATGCTGAATATTGTTCCTTCATTCCTCTGCTCTTATTTTTATTTTAAAGAAACATGGAATTTTATTTCAAAATGAAAACATTTTAGCTTTTGTGTTAGAATATTCAGCTTCCCGCTAATCATAGTTTATTAATGCAGAGTATTTCCTGTTTCACTGTGTTTCTTTTTTTATATACTTTTCCTTGTGAGAGGAAACTAAGACTCTTTTAACATCTATGATTATTTACTAGCCACCCCTGAAGCTGGAAACTGCAGGCATGTTCCACTCTTATTTATTGTATAACCCTTTCAAAATAATAAAAATGTCATCTTCAAAGGGATGCATGTATACTTTTCAAACTAAGATGTATTCCCAGAGTTCTCTGCAAATATCACTAGAATTCACAGAATTATGTACAGAGCTATTATATTATAAGAATAAACCAAGTTAACAGAGACTCTTCCTCAGCTCCATTATTCTCATTCACTGTTGGACAGACTTAACAGCAAGCATTTACTGTTAAGTATCAACAGCTTCCAACTTCCTTGCTAAACATTTGCTTTTCTCTTGGCCCTATTGGCACAATCTTTCTCTTCCAAAAGTTGAGATCGTCCCTTGATATACCTGTATAAGTATACATATGTACAATCAATCACCTATTTTCAAGCACTTTGCCACTTCAGTCATTTGCTTTCAATCAAGTAATGTCAGGGGGGTGGGGTGGGGGGGAGGCTGTGCCCTCATAATAGCAAATATATACACAAATACATTCCACTCCAATTTGTCACTACTACTCAGAAATATTTTCATAATGAAGAAATTCAATTGTGTTGTTTGCCATATTCTGCTTTAACAAAATGTAGCATGCCACTGGTACTAACTGCATGTGTAAATATATGTTCCTCACCTGGGCAACTATAGAAATATATATATTGATGTATTTGTTCGCCATGTAGTATATACAAATTTGTAATGGTTGAAGAAAAGACATGCTATTTAATAATACAATAAAATTATTCTTACCACTTTGGGTGTTTTGTATTTCATTACAAAAACTGATTTATGCAAACCTTTTTGGTGCACAAATATCATGAAAAGAATGGCATGGAATGATGATTTAGTTGTTCAAATGCAAAATCTTTTGGATCAGTTTTTTATTCCATTCTCTTGTTCCAAACGTAATTTTCTAATGATTTTGCGTCATGTAACACATATTCTGCTTAAAACAGTATTCATAAAGTCACAAAGTACAGCATATAATGCTGGAAGCAACTAATAATGCTTCCACATTTTCCCCTGCTTAGAAAAAGGTTTTTAGTATTTTAAGCTAAAATCATTTAGCTTAAAATACTAAATAATTGTCTACTGTTTTAAGCAAATAGAATATTGAAATTGTGTATGAAGTATGTTGCATTTTTAAAGTTTTCATAGCATTTGAGAAATCTCAATAAATGAGTTAGAGTGAAAAAGAAGTATTTTGCCAGATGTAATATTTAACTGAACCATACCTGTTGACTAGCATAGCTAAAATATTAATAAATTATTGTATAAAAACTAAAACCCAAATTTAGAAGACTATATTGAAGTTGGACAACATCCTACTAGCTTAGTTTCCAAATATTTTGTCAAACAAACTGAAACCTGGAAGTAAAGGAGGAGTTTTAGCTAGAGGTCCAGTTCAAAGTTGCTTTCAATTTGGAAAGGCTGACCCCCTAAATGATATTCTAAATAGTTTTCATTCGTATTATTATTCTTTTCATCCAATTGGGCATTTTCCTGTGATTTAGTTTCTAATTAAGAGCCCAGGAGAAAAAGCTAGAGGTAATTTTGCAAAAGCACTTTCCATGGACGATGGAAGCCCTGAACTTTAAAAAGCTAATAACCTCTTGTGCTTATTATAGTTATTGCCCGAGAATCACTACCTATCAGTCAAAATCTTAAAGCAGCCCTCCCATCCCGTCCGTCCGTCTGTGTGTGTGTGTGTGTGTGTGTGTGTGTGTGTGTGTGTGTGTGTGTGTGTGTGTGTTTATTGTCTGTATTTTAGTGAGCTTGAAAACTTACACAATATACTCAGGAAGCAAACAAAAATTAATGCTGATTTTAATAACCAGTAATTAGTAACAGCAGACAGAAGGAGCATTTCGTAACAAGACATTGACCTGCTATGAATAACTGACTATATATTCTTATATTACAGAACACAATGAACAAAACAGTTACAAAAACTACTTTTTTTAAGCTTGAAAACTGGGGAGACATTCCCCTAATTGAATATATAAATCTGACTACTACTTCCCAATTAAGCTTTAATTAAAACAGTGTTGGAATGTACTTAAGGTCCTAGGGACAAGAGTAACCAGAATTAAATATTCACAGTCCCACTTTCCCCAGATGACTTACTCACAGGTAGGCACACAATTGGTTCTAGGTTTAGCTACAGTATTAAGCACAGCCAGAAAAGTATGTTTCCTCCCTCAATGTAATGCCATGTTTTTAGTCCTAAAGCAGAAGGTAGGCTTCTAAATGGTAAAGAGTTCAGTATGAAAACAGTTAAGAGTTCGATATTTCACAGAATGTACAGTGCATTCTCATCCCACTATAAGGCAGCAAGGAAAAATTGTCAAGAATAACTGCTTTTTCTGGACTAAAAAATATTTGACACAAAATATGGTGATACCTTTTGGTTATGATTTTCCATTGGAATTATACTTTGGAGAGGATTTTTTGGATCACCAAAGAAATAGGTACAAAGCTTAGGGACAAAGGAAATATGTAATGCAGTTTCAGATAATGGGGAAATAGTCCAAGCACCTGCTCTGTACAGTCAGGCAAATGTTTAGCCTTAACGTGTGCAATTTCACAGTTCTGTGTCGAGAGAAGAATCAACTCGTTGCCGGACGAGTCTAGCAGCCCGGCCTGACGGACATCTGCAATAAAAGAACCTGCCTGTTCTCCGAAGGGTGGCACTTGTTGATGTGTCGGGTAAGGCCGGGCGAGCTGAAGAAAGTCGACGGGCAGTGTTTGCAGGAAAAGATCTGCTGCTCACCATGGTTAAGGCTGCCCTCAGGCTGCCCCAGTGGCAGAAGCAATTCCTCACGCACCGTGTGCCATACCCGGTGCTTGTCTCGGATGTCCGCCGACGGGAAATGCGCGCCGCACAAATGACAGGAAAAGGCGATCTGTTGCGGGGGTGGGTGAGGTGGCGAGTTGCTGGTGAAGCTGGCGATGCCAGCCTGGTGGGTGCCCAGGTGTTTGCGCAGGTACGCCTGGCGCCGGAAAGACTTGTGGCAATAAGGGCAAAAGTAGAGCTCGCCAGGAGGAGCTACCAAACCGGAGCCAGGAGTGGCGGCGGAGGAGGCGGCGGCGGCGGCAGCTTCACTGGCCGGACCGAGCTGCGCGGCACGAGGAGCCGGCTGGTCCCGGCAGCAGGAGCTGTCCGCAGCGCCGTGGTGCTGATCTCGGCCGGGCTCCCCGCGGCTGTTTTCTTTGTCCTGGGTGGGACCGGCAGAGGTGGTCGGGCGCGGCTTGTGCCACCGGCGGTGAGAAGCCAGGTTGGCCGGGCAGCTGAAGATTTTGTGACACTCCGGGCAGCGGTATTCGACGCGCACAATTCGGGAGCATCGGTGCTGAGCCAGAGCCAAGGGATCGGCATAGGGTTCCTTGCACAGCTGGCAGACAAATTCACCGAGCAGCGTCGGACGAGCCACGCGGATCCCTTCGCTGCCCGTCTCGGAAGCAGCTTTGATCCGCAACCCCAACACGGGCGATGTGGTCACCTCGTCGGCAAAGCTCAGCTTGCGCACGGCCTTGGGCTTCTTGGCGGGCGGCGCCTTCGCTCGGGAGGGGCGCTTGAGCGGGATAGCCGGGCAAAGCGGGGCAGCAGGCAAGGGGAGCAGCGCCGGCAAAGGCACCGGAGTGCGCGGAATCAGGGGCAGCTTTTCTGCCAGGGCCAAGGCGGGGCCCAGAGGAGAGGATTCGGCAGATACGGAAGAAGGGACGCAGCGCCTGGGCTCCTCCGCGGCGGGGGCTACGTGGTCCGAGCCTTCCGCGTCCCAGATCGCCATCACTGGGGAGTTGGGCTGAGGCAGCTGCTGGGGCTGTTGCGGCGCCTCTGGCAAAGGCGTTGCGAGGCGGGGCGCTTCCTCCAGGCGGAGCGCCGAGAGTCCGCCTGCGGGGCGCATCCTATAGGAGCCCCCCGGCCTCCTGCTCCGTTTCACCAGGAACCCCCGCGGCATCTTCCGGGTACACCGGATGGCAGCGCTCCACTTGCACCGGCGCTGCGTGCCCGTCGGGCGTTTATACCCCACGTCCCTCGGGGAGCGAGTGCGTCATCCTTCCCTCGGCCCAAGGCTGCCAATGAGGAAGTTGAGAGGACAAATAGGGAGGGAGGGGACACGCGAGTTGGAAAAGGCGGGAGAATCCGAGCTTGGGAGAGCGCCTGGGCACTTTCCCAATCGGCGCTGGCGAGGGGCGGGGCCGGGCAAGGCGAACTGCTTACCTCCGGGGCAAGCAACCTGTCTCACCGCCCAGCCATCCCTTACCTGCCCGCTTGTGCTAAGACATTGCACCCTCCCTTCTTCTGGCCCGATCTTCCCAGACAGGCTCCTCTCTCTTTCCAAGCATCCTTGGAATAATTGTATTGTATTTGTATTTGTTTATTTGTCAAGCATATATGATTATAAGCAAAGTATAAACAGTAAAACATGATTCAATATATATGTAATAGTACAAGCATGAATAAGAGTAAAAGAGGTATGAATATATGGGTACATTAGGACAGGAACGGTAGGCACGATTGTGCGCTTATGCACGCCCCTTAAAATTATCTTCGGCTCGCCCGCGGTTTCCTTCTTCAAAAGCCAAGGCGAAGTTGAGGGAGCCACGCCGGCCAGCAGGCGCTGGCCAGGAGGTTCTTGATGCTTTGGGCAGAGAATTCAATAAGGCGACGGCGCTTTACCTGCAGTGGATGGGGTGTAAGATAAAGTTTGGCCCATTCGATAAATAAGTTCCTCTGAGTGCTGAAATGATCGCCGAAGGAACGCAGATGTCCCTATCCTCTCCTAAAATGCAAACAATCCGAAGCAAGCTAAGCTCCTGAAAGTATCTGGTCCATTTTCCTACTTCAATAATTCCCTCCCCCCCCCCAAAAAAAAAGCTGATGGACTGCAGCAGACTGGGCTGCTCATTAGTTCTAATAATCCAGAACTGGGAGAACTGGCTTGGTAGCTACACTATTTTTCAGTAAGGGTAACAATGCATTGTATTTGCATAATGCTATCAAGAGTGCAACAACTTTGCCAGAAACATCAGTATTGTTATCTCCATTCATGCTGATTGAGAGAGAAGGATAAGGATAGTTTTACACAATAGCTTTAAACTGCTTGTCTCCTATGCTAATTCCACCTAGAAATGAAATTGGTTTAAGAAATCACTGTCCAGATTTCAAGCTTTGGTAACAATGCTGGCCATAAAGGTTGGGGAATCCATTAATTCAGTATGCCATGTAAAAAAAGATGTTGAGACTCTAGAAAGAGTGCAGAGAAGAGCAACAAAGATGATTAGGGGGCTGGAGGCTAAAACATATAAAGAACAATTGCTGGAATTGGGTATGTCTAGTCTGATGAAAAGAAGGACTAGGGATGACATGATAGCAGTGTTCCAATATCTCAGGGGTTGCCACAAAGAAGAGGGAGTCAAGCTATTCTCCAAAGCACCCGAAGGCAGGACAAGAAGCAATGGATGGAAACTAATCAAGGAGAGAAGCAACCTAGAACTAAGGAGAAATTTCCTGATAGCTAGAACAATTAATCAGTGGAACAACTTGCCTCCAGAAGTTGCAAATGCTCCAACACTGGAAGTTTTTAAGAAGAGATTGGACAACCATTTGTCTGAAATGGTATAAGGTTTCCTGTCTGAGCAGGGGGTTGGACTAGGAGACCTGCAAGGTCCCTTCCAACTCTGTTATTCTGTTACATTAGCCCACATCAGGAAGAACACACAGCCAGCATTGTTACCAATGCCTGGTTCCCCCTCTTGTGCCAGAGAAACAAGCAATCAATCACTTTTCTTATCTGGATGTATCTTTGAAGACATGTAGTTTCCCTTTGCAGGAGCAAACAATATCTACCTGTCATAGAATTCTACTGTTTATTTATTATTTATTTATTTGGAGGTTCTTCTATGCCACCCTACTCCCTAAGGACTGTTGGGAATTTAGAAGTCATACAGTCCAAAGCTCAGTGCAGAACTTGCTTGCTTATGGCAAACATGTCATCAGTCCACCTCTGAATGAGGGGACTACACTTCATTGTTTTACCATTTCACTATTCCTGGTAGCATTTGACCTGGGAGGGAAAACTAATTCAATTTCACAGCAGTTTTTGTGTCCAGTCTGAAGAGATACCTTATGCCAGGTCATGGCTTTACAAGACCCATTAGAAGAATTCCAACATTATAAAAACTTTATTAGATTCTAGTCCAAAAGAACTAGGAGATTCATCTGCACTAGGAGACGGGAAAACCTTTGTTGTTGCTGCTGCTGTTGTTGATATTGTCACTTTTTCATTAAGAGTGCCAGAAAGTGGTTTGGGGTTTGCACACTTCCTTGTTGTGCTGATATACATAAGTACATCCAAATACAGGATTCCCCTCCACCCCTTCTCTGTCTTGCAGTCTTTTCACCATTACCCCCAAATGTAATTACAAATTACAACTACATCGCCTCCGATCTGATCTAAATGTAGTTCATAAAATCATATATCAAAAATCCTTCCTGTCAATGATTACTTCAGCCTCAACCGCAACAATACACGAGCATGTAATAGATTCAAACTTAATGTAAACCGCTCCAAACTCGACTGCAGAAAATACAACTTCAGCAACAGAGTGATCAATGCCTAGAATGCACTACCTGACTCTGTGGTTTCTTCGCCAAACCCCAAAAACTTTAACCTTAGACTGTCTACAGTCGACTTCTCCCCATTACTAAGAGGTCTGTAAGGGGCGTGCATAAGCGCACCACTGTGCCTACCGTCCCTGTCCTACTGTCCTACTGTCCTATTGTCCTATTGTCCTCTTTTATCAGAACTTTTTACTTATGTTATGTTTATACAAACAACTACTATACTGTACATGCTTGACAAAATAAATAAAATAAATAAATAAATAAAATAAACAAATAGTCATTCTGTGATCTTCTGTCCATCCTCCATTTCACTGCTTTTAAGCAATTTCTATAGCACTGATTTAAGAAAACAAAAAATTAACCTTTTAGCTACACAAGGAAAAGCTTCACTGTTTAACTAGTTCCATTAGCCTAGGATAAAATGATTGTGGAGGATTTAAACATGGACCTGCAACACAAACGAGCAATGGTAACAGAGATACCACCTACAATGAATTGAATGAGACAGACCTTCCAAGTGTTATTTGTGCCATTAGAGGTTGGATAATAGAACTTTTGTTGTGAAGCAAGAAAAGGCAGGGAAAGGTTGCCTTTACAATTATCTAAGGACAGATTGGGGATGATGTTATATATTCATGTCCTCCAGAATTGGTAAGTGGGTTGCCCTAACTGAAGTTTTGAATGTGTAATTAGCCATTGTCTAACATAAATTCTCTATGTCCACAAGATTGGAGAAGTTACATGGTTACATTACTATCTTACTCTGGCGCTCCAAATGGCATGGCCATTATTACCATGTACCAAATAATACCAAATAATTACCATGTACCTTTGATGGAGCGGGTTTTCTTCGTAGAAAAGTTTAGCTGTGTGATGCAATACAATTGGCTCCAAAAATATTTTGAGAACAGTTAAGTAGCCGGGATGACTATTTTGTGACTAGTTACCCCTAACATAGTTACCTGCTGATGATTCAGCATCTTCAAACTAGAAATCAGCTACTAGTCACAAGCTTACCATAAGGACCATCATCTCAAGGAAAAGTATAAAAGTTGCTACCATTCCTTGAAAAAGCAGACTGCTAGAGTTAGCATCTGATAGCAATAGTTAGCCACAAACAGCTTTAGCTCAAAAAGCTGAAACAAGAGATTTTTGGATGGGTAACTTTCAAATGAACACCTTCAGGACAAGAAAGGAGGAAGATCTGTCTCTCTCCCTCTATTGATTCACGCTTTATGGAGCAGAATAACAAGACGATTACAGATGGGTATAAAGAGTTAAAGCCATATGACATATGAATTGAATTTTAGACATTAATACCTTAATAACATACTAACCAATCAATTCTATGATTTATAAGACATTATTAGAACTCCTGCACAAATATCTTTAAGTTGGCTTGCACCTATATTGAAGCCATTTTATGTTATGTCTGTCTATTAATGTGTTTGGAAACAAACCCCAATTTTCACTTGTTGCAGCAAACTTTTCTGGCCTTGCAAATTATATTTTGCTGGAAATTACTGGCACTGTTTCTGTTGATAGTCTTCATAATCAAACATTTGTAAGCAGACTGTCTCTTCAATCTGTTCAGTTGATGCACTTTACCTGATCTTTCATTAAAGTAATCAAAACACTTGCTGTGCTGCATCTAATGAATGTTGCATGTATGATTAAGTACTTTCATTCATATTGCAAGTTTGATTTAATGTAAACTGCCTTTCAGCCAGCCATTAGCTTAGCTCCTGTGTGAATTCGATTAATTGGCTGAATTCTTCCAGATGTCCATTAAGTATTACAGGAATTTCTATGTGAAAACAGCGGGGACTGTCTAGCAAACAACTAAACAATCATAGCTTATATTACTGCCATGACTTACAAAAAGCTGGATTCATTTTCATTAATAAAACATCTGTACTCCTGCACAGTTATGCATCAAGATTCATTTATTTTATGTGTATGCTTCTTATGATGACCATAAATGATTTGTTAAACAGGAACCCAGTAGCTCTACAACATAGCACACCGACCAAAAAGCATTTAAAATAAAACCAGGGTAAATATATATGTTTGTACATAAGAATACTATCAGGAAAAATATTTGCAGGTTAATATGGCTTAAATATGCTATTGCTTAGGCATCCATCACCCATCTTTCTATTTGAACTTTAAATAGGCCATTCTCAGCCTTTCCATCCATCAACAAGAACTAGGGAGGTTGCAATGGCACCCTTAGAAAGTGTCATTTCATATAATTATATTGGATTTTTCATACACATACACAAACACACTTATTTACCAAATTTATATGGCTTCCCGTCTCACATAAGTTGACTCCGGGAGGTGTACAATAAAACCAACTACTAAAACAGAATATAAAAACCAGTTCAAACAATTAAATAATTAACATGAGTAAAAAGCAAGATTGCAAGAGGATTAATTAAGATGTTATATGTGGTGCAACCAGCTTGCAGGCTTTCTACTGCCAGGGGATCCCCAAGCCTGATAAGAGAGAGAGAGAGAGAGAGAGAGAGAGAGGGAGGGAGGGAGGGAGGGAGAGAGAGAGAGAGAGAGAGAGAGAGAGAGAGAGAGAGAGAGAGAGAGAGAGAGAGAGAGAGAGAGAGAGAGAGAGAGAGAGAGAGAGAGAGAGAGAGAGAGAGAGAGAGAGAGAAATTGCCTAGACCTCATAGTTTAATGAGCCCCAACATTTAACAATAATATTGGTTTCAATTATCCCTAACAAAAAACATTTAAGTCTTATTTCTCACCATTGATACTTTGGTACATTGCTCTTAAATGGGGTCTTATTTTTACTTCTGGAACAAGAAAGTGCCTCAGTATAGTTAAATTGAAACACCACAGAAGTGTTTTTCTCTTGCAGATATCCAGAGGAATCATGTTCCCATAGCTACATGAGTTATCAGGTAGCCGTTTAACTAATTACTTTTCAGATGTTTTTGTCAACGTTTACCTTTGGCTAATTCCATTCTGTAATTTTAACTTTTTAGAAAAGAAGTAAAATTAAGTAAAGCCTACACAGCCATTCTAGAATTAAAGAGATTTTACCACTTCAATTGTTTCCTGCTATATTTTGGCCATATAGCAGTTTTGCAATTATTTATTTGCCCCCAAAAAAAAACAGCAGGAAAGAGAAGCTTTGGAAAGGATAGAACTGCAGGTTTTAGTCTGATTTCCCATAATTTTTCTTGACTGTTGCACTTCAGATGTGAAAGTCAGAGAGTAGTGCATCTTCCTAGGTCTATTGACTTGAGAACTTCAAGGCCCAGAATCCCTTAGTTAATAATTTCAATTCTTTGAAGAAGTCAACAAGGTAGCTGTTTGGTTGCAGGAAAGGAACAAATTCGGGTAAGAAAAAAACCTGATCAGAGTAGGAGCCACTGCTGCTGCTGCTGCTGCAAATAGACTTTCTAACTTGCAAATGAAGGCTTTAAGAAATGTAGGGCCAGTGGAATTTTGTGATTAAAACAGTTGAAGAATAACAAACAGCTCTGGATTATTACCAAGGTTCTTAGGAAGAACACGAGAAGAGACCTCAGACCTAGAGTAGCCCCTTATAATGCCTCTCTGTTGGGATGTGGTGATAGTCATCAGCTTGGATGTTCATGGTCAATCGTGGCTGTGAGTCTGGATGGCATTATGAGATGGGAGTTTGAGTCTGGATATGCAAGAAAGGCCATCTGCTTCATTTGTGGGCTTCTCACAAAAGCATCTTGAGGGCTGTTGCGTGAAACAGGAAGCTAGATTAGATGAAGCCTGGTCCAGCAGGGCCTGGTCCAGCAGGGCTATTGTTATGTTATTAAATCCCCATAATTTTTGGATCCCCATAATCCCCATCGTTTTTGGATCAGTTAAGGGCTTGGTCACAGGAACAAAGAACATGCCTTGCTTGATCTTTGCTCTGATATATTCTTGCCTCCTTATTTGTGGTAAAGAGACAGTAGACCCTATTCTTATATGTCGTTGATGTCTATGTCTATGTCTACATCTACGTCTACGTCTACATCTATGTCTACGTCTACTATATCTATGTCTATGTCTATATCTATATCTATATATCTATATCTATATCTAGGGTGAAATTCAGCAGGTTCTGACAGGTTCTGGAGAACCGGTAGCAGAAATTTTGAGTAGTTCGGAGAACCAGCAAATACCACCTCTGGCTGGCCCCAGAGTAGGGTGGGAATGGAGATTTTGCAATATCCTTCTCCCAGGAGTGGGGAGGGAATGTGGATTTTGCAGTATCCTTCCCCTGCCATGCCCACCAAGCCACACTCACATAACTCTCTCTATATATCTATATCTATATCTATCTATCTATATCTATCTATATCTATATCTATATCATCTATATCTATATCTATATCTATATCTATATCTATATCTATATCTATATCTATATCTATATCTATATCTATCTATCTATCTATCTATATATATATATATGTGTGTGTGTGTGTGTGTGTGTGTGTAACATTTTTGCTGATAAATGAAAATTTAAAAAAAAAATTTTTTAAAAACACACAAAAAAACACAAACACACACACACACACACACACACACACATATATATATATATATATATATATATATATATATATATATATATATATAGAGAGAGAGAGAGAGAGAGAGAGAGAGAGAGAGAGAGAGAGAGAGAGAGAGAGAGAGAGAGAGAGAGAGAGAGAGAGAGAGAGAGAGAGAGAGAGAGATGCCATATAAATGTGATGAATAAATAGATACACAAATAAATATAACTTCATTCTGAAAGAACAAACAGTAACACGACACAATTGAGACAGGAAGAAAAAAAGATTTTTTGAGAACATATGAGTGTGTATGAGCTGAAGTGGTGCAGTGGTTAAATGCAGCCATTGCAGGCTGACTGCTAGTTCAACAGTTCAGCTGTTCAAATCTCACTAGGCTCAAGGTTGACTCAGCCTTCCATCCTTCCGAGGTCGGTAAAATGAGGACCCAGATTGTTGGGGGCAATATGCTGAACTCTGTAAACCGCTTAGAGAGGGCTGTAAAGCACTATGAAGCGGTATATAAGAAAAGTGCTATTGCTATTGTATTTCTCCTGGGTCGGTAATAGCTAAGCTGTAAAAATGTTCAAAATGTTACAATTTTACCATTCTGCCAAATGCCTCATACCCTGACCTGTATACTAACAAAGCAACCTGCTGAGGCAAGTCATGCTCTACAACAGTATTTCTTAAAATGTAGACCTACAAACAGACCCCCAACACTCTCTCAGGAGTCTGCAAAATCAAAATTATCTGTCAGCCTATGTTGAAAAACAATGCAACATTTAAATCCCATCAAACAATTTGATAAATCATAGCAGCAGCAGCAAATGCATCAATTTTATGTTTTAATCCAGTAAATAAGGATAAATATTACCCATGCAAACATGAGCTTGTTTGAGGTCCTCCATGATTTTTAAAAAGTGGGAAGGGATGTTGAGAGAGAAAAAATGGAAGAAACACTGCTCTAGAAAAATACCTTCTGCTGAGACAGAGTTTGCTAGTCAGCTACATGAGAGATAAGCTGAAAAGATCTGACATGCCATTTTTTTTAACCACAGATGCCAAACCATTTATGCGCTTGACCTGTAGTTTAAGGTTTTGCTAAGTGTGGTCTCATTGACAATATCCTAAATGGATATTTTAGTATTGAGCGGCAACAATTAATGTATCTTTTGAGTCTCCTGGTGTTCAAAAAATTGCCCCCAAGTGCCAGGAAAGATACAAATTACTTCACACGAGAGAAAAATTACCCTACTTAATGTTGAACTGCTTTAATGTACTAATACTTCTGAAAATCCCTATTGATTCCTATGATTAATCAATATTTATTGGTTAAGCGGCTATCTCCAATTCACCGTATGGCCTAGCATGATATTGTGAAAAACATTTTAAAAATATTTTTGTCAGTTCCCATTAAAAACATATCACGTGGAGATAACTGTTGGTTTTGTTCAAGATTTGTATTCAAGGCTTCCTAGTGTAACCTTCAGTTGCTTTAGAAATTAACTAAAAGGAATATTATGGTATATTTTTTCAGATACTGACAGCAGTGGACCTTGAAACCAGGGGTGAAATGCTACCGGTTTGGCCCAGTTCGGGCGTACCGGTAGTGGCAGCCACCGGTGGTTCGGAGAACCGGTAGCGGCAGCAGTGCGAGGCTCTGCCCACCTGCCCGGACGTCACCATTTTCTTTTTTTTAACCCTCTGTGCATGCGCAAAGCCTTCTGTGCATGCACAGAGGGTGAAAAGGCGTACATGACGGTGGCATGCACGCGAGCAAAGTGATTGCGCGTACGCAAAGCACGCTCTTCCAAACCGGTAGGGAAGGTAAGTAGATTTCACCGCTGCTTGAAACCCTAAGTCTTCGGACAAGGCAGAATAAAGTGAGCCAAGTAAGAGTATATTGAAAAGTCAGGGTGTGTGTGTGAGGGGGAAGGAAGCCAGTATAATAAGGAATCAAAAAGCATCAAGTGACAAATTAATGATAAGAAAGGTCAGATGTAACAAATCAGTCTTCCGGGTAATCTGTAAATCAATGTCTATGGTGGCCGTATCTGGCCTGCAAAACTCTAGATGACCAACAGGTGTCAGCAGAGCGTAACAGAAAGCTCTTTATACAATATCTATAGCTCAGAATTGATAACTTTAAATATAATAGTAAACCAGGATTCGTATCAATGGATTTACAAACAAGCGAAGTAAACACGGTTTGTTTGACCAATTGATGGCTAATGTCCCCAATATCAGATGAAATCAAATCCCACCTTAGCTATAAAAAGCCATCTAGGTGACCTTGGGCCAGTCATTCTCTCTCAGCTCAACCCACCTCACAGGGTGGTTGTGGTGAGGAAAGTAAAGGGGAGGAGATAAATGTTCACTGCCTTGAATTATGTGTAAAAATAATAAAGGTGGGGTACAAATAAACAAATAAGATAAATAGAATGGGAAATATAATACCTGATAGGACATCTCTGCTTATATACTGTATTTCTAGGAGTTTATAATATAATGTGGGTGTTCTCTGTGTAGGTGAGAGAGAGAGAGAGAGAGAGAGAGAGAGAGAGAGAGAGAGAGAGAGAGAGAGAGAGAGAGAGAGAGAGAGAGAGAGAGAGAGAGAGAGAGAGACTTGTGGAGCGAATCTGTTTGGTTATTTTTGTTTGCTTGACTGTGGGCATTTGTGACTGTGCTTGTGTTATCCTTTTTAATGGCTTTTGATGTCTGTATTTTGCCTCTTTTTGTGGGAGACAGTTGTAGGGAATTTCCCCTGTGGGAGGAAAGTTCATTTCCCCGGTGGGTTTATGGGAGGGTTTGTTTAGGGAGTTCTATGGGCTTTCTGAAGGGAATGCAAGCCTTTCCTGAGCTAAACTATTTTGCCTTTTGTGAAATGCGAAATTGGTTGTGTTTTTCTGGAAACAAACCTGTGATTTGGCATTTAGAGGTCAGATCCCTATCGCTTTTTTATGTCCAGGGAGGGTTTAGATGTGAACAGAAGAGCGTTGCCATGGTGATTAAAGAATGAGGAGAGCCTGAAGAAGGAGCCTATTTCAGCAGCCCTTCTTCTGTGGGCTGGCATGAAGTTTGGGATGACATTAGGAATAAGCCAATATGCCAGCCAATAAAGATAATACGTTGTTTAAACCAAGCAGAATTTTAAAATCAGTTCTGAGCTGTGGTTTCATAACATAGTTTTAACACACACACAAAATCACGATTTGCTTCCTGAGATATAGCCAAACATTAAATTGAATTACAATTAGGCAAAACAAGTTCCAATTTAGCATTATCTACAAACAAGGCAAGACAGTGCAAACATAGGAGTAGTCAAAGTAGTAAACATTTTCCTAGATATCATAAAATAATATTCTCTTCTATTAAAACGCTTGAAATATCCCACTGCATACTTCCTTCCATGTGGACATAGATCAATTAAGGACCATACTTTTGCTACAATTGTTTGCCAACTATGAATCCATCTGATAGTTGTACGCCGCCCTGAGTCCTACAGGATATGGGTGGCCTATAAATTAAATTAAATAAATAAATAAATAGTGGAATCATCCATCCCACATTGTTCAAAAACCTTCCAAGAAGAAGGTTATGGTCTGCTTTATCAAATGCTTTGCTGAAGTCTAAGTTCAGTACAGTGATGAAATCCAATTTTTTTTAACTACCAGTTCTGTGGGCGTGGCTTGGTGGGCGTAGTGTGGCTTGGTGGGCATGGCTTGGTGGGCGTGGCAGGGGAAGGATATTGCAAAATCTCCATTCCACCCCACTCTGGGGCCAGTCAGAGGTGGTATTTGCCAGTTCTCCGAACTACTCAAAATTTCCGCTACTGGTTCTCCAGAACCTGCCAGAACCTGCTGGATTTCACCCCTGGTTCAGTACCTCTATAGCATTCTTTTGGTCCACCAATTTAGTCATATTGTTACAGAAAGCAATAGGATTTATGTAGAATGACCCCTTTTTAAGAAATCCATGTTGGCTTTTGTAGTTCACCTGTTCATTTCTAAGTGTTTGAAAGCCCACTGCTTAATTCCCTTTTCTAGGACTTTCTGAAGTTTTGATGTCACATTGATTGTTTTCTGGATCCCCCTTGGTCTCCCCCCCCTTTCAAATATTGGCTCGATCTTGGTTTTTCTGCAGTCTTCTGGGCACCTCTCCTGGGCTTCATGGTTTCTCTAAAACAGTGTTTCCCAACCTTGGCAACTTGAAGATGTCTGGACTTCAACTCCCAGAATTCCCCAGCCAGCGAATGCTGGCTGGGGAATTCTGGGAGTTGAAGTCCAGACATCTTCAAGTTGCCAAGGTTGGGAAACACTGCTCTAAAACTTCAGTCAGTGGCTTTGAAATGGCATCCACCAGTTCCTTTAATTCCTGGAATCTTATCCATCTGGTCCAGTACACTTGAATTCATTAAGAGCAAATAGGTGTCCCCAGGGGCGGGTTCCACTTACCTTTCGCTACCGATGCACATCACAATGTTTCACGCTCGCGCACTCGCTACGCTCGCATGCGCGCGCGTCTCGCCGCACGATTTTACTTCCACGCATGCGCAGAAGGAAATTTGAAGCCGAAACACAGCTGAGAAGCCATCCAAACCAGGAAAAAAGTGCCGATTCTACTTCCACGCATGCACAGAAGGACATTTCAAGCCGAAAAAAGATGGTGGCGCGCACGGACCGGGAAAGACGGCACCGAAGCCATCACACCTAAATTGCGTCATCAGCGGGCTGCTACTAGAGCGCCAGCACCGGACCGCACCGGTAGGAATCCACCCCTGGGGTTCCCCTCACCAATTCTTTATCTATTTTTATCTATATTTCACTTCTGCTCCTCCAAATGCTGCTTCTGACAAGGCAGACTGTTATTCCTTTTCTGAAATGGAGGGGTATAATATAGGAATTTTATCATCTTTTTATCGTCTCCAAGTAATGGATCAACTGTTTCCTTGTCTTACCTCTTCTTCTGGACTATTCAAATTTTATTATTATTCTTGGCAAATATAGCAAGCTTATCTCATGCTGAAACTTGGCCTTTTCAAACCCTTCTTTTCCGATTGAGGCTATTTCCTGATATTCTGCTTTTGTTTTGTGGCCCTCTTTTCTTTTGTTAAACTTGTCCTTTTTTGTTTCTTAGTTTATCAGAGAGGGCTTATGCAACTACATCAGGCATGTCCCTTTCTTCAGTACTGATTGTGTTTGGACCTTAATTATCTCATTTTTCAGAATTTGCTAAGTTTCCCGAACATTTTTCCCATCATGATTTCCATCTATGGCAGTGCTTCTCAAATAGTGGGGCACCCCCCTGGGGGGGGCTCAGAGTGATGCCAGGGGGGCGCGTGTGACCCCGGGGAACATGCATGATCCCTCTCAATTGATTCCCCTGGATGGGGAGTGTTTTCCCAGTTGCACGCTGCTCTGAGCCCAGAAGAGAAGGCGGTCAGGCGGGGAGGGGCGGGGAGGGGCAGCTGTGTGAGTTCTTGTTGTTCTTGGAGGGCAACGCGGTAGCCATGAACGGCATGGCGAACCTGCTGCTGGACAAGGCGGAGCATCCTCTGCAGCTGGGCGAAAGCTTCAAATGGCACCCTAAAGCCTCCTTCCACACCATTTGCTGTGAGTGCCCAGCAGAGGCGGCGCTTATGGGCCAGGCCGGCGACCCCAAAACATCTGCTTGATTAAGATGGCCTGGCCCTGTGTCAAAAGAGGGCCCTAACCATGGTAGCCTATGCCTGCCTAACTGAAAACAGGCTCCACTGAGTTCAGTGTGACTTACTCCCAGGTAAGTGGGTAGAGCAGCCTTCCCCAGCCAATAGTTTGCTTGCACCTTATAATAATAAATATTATTATTTATAATAATAAATAATAATATTAAATATTATTATTTATTAGTAAATAATAAATATTAAGAGCCGAGGTGGCGCAGCGGTTAGAGTGGGGTACTGCAGGCCACTTTAGCTGACTGTGATCCGCAGGTCAGCGGTTCAAATCTCACCGGCTCAGGGTTGACTCAGCCTTCCATCCTTCCGAGGTAGGTAAAATGAGGACCCAGATTGTTGGGGGCAATATAAATATACATTGCTTACTGGTGTAAACCACTTAGAGAGTGCTTGCACTGTGAGGCGGTATATAAATCTCACAAATAAATAAATAAATAAATTAACACTAAAATTCCATTGGGGCCCAGATCGGCAAGTTGAGGGGGCGCGAAATGTTTACTTCTTCCTAGGGGGGGGGGGCGTAACAGAAAATAATTGAGAAGCACTGATCTATGGGAACCTCCATAATTTTTCTCTTACGTTGTTGAATATGTTGCGTTCTATACTGACTGTGAAGTTTGTTTGTTTGTTTGTTTGTTTGTTTGTTTGTTTGTTTGTTTGTTTGTTTGTTTGTTTATTTATTTATTTATTTATTTATTTATTTATTTATTTGTTTGTTTGTTTGTTTGTTTGTTTGTTTATTTATTTTGCTGTTATTATATGCCGCTGTACTCCCTGGGGACTCAGGGCGGCGAAACAACAGAGTATAAGAACAATATAAAAAAACAGTAGCAAAATAATAAATGATTTAAAAACATTTGATACATTAAAAGATTAAAAAACCTAACAACACAGTCATACCTGGGGAAGACCTAAGACGTTCATCGGTCACATCACCCCAAGTTACACTATCTAATTTCTCTTTGCTTTTTTTGCTTCATCTTCTTGTTTTATTCACACTGGTCATTACCATGATATTCCGATAATTTGAGACATGCTGATTAGCAAAGTTCAATGTTATTTCCATTGAAATATAAAAATCTTTCTTTGAAAATTGAAAAAACTATGAACAAAGAAGCAAATATTAATTGAAAAAAGAAATGACACGCTTATCCTAAAATACCATTCCATTTGAGATTATGTATTTTAGTGACTATTCAACTTTTAAAATAGTAAGCTTTTATAGTATGTTTTGAAACACAGATGTTGGTACTGAAAATATATTTCTATATGAAAAGAAATAGTAAATCGAAAATATATAATATAGTATTGTATACTGTATCAAACTATCATGAGCCATTGTATTCACTTAAATGAAAAGTATTTTTTTAGAATTCTTTGTTTTGTTTTTTTAACATAAAAATGCCCACAATGAAAATTTAAAAATAAGTCAAACCAGGCAAGGTAAACCACTGGTAATTTGTAATTTATAAGAGTTTTCTGTTTCACTGAAAGCAAAGGTACATAAATCACAACTTCTTTTGAAGCCTGAGGTACTGAAAAATTAAATCAGCAGGCCTTGTTATTGATGTTTTTTCTAGCACAAATGTTTTGAAATCCTTGCCTTTCATATGTCCCTGAGAAATAAAAAGAATTGTGTGATGAATCATTTGAGCTATTAATTCCTTTAACAGATTCATATCCAACACTTTCTTTCGTTATTATATTGGTCACTATTCGTCCTCTAAACAACCTTTTCTAGACGCTGATTTTAGGTCTCACGTTTTGTAAGCCTCAGCAGTGATTCTTTTTCATACAGAATAGTAATGTGGAGGGGGGGGGGGTTGTCACAAAGTGTGTAAATTAATTCCAGCAAGGGCTATGCCATGATTTCTTTAGATTTTAAGCAACTTCAGCCATCTTACCTCTGTTGCTTAGAAGACTGACAGAAAGGAAAGATTCCTTCACCGATCCACTGTAAAGGAGCCCATTCTCTCGTTGTACTAATTCCCTTCTCTTGCTCATGCCATATGAGCTATCGCAGGAGTTCAGAGTTAAGTGAACATGTTCCTTTTCTTCACATCCAGGGCAATACGTGGAAAGCTTGGGCAAGGACCGTGTTTACTTATTATTTATTAATTTTTGTAGACCCATCTTAACTCAGCAGGGCTCCTAGTAGTAAACAACAAAAAATTAAGCTATCCAAATAAATTAAAACATCCACAATTAAATCATATTTTAAGCATAACAATAAATGCAGGAGCAAAACTCAGTATATCCTAAATTATTCCCCCAACACTCTTCAATACAGTTGTTTTGATGATTTCTAGAAAGCTAAATAGAAGAGACTAATCTCACTTCTGGAAGAAAATTGTTGCACAAAACTGGATCCTTCATCATCATCAACAACAAAATGTTCCCAGACCTCAAACCACTTCATTCCTCAAAAGTAGGGAACCATACAAATTCTTCCAGAAATTATCTATCAGGCAGGCTGATTTCAGTAGGAAAAGATGGTCCTTGAAGATACTAGGTAACAATCCTAATTAGGGCTATACAGATTATAGGTTATAACATTTTGAATTGCAACCATAAATCCTTTGATGGTCAATTAAGGACCTGTAATAGTGATTTGTCATTGTGGCTGATACCTGCCCACAAATGAACCTACATGTTCTGCACCAACTGCTGTTTCCAAATGGCCCATGTAAAATACATTGAAGCAATCCAGCATATTGTGATAAGGCATTGATTATCACTGTAAGGCCATTCTATTTCCAATTAGGGCTACAACAGTGACATCCATCAAAATAAGGCAAATGACCTCTGAGCATAGTTTCTACTTGCCCACCGAGCAGTAACCATGAGCCAAGATTAGCCCTCTGTTCCTTGAACTTTAGTCCAGAGTCAAGGCTGGGGCTGGGGGAAAAAAACTTCTATGTAGAAGCAGTATCACCAACAGAATTACTTCAGCCTGTTTCATCAGTCCAGACTTCAACAGCCACCCCAAACTGGGCAGAAACATTCACAACAATATTAGATCAGCCTGGGATCAACTAGAGCAGTGGTCTCCAACCTTGGCAACTTTAAGACTTGTGGACTTCAACTCCCAGAATTCCTCAGACAGCTTTGCTGGCTGAGGAATTCTGGGAGTTGAAGTCCACAAGTTTTAAAGTTGCCAAGGTTGGAGACCACTGAACTAGAGAGACATAGTTGAGTAGAATCAGCATATTGGTGATACCTTACCTGAACTACTTCTCTCAGGTACTTCATAAGAACATTAAAGAGAAGTATGGAAAGGACAAAACCCTGAAATCTCACATGCGGTAATTGTCTTCAGGTTGACCACTCATCTGCCACAACACTGTCTGCAACCATTTCCTCAGAAAGGTCCAGGACCACTGTAAAATAGTGCTTCCAATCCTCAATCTCCACAAGTTCAGAACATCATGATACTAAATACACCAAGAAATCTACTAGGATCAGGAGAAATGCATCATTCTTGGTTCTGACACAGAACATTTGACCAGAGTGACAAATGCTATTTTCATTTCACACCTAGGACTGAACTATAACTGAAAAGGATTTGCATATTTTATTCTAGACAGCTCAAAAAAGTCATACAGGAAACTTTTAAAAACTGCCTATATACGTGATGGCGAACCTATGGCACGGGTGCCACAAGTGGCACGCGGAGCCATATCGGTGGGCACGCGAGCTCAGGTCTGGCGTGCATGTGTGCACCAGCCAGCTGATTTTCGGGCCTTCTGGGCCCACTGGGAGTCGGGAAACAGGCTGTTTCCAGCCTCCAGAGGGGGTGGGGAAGGCCATTTTCGCCCTCCCCAGGCTCCTAGAAAGGCTCTGGAGCCTGGGGAGAGCGAAAAATGGGCGTGCCATTGCATGCTGGGAGCAGGGGGGTCATGCGTGCATGTGCATGGAATTATGAGTGTGGGCACGCACACACATGATCCCCCGCATCCCCCCCCTTTTGGCACGCGAACCAAAAAAGGTTCGCCATCACTGGCCTATATTATAATTTTCCCAAGAACACCACGGAGTGTAAAAAGGATAGCAATGAGGTCAGTTTAACTGAATCTTGCAGATTTCTGTGCCTTTGCATTTATCCAGAAACTTATGCCATCTGCTGTGAGGGAGGGAAAACTAGGTTGAATGATGTAGGGAATGTTGAATTAATCTGTGCATTAATTTCTGACAAGCTACTGGAATTTATACTTGCTTCATAATCCCAGACTATCTTAGATGAAGTTGATTATATTCATACATTTCAGGTAGCCTTGTAAGTCAGCTAGGGTTAGGAACAGTAGTTTGCTCACTAACCCAACACTCATGGGGGACAATGGAGATATTGATAAAGCTGCAGGTGTTGTAGGCTAGTTATAATTCCCCAAATGAACTGAAAGATTGTGGTGGCCATTGTCAGTATAAATGAAAATTCAGGTGGTTGCTTGCTTAGTTTATGTGCATATAATGGAAGGGCCACAACCTTGTATTTCATCTTAGATAGCATATCAACTTCAACCAAATATGGGGCTTTTTTCAACTGCAAAGTACTAATATTGGAGAGGAGTTGATAAGCCAGTGAATACATAATTATTGAATTGGTCCAAAAATATAAGTGCAATCAGCCATCCCACCAAAAACATTATGGTTATCATAAAATTATTCTTAACTAGGAAAAAAATAACTTTACTTCAAAAACCATCAATTCATTTAAATTCATTTCTTCAGAAAGATGAGAGCTTATTAAATTGTAAGTCCACTTCTAAAGCAGCATGCTAGCAGGGGAATTCTGGAAGTTCACTAGTCTAAGGTAAGGTGACCAGACGTCCCGCTTTTGGCGGGACAGACACGCTTTTCAAGCGTGTGTCCCGCGTCCCGCATTCTTTTCAAAAAGTCCCGCTTTTTTTAAAAGAATGCCGAAACAGCGGGATGTCTGGTCACCTTAAAAGGGGAAGCAAAAGAGAGGTACCGGAAGCAAGTCGGGCGGAATTTCAGCAAGGCGGCTGCCTGCTGGGGAGAGGGGGAAGGGGGGCTGCTCCTCCTCTCCTTCCCCCGCCCCATCCCTAGCCCCGCCCTCGGAGGCGCCGCTGCTGTTGGGATGCGGGTGGAGGGGTGAGGGACGAGGAGCCGTCGCTGCTGCCGTCGCCGGTTTGAGCTCACGAGCGGCCCCTCCGGCGGTGCAAACAGCCCTTCCTCGTCCCCCTCCCCTTCCTTCCCCTCGTCGCCTCGCTGCCGCCGTTGCCCTGGGGCCGGGCGGGCGACCGGGAGACCGCGGCGCTTGGATGCCTGGAGCTCGTGACAGGTAAGCTGCCGGCTGCCTCCTTTCCCCGTCTCCCGCCTCCCGTTCGTTGCTTGCCAGCCCGGCCCCAGGGCAGCTCCCGAAGGGGAGGCGGGAGGCGAGGAAAGGCCTCCCGCCTCCCCCCCCACCTGGACGCCGACATTTGCTGTGTTTTGCCCTCTGCGCATGTGCAGCGTTCTGCGCATGCGCAGAGGGCAAAACAAATGGCGGCGCCCAGGCGGGCCCGCCCCCCCCATCCCGCTTTAAAAAAAAATCTGGTCACTTTAGTCTAAGGGCTTGTGAAAAGTGCAGTATGCTTGGAATATCTAATATATACTTTAAGAAATTAATAAACTCTCAGTTCTTTTAATGATTCTTAACCAGGGCATACATAAAGGTCTTACAATGTGGCCAAAAGAGATTTCAAAACAATTTTGATGAATCTTTTTTACAGATCTTGAACAATGCCTCCTAGTAATAAGACTCGTGTGTTATGTATGGTAATAAATAGATGAAGATGATGCCTGTATTTAAAAAAGGTCTTGTAACAGAACAGAACAGAATAACAGATTTGGAAGGGACCTCGTAGGTCATCTAGTCCAACTCTCTGCTCAAGCAGGAGACCCTAGACCATTTTTGACAGATGGCAGTCCAGTCTCTTCTTGAAAACTTCCAGTGATGAAGCTCCCACAACTTCTGAAGGCAAGCTGTTCCATTGGTTGATTGTTCTCACTGGAACAGCTTGCATTCAGAAGTTGTGGGAGCCTTAATTGTCCTATGTAATCATATCTTAATTGATAATGCTAGAAGTCAAATAAGTAACGCACTTAATGACATAATTGCTTTTGACTATTCATTGAATTATACAACTTGGGTGCCCGTCCCTTTTCATATGTGGGAAAATCTTATTGTACAGGAGTCGTATTAAAGCAGCAAGGGGATCAGCAAATTGCAAGCAAAATATATAGAGTGAGGCCTCTCTAAGCAAGGTTGTTTCCTTTCCTTACCCCACCAATTGAGCTTTTTAGAAACTCTCTGTTGATAGAAACAGGAAGCTTTCTCCTACTCCTCCAAAAGTCAAAACGAAGAAGCACAAAGACTAGTTTCACAGAGGGACAAGGACTAACTCTCCCTTCCGTGCAAGCTCCTCTTATGAGCTCTAGGCCAGGAAACATATCTCCGGTGGAACTAAGATGGAATCCCTCCAGAGCAATAAAAGAGATAATTGCGATAAATGAGAATTCCTTTTGGATTGTACTACAATGTACCTCAACATGGGAAAGGTTGCAATGATCATTTATTATGTAATATGTAATATGTAATATGTAATATATTTAATATATGTAATATATGTAATATATGTAATATATATAATATTCAATATTCAATATTCAATATTCAATATGTTATACACGAGGGTGAGTCAAAAAGTAATTTCATTTTCTTTAGGACAGGTATAATTACCAACACAGGAACATGTAGCATACATCAAAATGAAGCTGGTCCTTTGTGGATCACATCCCTACTTCTCAACATAGTCACCGTTTCTCTCAATAGCAATGTTCCATCTTCGAATGAGAGCATGTATCCCTGCCTCGTAAAATTTTGTTGACTGTTCTTTGAGCCACTTCTTCACTGCAGTTTTCACTTCCTTGTCACTGGAATAATGTTTGCCTCTCAAACCCTCTTTCATGGGGCCAAAGAGATGATAGTCTGAAGGCGCTAACAATGTATGCAGGTGGTTTGAGAGGGTTTATATAATAAATATATAAATATATAAATATATAAATATATAAATATATATATATATAAATATATATATATATATATATATATATATATATATATATATATATATATATATATATATATATATATATATATATATATATATATATATAAATATATAAATATATAAATATTTTAATAATAATAATAATAATATAACCCTCGTATTATATATTATATATTATATATTATATATTATATATTATATATTATATATTATATGTTATATATTATATATTATATATTATATATTATATATTATATATTATATATTATATATTATATATTATATATTATATATTATATATTATATATTATATATTATATATTATTATATATTATATATTATATATTATATATTATATATTATATATTATATATTATATATTATATATTATTATATATTATATATTATATATTATATATTATATATTATATATTATATATTATATATTATATATTATATATTATATATTTATTATATATTATATATTATATATTATATATTATATATTATATATATATAAATTAAAGGAATCTATGTGCATCATACCAAAGTTTTCTTAGAAGGGTCATGGTTTTCAGTAAGGGACAAGATCTGTAACCAAAGAAGGGGCAAAGGGCCGAAGAAGCTTCTTGGATGAGAAGCGAAACGTCTTCAAAGAAAATCCAGAACATCCAGTTGCCTCTTGAAAAAGCACCTTTGGGACAACCATGACCTGGATGATTGAGAATCTCCATAGACATTTATGGAGTACAGTATTTTTCAGGGTACGATAGCAAAATGGAAAGGGTTTTTCAATCAGGAGATGGCAGTATTCTCAAAACAGGTTGAAAGACAGCTATAATTAATGATTCAAAGATAGTAAAGCACTTAAGGAAGGAGAAACATGAGTGCTTTTTTGCCATTGTTAAAAGGGAAAAAGATTTTACAATAGCAAATTGAAATGAAGGGTGACAGTAAAGCAAATAGAAAAGCTAAAGATTATAATAATAACAATTGTTTTTTTTTTTAAATCTGGAGCAGACATTTTAGTAAAATACTCTTAATTGACATCCTAACTATTGGGAGGTTTCTAAATGTGCTTGGCTAGTGTGATATATTTTATTTAGCCAAAGAACATGATTAAAAGCACATTGTCCTGTAAGCACTGAAATGTGACTTTTGAAAATGTGGTCCATTATCCCTTTCTACTGTTTCTCAAAGAACCAGGCAGGAAGCAAGATGTGAGCTGTTCTGGGCCTCAAATGTCTTCTTACGTAGCAATTCCAAGGCAATTAAGTCAATTTCTCTTAGCTACAAGTCTATTGATTGCTATTTTATGTGGAGTTCATGTTAGCGTTGGGGTTATTTTTTGTTTGTTTTTTTTGAGCTGTAACTACAATCCCATCTGCACTATAGGAAAACTTTTGAACTGGAATCTTTAGCCTCAATATATATGGCTCAGATAATAGCATATATTGCATTGACAGCAATGGAAAGATTCTGGCTCAAACACTATGGTGTTTATCATACGTTTTTTATTATGCTGATCCCAGGGAATATGAAATCTATAATAGGCAGAGTGATCTTTTTAACAAATTTTACTTTGGAAATAAACTCTGAGGTCGCATATTCAGGTATTAGAGATATACCGATCAATAGGTAATTTGAGACTCCAAACGTTCACTCAAAAAGACTGGTTAACGTTATTGTAAATTAATAGCTTTTTAAAATAAGCTTGGCTTATACAAACTGGGGTTTTGAGGTTTTGATTTAATATATTGTATAAATCCATCAAATTTTGGTTTATTAATTATTCTCTGATTAAACAAATCATGGCTTTGTACAGTATGTATATGCAGATTTCATTTAAACTATCTATATTCTATATCACAGAGATGAAAGAAAGAAAGAAAAAACATGTAAAGTATTACTATTATTTAAATTTATTATAACCACACACTCAAAAATGTTTTTTTTTTCAAGCACAGTCTTTCTCTAGTCAGAAATTGCCAAATCTATAATAAAGGAAATAACACCAAAAGCTTCAGAGATATTAGTCAAGACATTTGCCTTTATATTAAAATATGAACAAAGTAGTACATTGAAATATTTCATAATAAGTTTCTGGCACAATCCCATTTTTATGGTTTTTCATTATTTTACTGTTATATTTTAGGGAAACAAAAAAGTTGTAGCCCTCGACTTACAACCAGAATTGAGCCCAAATTTTTTGTTGATAAGTAAGACATTCGTTAAGTGAGTTTTGCTCCATTTTACAACCTTTCTTGCCACAGTTGTTAAGTGAATCACTGCAGTTGATAAGTTAGTAACCCAGTTGTTAAATGAATCTGGCTTCCCCATTGACTTTGCTTGTGAGAAGGTCGCAAAAGGGGATCACATGACCTTGGGACACAGCAGCGGTCATAAATATGGACCAGTTGCCAAGCATCTGAATTTTGGTCACATGAACATGGGGATGCTGCAAAGGTTGTAACTGTGAAAAATGGTCACTTTTTTCAATGCCGTTGTAACTTTGAAAGGTCACTAAGTGAACCGTTGTAAGTCAAGGAGTACCTGTACAGGAATATTTCTGTCAAAAAGAAGTATATTCAAGCCTCTCAGATTAGTTTACAAATATTTAGAGCAATAAAATTAGCATATACTGAAAAAAATAAACAATTCCACTGTCAAGAAATAGAAAGGTTACAGCAAAATAGAAAATAAGGATTTACATTATCATTCTCCTGGGTGTCGCATTGCAACATCATACAAACATTATATATTGCACAGTTTTGGATGGTGATGAATTAAGACAGAGTAACCCAGAGGTAATTGATTGACTGACTGATTGATTGATTGATCTATGTAAATGTATTTATTTATGAGATTTGTATCTCACCTTCATTGTCTTCAATAGTCAAAACGGAGACATACATTTTCTAATTAAATAGAATATTCCACTTTAATTTTCCAACTACACAGATATTTTTTCACTTGTATTGATTCAATGTCAAGCCCAGTGAAGTTGGAAAACTCAAGAAACAAGAGTTATTTTAGATTTCTGGAAATATCTTTATTGCTGGCAGATGTAATGTAAGAAAATCTTGAAAGCCTACTAAAGTAATTCTTCCACACAATATATACTTAGTATTATTAAGGTGGGGTTATTCTGAGTTTCTTTCTAATGCTTCTCCTCTCCTCTCATTTGCAGTGGCCCTGCTTCCTCCCTTATCCCTCTTTCAGGGACCTCTGTGTTCCCAGAGTCTGTGAGACAATCTGCCACTGGCAAATGTTCATTTTAACAGGTAATTCCAGTGAAATTTCACGGAAACCCTGAAATAATAAAGTGATATCATTTGTTTTAAACAGGATCCCATGGTATCTGCTTTAGTACTGAGATGCTGTGTTCATGTTTCACATTAAGTCATGGTTTGTGGGTTCCTTGGTGCTCTCTGAGCACTGATGATGTTACCTAGTTTGGTAATGAAATGTTTGCAAGGAAAAAAATAAGCTCGGAGAGCTCCAAAGAACCCACAGTTCAACCCTGAGCTATAACTATTCTCTTCTTATAAGTCATAGTTTGCTGGATAGCCCGTAACTGAGTAAGTTCACACATCATCCCAGGCTATATACCAAGGCTGTGTGGTGTCACAAAAAATAAGACTAGCCATTGAAGTCACTGGGTATCTTTGAGCCAGTCACTCTCTCTCAGCCCAGGATTGTTAAGGTGAGGAGAAAATGAAAGCTGTTTTCAATATAAGCTAAGTTGAGCTCTTAAAGTAAAGGAGAATATACAGTAAATATTATAAATAGACAAACAATTGCAAGATCCTGTTAAAAAACAACATGAGTGCCTTACACCGCAACCAGTAGAAGCTGGAGCTGCTACTAGAAAGGGCAACTGAAGCTGGAAAGTAGCCATTTTAAATTGAAGCTGGAAAATGAAGGCCAGGGTGCATTTGCAATGATCTAGGAGTAAGAGGAAGATTACATCATCTGTACTTGTACCCAGAAAATGTTCAGTAGCTTCTATTGGT
Source organism: Diadophis punctatus similis (assembly GCA_023053685.1). NCBI lineage: Eukaryota > Metazoa > Chordata > Lepidosauria > Squamata > Dipsadidae > Diadophis > Diadophis punctatus. The sequence continues at coordinate 274,336,101 of JALIGW010000001.1, read as the reverse complement.
GATGAGCCAAATAGAAAGTGTAGGCCTGCCCTTAGTATGATGTGTGAACTCAACCTATACCTGCTAATTGCTCCTATCCATACAAAATATTAAACCTCTTACTTCTTCACCCCTTATATGTTCAAGTAATATTGTCATTATCATCATCACCACCACCAACATTGTTGTTATTCAAATGTTATGAGTGAAAATCTAAGGGAGGATATGGTAACTTGCCCCAGATCAGTCACTGTGTCTATGGTTTACATGCTGTTTGTACCTAGATCTACACACTTTCACAAATGAATATCAATTCGACTACTCACCTTGTCTAACTGTATACATCTATGGGGCAAAAAGAGTGTATTGGGATCTCCAACGTTTATTGTGTGTCACACACAAAAGTTTGCTTTCTTAATTTTAGCTTTTGTTTGATTTATCAGGCAAAATTGATGCCTTAAACGTTTCAATGATCAAAGCACCCATAGAATTCCCCAAACTCTCTCCCAAACGGGTTCTGGGCCTTCTCAGTTTTGCAGCCCACAAAGGCTGGTGCCCCCTTTAAATGGATAGAACTTTGGCATCCTGAGTGACCTACATGGAGCTCTTATATTTCTTCAAATACGGTATCTGCTCTCCAGAAGGAGAGCAAAAATGTACTTCCACCTTTGAAGAGTTAAACTGAAGAGTTAAAGACTCATACATTACCTATGATCGCCCAAAGCAATGTATAGGAAGTCTTACTAGCTCTAAGTGCTGTATGAATTGCACTATTATCTGGCATAAAGACCTTAAACACCATAAATCACACCAGGGTGCCTGTCCTTCTGGTTGCTGATCCATAATCCCTCAATGCCCAGAGCTTTCAGAAGGTAATCTTTCAACAATGGGATGAGCTGAGAATTTTGCTCTCCAAGGATTTGTGTCAAAATTTGATGTGAGTGGTTTTAAGGCACAGCAAGACGCACTTGCATCCGGTTCATAATTTGCAAGGATTCTTAAATTCCAATTTTGCATTGAAGAAAGCAGGGTTTTCCTTAAAAACATACATTCTATCCATCGTTACAAATGTTTTCAGAAATATAAAATAAGCATCTTCACTCTTCTTCATGTAACTAATCAGCTTCCAGAAAATAAATCAGCTTTTGAGAAAAGAGATTTTTGAGAACTTCAACTTGAAATATTTCAAAGAATGGCTATTTGGTAAATCATGTCCCAACATCATGTCTTATTGTTGTGCCAACATGATTCAGCAACCAGACTATAAAATTCTCAACTGACCTGAGATTTCATGGCAAGGTCCAAGAGTATTAAACCAGTTGTTCTACTCATTGGCCTAGGAATCTAAAATATTGTATGTTTCCAGATAAAGAACAGCATGTAGATTATGATGACTGGGCAGTGAGCAACAAACACTGATGATGTTACCTAGTTGGGTAACAAAACATCTGCAAGCAAACAACCAAGCTCAGAGAGCACCAAGGACTCTACCGAGCAATAGAGGGATCATATTTATTATGATATTTACAATGTTTCAGACCCTACAATTTGTACTTGCCATATATTCTGTGAAATATTTTGTATGGGTTTTTTAATGTTAGAGCTACTTGGACAATGTATTAAAAAATAGTCTGTCTTGATTTTTTACCCTTGACAAGGATATTAGTACTTTATTTATTTAACAGTATCTATTAGATACTGCAATCTTGAAGGATTCTGTGCGATGTATGCTGCAATCGTCCTGTTTAGAGTAGCTTTTCCCAACCAAATCTGGCTGATAGCTTGGTAACGCAAGTCCTGGATTTCCAGCCATGGTGAGCAGGGGACTATCAGCTTCCAAGATGGAGAAGTGTATATTCAGAATCATCCCTACGTTCAATGCATTATCTCATTTTATCAGATTTCTGAGCCATCTGAACCATTAGGACTAGAGCTGAGAAATATGTACTGATTTTCAGCAGATGCATTTTTTTTCTTATCTAGTCACCAACCAGGGCAGGCATCAGTTCATTGTTTCTGGAGTTTTTGTTCTTGATGCCAGCCAATATAGAAATGCGCAAAATCATTTTTTCTACATCATCTATATCTGGGGTGTCAAACTCAAGGCCTGGGGGGTGGATCCGGCCCATGGGGTGCTTAAATCTGGCCCGCAGGCCTGGCTTGGAAACACCGAAGGACCAGTTCACAGTACCTCTGCCAGCAAAAATGGAGCTCGGGAGGGCTATGCGTGGCCTGGCCAGGCTCCATTTTCAGCCGCGACAGCCTCCTGCAGCCCTCTGCCAACAAAAATGGAGCCCGGGTGAGTCGTGTGCAGCCTCCATTTTCCATTTTCGCTGGCATAGGGCTAGAGGCCGTCACAGCCAAAAACGGAGACTTGATGAGTGACTTTGAGCTGGTCACGCCCACCATGGCCACGATACCCTGGCCCCCCGAGGTCAAACATAACCCTGATGCAGCCCTCAATGAAATCGAGTTTGACACCCCTGATCTATATAGAAGTTACCGAGATTTGCAGATTCATTATTTCTTATATTATAGGAAGTTCACCATTAAAATCATTACAGGGTCAATATAAACATTCCAGGGTCATGTGTGTGATACACATTAAAAAATGGCTGTAGTTTCAATTGCACCAATGTGGCTGTTATTGTGTAGTGGGCTTCAGCAGGCAAGAAACAGACCATATAGATACAACAACATTTATTGACTGAAAACTGGAACTGAGGAACTGCAGGCAAATCCCTATAATTTATACTCTGGGCCCACAGGGCCTTAACCAATCATAATACTTGAAAGAGCCCGCCCAAATATGAATGTTCTAAGTTTCCCCCCAAAACAGTTGGAGTTAACAGTTAGGGTCATGTAAAGTTTAGTTTCACTTTAGCAGGGTTTAACACAACTATATATATTCAATACATAACAGCTGTCATCTTAACTTCTTTATCATATTTTGCAGACACCCCTGTTGTCTGCACAGTCGTGTAGTACAGCACATCACATTATAATATCACCATGATGTTGATTTACTAAGATTATATTTTGACTGAGATTACAGGCCATCAGTGAATGCTAATATCAATTTTCTACATGGAAAAGAATATCGGTAAAGCTCAGTATTATTAGTGTATTGATGATACTGAAATCCTAAAGATCAATTATTTGACTCAGTGGTTTCATGTAGATATTAAACAGGAGGGGGGAAACATCACACCCTGAGATACCCCACAAGTGAGGGGTGCTGTAATGTTTCCTCTCCCATCAATACTACTGAGATCAATGATTGAGAAAGGAAGTGAGCCACTATCGGTGCCTCCCACTCTGAAGCCCCAGAGTCAATCCAAGATACTCTGGTCATTGGTATTGAAAGCCACTGAGAAATTAAGAAGCACAAGGATGTATGTCACCATCCCCATCCTTGCTCCCCCAGAAGGTCAGTGCTAAGCACAACTAGCACTGTCTCCATACTATACCCTGGTCTGAAACCCAACAGAAATAAGTCTAGATAATCCATTTCCTCCAAGACTGTCTGCAATGGGTGTCCAACCACCTTCTCTATAACCTCCCCCCAAAAGGGAAGATTGGAAACTGAACAATGGTTGTTCAGAATGGAAGGCCCAGAAATGTATTCTTGGCCCACCCAATGTGGGGAAGAAAGAGGAAAAGGAAAGACTTCCTTGAATGAAGTTGACTCTTAGTTTTCTTGGCAGAAGTAGGGAATCATCACACTGCATTCTTTTAGGATTTATTTGTTTGTTTGTTTGTTGTTTGTTTCCTAGTCTAACATTCAGCCATTCTGACTGGTTTCCTATCTAAGTAATAACCAGATCCAATGCAACTGTGATTCTCCAAAATCAGCCAAGATTGGCTAGGTGCTCCTGCAGCTGCTATAAAGCAGCAGTTTTCAAAGTTAACATTTTACATAATGTGGTCATCATGGTATTATTCCACTGGAAGTAATGAACAGCTGTACAAAATTAAATAGCTTTGAAAAATTGTAAAGGTGAGCCCCTACAGACTTTTGGCTCCTTGCTGCTCACAGTTTCCAGGAACCAAACATGCAACAGAAAACCAGCAAATTATAGAAAATTACCCATAGGAGACCCAGCATTCCTGTTAATCCCACTCAAGATACAATTGATGGATCTTTCCACATGATATAGAATTCTATCATCAGTTATTCAAAACTATTTATTAAAGTTTACATAAGTTCATCATTAAGAATAAAAATAAAACAAGGATGCCTCTGAAAGTTAGATCATTTACTGCTCACAAGCAGTTTTCAAAGGAGTCCCAGTTATTTAACTACTTATACCTGTCCATTAGAGCTGCACAGAAATGAGATGCAGGAATTGAGTTTAAAAAAAGAATTGCCCATGACCATCAGAAGTTCTTATAGGCAATTAGGAAAGAAAGTCCTACAAACCTACTCTCAAGCTGGGACGTTCCATACATCTTCAAAAGTTATGAATATCAAAGATCTGGGTGGTTAAACTCAGTAGGTCCCCTAGATCAGTGATGGCGAACCTATGGCACGCGTGCCACAGGTGGCACGGGGAGCCATATCTGCCGGCACGCGAGCCGTTGTCCTAGCTCAGATCCAGCGCGCATCTGCACACTGGCCAGCTGATTTTTGGCTGGCGCAGAGGCTCTGTGAGGGCATTTTAAGTTTTGGAGGGCCTCGGGGGGGGGCGTTTTCATCCTCCCCAGGCTCCAGGGAATCCTCTGGAGCCTGGGGAGAGCGAAAAAAGGGCCTACCAGGCCCACCGGAAATCTGGAAACGGGCCGTTTCTGGCCTCCAGAGGCCTCTGCTGGGGTGGGGGAGGCCGTTTTCGCCCTCCCCAGGCATTGAATTATGAGTGTGGCACTCGCACATGCGTGATAGCGTGCGCGCATGCGCTTTCGGCACCCGAGGGAAAAAAGGTTTGCCATCACTGCCCTAGATGGTAGCAGAGTGATGCAGAACATGCTAATGCTTTGCTGCCCTTTTTGTTGCCCTCTAATGAGCCGTGGTGGCACAGTGGTTAAAATGCAGTATTGCAGGCTAATTCTGTCCACAGCCTGGAGTTCAATCCTGATGGAGGTCAAGGTTGACTTGGCCTTCCATCCTTCCAAGGTTGGTAAAATGAGGAGCTAGATTGTTGGGGGCAATATGCAAACAATGCTTACATTGTAAATTGCTCAGAGAGTGCTGTAAAGCACTATGAAGTGGTATATAAGCCTAAATATTATTGTTATGCTATTGCTAAATGCTATTAGTTGTCTGGGTCTTCGCAAGACTAAGATCTGATCTAGCAGCTATGAGCTATGCATTTTTTTTCAATTGATGTAGCTTGTATGTCAGAATGTCATTAACCATATAACAGTAATCACTCATTCCTATTCATAGTTTGAAATGGTTATATAATTGGTACTGGTTAAGCATTTTTCTTGATATCCCATTAATAGCTCACTCTTCTGAACAGTTGAAATCACAAAAGATTGATCTGCATAGCTTTGGTCTAATGGCCATTAATTTGGAAATCCAGTTGAATGCCGTGAGGATTTTATATTTTGTATGCATTTATATCTAAGCAAAGTGCAAGACTTATTTTCACCCTTCAACCATCTCACGGGGTAGACACATGAATAGACACATTTGGGATCTTGCTGCTCAATGGTGGCTTTGGAAAATATTCTGCAAATCAACATAATTCTAAGCCATAGTCAAATCCCATTGTTTGGGGAATAAATGCCATAGTAATGAAGGCTCAGGGCATTTCTATTATTTTAAGAACACAGTGAGTCACCAGCATCCTGCTAAATGTGTCTCTTGGGAAACCAAGATAGAAAGACTGAGAAATAAAAGCCACAAACTCTGGAAATGGTCCTTTTGATCCATAACGCGGGAATGTAGTTCAGCTTCTTGCTGCTTCCTCTTCACTCCCCACCTGCCCAGATTCATTTTATGTTCCCAATCCCATCAGAAGGTTAATTGTGTTAACAGGAGTTACTGCCACAGGGGAAGCTGTGTCTGAATGCTGAGCGCAGTTTTAGTTGATAACCTGCAAGTGACTGAAAGGGCACAAAAAGGGACTGATCTCTTCTGAAGAGGCTGTCAGTCACACGGGAGGGGGGGGAACGGTGGTGTGGGAGAAACAGCCTTATCTCCCAGGACTCAAGAAAGAAGATAATCTCCAGGGTGCACTTGTTTTAGCTCCCATGTCTCCATCTGCAGGCCTGGCATCTGAGCAAGAGATATGACCCACCAGGCCGTTCATTGGGTGGGAATCATAGACAAACAACTACAGGGCTTGGTATGTTTGTGTGTCCTATGCATTATTCATCATTGGCAAATAGGAATTTAATTTAAACAACAGCTACAAATAAATAAACCTCCAATAATAGCTTGACATTTCAGTCCAATGAGGGCAAATCTGCACATATAGCTTATATATATGCTAAAGGGGAAAAATGCAATGATTTGTTTTAGATTTTCTTTCCACATCAGTGGCTCTAGGTCAGTGATGGCGAACCTTTTTTTCCTCGGGTGCCAAAAGTGCGTGTGTGGGTACTATCGCACATGTGCGAGTGCCCACACCCATAATTCAATGCCTGGGGAGGTCGAAAACGGCCTCCCCCACACACCCCGGAGGCCCTCTGGAGGCCGGAAATGGCCCATTTCCCAACTTCTGGTGGGCCTGGTAGGCCCATTTTTTGCCCTCCCCAGGCTCCAGAAGCTTCCCTGGAGCCTGGGGAGGGGAAAAGCACCCTCACTCGTACCCCCGGAGGCCCTCCGGAAGCCGAAAACACCCTCCCAGAGCTTCCGTGCAAGCCAAAAATCAGCTGACCAGCGCGCAAATGTGTCCTGGAGCTGAGCTAGGCAACGGCTCGCGTGCCGGCAGATATGGCTCCGCGTGCTACCTGTGGCACGCGTGCCATAGGTTCGCCATCACTGCTCTAGGTCTTCTGTTTGAAGGCATATACAGACAAATCTTGTCTAAAGATAAAGAGGAAAGCCTACCCAGATGGTTCAGGAACCACAAAGCTGCTTTTTAAGTTATATTCAAAATATATCCGTACTGTGATGGGAAATATTGTTATCTTGGTTTACGAAATATTTATTTCTAAAGGTTTATCGATGGATTTAGGTTTGTGAAATATCTTCAACATCTTGCAAGATCAATGCCATTTTGAGTGTTTGGGATAGTCCTGTGTGAGATAATGCAATCCTTTAATAATCTCACATGAGAATTAGCATGTGGGAGAGTGCCTGGGCCTTGGCATGAGATCACCAAATATCAAAAAGGAAGAATATCAATGGAAGAAAGGATCTGTTTTCTTTAGCCCTGCATGTCCTGTAGCCTGAAACAGATAAATATCTTCTTTGGCAGAAAGAGAGTTATTCACTGCTGCCCTAAACCAACATGTGACTATGATAATACGCTGTTTCTCAGAGCAAAGTCTTTGTTGCAGTAAAGATTTGCTACCCATAGATTTTAATTCACACAAGCAATAGACGAGATAGTAAAATTACATCCTGCTCCTCTATATAGTATCGTTGAATACCGGAAAGATGAAGGGTTCAGAAAGCTTTTTCAAGTTATGTAGTGTGCTGTGTGTGTGGTTCATTAACTAACCAGATTATACAATTGAATCTTGACTCTTCATAGGGGCTTTCCCCACTGCAGTTATATACGCTTTGTCTACCCTTGTGTCAGCAATAATAAATGTGCCAGCATGATTTTCCCTATCCCAATGCTAATTCTATTGTCTGGTCTGATTCACTACTGAAAGGTGCTGCCTAAGGTGCATGTGCTAAGCTATATGACTGGTTGACGTTTTCAGTCATTTGCTGCATTACTCTCATTCCTTTTCTCTATATCGCTAGTAGAACATAGGCTCTTCCCTGTGGCCCTTTGCCTATATTCCATTCTGTTATAAACTGAATAAAGGTTTTTTGGACCTTTATTCAGATTGGAGTCACAAAGACAGCCGAGTTACAAGGAAATCTACTGAGAATTTCTTGCTCCCTCCTCCCTTTCCTTCATACGGGGAAACAAATGCTCACTTCCAAATTCCTCTGTGCTCTTTTGAGGAGGAAATGGTCCATCACCTCAGTGGTTCTTGATATCAGAAGGAGCACAGAATTAAAGCATCTACAGTACTCCCAGCAGAGAAGTTCAACTCTAACAACAGTTCTGATAGACCACCGGCGCAGCACGATTGTCTGATTGTGTTTTGTAGACACAGCAGGAGAACAGAGCAGACATGACTGGCTGGGGACTGGAGGGGAAAAAAATACCTGAAATAGGCCATAAGTGCCACTCAGATTCCACTTTCTTTTGGATAGCTGACTTCACCTCTAACATAACAGGAGGCAAAACTTAACAGGTTTTACTTATCTTTCACATGCTGCTATGGGCTATCAGCTTATGGGGGTGTGGGAACACTAACATCAGCTTTAAGTAATGTTAACCTAAGGCTGTCCCACTCAAGAAAACAGCATTAAGAGGACCCAGAAGAAAAAAGATGCTATGTTTGATTTAAATGGGGAACTGTTACTGCCAATAAGTAAGAATTCCCTAAACATGACTACTCAAAGTAGGCAGGGAATTTTGAGTAAGCATTTATTTATTTATTTATTTATTTATTTGTCAAACATGTATAGAATAGTAGTAGTTTGTATAAATGTAAGTAAAAAGTAACGATAAAAGAGGACAATAGGACAGTAGGACAGGGATGGTTGGCACAGTAGTGCGCTTATGCACGCCCCTTATAGACCTCTTAGAAACGGGGAGAGGTCGACTGTAGACAGTCTTAGGTAAAAGTTTTTGGGGTTTGGGGAAGAAACCACAGAGTCAGGTAGTGCATTCCAGGCATTGATCACTCTGTTGCTGAAGTCGTATTTTTTGCAGTCGAGTTTGGAGCAGTTTACATTTAGTTTGAATCTATTACGTGCTCGTGTATTGCTGCGGTTGAAGCTGAAGTAGTCATTAACAGGAAGGACATTTTGGTATATGGTTTTATGAACTACATTTAGATCAGATCGGAGGCGACGTAGTTGTAAATTGTCTAATCCCAGTATTTCAAGTCTGGTGGAATAAGGTATTTTGTTGTGAGCGGAGAAGTGAAGGACTCTTCTTGTGAAATATTTCTGGACTCTCTCGATTGTATTTATGTCTGATATGCAGTGCGGGTTCCAGACAGGTGAGCTGTATTCCAGAATTGGTCTAACAAATGTTTTGTATGCTTTGGTTAGCAATGCAATGTTGCCAGAGAAGAAGCTACACAAGATTAGATTAACAACTCTTAGTGCCTTTTTGGCAAAGTTGTTACAGTGGGCTCTAGCACATCTGAATAAATCTAGAATACCAAAAAACTGCTCATCTCCAGATCCAGACCAAACAAGATTTTGCAAGAATAACTGAAACAACTCTGAACAAGATAAACTACAACTCTGAACAAAATAAACAAAAATGCTTATTGACTTGGTAGCAGGATAGGTCAATTCAAACTATTTGATTCCTGGCAGCAGTTAAACAAGAACTGTATGTGCAAAGTGTAAATCCTGCACTTGTTGATTTGTGACATAAAAATCAATGAAACTGTCTGTATCCTCATCTCTTTGGTTTAACTCTCCTGGGTAGATCAGAAGACAGTAATTATATTTCTGCCTGACTAGCAGGGATAGAAAGCTGTTCCATTTTGGATCAAAAACTCTCCCAGTAGATTACCTCTCTTAACTGCTGCTTATCAACACTTAACAATTGCTTCTCCATTTACCTTTGATAGAACTACCAGAATGTTGTGCTCTAATTTCAAAGGAATATCATGAAAGGTTTTGAAGTTTAGTTTCTTCCAGGTTTCAGTATGAATTTTCTTTTTTGCTCTAAATTTTGTACTGGGAGTTATTTAGAGATGTAGTGTATAATATCCTCTCAAAACTAAAATAAAGCAGAGTAAAAATGCTTTTAAAAAAAAGCTCTTTAGATGTAGAGCTAAAGGTTATATTTAACCCTCTTATAGCATTGATTTTTATTTAAAGAAGATAAGCTGCCATTCTAAATTTTCATTTTTGACCCTGAAGTTATCAGTAGTTGAATTTTGAGTGAGCACTTTTAGCACATCTAAATAAATCTAGAATACCAAAAACTGCTCATCTCCAGTTCCAAACCAAACAAGATTTTGCAAGAGTAGCTTCAGTTTATTTCTGAACAAAATAAACTACAACTCTGAACAAAATAAACAAAAATGATTATTGACTTGGTAGCAGGATACGTCAATGCGAACTGTTTGATTCCTGACAGATATCAAGAGGGTGGGGGAGGGATGGGGGGAAATCACACAAGAATGGATTGCTTTTAAAATATTGTGAGAACAGGAGCAAAGCAACAGGCAGCACCAGCTATGACTATGTTCTCAATGAAAAGTACTCAACTGGAAAAGATGTGATAACTTAACATCAGTGAGGGCCAGATGCAGTGCATTCATGTGTGGAGGCCCAGGAGAGCCGCTCACTGAATTCCAGGCCACAAAAGGAAGCCTTAGAAGCAGATTCCCATCATGGACGCCATCTGCCAATTCCCATCCTAGCCTGTGGGAATGCCATGTATTATTCTGTGGATGAATTTTGTTTTAATCCATTTACAATCATACAGCTTACATTTCATTTAAATGTTCTGCTAAAGCTGAATAATAATACTGCTTTTAATTACATTTTAACTATTGGAGTAGTCATCATAAAAGAATCAAAACAGCAACAATACAAAGGAGTGTGCAGTTAATATGTTTCTGAGGTCACTGAAACAAGTATATCTTTAGGTTGTTTACAAATTCTTTACAGAGTTAAACCAAAGTGAAGAATGTTAATAGAACTTAAAGTTTTTAGCTATGATCTGAGTGTACCCTAAAACAGGGAGTCCTTGAAAACCACCTGAAAACTCAACTGGTCTAGAATGCAATGGCCCATATGCTCACTGGGCTTTCTTGATTCTGATACATTGCAACACCGTTTCAGGTGTTCTGGTGGTTTCCTTTGTATTTCCAAATGCAATTCAAACTGCTTATGCTTCCTGCCAAGTTGCACATGGCTTGGTCCTAGGTCTCAAAGAGACTACCTTACCTAAATTCTCTTTGCCTCTTCTCACAACCCAGATGGCCAAAGCTCACCAAATAGGATGTCCAGTGGGAAAAATCCCAGTGTTGGGTGCCCTCTGTGTCACGGTTCCAAATAGTAGTCAAGCAGAAATAGAGTCCAAGGCAAAGAGTTCACCAAAGTTCCAATTTAATGCAGCCACCATGTTGGCAACGCATGGGGAAACCCAAATCTAACTTTTCTCCCAAGTTCCCACTCGATAGGAAGTGGGCACTCCTTTCCCCCCACCCCGAACTGGGTCACGTTGCCCACTAATCTTCTGCCAGCGTGGCAATGTCTCCTCCCAGCTTCTTGCAGGTGTTGGACAAAAGATGACCTTGGAGAAGTAACGAAGAATGTGATATCTCTAACTTCTCACCCTCACTGTATTCCCCCTCCCCACTCCATAGTCTTTTATGTAGGACGGTGACAAATGATGCTTTGTCACTCTGTGACAATTATCCCCTATGGAAGACATTGTTTTTCATTCACATGACCATTACACATTTTCTTTATAATAATTTTGCATTCCACAAACAGAGTTTACTCTATAAAATGCCATAAATATAGTTTCAGAATTACTTCTGGGGAGAATATAATAATAATGTCTCTGTTGAAGCCACATATAATTCTATCTATCAGTAAAAAACAACTCTGAAAAGCAGATCATTACTGTTTCAGCTATATCTAAAAATGCTGCATCTACAAGAATGATTGACTCATAATAACTAATTAGTTTACTGATGAGCAGAAATTTGAACTCAGATTTCTAAAGTCAAAAATTTTCTTATAACTACATATAAATTAACCATATCAGACCATTTTTCTCACATTGCTTTTTTCATTGTGCGATACCTATAAAAGAGTTTGTTTGTTTTATTATTGGAAGGCTGCACAAAATAAAGTTCTTACAAATATCTAATGCTAAATTAGAAAGATGGATTAAATTAAGGATGGCCCTTCTCTATGTATTTATTATTTTGTACAATTGAATGTTGCTTTGTTTTTAACACAGAAAATTTTCCACCTTGCCATATTTTATTAAAGCTCCATCCAAGTCTCATTTACTCATGACAAAAGATTAAGCTGAAATATAGTTTCTAGAAAGTTAGTGTATGGATTTATATAGCTATACAGCATTAACAAGCATGAAGTTATTTATTTAAAATGTTCCCACATTAATGAAAAGGATTTTTTTTAAAAGAGCCATTTTGATACCTTTAGTGCTATATAACTATGTTACTTTTTTTCTGGGAATGCATGTTTATTTTGGTCAAGCGTATTTCAAGCAGCACATCAACTGAGAGGATTAAATTGTAGCTTCACACTGTTGATTTGCCACACATTTGGATTTACTGCATATTCGATCGCTCACCCTTTTTCTAGTCTAGTTTCACACTAGACTCCACAGTGTGTTTAATCTGTTTGTCCATAGTATTGCTTTTCTCAAATCAATATAGCAAATCTAATATGGAGTATTCACCAGATCCTCTCCAAGCAGCATAAAACAATCTAGCTTTTTAAGTCATGATGTGAGACATTTTTCTTATGGAGACTTTTTAAGGGAGAAAAAAAAGAACCCAAGAATCTTCCACACACACACACACACACACCACCTCAGCTGCAAATTGCTTGATTATATGAGAGGTCTATTTCTAGACAGCCCCCATGGTGGAGAAATGTTGAGTGCTCTTTAGAGCGGGCTTCACAGTAGCAAAACATACCAAAATAATGTTCATTGTGGACAATATATTACCTTAGAATTAGAAATGCTGTCTTTAGACCATGACTGAACATTAATCCCCTTTAAGTCCCACTGGTTTCAATGAAAGTACTAAGTAAATGCTTAAGCATTTTACATGCTGTTTTTATATGCACATATCTAGAAGTAAGTCTTAATCAAATGTAATTAAGCAAACATCTAAGTATATATGCACTGCACAGAGTCAGTGAAGTCAATGGGATTTAAATCCCTATTTTGGTTTGTTTCTGCACTTCACGTCTGAATACCGGTAATTGTGGTTACATGAAAAGTGAAGCAAAAGTCACCTTCTAAGCTCTTTTTTCCAGTGCAGATACTGTATATAGACATATTTGTAAGAATTGCTCCTTTTTCCCTCTCCTTGCTCTGAGAGAGACTCTGTTCTACATTTTTTGTTCATTTATGTGTGAAAAGCCATGCTTTGTTCTGAAACTTATTTTCTTCGTTTTTGTTCTGATGCCTTTTCCTTAAATAATGATTATGAAAAAGATGCACTGAGTGTTGTGTATTGTATGTCTGCCCAGTCACAGAGGCATAGGAATTACACATAAGCTATTTCCAGGCAGAAAATGTTCTTGGACCTTTCTCTATAGATGCCAATTAGAAGATTAACGTCTTTTTCCTCCCCCCGCCGCCTTTTCCATTAAATAGTCACACAAAAGCCGAGCTGACAAATTGCTCTCTCCATGGCGTTACACAAAGACAGACAATAGATGATCATCATTTACTATACTCAAATTCTATTAATCAGAGATTAATGAGAACATGTCTACTAGGGGAAAAATTACCAGTGGGCATATACTCATGTAACATCTGCTCTAGCTTTACCTTTAATGTCATGTCGTCTTTTATCATCCTGGAATAATGTTTGCTCCAGAAACATAATTAAGATAATGGGAACCTCCCTTTAACAATAATCTCTCTTCAGGGAAATTAATATTTCTTGGACAGTTAAGTTTTTTCCATAATTAATTATTAGTGAATTGAATATGAGAATTGTAGTTATTATTTTGCACAGGAAAAAAAAGACCACAAAATGTGACAATTATCCTTATTATAAATAAAGGTCAGTATTACTGCAACTTGGAGATATTGATGTAAGAATGAACAGCACGTTTTGGAAGTTTTGATTCAGATTCATAAAATTATGATTAATTGTAAGCCTTAATCAAAAAATGAGAATGTTTTCCATTCCCATGGAACTTGAGGATTTTGCTATGTACTATGGAATATTTTTGTTATATCTGATGCATACAATATAGTGATTCTAAGAAATAATACTTGTCTATTAGTGATCACATTTCTACTATTCACATTTGTCATTGGTTATAATACATTTATTAATAATACTAGTTAAAGCATTACCAATGAAATTATTTCTTTCTGCATATACTCATTTTAAATATTATCATTGCATAGCTCAGACCTTATTTCACTCCCCCTTTTTAAAAAATCGTATTCTGAACAAAAATACACATTTTCCTAGCAATGGGGCTGGAGAGGACATGTGACCCTAAATCACCTCTTTGCCTTAAATACCTGAAATTAAAATTTTGAATTGAAGTAATTAAGGTTTTTTTTGGAGGGTGGGGGGGAGGTCTCCTAACGCTCTCTTGTTAGAATAAACAATAAAGCAATTACCTCTGTAGTCAGCCAATAGCTATCTATACATTTTATGTGCTTTAAAATGGCCTGGCTTCCTAATGGCCAGAATAGATGTTTGTCACTGTTGGAGAGCTATTGTGATTAGTGCGCATAAGGCTAGCTTCCAAGAGTAGCCCTGATCTAAATTTGTGATTGAGCCATGATTCAGCACCACACGGATCAGAACAGCTCCCGCAATCCAGCGCAGCCAAGGAGAGGATGGGGAAAAGAGATTGCAAAAAGCTTCTTAATTAATTTTTAATTATTGCTAATTAGAAGTACTCTGCTTTTTTAACATCCTAATGGAGAAAAGCAAGAGTGGTTCCTGTCTTTTTTTTTTGGTAAAAAAAAAGATTCCGTTAATTAGTTTCTCAATGAGAGATTCACAAGAGGGAGGTCAGGCTTTGGGATGTTTCAAGAATCATAGCCAAATGAATTGAAAAGCTCCAGTACATATATCACTAAATTAGAGGTTAATTATACTCAGCCACCCAAGGGATCCCTTAACCACATATAGGACAATGGCTTTTGGCTGAGAAGTATCTAAATGTAGAGGTTTGGGCATTATGCAATGCATGGACTGTACTAATGAGCTAGAGATAGTTCATAAGCTAGAGAAAAGACGGGTTGCACAAAGGGATCCAGCCCTCTCCCACACACTGTTTATTCGCTCCTACCTTTTATTTGGAGCAGCAATGCTTGATGCCACAGACCTCTTGCCATTATTTCTGGTGATTCCTTTCAGCAACACCAAAAGAACCTGACAAGTGCCTGGCAACAGTCACACACACTTCACATGCAGTATCTCATATCCCATCCCCTTTTACATTTCACTTGAGGACGGAGAAATGAATTGGGTACATGTTTACACAGATGCATACATGTACACAGAGACTGGCCACACATAGCATGCTAAGACAAATGTTTTCCATGTACACTCCCATTTCTTCCAAATTATCATTCTTATCCGTTTGTCCCAACCTCTCTTCGATTATGGAACTCAGGCAAATGTGCATATGATTCCTAGACCTATTTATTATTCAGTGATACTTTCTCAATTTGACTTTGCTTTGTTTCTATATAGGACCACAGCCCTTTAGAACAACATACTCAGTCTGGTTTCACAAAATGTAATTCTCCAGGTTAACACAGTTTCTTGGTTTGTGTCATATGCTTAACCATAGATTGCAATGTGTGTTGATTTCCACAAGAGGCTAGGCTAAAATGAAGTTAGTTTATAATGCGTGTGTCGTAAAAAAATTGCTAGAGAGGGATTAGGCAGGGATTTAGATTAAGAACAAACAATTAAAACTGTGTACCAGGTGAAAGTAAAAAATGGCAAAATTTTCAATGCAGTGATTAGATATCACACTTTTTTTTCCTGATAAAATTTGTGGTCTGGCTGCCAGACAGATTACAACATTCATTACATTAACATTAATTTCACAGTATTTTTTTTTCATTTATTATTTTTACAGATAGGACATAAAACAATATCCACCTAAAAGTCTCTGTCTTGGTGCAGAAAGAAAAAAAATCCACTTGAATAGAAACAAGAGGAGACAGAAAGCAGGTACCCTCAGCACTGAGAATATTAACAAAATCTGTTTAACAATTGAAAACATTTACAACTTTTAAATTACATTTGAAATGTCAATTTAATTTCATAATTTGTTTCCTAGTTAATGTTAAAAGCCACGCTGTTACAAATCTCCGAGTTAATTACAGTAAAATCCACCAAATCAAATTAAATGGCTGGAATCAATAGTGGTTATCCACCAGCCATCCCTTACGACAATCATGCAATTCTTTTGACATGTATTTCCAACATGTCTTACTTTTATCACCTTCCCCAACTTCAAGTGAGATCAATGTATGTTAATTCACACCTGTTAACTGTAGCATTTCCCCCTTTCACTAACCTTTTAAATTTGATGGTAACATGTGTCAGCAACTGTTTCATCTAATTTTTTGGGGGGGGGAAAGGTAGCAAGATATTTCTCACACATCAGTTTTGAGGATAAAACTTGACAACAAAAAACAGTGCGTAAAATGTCTTTTTCAAATGGCCTTCCGCCATATTTTAACTGCAATTAATGTCAAAATGTGCGATATGTAACATTTTAAAAAAATATTTACATTAGGATTTGAAGTGGAAGAGTTGAATGGAGAGATCTGGATGGACTCCAGTCTGCTGTTGTTCACAAAAGCTATGATGACACATCATTGCATATTCACTTCATTCAACTTGGTCTGTTGTTCGTGTCTTTTATCTTTTTATTTGTTTTATTGTAATTTATTTATTTTGATTGTTGTGAGCCACTCAGACTTGTTGGGAGTTGGGTGACATACAAGCTTAATACATTATTGTTATTATTTATTTGTTTCATATATTTTCAGACAATAAAAAGAAAATATATGGGATAGAATCAAGATCATGCGAAGTGTTAATACCACTTTATAATGCCTTGGTAAGGCCACACTTGGAATACTGCATACAGTTTTGGTCGCCACGATGTAAAAAGGATGTTGAGACTCTAGAAAGAGTGCAGAGAAGAGCAACAAAAATGATTAGGGGACTGGAGGCTAAAACATATGAAGAACGGTTGCAGGAACTGGGTATGTCTAGTTTAATGAAAAGAAGGACCAGGGGTGACATGATAGCAGTGTTCCAATATCTCAGGGGTCGCCACAAAGAAGAGGGAGTCAAACTTTTCTCCAAGGCACCTGGGGGTAGAACAAGAAGCAATGGGTGGAAACTAATCAAGGAGAGAAGCAACTTAGAACTAAGGAGAAATTTCCTGACAGTTAGAACAATTAATCAGTGGAACAGCTTACCTCCAGATGTTGTGAATGCTCCAACACTAGACATTTTTAAGAAGATGTTGGATAACCATCTGTCTGAAGTAGTGTAGGGTTTCCTGCATAAGCAGGGGGTTGGACTAGAAGACCTCCAAGGTCCCTTCCAACTCTGTTGTTGTTGTTGTTGTTGTTGTTGTTGTTGTTGTTGTTGTTGTTGTTGTTGTTATTATTATTATTATTATTATTATTATTATTATTATTATTATTATTAATTATTAAAAGGAGGGAAGTCATATTATTTGTCCACCCAAGCCAAAATTGCTTAACTCCAGTTCCAATCTGTTTGCCAAAGTTACAGAAAGCTAATTGCTTGCTAATTGAGTTTTTATTGGAGAAGCTGAGTAAATAAGTTGGAACCTTTTTGTTCTAGTTGCCAAAAGCTCTTTGGAAGTTATACAATTGAACCTTAGAGCAAGAACGATCAGAAAGTGATGTCCTGGTGATGAAAAAGCAACAACTGAATAAGATTTACACATCTGATTCATTTATGATTAGCCATAAGCTAAAATTGAAAATTGACACAGCACACTAAACTAAGACTGTATAACTTTCAACAATTTGTGGGTCAGAACCTTTTGTCTCTATGTCAAGGGCTACATTTCAAAAGTGAGCAGATCTATGGATTATATTTGCAGGAAACTTCAAGTGTTTTTAAGTGGTGAAATGGATGCCTGAAGAACCTGCAAGCCTTAAGAAACCCATTTTCCTCCCCACCCAAAAGCTCCAGAAATGTTCGAAGAATGGTGCAGTTATTTGGCCCCGTACAAATATTTGGGAGTGAAGGATAAAAAAGGAGTGGCAGAAGCAATTCTCCTTTCTAGGAACTCCTGAGCCTTGTGATTATGTGGTTTTCCAAGGGGACTAATGCTTGCCTAATTATAAATTGGCATTAAATCCCTTTCAAACCCTGGGCTGTGAATAAAATAAAATTTATCTACAGTAATCCACGATATCAAATGGCAGTTAGGGCAGTGCTCTCTAACCACAGTCTTATTTGTGGTCTGGATTTGCACATTATTATTCACCAAGTGGACCAGACATAAAACTCCACAAACATAATTCTTTTCAGCCAAGCCTATTCTGAAACTAGCCCTAGCAGCAGTGCAATTCCATTGGTCTGCTGAGAAACTTTCGGTTTGCATTAGGTCTAAGTCTGCTAGATTGTTGTTATGTCTTGTATATTTGAAGCCCGAGAGGAGGTCCTACCTGAAGAAGTTTACTGCTGACAAAACAGACATAAAAAGTGGTTGTGGCTGCCATTCTGATTTTTTTTTTTTGCCCAATTCTCCTGTAAATACTGCTCTCTAGAAAATCTTCTTTCAGTTGGTAGCATCAAAACGGGCTTTTAATGAGTAATAAATCATCAAGCAAATAATTTAGCTAATTACAAGCAAAAAATCCAAATGTAGTTATCTTTTTAATCAATAGATATGGATTTTGTTCCTTTTATCCTTGATCCTTTTATCATACCTTTAAAACACATTTGACAGAAAAGTCTGAAAAATAATTTTGACCCCCTCAACAGGACATGACATGACTAGTAACAAACTATTAATATAATGTTCTTATCATAATACCTAATTAAAAAAAAGAATTGTGCCACAGCAAGGAAGGAAGGAAGTTCACTTTTGTAACAGGAGGCAATTGAATCTTCAAAAACAAAGGTCTTGTTGCATATCTGCCCTGTAAGATTTTTCTTTAGAAAAATGTTCTCTAAACATATGCAGTGATGTTTTTCCTGTTGAGCAATTACAAAGAAATCTCAAGGTACAAAGGAAGATTGTAGGGTTACAATTTTGTAGCTTGATTATGCAGTCAAAGAAAACCAGCTGGCTATCGGATAAATTCAGTCTCCCCAGAACAGATGGGCTAGCAGAGTTGTTTGGGGTGGGCTTTTGGTTTTTGTTCTTTTGGGAGGTATACTTCAGAATATGGAGAGATTTTAAAGAAATATGTGGCAGCTAAGTCCTGGCCTCATTTGTTTTCCTTAAGTGTGAATCTATGCCAACACTTCATCAATACTGTAATTTCATTTAATGTATTGAATTTAATGTACTTAATTATTTAAATCAAAGAAATAAAAGTATTTGATTGAAGTACAGTATTGCAAGAAAATACTTCAAACACTAGGGCTATGATTTTGCAATTAGGCTGAAGAATACAACTGAACACCTTTCCTGTACAACAGGAAAAACATCATTGCATATAGAGTACATTTTTAAAAAAATCATACAGGGCAAATATGCAATGAGATCTTTGTTGTTGAAGAATCAATTCTACACATGCTGATGATTGCACTGTATCTTGTCTCACTAAGAAATATTATGGGTCCTTCTATTTTTGCCAGTATTGCCAACCTTCTAATATCACACCTTCCAGATTTCTGGGATTACAACTTCAATCATCTCTAGCCCATATAATCTAGCACACATGGAATTCGGTAGGCTTAGTAAAATAGAGAAAATAGCTATTCTTAGCCCAGTGGTCTCCAAATGCCCAGGATTTTTATTCCAGTAATGCTGGGCCAACACAGTCTTTGGCTATGAGGGTTCAGAACAGTGGTGGGATTCAGCAGGTTCACACCAGGTCAAGCAAACCGGTTGTTAAATTATCCACCCACCCGCTATCAAATCCTGGGCGCTGCACTGCGCTGCAATGGAGAAATGGGCAACAAAGCAACCAGTGCGAGAGAAGGAGAAGGCCGCTCTCCCTCTTTCTTCTCCCTGCTCCTCCTCCTTCCCTTGTGCCGGCCGTTCCATTGCCCATTTCTCCATTGCAGCACAGTGCCCAGGATCCACTTTGATAGTGGGGAGGGAATTTAACAACCAATTTGCCCAGGGTCAGGTTGGCTGTCGCGGGAGGCTTGTCCCGCATGTGTGGTGGAGCTGGAGGACGGGGATTGGCCATGCCTCCCATGACAGCCAACCTGACCCTGGGTGAACTGGTTGTTACATTATTTGAATTCCACCACTGGTTCAGAATTATTTAAATTGAATATCTGTTGGGCACCAGATTAGAGGAACTGAACCCAGGAATGTGGATTGTCATAATCCAGAAGATGAATCATTGAGGCCTGTTCTTGTTCACTATTGGTTCAGTCATTGCTGAGCCTTGATTGATGTTCCAGAATTGCTAACTACCAGTTAGCTAACTTGTTTGGCTAACTACCCTAAATTTCCCATTGATTAGTTTGCAAATATATCCATCTTGTGTGCCAATTGTGCCCTTTCTCAGATCAATAGACCCTTCTCATAGATACGCATGCCTTGGTCACCTCTTGTTTAGATTTCTGTATTATATTGTAATGGGGCTATGCTTGAATACCACTGAGAAGCCTATAGCTGGTTCAAAATTTATATACTCCTCAGTATGCCTATGTAATCCTTCTATTTAATGAACTGCTTTGGTTGCCAGTTGGTTTACGGACACAACTGGTCTTCTATAAAACCCTTCCTGCCATCCCTGCCCTCTGCAAACAGTATTTCCCTTCAAATCCTCATAGCTCTTGCTGTCCTTCAGGGAGGCCAAAAAGATCTTGCTCTTCCAGCATGTCATGGCCTGAGAGATTTGTGAACTCACTAGAACAGCTGGGGTGTTTTTTTTTAAATTATATTCTCTGGGTGGTTGTATGCTATCCCAGTTTTTCTTTTATTGTTATATTGTGCTTTTAACCTTTTTCAATTTTTATTTTTTGCCTCAAAGCACATGTCAATTAGACAGCCTCACAGATTAAATAAATAGATAGATAGATAGATAGATAGATAGATAGATAGATAGATAGATAGATAGATAGATAGATAGATAGATAGATAGATAGATAGATAAATAAATAAATAAATAAATAAATAAATAAATAAATAAATAAATAAATAAATAAATAAATAAATAAATAAATAAATAAATAAATAAATAAATCCTACAATCCAACTTTCTGAGAAATGTGCATGTCTTTCTTTGGTATAAAATTCTTCTGCAACTTATAATTTAGCTTGGTAAAAGTTCTTGGAGCCATAAAAACCCCCAGCAGAATAGATAAAATCACAGTTAAAAATTAGCTTGTTCTGTCTGGCGAAATGCCTAGATAAAAGCGTATTCAACCATATCTAAGTAACATCAAAATTAGTGCAACCAAATTCTCTGTGAAACGACTTTCCATAGAAAATTTGGTGCAACCAAGAATATCTTCTCTATGGAGCCAGAAATGGTGTGCGATCTCAAAAACAAAAACAAAAAAACCCCAATCTTGTGATCACAGAAAAGAATGTGCCCGTTCATGTTTTAACTTGTTTCCCAGGTTTTGGATGACCACCAGTGTTTTGAATTGTACCAGAAAGTCCTGCAATCTTTTTTTTTCCTGCTTCACATTCTAACCTAAGTTCAAGAAGAAAGTCAAGACTCAAAAAAATTGCTTCTCCAGTGAAGCACAGTTTAAGAACCTCTTAGACATGTTCTTTGGCATCTGTAACACTCTGCACCTTAGCTAAATGAATATTGGTTCCGCCATCTCTGGAGGTGCAACATTATATTAAAAGGAAAGTATATGAATTTCATCTTTCCCAACATGTCTTACTCACTAGAAATCCTGAGGTTTGCAGTCTTCTCATTCTAGGGACACCAGGTTTGTGAAAGTCCTACGAACTAGCATGGAAATGATTTGATGGAAGGGAAAGAGTAGTAAATGAAGCCAAAGATAAGCAGCAAGTTATAGATTCAGAGCTAACTCAGATGCCTTTTTACTGATTATATTAATGGCATGCATGCTCCTAAAACTTCCAAGAATAGAAAGTGTTCTCTATGATGAATGGCAGAGGTTAAGAGGAATTCATTCTTCTGAAGAGCGTATATTGTGCAGCAACAGCAGGAAGACAGAGCTGGTGACATCATAGCCTAATGCCACATGATTTCACGACTTAATTCCCCCCATCCATCCCCTCCTTCCACTCTTTGCTTGGAAATAAGTCTCAGTGATTTCAGCGAAGCAGATTTCCAAGTAAGTGTGCTTAAGATGAGAATCACACATTTGCACCTTTGAACTAAAATTGCCCAGAAGCTGACTCAGTTACTGATCAGAAGTTTAATTGCCGGGAAACATCAAAAGATATCCTCACATAATAATGACTATGCAAAGGCAGTGCTGTATAGAAGAAAAACCCAACACTCGTGTGAAGTCTATATGGATAGTGAGAAGGCAGGCAACTCCTTCAGGGATTGCCTCATCAGGGGAGGCAACAGAAGTTCCTGCAGCAATCCGGAAAGTTTGGCAAGTCAAAAGTTGGGGCCTTGGGAGCAGCTGATCAGGGGTGGGTTCCTCCCGGTTTGGACTGGATCACCCGAACCGGTAGCGGCCCACTGGTGACATCACTGAAGTGGATCAACCGGTGCCAGTCCGTGGGCGTCGCCATCTTTTTTTGTGATATTTTAGCGAATTTCTTACTGTTTTGAAGGTTTTTCCTGTTCTGCTGCTTGTAAAAGAGCCCTCCCGCCTGCCCCCGGGTTAAATTGACCTTTATTCCTTTGCCCGAAGCACAGCTGATCAGCTCCTCTGCTGTGTTTTGGACTGATTCCAGCTACTGAGCATGCGCGGAAGCCAAATTGCATCAGGGAATGTGTCCATGCGCGCGAGCGGAGTGAGCGCGCATGTGCGAAACGTGATGCGAACCAGTGGCGATGGTAAGTGGAACCCACCCCTGCAGCTGATGCTATATCCATTGATAAGTGAATCTACAGGTGCTGGCTTTTAAAATCTGGTTGATTGCTAGAGAGGAGCATCTGCTCAGGAACTATGGTCAGGTGAGAAAGGAATAGAAAAAAAATGACAGGAAAGGTGAAAGGCAGGAAGAAAAAGATTGCAATGGGCCATGAGAATAACTTTGAACGATAGGAGGAAGAGTCATCACCTAGGCCAAAGGTGTCAAACTTGTGGCCCGCGGGCCGGATGTGTCACACGTAGGCCACGCCCACCCCCGGTTTAGCGAAGGGGGAAAAGTCATGATACGTCACGTAAAGACAACGTAACACCCTGACCTAGACAATGGTCTGATAAGAGAAATTGGAGACCAAAGCAGGATTGGGAATGGGGATGCTAGAGTCATAGCCATTTGGCCATTTAAATTAGGGGTTTTTTTTGTTAGAATTCTGGAACATATGAACCTTGGAGATCATTTTATTAAATGGGTAAAGGTCATTGAGGGCTGCATCAGGGTTGTGTTTGACCTTGGGGAGCTGGGGTGGGTGTGGCCAGGGTGGGCGTGGCCAGCTCAACATCACTCCTCTCAGGGATACAGTGATGGGTTCCTACTGGTGCGGTCCACTCTATAGCACCGGTAGTGGCCCGCTGGTGACGTCACAGTACCAATGTGGTCGGTTGCCGGTGCCTGGGTGCCGCCATTTTTTTTAATTATTCTTCTGCGCATGCCCAGAAGCCGAGTTTCCGGCACTGTGCATGCGCTGCCTTCCTACCCCACAGTGAGTCCAAGCAGGGGAGGTTGGCTGAGGGAGTGCGTGAGACACTGAAAGAACGGGTGGCAGGACCTATCTCAGTTCCCCTCCCTTCAGCAGTCCGAGAAGCCACAAACGTGCAGTGATGATCCCAGGCATTTTCGCACGTTCGAGGTTTCTCAAGCTGCTGAGGGGAGGGGGACGGGCAGCAGGAGCCTAGGATCATCGAATGGGGAGAAGCATTCAGGCCAGATGGAGCCTCCTAGAAGAACCGCTGCCGCGGTCTTGCTGCTCCTGCTGCGGGGGGCTGCGTTGTGGATAGGCAATGCCCCCTCCCCATTTCTCCAGCTGCTGCCAAGCTCCCGAGGACCACGCCCACCCAGTCACATGTCTGGCAAGCCACACCCACAAAATAAGCCACGCCCACAGAGTGGTAGTAAAAAAATTAGGAACCTGCCCCTGCAGGGATGCCTGTAGTGGCCTGAGTACTCTGCCAGCAAAAACGGACTCCCGAGCTCCGTTTTCAGCTGCCACAGCCTCCTGCAACCCTCTGCCAGTGAAAACGGAGCTCAGAAGTGCCGCGCGCGGCACTCCCGAGCCCCATTTTCACTGGCAGAGGGTTATAGGAGGCTGTGGCAGCCAAAAACAGAGCTCAGGAGCCTGTTTTTGCTGGCAGAAGCACCGCGAGCCAGTCCTTCACTGTTTCCAGGGCAGCCCCACAGGCCAGATCTAAATACCCTGCAGGCCGGATCTGGCCCCTGGGCCTTGAGTTTGACACCCCTGCTTTAAGGTCAGCAAGTTGGCTTCAAGCTTATGGCAGAACTAGAGACCCGAACCATCCCCACCCTGCTGGCCTTCCGAAAAGCCGTCAAGACATGGCTTTTCCTGCAGACAGGGGGTAGAGACTAGTCCATCTGAGCTCTCCCCCGGGTATGTCTGGTTGGTGAATATTTTTTAACTGTTCAATTTTTTTAACTTTTTAACTTGGTTTTTAATTACTGTTTATTATCTAGTGTTCTTGTATATTGCTGTACGCCGCCCTGAGTCCCTCGGGAGTAGGGCGGCATATAAGAACCAATAAATAAATAAATAAATAAATAAATAAATAAATAAATAAATAAATAAATAAATAAATAAATAAATAAATAAATAAATAAATAAATAAATAAATCTCACAATCTTCCAGCCTGGTGCCTCCAGGCCTGGATAATATACGAGACCATGTATTCCAGATATACTCTTCCTGTTCAATCTGAATACCTACCAAAGATTCCCTCCTATTGAGAGATGTAAGGGGAGCAGAGCACAGAGGCAGGCGTTCCTGATGGGGTCTCCTATATTTCTAGTTGAAAGTCAAAAGACTGTTGGTTAAGGGCCAAGTGTTTGTCCTGTATTTAGAAAATTTCAGATTTAACCCCTGCATCTCTAGATGGAGATGGAAAAACAGAACCATGATCTAACACAATGTAAGGATGTTTCCATTGACCGTAACAGTCGTACACATTGCTTTTTGTCAAAGTAGCACCTTAGGGAGGATTTTTTAAAGAGCTTTTTAGCTTCAAAAAAGAAGGCTAGATAAAATCTTAGAGTGGGGCCGCATGCATACAAGAATACACACTCCACTACAATAGCAAGAAAACTAATTAGCAGATGACACAGAAAAACAAAAGGAAATATTTCATAAAATACAGAATACATTAACTGAAGCTTTTGCCATATAATACTGAGAGAGCAATTTGCACGGGAAAAGAATAATTAGGGAAATGAATGAAGGGCACGAGTATGGAAAATAGGACATTCTGTCTGCAAGGCATGTCCCAGTCATCACAAGCATATCAGAAGCACAAACTGCTGGAGCAGACTACACCCTGGGAAAGCTACGTTCTTGCTTCTGACACCGATCAGCCAAATAGTCTGTACAGACATCAGGCTTCTGCTCTTTGAAGACTCACTGCTTCTGAACATGGAGATTACAATGAAATATCATCCCCAAACTATTTTTCTTTTTCACGTTCTATATTAGAGTCATTGTATGATTTGTTTTTGGTTTGGTGTACTATGTGTCAGCCCTATTTTAAAATAAACTCCACAGAAGACAAAAGACTACTTTTGTTGAGATGGTCTGATTGTGCTCCCCTGGTTCTCTCTTACATAGCTGCCCAAATTAGAATAGTAGGAGCATAGAGCAGGAAGGGACCTTGGAGGTCTTCTAGTCCAGGGGTCCCCAACCCCCGACCCGCAGCCCACTACCGGGCTTGAGCCTTTCGGAACTGAGCTGCAGAAGTGGTGAGCCGCGCATGCATGCACACATCCCCCATTCGTGTGAGCAATGGACACACATTCTCCATTTGCGCAAATGGCAGGCGCACGTGCCCACCACCCACATAAATTGAGCTGCGCGCATGCTTGCCTGACACACACTCAGAACCATCCCCTCTCCTGCCCCCCCCCCGCCATCCACAAAGCCAAAAAAGGTTGGAGAACTCTGTTCTAACATGTCCAAGGCAGGAATCCTCATACCATCCAAAAGATTGTCCAATCTTTTCTTGAAAACCTCTAGCAATGGAGCACCATCTCACTGTCAGGAAATTCCTCCTTATTTCCATATTGGATTCCTCCTCTGACGAGCTTCCAGCCATTACTTCTTGTCTTGTTCTCGGCTGCTATGGGGGGACAAATTGACACTCTCTTCCCTATGACAGCCTTTCAAATATTGGAAGACTGCTATCATGTCACCCCTAAGTCTTCTTTCCACTAGCCTAACATGCCTAGTTCCCTTAGCCATGCATCCTACAATTTAGCCTCCAGACCCCCTATCATATTTTTTACTCTTTTTTGCATTCTTTCTAGGGACTCAGCATCTTTTTTGTATCGTGGTAATCAGAACTGGACACAATATTCCAAATGTGGGCTCACTAGTTCAGTATAGAGCAGTACTATCACTTCCCATGATCTTGATACTATCCCTCTGTTGATGCCACCTAGAACTGCATTGGCTTTTTTTGGCAGCTGCAGCTCACTACTGACCCATATTTAAGTGGTGGTCTACCAGGACGCCTAGATCCCTCTCACAGGCATTATTGTTGAGCCAGGTAGTGCCTATCTTGTACCTGTGCATCTTTTTTTCCTGTCTAAGTGCAGGACCTTACTCTTCTCACCATTGAACTGTGTCTTGTTGAATAGGGCACAATGCTCAAGTCTGTCAAGATCCTTCTGAATCCTGAGTCAATCTTACAGAGTGTTAGCAATCACATTGGTTGGTGACAGAAATTCCAGTCCCAATTACCACTAACATGAGGAGGACCTTCACTTTGATAAAGTCATCAACAGTATAGTAACAAGCTGTCACTCTAACTTCATGTGGGGTAAAGAATTCTACGGATTAGGTAGTGTGGACTTCAAAGTTTAGTGACCATGATCTCTAGACAAGAGTTTTCCTGATGTTTCACCAGAACTGTCAGTCCTAGAGATCAACCCTGACTGCATCTTCAAAGACAAGATGGTCTGCAGAATTCTAGGAGTTGAAATCCACACTTCTTCTCCTTCTCTACTTCTTCTTTTACCGCTTTGGGTGTGGCGGGAGATACAAAGTTCTGGTCCTTGCTCTTCTGGTGGCCTCAACCATTGTTAATTGATGTTGTTGTAATGGGTCTTTGATGTTGTCTCTCCATCTTATTCTGGGTCTGCCTCGTGTACCATGATCTTCTCCTCTTTTTGTATATGCCTTGTATGGTATGGAATCCCAAGACAGCCTCTCCAGGTGAGCAAACCATTTTATTTGCTGTTATTGTGTGTAGTTTAGGATTGGTCCTATGCCAATTCTTTCTCTTATGGTCTCATTTCTGATTTTATATCTTCCGGTCGCTCCAGCGGCTCTTCTCAAACATCTCTTTTCCACACATCTTAAAACTTGCCAACTTTGAAAAACACTACTGTCAGGAGTCAGCCCTTTCCTGCTGCAATACCCACATTGGTGGATTGTTTGTCTTGCAGGCTGGCAACCTGGTGAAGGCAGAGGGCAGCAAAACAGGAAGACTGTTGATTTACATAAATAATTACAATAACAACACTTGGCAAGGACTCAAGACAGACACAGGAGAGGCAGGACGGGGACTGCCAGTGAGTGAAAATGATTTTATGGTAGTTTATTTTTCTGCCAACTGAAGGTTGGGAAGATAGTCCTAACTCAGCAATGGGGAAAAGCTCAGTAGATGAGATTGGATATCATGGAATGCATATGGCACCTACTCTGGATGTCAAGTATGTATTTGTAAGGAGTTGCTCTGTACGTGAAAGACTCTGAGATAAGCTGAGCATTAGAGAGGCTAGGAAATAAATGCACATCTTTCAAGTGTTCACCACAAGACCATCACATCCTTAATAAAAATTTCACTTGCAGTCCTTGAAATGAATCATTCAGTAAAAGCAATTAGCAGTGGAAGGGCACTAGACACTTGTAATTATCTAAATGCTTTCCCATTATCCAAGTGTGGGGATAAATCTCCACAATTAAATTTGTTGGTGAATGCTAATTGCAATCTAGCGAATAACATGTAGTTTCATTTGATTAGGTAAGAGAATTCGACTGGGTCACAATTAGATTGTAGAAAACAGCTTACATTTATTTTATTTTATTTTTAATTTTTTGAAGAAAAGATTTTGATCACATGGAAAATTAATTGTGACATGGAGACACCTGAAAAAATAGACCTGTTTCAATGGCAAGAGGTATTTCTGGCTAAATCCAGTGATGTTCCAGGATGAGCATATGTATTAGTGACATCTGCTGTGTTATGAGGGAATTACAACAATAACATTTGTCACTGGTTTTTTTCACATATAAATGTCATCTATTTAACAGGCAAGCAACTCAAAAGCCTGCAAAATTATGAACCATAAAATAATTATAATGCAAATGGTAAGTCAGTGACTATTAGAACTGGTCTTTAGATTTTAGACTCTAAAATGCCCTATATCTGTGTTTTTCAGACTTGGCATCTTTAAGATGTGTGGATTTCAATTCCACAGCCAGCATACAAAGTTTGAAAACACTGTTCTATATTATTATTACTATCAGTATCACTTTCATCATCTTCAAAGCATTTCTGAGGCTTCAACATCTATGGACAATATTCCAAACTTATCATGTATAATTATAGATTATCTATAATTATCTTTATAGCTAATTATACATGCATAGATTTATAATTATAGATTTAGCCATGTAAATAAAATTGATTGGAAGATCCTGACCTCCATCCTAGGGAGTCCAGCCTTCAATTGCATACTTCATTGGGTGCAAATCTGGGTGTCATAAACAAAGTTCTCCAAACATCAGATGGTACTTTTCCATAGGCTGTGGACCAGGGGTGGGTTCCACTTACCTTCCCTTCCGGTTCTGATCGTGACAGAAGTGTGCGTTTTATGCGTGCGCGCTGGTTTCACTCACATGTGCACCCGTCGCATTGGGCAAAGACCCGGAAATGATCCTCTGTGCATGCGCAGAAGTCTTCGTGCATGCGCAGAGGGTTTTTTCCCAAGCCACGGCGACCAGAGGACCGGTTCGGGAGCATGGACCACTGGTCATCGCTGCCGGTTCAGCGAGCGGAGGTAAATTTCCGCTACCAGTTCTAAAGAACCAGTCCAAACCAACAGCAACCCACTACTGCTGTAGCCTGGAGTCAGGTCCATGTTGAGGCCCATATAATAGTTGGGCATCACATTCTGCATTAAATAATTTAATAGCAATGGAGATCAGCAAAGCACTTTAGTAGACTGGACAGTATGACAAATAAAATGGATATACAGCTGCCTCAAAAATCATGCTCAAAGAGTGTTTAAATATTAGTGATTCCCTTTCAAAATAGACAGAGATATCAAATTGATTGCCACAGGATCAGTTCTCCTAGGGGTCTTCTGCCCTTCAAAATGTTCATTAATTATTGAGATGAAGAAGGAGTTTTTATCAGATCTGTAGATCATACAAAATTGGGTGGGATACTTAATAGCCTTAAAATGACATTCAAAAATATCTTGGGAATGGACTAAAAGTAATAGAACAAAATTGAATCGAGAAGAGCGCAAATGTACTTAGGAGAAAAATCAAATGCACAAGTATAGAATAGAGTATACCTGGTTTGATAACAGTATTTCAAAATATTTTTGCAATGCAATTATGGTTAATTGCAAACTGAATATGAGTCAGTAGTTGCAAAGAAGACAAAATGCAAAGTTTCAGATCATAGAAAGCCACTTCAAGTAAAAATGACTGAAGCAACATACGGATATTTATGACTGATTGATTGAATAAATGAATGGATGGATGGATGAAAAATGAATTTCTGCTTTGGCTAGATTTCATTTTGAATGCTGCATCTAGTTCTGGACAGCATGCATTAAGAAAAATTCAGAAAAACTGGAACAGGTTGAAAAAGAAGTCAGTGAAGATCATCATAGGACTATAAACTGAGCCTTAGGAAGAAAGATCGAAGAAGCTCCACATATTTAATGTTGACAAAAACAGCAGAGAGATAGCACCCTTCAAAACTTGAAAGAATATCACTCAGAAAATGTAGAAGACTTCTTTTTTCCCCCCTTATTCTAGAGCACAGGATACACAATATGGATCTAAACTAAACAGGGCAACTAGATCTGGGCTGAAAATAATGTGGACAATCATTAGATACAGTAGTAACAATGAGATATTATATATCAGAAAAAAATTGATATTGCGGTAAGAGCAGTTTCCCAATGGAATCAATTAATTTACATAGGTTAATGTGAGTTCACATAGAGCCTAGACAGCTGTATGATTCGGATGCTTTGATCTGAAGTCTTTCACCGGGCAGGGGATGGGACTCAGCAGGGTATTATTTTGTTTTTATTTAGGATTCTTATATGCCTAAAGTGACTTCCTTCCAATTCTATGATTCCATGATGTTCCCTTTTACATTATTAAGCAGCCAGTACTTATTCCAATGTGAGACACTGGTTTTGTATGCAAATAATTACGATGATTATGATGGTTTAATTACTATGCACACTGCTAATAATGTGTAAGTAGCAATGTAAAACATTTAATGAAAATTTGAACGATGGCAGTTATCTAATGATAGCCCTTGCTTTATCAGTTCCTATCTGAGGGAGTAATTTGCAGAATGCAAAAAGAATCACTTGCTAGCCATATCACTCTGATCCTGCCAGTTTCTATAGCCGACAAACTATTTGTCTGTATGTGTAATATTTTTTTTTGCTGATAAATGAAAATGAAGGGAGACTATTATAGATCTATTTCAAGCTATTTAGCTCTCATCAGATAGCCATACCCTTGCTGGGATTTGAACCTGGGCAGTCTGCCTTCACCCTTTCCTGGTGAAGAGCTGATAAGGGAGCCCTGGCACAAATATACAATCTGAAATGCATTTTCAATACTTTTTCTGGGAAATATACAGGAAGATGAGGGAGGGGTGTTAAAAAAATCAAGATGGAAGTCAGTCTTACCTCAATACTTCAAATATTTGTGTTAATTCTCCTTCTTTCTTGGATGGGCTTCTGTATGTGTCCTGCTGCTTCTTCTCTATGAATAGAATACATCTAGCAAGAAATACAGGTAATCCTCAACTTATGACCACAGTTGAGCCCAAAATTTATGTTGTTAAGTGAGACATTTGTTAAGTGAGTTTTGCCCCATTTTACTTGCCTCAGTTGTTAAGTGAATCACTGCAGTTGATAAATTAGTAACCTGGTTGTTAAATGAATCTGGCTTCCCCATTGCTTGTCAGAAGGTCTCAAAAGGTGATCACGTGACCTTAGGACACAGCAATGGTCATATGAATCAGTTGCCGAGCATCTGAATTTCGACCACATGATCATGGGGATGCTGCAAAGGTTGTAACTGTGAAAAATGATCGTAAGTCACTTTTTTCAGTGCTGTTGTAACTTTGAACGGTCACTAAATGAACTGTTGTAAGTCGAGGACTAACTGTATGCTTGAAAAAAAGAATTGAAAGAATTCCCATTGATTACAGGTAGCCTTCGCTTAACAATCACAACTGGGATTGGCAATTCCATCACTAAGAAACACGATTGTTAAGTGGGGGTATGTCGTGTGACAGCAACTTGCGGTTTCACTACCCGCTTCTCCATTGAGACTTCCAGCTTTTCCACTGTGTAGCATGCAAGGGGTGATCACATTACTGTGAATGCTGCAACAGTCATAAATACGCGCCAGTTGCAAAGTACCTGGGTTTCCATTACATGACCACAGGGACCCTGCCTCCACCATTAAGTGCAAGGACAGGTCATACAGGTACTTTTTAGGCACTGTTGTAATTTCGAACAATTGCTAAACAGGGCAGTTGTTAATGGAAGTCTACCTACGGTGGCTTTAAAATGCAAATTGCTGACAACATTCTTTACGACACGCGGCGTTGTTGTGGCCCATCAGCAGCCTGTGCAGCCACGGCCTTTGGAACCTCCAGCACCTCTTGGCAGTGATGGGAAAGGAGGGGCTATTCCTTTCCTGAATGCAAGAGCACACAGAGGCAGGAGGCAGGAAGGTTTACTCCAGAGAAGATCTCCTCGGGAGTAAGGTTGGGGGCTAATTGGCCACTCCCCTAGTCTATTTAAGAACAGTCGAGGCAACTGGCAAGCTGCAGGAAACAACTCTTCGTAATCACCTTGTGTATCGGATTCAGAAAACGTTTTTTCGGCCCTGGTTTTCCTGTGTTATCTGTTCGGCTAATTGCTTCTGGGAGTCTTGCCAAGCCACAGTAAGAGTACTGATATTGGACAAGACTATTACATCACGAATTGAGTTATTGAACTTTGGACTTTTGTCAGGCTGTTAATGACTTTGAATTAACAGCCTTGGTTCCTTAAAGACTGATTGAAAACATATCTTTGTTTGAACAAACTAAGAAAGCTTACTAGTAGTCTTTATGTAATTAAAATAAGGTTTGCACGGACTTGGTGTGCGCTGTGTTCTTCGTGGTTCATAGCTGGGGCAGAACAGGCGTCACGTTGCCGTCACATGACATTTTGTGACTTTTTTCCTTTTGCAGAGCGGGGTGGGCATGGCCTGCACATGATGCCTCCAGCCTGCGGGCTGCCAGTTGGACACCCCTGCTTTGTGAGATGAAATTTTAAATTATTGCACCAAGATTCCCCAACATGGTGTCCTTCATCATCCCTACGTTCCATCATCATCCCTTGGGATGTTAGCTAAGGCAGTAGTGGAAGTTAAGAGTCCAATGGACCTGGAAAGATTGGGCTACTCTATGTCTGTCTGTCTATATCTGTATTGCTTTGCCCTCTGCCACCCCATAATATATTATGAGGACATGAAAAAGGCTGGTAAAGCTGCACCTTTCCTTTTCCTGTCTTTCATGACCTGCTCAGCCCTGAAGATTAAAGGGAAGGACAGAGTTAACAGACCTCCATAGGGACAATTAGGTGAATCTCCGGCAGGAACAGCTGAGGTAAATTAGAAGGAAGCTCTTATCACTCTTGGGTAGCTCCTTCTGTTAAGAGTGGAAAATCAAGAAATTTGTCCTCTAATTCTTTTGTTCATAGAAGTGGCACGAGAACATTTCATCTCCCCATGCAGCCTCTTTTCGGTGTTCCCGGATCCAGACTGCTTTTAAATTCTCTTTCAGCTGCAATTAGGTAGTCTGAGTCAATATAGAGATAGGCTTTCTCTGGATCGACGGTATTAAAAGCTATGGGTTGTTTTTTTTTAAGGGACAGATATAGCAGTTTATTTGATTTTTGTTGTTGTTCTGAAGCTATGGCCTCAAGCACAAATCCTAATTTCTACTTTAAATTAAGAATGTTCAAAGTGAAATCCTTGTTGTCATTAGATCAGGGGTGAAATCCTCCCGGTTCGCCCTGGCCCGTCCTTCGGCGTATAGCCGATGGAACTGGTGGCGGTCGCGGCGCGGAGCTTCTCCCGCCCGCTTTCCCGGCCTGGCTGAACGCCGCCATTCGGGTTATTTTTCCCTCTGTGCATGCGCGCGCATGCACAGAGGGAAAAATAACCCGAATGATTGTGGTCAGCCGGGCCGGGAAAGCGGTGATTGTGTTCAGCTGGGCCGGGAAAGCGGGCAGGAGAAGCTCCGCGCCGCGACCGCCGCCAGTTCCATCGGCTATACGCCGAAGGACTGGCCCGGGCGAACCGGGAGGATTTCACCCCTGGATTAGATGTACCTGTAGTTAAATGAGAATGGAAAGTCCAGTGGCTGCACCACCCTAGATTGTAAATACCTGCAGAAAAATTAACATGATAAATTACTAGTAGCATTACTGAAGCTGCAAATGGCTGGGTGAGCACAATGACTAAGCAATAAATCAAGGGTTAAAAAGCATAATGTTTGTATAATATAAGAAAACAAACCACATTCTGATTTAAAATAGAGCAATATATTTGTATCAATGCAATTGTGGTTTTATTAGATATGAAATATCTTTCATTTACTTCTATTTTATTTATTTTATTGTTTCATTTCTTCTTTATTGCCTTTATAAGATTAAAACTCTGTGTTGCAAAAATCTGAGCATTCACTACATGGCAGCAAGAAATAAAGAAATAAAGGAACACTCAAAATCTACACTGCCGTGTAGTGATCAAAAAAAATTTTGCAGCCCAAATGCAATAACCCTTTTAAAACTTCCACATGCATTTGCACACAAATAAAGCATCAATACAATATTTTTGCCAAGTTACAATCCTACTTGCAGGTAAGAGAAGAGATGGGAGATTATTGACATTACTGTTGTACAAATTTATGCTGAGGTCATATGAGAGAAACTTTTCTTACTAGAGGAAAAATGGATTGAAATAAGACTAGACTCTGGATAGGAGAAAGAGAGTACTGTAGAGAGAGTGGGAGGGAGAGTGCCTCATAGCTAGAACCTTGGAGAGAAAGCGATTTGGGAATGGAAAGGAAAGGGAAGTTGGTTGATACAAAATGAGCCGAGGTGGCACAGCAGTTAGAGTGCAGTACTGCAGGCTGCTTTAGCTGACTGTGATCAGCAGTTCAACTGTTCAAATCTCTCCGGCTCAGGGTTGACTCAGCCTTCCATCCTTTTGAGATAGGTAAAATGAGGACCCAGATTGTTGGGGGCAATATAAATATACATTGCTTAACGGTGTAAACCTCTTAGAGCATGATGGTGAACCGTTTTTTCCTTGGGTGCCGAAAGCACGTGCGCGTGTGCACAAGTGCCCACACCCATAATTCAATGTCCCCCGCCCCCTGCACATGTGCGCATGACCCCCCGTGCTGCCCCACCCCCCTGCGCATGCATACATGACCCCCCGCTCCCATTTCCCGACTTCTGGTGGGCCTGGTAGGTTGGTTTTTTGCCCTCCCCAGGGTCCAGAGGCTTTCTTGGAGCCTGAGGAGGGCGAAAACGGCTGCCCCGTCCCCCTGGAGGCTCTTCGGAGGCCAGAAATGGCGTGTTCCCTGACTTCCGGTGGGCCCAGGAGGCCCGTTTTTCACCCTCCCCAGGCTCCAGAGGCTTCCCTGGAGCATGGGGAGGGCGAAAATGGCCTCCCCCCAGAGGCCCTTCAGAGGCCGAAAATGCCCTCCCAGAGCCTCTGCGCAAGCCGAAAATCAGCTGGTCGGCACGCACATGCACGCTGGAGCTGAGCCAGGGCAACGGCTCGCGTGCCAGCAGATATGGCTCCGCGTGCCACCAGTGGCATGCATGCCATAGGTTCACCATCACTGGCTTAGAGAGTGCTTGCACTATGAGGCGATATATAAGTCTCACTAATAAAATCTGCAGTCCTTTAAATAAATGCTGTATAGATAGATGGCAGAACTTATTGGAACTGCTGATAAACTGTATTCTACAGAGCCTAAAGGCACCATGAGAACCTGAAGTGGTTGTGTGAGAGACTAAGAGCAAAAACAAACAAACAAACACTTGAACACAACCAAATTTTAATCTCTAGAGCTTTGCCTCTTGATCAGGACTTCCAGGAATTTTTAATTTATTATTATTATTTTGTTTTTACTAGTACATTTGAAAACTCTTGTTCTGGATCAGTGTTTCTCTAACATAGTAACTTTAAGACATGTGAATTTCAATTTCCAGAATTCCCAGATCGATGAGAAATTCTGAGAATTTAATTCCACGTCTTAAAGTTGCCAAGTTTGAGAAACACTGTTGTAGATAATCCATTTCCTCTAGGACAGTGTTTCTCAACCTTGGCAGTTTGAAGATGTGTGGACTTCAACTCCCAGAATTCCACAGCCAGCAACGCTGGCTGTGGAATTCTGGGAGTTGAAGTCCACACATCTTCAAACTGCCAAGGTTGAGAAACACTGCTCTAGGATCATCTGTAGCTCACCTCCATCTAGTTTTCAAAAAAGGAAAGATTAGAGACCAGGAGAAAATTTTGAATAGTCAAATCAAGAGAGGGTTTCTTCAGAATGGGGGTGCACCATTGTCTTTCAGATATGGAGCCAAAACACCTCTGCCAAACTAACATTAACATTAATTAACTCATAAAACCAGGTGCACAAACCCACCTGGCAATGCAGGATTTGCATCTAGCCTGCAGGTGGCAGACTTACGTTACAGAGAACCCCAGCTTCCACCTTGCTCACCTCACTAGATAGAATTCTTTATTGGCCAAGTGTGATTGGACACACAAGGAATTTGTCTTTGGTGTATATGCTCTCAGTGTACATAAGGAGAATAAAATACATTCATCAAGAATAAAAAGATACAACACTTAGTGATAGTCAAGGTTACTAATAAGCTATCAAATAGTACTAGGAAACAAATAAAAACAGTATAAATTGAAAGATACAAGCAACATGGTTATAGTAATAAGTGGGAAGAGATATATACCAGTAAGGAAGAGAAGAATAATAGTAATACAGTCTTAGTAAATTATTTGACAGTGTTGTGGGAATTAGTTGTTAAGCAGTGATAGCATTCCGGGGGGAAACTGTCCTTGTGTCTAGTTGTTCTGGTGTGCAGTGCCCTATAGTGTTGTTTTGAGGGTAGAAGTTGAAACAATTTATGTCCAGGATGTGAGGAGTCTGTAGATATTTTCACAGCCCTCTTTTTGACTCGTGCAGTATACAGATCCTCAATGGAAGGCAGGTTGGTAGCAATTGTTTTTTCTGCAGTTCTAATTATCCGTTGAAGTCTGTGTTTGTCTTGTTTGGTTTCAGAGCCAAACCAGACAGTTATGGAGGTGCAGATGACAGACTCAATAATTCCTCTGTAGAACTGAATCAGTATGTCAGCCCCAGCTCTCCAACGGTACCTGGGGCTGCCATTCGTGTGGGGATCCCCATTCCGTTCCGTTGCCCAGCATTCGCATTATGTCTGAAGCTGTTTTCTCACCAGCCACCATAGGACACAGCGGAGCAGCACGGAACAGCCAAGAATCATCTGGAGTGGCTTGCAATGAATGGGGGAGGGAGAGGGAGGCTACAGGGTAATTGAGTAATTGGGTAATTGCACTGAGGTGGAGCTGTATGCTACTTAAAGGTGGATGGGGAGCACGGAGCATTAGCTCCAACAAAGATTCCTTTCTGTAGAACTTTAAGGTGATCAGTTAGTACCGATGTTGGGATAAACAAACTTGGTTACTGATTTTGCGTGCTGAGTTTTCCTTTCCCAAACCCTACGGAACCTGACACAGCAGCTTTTGGGGCAGTTTGAGCTTTCTGAGTTGGTGCAGAAAGAACACTTTTTTGTGTGCTTTTTTGATGATGTTTTTTATGTTAGGTGTCCATTTTAATCCTTGAGATTATGATAGAACCTAGAAACTTGAAGGACTCTACTAGATACTGTGTTGTCTAGTATTGTAAGAGGTGGTAGTATAGGAGGTTTTCTTCTAAAATCCACCACCATTTCTATGGTTTTGAGTGTATTTAGTTCAAGATTGTTCTGGTTGCACCACAAGGCTAGTTGTTCAACTTCCTGTCTGTATGCAGATTCATCGGGAGGTTGAACAACTAGCCTTGTGGTGCAACCAGAACAATCTTGAACTAAATACACATTTATTTTTTCAATAGATCTTTCAAGAAAATGCATAGAATCATCCATCCATTTGCTCTTATTATCTCCCTGTATTAATTGCTGCTTTTAATTCTTACCCCTGTGGTGATGTGTATGTCGGTATGTCTGGAGTTTGGATGTTTTTAAGGTTGGTGGTGGCATTGGGATTGAAATTGAATGAAATTGACTGATTGAATTGATTGAATTATTCTTTCTTGTTGACATTTTAAATTTCTACCCTGGAAGTGTGTCTGTGCTGTAAGTGTGTGGATATGATTGTGGGGGATGTATGTGTAAAATATTATGATTGGATGTGAGAGTATGAGTGGGCCGGGGATTGGGACCCGACCCCCTTCCGCTGAGTATGGAAACAGGAGCGGGGGGGTCTAGGCTTGGTTCCCCGGCTCAGTATGGATGGTATGTATGGCCTGCAGGGAGGGAGGAGGACCAGAGGGGAGGGGGAGGGGATCTCTGAGGGGGTGGAGAGCCGGAATATTTTGGTCATTATGGGGAGAGGTAGGTATAGCGGGAGCAGAGGGGTGGGCCGCTCTCGGGGAATAAGACCTCGCTGTTTACAAGCGATCCCTTGTTCCGGCCCCTCCAATGTGGTTCCATCTTACTCAACCCGAGTACCTGGTGACCGGGGTTTTCAGGGCCCTGGGCTCAAGCTGATGCTGTTGAATGCCAGGTCAATTGTCAACAAAGCCCCCCTTGTACGGGATTTAATCACGGATGAGGGGGTGGACCTGGCATGCATAACTGAGACCTGGCTGGGCCAAGAGGGGGTAGTTGCCCTCTCTGAGGTATGCCCAGATGGGTTCTCAGTTCTGCATCAGCCACGACCCCAGGGAAGGGGGGGAGGAGTGGCTATTATAGCGCACCGGAATCTGCATCCTCGTAGGAACCCTGCCCCAGAGATTGTCGGGTGTGAGACTCTCCAGAAGTTGGACTTAGGGGATCAGGTGGGCCTTTTGTTAGCGTACCTGCCTCCCAGCTGCGTTACTAGGGCCCTGCCTGTGCTGCTCGAGGCGGTAGCGGCCTTGGCGGTGGAGTTCCCCAGGCTTATGGTGCTGGGGGACTTTAACCTGCCTTCGGCCGGTGAAACCTCGGATGCAGCCCAGGAGTTCATGGATACCATGACAACCATGGACCTGACCCAAGTAATCCAGGGTCCGACTCATGAGGGAGGTCACATACTTGACCTAGTATTCCTCTCGGGGCAGTGGAGAGATGATCTGAAGTTAGGGGATATAGTCATCTCCCCGTTGTCGTGGTCAGATAATTTCCTATTGAGGTTGGATTTCACAGCACCACTCCTCCCGTGCAGGGAGGCGGGAACGATTAGGTGGTTCTGCCCCAGACACCTAATGGAGCCGGAAGGATTCCAGAAGGAACTTGGGGAGATACCTGAAACCCTAGTCCACAATTCGTCTGAGTCCCTGGTGGCTGCCTGGAACAATGCGGCATCAGGGGCTTTAGATCGGATTGCGCCTTTGCAACCTCTCCATGGCAGTGGATCCCAGAAAGCTCCCTTGTTTACTGAGCAGCTCCGGGAGATGAAATGCCACAAGAGATGTCTGGAGCGACGCTGGAGAGCCAGTAAAGCTGAATCTGACCGAACACTACTAAGAACTTTTATTAAGTCTTACCCAGTGGCGATAAGGGTGGCAAAACATTTACATTTTTCCGCTCTTATTGCATCTGCAGACTCTCGCCCAGCCGCCTTGTTTAGGGTGACACGCCGCCTCCTTGCAAAAGGGGGTGGGGAGGAACACTTGCAGGGTAGAGCTGAGGAATTTGCACAGTTTCTGACGGATAAAGTCGCTCAGATCCGGTCGAACCTGGACTCTGGCTGGACAGGACCAGCTGAGTTGACGGGGCGAGCCTTAGTCCGGTTTTATGGGGTGAGTTTGAGCCAGTAACTCCTGATGATGTGGACAAGGCCGTGGGAGCGATGAGCTCTTCCACCTGTTTATTGGACCCGTGTCCCTCCTGGCTGGTTTCGGCCAGCAGGGAGGTTTCACGTAGCTGGATCCAGGTGGTGATCAATGCTTCTTTTAGAGAGGGATCCGTACCGCAACCCCTAAAGGTTGCGGTGGTGAGCCCCTCTTTAAGAAGCCTTCCCTGGACCCAGCGGATTTGCAGAACTTTCTTCTGGTTTCCAACTTGCCTTTTTTGGGTAAAGTTGTTGAGAAGGTGGTGGCTCTTCAGCTTCTTCGGCTATTGGAGGAAATTGATTATCTGGATTCCTTTCGATCGGGTTTCAGGCACGGCTACAGCACGGAAACTGCCTTGGTTGCCCTGATCGATGATCTCCGACGAGCCCGGGATGGTGGTTATTCTTCCATCCTTGTGCTACTTGACCTCTCAACGGCTTTCGATACCATCGACCATGGTATCCTTCTGCACCGACTCGGTGGGCTGGGAGTGGGAGGCACTGTGTTGCGGTGGTTCTCCTCCTACCTCGCCGATAGGTCACAGTTGGTGTGGACAGGAGGGCATTGGTCGTCTCCTAGACCCCTGACTTGTGGGGTTCCTCAGGGTTTGGTCCTCTCACCCATCCTGTTTAACATTTACATGAAACCGTTGGGGGAGATCATCCGTCAACATGGGGTGAGATTTCAACAGTACGCTGATGACACCCAGTTGTCAATCTCCACCCTGTCTCAATTCAGGGAGGCAGTGGATGTGATGTGCCATTGCCTGGACGATGTTAGGATCTGGATGGGAAGGAACAGGCTCAAGCTCAACCCTGACAAGACTGAGTGGCTATGGATACTGCCTCCTAAGGATTATACCAACTGTTCCTCCTTGGTTTTCGGGGGAGACAAATTATCTCCCTTGGACCGGGTTCACAATTTGGGGGTGCTCCTAGATCCACAGCTAAAAATATACCAACATCTTACGGATGTGGCTAGGGGTGCCTTTGCACAGGTTCACCTGGTGTACCAATGGCGACCAAATCCCAGCTGTTTGGAGACCTGGAACCATATTGGAACCAGGTCAGATATGCCCTGGAGGGGCGTTGAAGAAGAGAGGCACCAGTCGGTGGTCGGGGGGGCTTGCAAACCCCCCAGGGGGCTGGCACCAGCCTCTCAGCCAGCAGCTGTGGAAGACGACTCCGTCGCCATTAGGTGGGACAGCCACGATCGGAACGATTGAAATGGAGAGATCGTGGATTGCCTGGGTGATAAGATCTAAGTGTTTGTGCTGGAGAGAGGTGAAGAAGTGCTGAAGCTGTGTGAGTGTTTGGCCGATTTAATGACAAAAGAAAACGTTTAAAATTCAAAAGGAGACAAAAGAGACTCTAAAATGGAGTGAGCTGCTATCTAGTAATTGGAAATACCATAGAGAGAATTAAAGGAACAAGTTTAAAAACCCAAATTTGAGGATGTATTTATAATTGGACTTGGTGGAAGTTAAAGAGCCTGAAAAATAATATTGAAGAAAATACCTTATAAGTGCTAAGTGGACTTAAAACACTGGGATAAGATAGGGAAAGTGAGGAGAGGGGGCATGGCCAACCTCCCCCTCTCCTCACTTTCCCTATCTTATCACTGGTCAATAAGACTCCTTTCTAGTGAAAAATCATGTTCAGTTGAGGGGCAGTTTAAGGAAGGAGCAAATCAAGTAACATTATGAGCAAAACATGTCCATGAGGCCACTAAGAGTTGACTTCAAGCTGAAGGAGACAGTTTTAGTGTTTCATTTTCTCTCTTTTGATCTTCCATTTTTAAATGTGCAGAATGAAAATACAGGCTGGAAAATATCCATCGTAGTAATTATTTGCCTTTCAAAATTATTACATTTAGTGTTAATCAACAACACACAACAGTTATATAAAGCCCCTATGTTCATATGATATAGCCCAGATTTTTATATTTACAGGCACAGCTCTCACGTATCAAGCATGTTAAGTCTCATCAAGCATGACATTTTGCCTCTCAGCAGCATTCTTTCTACTTCATTTCCAGCCAAAATTCTTGGTTTCCTTTAAGGCTTGGAAGTTATTCAGGGGTACATTACCTATCAAATAAAGAATGCAATAAAAGAAGCCTCTAGCAAAGATGAAACCACAGGTTAAAATGTTTACCTGACAAGTGTGGCTCAGTTGGGAACAGTCAATTAGTTGCACAGCTGCACAGCAATAGCACTTAGACTTATATAGTGCTTTACAGTCCTCTCTAAGTGGTTTACAGTCAACATATTGCCCCCAACAATGTGGGTCATTTTACTGACCTTGGAAGGATGAGTCAACATTGACCTGGTCAGAATTGAACTTCTGGCAGTGGGCAGAGTTAGCCTGCAATACTGCATTCTAACCACTGTGCCCACCACAGCTCCTTTCTCCATAGGAGAAAATGAATGGCTTATTTCTTATCATAAACAGTTAAAATGCCAGCTGACCGCAAGAGAAAGTTCTTACAATGGGAAGAGCTGTGGAGAAGGGGATTTTCAGCAAACCCAACTTGCCCACTGCTTTTTGACATGAGTGCACAATTCCCATTTTTATGGAACTCTGAGGGCTGCACAGGTGATTTGGACAATATTTCTGCAGGGCTCAATGAAGAAGGTATGCATGCTTTTATATTGACAACTGGCTGGAGCACATATAAAAAGCAGGTAAAGAAGAGAAATATTCTTATCCACTCTTCCTTTTTGATCTAAGCAGGGATGTCAAACTCAAGGGCCGGGGGCCACATCCGGGGCATGGGGTGCTTAGATCTGGTCCGCGGGGCCGCCCTGGAAACAGTGAAGGACAGGC
This sequence comes from Diadophis punctatus similis, assembly GCA_023053685.1. NCBI lineage: Eukaryota > Metazoa > Chordata > Lepidosauria > Squamata > Dipsadidae > Diadophis > Diadophis punctatus. The sequence goes on along the minus strand of JALIGW010000001.1, from coordinate 274,293,510 downwards.
CCACGGTGCCTCTACCAGGGAAAATGGAGCTCAGGAGGGCCGCACACAGCCCTCCCGAGCTCCATTTTTGCTGGCAGAGGTTTGCAGGAGGCCGGTTGCAGCCGAAAATGGAGCTCGGGAGCCCATTTTCTCTGGCAGACTGCTCGGGCCACCACAGGTGCCCCCGACACGCGTGACATCGAGCTGGCCACATTCAGTGGTGGGTTTCTACCGGTTCGCCCTGGTTCAGGTGTACCAGTAGTGGCGGTGGCAGGAGGCTCTGCCCACCCCCACACACACCCGGACATCATCACGGATGCTCTGCACATGCACAGAAGCGGCACACGTGTGCGTGAAGTCAGCGCACATGCACGCACATCTCCGAACCAGTAGCAAAGGTATGTGAAACCCATTACTGGCCACACCCACTCTGGCCACGCCCCCCAGGTCAAACCTAGCCCTGATGCAGCCCGCAATGAAATCGAGTTTGACACCCCTGATCTAGAGTGTGTTGAAAAGTTCTGCATTGAAGGTTTTTTTTTTTTTTTATTCTTCTCAATCCAACAGAACATTGGAAAGAAATTATGTAAAGAAGGTTTTGGGAGAAAAACATTCCCTTCCCAAAAAATTTCCCTGAATCCCTGTGGGCAGGGGCTGGAACACTGCTGATTGCTTCATTTTCAGACCAGTTACCTCCTTTGACCCAGGGCACAGCTTGTGTGGCCTGGCTTGTTCCTTTCAGGGCACACAAGGACACATCTATTAGGTGGAACCCAAGAGGAAAGCAGAAGGCTCACATGCACACACATTGCTTCCTTAACAGAGAAGAAAATTCTGATGCCTCCTTTAGCTACTGCTAGTAAACAGGTTGGAAAGAACTTAGGAAAACAGGCTTTGGGGGCTTTCCCTGGGCATTGAACTCCACACATCTTAAGCTTGAGAAACAGTTTTAGTCAACTCCACTAGGTGGCATTGCAGACATTTTAAATTGAGACCAGCTGTCTTCATTCAGACAGAAAAAGAGGGCCCTCTTTTAAAAAATCACCCAGTAATTACATTGAAACTGGGCATTTCACAGTGCTAACATCTCAAAAGGCAAGTCAGTACTTGACCGACCCAGCCTCCCTCCAAATGCACTTCTAACCTTTTAGGGTGGGGGTGTAGTTAAGGAGGATGCTTTGCGTTCCCAAATGCATGTCAATTTTTTCCACACCCATGGTTGTTTTTTCCAAAACACAATCCACGTTCTTCTTGTTGCATTTTATAGGGCAAAATAATACAAAGTTTGGGGCAAGTTTTGGAAACAATTGCAGGAAATTAGCCTCCCACTAACGCATTTCTGCCTGGCTTGCAACTGCTGTTAAAAGACGAAGGAAGCCGCGAAAATTGGGCAACTTTCAGACGTGAGCAAAAATTGCTATGTGCAAACGTAAGAAAACCTGTGTTGGTGAAAGAGAACAGTGATTTCCGTTACCAAGGAAAAGTTGAGGTGCTGCCCCAAATTTAACAGCTTAAGATTCCCCTTCAAGAACGGCTTTGCAATGCAAAAGGAATTTCCCCATCTCCGCCCTGCGAGAGAGACCCAGGCATCTTTTCCAAACCGAAAAGAAATGTACAACCAAATGAGGGATTCCCAAAGAGGGGCGTTTTGAGGAATCGCAAGCTTTTCCTTAACCCCACCACCACCACCACCTCAATCCGTGCAAATCCGCAAGGAATCGCACGGAGGAAAGGCGAGAAGCGCAAAAGGCACGGAGGAGCCGAACGGCCTTAATCACGTCGAGTTGTACAGTCAAAAGAACTTTCCCTTCTGTAGACAAAAGGGAGAAAAAATTCCAGAGAATGACTGAGGGAGGGAATTCCTCAGCCAGGACACCCTTTGCTCCGCCACAGCAGCCTTTTTCAAGCAGGACCAGACTAGTTTGAAAGCCTCGCCTTCCACTTGGCTGGGAAATTCCCAGCCGCCCAGGCTCCGCCCCGCATAAAAAATCCCCTTTGCCGAGGCTCTATAGGCGAGCGCTGCCTCCGCCCGCCAGAATTTCCTGAGAGAACTTTGCAACGGGTTGAAGCGGAGAGCGCGAGCGTCGGACTTCAAAAGCGTTTGCGCGCACCCCGCCAAGGTCATGCTGAGTCCCAGTACTTTGGATTACCCGATGGATTTTACGATGGACGTGCACCCCCGGGAAGTGTTGAAGAAGGACAGGCAGCTCAGCCTGATCCAGGACGACAGGCACGACAGCGGCTTAGGCTCGATGAAAGACGACGAGTACGAAAATCTCGTCCGGGAATTGGAAGATATTCGAATCCAGCCTGTGGAAGCCGACCCGGGTAACTTAGCCCAGGCTTGGAAGCAGCAAGTGACTGAAGACGGAGACACGTAAGTCTTTGGGATGCGAAGGCGGGCGGGGGTAGGTGGAAAGCGAGAGCCCTCTTCTCTCGGTTCACTTTGTTGGGATTCCGTGCATACTGCAAAAAGGTGCATTCCGTGGATGTCACACTTGACGTTCGCAAACCTAAACCTGGGTGGGTGGGGAGGGGAGAAAATGAAGTGGGAAACGGCGTGAAGATGTACTTCCTAGTGGCCGTGGACGAGATTCTGCCGCAAGTTAAAGCGGTTCCACGTTGCCTTTCCATATTTCTTTGATCTTCCTCGCCGCCGCCCCCCCCAACTTCAGAATTCAAAGTCTATTTTAGAAATATAGCAGGGGGGGTGGAATTACCAAGGAAAGGCTGGGCGAGGGGATTGAGTGAGATTTGTAAACCCACGGGCAGCAGATGGGCGATCGTAAATGAAATGGGCTTAAGTGCTTGGATCTCTTGAGAGTATGTATACACCCACCGTAGTGAGAAACGGATGTTGGTGTAATTGTTGGGTTCAGAATTACGGCTGGCGGTTTCGGAAGACAGGCATCCGAGTATTTGAGCGCCGGCGCCTTTAATTAAAAAAAAGAAAAGAAAAAAAAAGAATTTCAAACCTAGCCGTGTAGTCTGAATCACCTTTTGGGGTTTCCCGTCATTGCATCGGGATTGGGGGGAAAGGAGTTGGAATTTCCGCGTTGATCCCTAGAAACCGAAGGAAGCGGGGAGGGGCGTTGGGAAGAATGATTCCTTTGATGCCCCCTCCTTTTTTGTGTGTGTGCTAGTTACCTAAAAAAAAATTCCGTTTTTTTTTTTGCAAAACTGGGTTTTCCCCTCCCACGTCGCCTGCTTGTACTTGGCCGGTGGCCAGGTTGTGGAACTTGGTGTACTGGTGGTGAGAGGGAGGAGCCTTCACAAGGCGCCGGGCGGGGTGCTGGGTGAAGTGCGCTGGAAAGTCCCTGGCGCCTTGCCCGGAACACTCAGCTTCTCCGCGGAAAATACCAGGCTGCAGCAATGCGCGGCCTTGAAAACCCCAGGCTTTCGAAATCGCCTTCTTTCCCCTATGACTGCAGCAGGCATCGTTGCCCACGTGATGAAGCGAACGAACTTATCCTGGAATTTTTTTAGCTCATCATCGGGTTTTTCCCACTGTTTTCCTATTGCAGATTTCTCCATCTGGCTATTATTCACGAAGAAAAATCCTTAAGTTTGGAAATCGTTCACCAAGCAGGACGGGATGCGGCTTTCTTGAATTTCCAGAACAATCTCAACCAGGTACCTTCTTCGTTGCATTTTCATTTTCGCTTGACCTGCAAAGGGTCAGATATGGTGCTATAGACCAGGGGTCTCCAACCTTGGCAACTTTAAGACTCGTGGACTTCAACTCCCAGAGTTCCTCAGCCAACTGGCTGAGGAACTCTGGGAGTTGAAGTCCACAAGTCTTAAAGTTGCCAAGGTTGGAGACACCTGCTTATAGGCAACATGGGGACGGTTTCAAATAAACTTTTAAAACAATAGTTGAAGGAAAGGTACAGTAAAAGCAAAATAGCAAAACATTATAAATGCAAAATTACATACAGAAGTATCTTATTGAGTGTCAAAGAGCAAATATATTTTCTTAAACATGTTTGCCCATTGCCGACAATAATTTACTTTAAGAATATTTAAGGATCCTTGGATTTCACTAGCCTGACTTTGAAGTGGCTTTCCATGGTTGGTGGCAGAAATGGTTATTGACCTGAGGGCTCCATCTTTGCTTCCACACTAGTGTCATATTTTCACAAACATTTGGAAAGAAAGGCTTTCAAAAATAAGGAAGTAATAACCAGTGAGGTTCATACATCTGATGTGGCTTAGCATGTTGAGTGATCCCAGCCAACTCTCAAAATACTGGAGAATGCATTCCATGACAAAAAAAAAAAGCATTGAGAAATATTTTAGGTTCCTTTTCTCAACTATGCAAGCTCACTGGAAGACTTTAGCCAATCACTGTTTCCCAATTTAACCTATTTTACAAAATTTTCTGACAAAAAGTGCAAGAGTAACATGCACGCTGTCTTCACTTCCTGGAGAAAAGGCAGTCTGTAAATCTAATGAATACAATAAAGTTGCCATTTTTTTAAAGACTTATTTAAAACTGCTGATCCTGAACATGCATGTGTACATATATATTACACAGAGAGAGAGAGAGAGCCAGAGTAGGATTCACTAACTGAAATAAATGAAGGATTGTATAGCAAAGAGATTGTGTCATTTTTCTAGCAGATTGCCTTATTTTGTCACTTATCCTTTTGTAGACTCCACTTCATTTGGCGGCAATCACAGATCAGCCTCAAATTGCTGAGTCTCTTCTGAAAGCAGGCTGTGATGCAGAAATCAGAGATTTCCGAGGAAACACACCGTTGCACATTGCTTGCGAACAAGGGTCCCTCAGAGGAGTTAATGTTCTTATACAGTATTGCCAGACGCCCCAGCTCTATTCTCTCCTCCAGGCAGCAAACTACAGCGGTAAGTGCAAACATTGGCTGGATGGCTCACTACGGCATTGCTGACCGTGGCATCATATTGTTGCCTTTTGATTTGCAGTGTTGGCTTGCATTCTCTTTGAAAGTTATTGTAACAAGTATCTGTAAAGTAAGAAATGCATACTTTCCCTGGCCTCTGTACAGTGGCATCCCCCAAAATGAATTCCCCTTCAGATTGTTGAGATCACAGTCTGTGCTAGTTGAAAATTCTGAGCATTCCCCTTTGGGACAGGTTTATGTAAAAGCATTAGATGCACAAATGAAGTTTTCTTTTTTTTTTTTGGAATAATATTATTCAAAGAATAATTTATAATTAAGCCCAACATATCAAACGACTCCATTTAGACAATTCTATGCTAAATAATGAATAGATTATAATTGTATGATTTCCAAAATTACAGCTAATACCTTGAAGCAATTCTTTATCACAGGAAATAATGGTTTTCTCTCACCTATGCTTATTTAACAGGTCACACGTGTCTCCACCTGGCTTCTATTCAAGGATACCTGGCCATTGTAGAACGTCTTCTGTCCTTGGGAGCAGATGTCAATGCTCAGGTAGGTTTATAGATTACAGATTAACAGAGTTGGAAGGGACCTTACAGGTCATCTAGTCCAACCCCCTGTCCAAGCAGGAGACCCTACATCTGCCTCTACCTAGGATTGAACTCACAACCTCCTGATTGTGAGGCAAGAGCTCTATCTCTAGGCCACAGCAGCTGGGTATCTGTCTGGGGAAAATAAGCAGACCATCTCATTATTTTGAAAGTAATTCTGATGCCTTTTCCATTGCTAACTAAAATTTTCCCTTTTGTTTTTCACTAAATAGGAGCCATGCAATGGTAGAACTGCCTTGCATTTGGCTGTAGATTTGCAGAACGAAGGACTGGTCTCCCTTTTGTTGAAGCATGGAGCAGATGTGAACAAAGTAACCTACCAGGGCTATTCTCCATACCAGCTCACATGGGGAAGAAAGAACTCCTCCATACAGGAACAGTTGAGACAATTTACCACACTGGATTTGCAGATGCTACCAGAAAGCGAAGATGAAGAAAGCTGTGAATCAGAATTGGACTATACGGAAGATGAAGTAAGTTGTTATTCTTTCTGCACAGCTAGAATTCCCCAATATTTTTCACATATTTTTCTATGAGGCAAATGAAAATGCATTGTCCATTAATTAGATTATAATTGCCTTTGATTCCTTAAATCACTTTACCAGTCAATTAATTTATTTACAATCATCTGTAAAGTAAACCTTTGGATACAGAGAGATGTAGAAAATTTTCCGATTCAGTGCACTTGTATCAAGTAAATTGCTGTACTAAATTGCTTTTTTAAATGCACATAAATAAGATGTTGACAAAAATATTGTGCACGTTATACTGTATAGCTAGTGACCCCGCAAAAGATACCAATGACACAGATTATGATGCATGCATGCACGCACAAAAGACACAGAGGGTCCTATGATCACATTTTGGGCACTCGGCAACCACTGTTCCCTCTAAGCTGCGCGGCCGCGCACGTAACAAAATGCCACGTGGAAGTTTCTAATTTCCGCACAGCATTTTCTAATGGCGAGGCTGTGTGGCCGCACACATTAAAAAAATGCCGCGCGGCAGTTTCTAACTGCCGCGCGCCATTTTCTGATGTTACAGGGAACATTGTTGGCAACCTGTCCAAATTTAAGGCCAGCAAACTATCCATTGCAGACAATGGGTTTGCTTAAGAACTGCTGCAAAACAGGTAATAAGATCAGACACATGATTGCTTGCTTCATGATCAACACAACTTAGCAACTGTTAATTCCAGGCTCAATTACTGTTGTAAGTTGAGGACTACCAAGTAGTCTTGTGTTAACCTTCCAAAGGCTGAGAGCAGAGCTTCTTAATCACTGTTACCCTTAGATTTTAGGAAATCACATTGATGCAAAATGTGATGCTAACTTTCTTGTGTGCATTCAGTGAAAGTTAATGGTGCATTGGTTTGTGCATTGCGGAAGAAGCATTTGCTAGAAAACAGACTCATCTTTAAAGGAATCCATAAACTGATTTTTTTTTTAAATTTCCCTTGTCTAGCTTCTCTATGACGACTGCATTATTGGCGGACGGCATGTGTCTTGTTAGAGGAGGAGAATTGTTGAAAAACTGCAACTACAACCGGGTGAACAGTTACAGAACTACGGCAGGCACTCCATAAAAATCAACATTGTGAAAACAGCAAGATGCCAATAGTGGTTGAGTTCAGATATCCGTGTGTGACATTGGTGTAGTAGATATCAACATGGTCTCAGAAGAAGAATTGAGATCTGCAAAGTCTACCTGTGTGTTCACTCTACAACAGGACTGGCTAGATCCATCATCTCTTGTGACTTTTTGGAAGACATTCCATATGTTTCTGCTTGACTGATAACCTGTTCCAAGGACTGAGAGTAGGAACTCTTTGTTATGCATAGAAGAAGAATTTTGGAAATCCTCAGACTGATTGGTTGACCGTTTACTAGAAGGATAGGAATGACATACAGCAGGGGTGTCAAACTCAAGGCCCGCAGGGTGCTTAAATCTGGCCCGTGGGGCCGGCCTGGAAATAGCAAAGGACTGGTCCGCAGTGCCTCTGGCAGCCAAAATGAGGTGCGGGGGGCACGCGGGACCCATTTTTGACTCTGGATGGCTTCCTGCAACCGTTTGCAGGCCAAAACGCGCCCCATTTTAGCCGGCAAAGTGCTACAGGAGGTGTCCGTCCCGTTTCCCCCTCTCCCCCCCCCCCCACGCCGAGCAGCCCGCGGAGAACTACAATGCTGATCGGGCCCTCGAAGAAATCCAGTTTGACACCCATGACATACAGGCTGTCTATTGCAAGCCCTATACTTTGTAATATGTATATCATGTATAGTTTGTAAATATTTTTGTGAATAGTTTTCTTACCTGTGAGATGTATATTTATTAAAAAAATTAAAAATCACCTGGCTCTGGTAAAATGGTTCTTTTGCTGAAAAAAATTTCACTTCAAATGAAATCAAGCAGCTTATGAAACTCAATTCATTTCTGTATACTATTTCCCTATAGAAGGTTTTTCAAAAGGTAGAATCCTTGCAGATTTTACTGTATTGCAGGATATAGGGACGCTGCTCATCTCCATTTCAAGTATTGTCTGAAAACATTTCCTCGCTCATGTGGCTAGCATGATGTCACAAGCATTGTTACCTTCCTGCCAAAGTGATACCTATCTATTCACATTGGCATCCTTTCGAATTGCTAGATTGGCAGGAGCTGAGGCGAGGACTGGAACTCCTCACCCTTTTGTCTGGTGCTCAGGTCTCGAACCCAGGCTGCCAGCTTTCCAAACGACTAGTCCAGTGTCTTAACCGCTCTGCAACACACCACCCCTCTCCCTATAGAAGGGAGTCAGTTCCAGGTAGAGATTGAAGGTCACTATGAATACAGGTAGTTCTTCACTTATGAGTGACTAAAGTTATGACAGACCTCCCCCAAGGCTACTTACTACCCAGTTCAAATACCGTATGTTCCGGCGTATAAGACGACTGGGCGTATAAGACGACCCCCAACTTTTCCAATTAAAATATAGAGTTTGGGATATACTCGCCGTATAAGACTACCCCTCCTACCATCTTTCTTTTTCTTCCTTCCTTCCTAACATCTTTCTGTCTTTCTTTTTCTTTCTTTTTTTCTGTCTGTCTTCCTTCCTAACTTCTGTCTGTCTGTCAGTCTTCTTTCTTCTTTCTTTCCTTCTTTCTTCCATCTTCCTAACATCTTTCTTTTTCTTTCTTTCTGTCTTCCTTCCTAACATCTTTTTCTTTCTTTCCTTCCTTCCTTCTTTCTTTTCTTTCTTTTCTTTCTTTTCTTTTTGCTATCTTCCTTCTTTCCTAACTTCTTTCTGTCTGTCTGTCTTCTTTCTTCGTCCTTCCTTCCTTCCTTCTGTCTTTCTCCCTGCAGGAGGAAGAAGGAACCTCTGTTGCTGTCTCCCGCGAGGCTCCAGCCACCCGACTGAGTCCCCGACCAGGAGGGAAGGAGAGCGTCCACAGCCACTGCTGCTATTGCTGCTCCGGCGTGTCCTTCGTGCAAGGCGCTGCATGTGCGAAGTCTCCCCGGTTGCTGTGGCTGCACCGGGGAGCCCACATCCTTGTCAACGATGGAGACGCTGTGTACGTGGGAGGGACCACGGAGCAGAGGCGCCTGGCGAACAAGGTGAGTGCCCGTGTCTCCCGCTCGCCTGCCCACCTCTTGCCTTAGTATTTAAAAGAACGAGAGGCGGGTGGGCGGGAGACGCGGGCGGGAGCATGCCGCCACTCGCCTCGCTCGCCAGGCGCCTCTGCTCCGTGGTCCCTCCTGCATGTGCAGCGTCTCCATTGTTGACAAGGACGCTGGCTCCCCGGTGCAGCCACAGTGACCGGGGAGACACGCCGGAGCGGCAATAGCAGCAGCAGCAGCGGTAGCGCTCTCTCTCCTTCCCTCCCATGCGCATTAACCCTGGTGGCGCCGCGGTCGGGGACTCAGTCAGGTGGCTGGAGCCCCGCGGGAGACGGTAACAGAGGTAGTCTTATACGGCGAGTATATCCCAAACTCTATATTTTAATTGGAAAAGTTGGGGGTCGTCTTATACGCCCAGTCGTCTTATACGCCGGAACATACGGTATTTGAACTGAGTAGTAAGTAGCCTTGGGGGAGGTCTGTCATATCTTTAGTCACTCATAAGTGAAGAACTACCTGTATTCATAATGACCGGTCCCTCCTTCAATCTCTACCTGGAATTAACTCCCTTCTATAGGGAGAGGGGTGGTGTGTTGCAGAGTGGTTAAGACACTGGGCTAGTCGTTTGGAAAGCCGGCGTATAAGACGACCCCCGACTTTTGAGGAGATTTTCAAGGAGTAAAAAGTCATCTTATATGCCGGAACATACGGTAGCCCCCCTGGGTCACATGACGTTGGGTGTCATGTGCCTGCATTTACAGCAATTTGCAGTGTCCATGACTATTTTACAACATTTTTGTGGAAAACTGGCATTTCCAGTTTTCAGCAAAAGCAGCCCATAGTGAACAATGGGGTCACTTTAATGACCACTGCAAAAAAAGGGTAAAATCAGGTTGAGTTACGCACTTTACAATTATCACGACTTAACGACCATAATGGGCAGCCTCCATTACAGTTTTAAGTCAAACATCACCTGTAGTCCTCAATGACTCGTTACTTAGCAACTATTCAACCAACCTTCCCAGAGCTGCTTATGATGCATTTTTGAACTTATGACAGTTGCATTCAGTACATGATCATGTTTTGGGCACTTGGCAACGGGCTTGCATTTATGGCTGATTGCAGTGTCCTTGGTCACATGACCACAATTTTCAGTGCTTTTTGTCAGTTTCTGGTATTTTCGATTTTCAGCAAAAAATGTCATTGGTGAAAATGGGTTCACTTAATGACCACAAAAAGATACAATGTGGGCACGTGACCTACTTAAAAGCACCATGGCGTAGGACTAATTCTAGGCTCAGTTAAGCTCATATGTCAAAGATTACCTCTATACCAGTGATGGCAAACCTTTTTTGGCTCGGGTGCCAAAAGGGTGTGCGTGTGCGCGATAGCGGGCACGTGCGTGTCCACACCCATAATGCAATGCCCTCCCCCCGCGTATGCGCACAATCCCCGCACTGCCCCTCGTGCATGCGCACAGGCCTCACTGAAGCCTCCGGACTTCCGGTAGACCCGTTGGGCCGTTTTTCGCCGTCCCCAGGGTAGGAGGCTTTCCTGAAGCCTGGGGAGAGTGAAAACGGCCGAAAAGAAGGCTGAAAATCAGCTGACTAGCGCGCACATGCGCGCTGGAGCTGACAGGGCAATGCCTCGCGTGCCCTCAGATATGGCTCCGTGTGCCACCTGTGGCACCCGTGCCATAGGTTCGCCATCACTGCTCTATACAATCATTTCTTCACTTCCTAGCAAAACTTGGGCAGCTTAAAAATATATTGAGACCACTCAGAATTCCTTTGAAAATATTATCCTTATAATTATTATTTCAAATAACACAAATTATTACTTGCTCTTACCCCATGTTGTATTAAGAATTCTGAGTATCTTTCCAATCATGTTTTAAATTATTACTCCTTTATAAGAAACATGCTTATGCTTTAGTACAATTGGTGGAGATGTTTAAGTTTGATGGATGAAGAATACAGTTGATCAGCCTTCATGTATTGATTTATACACATAGCTTTTTTAAGTCAATGTTTCTTGATTTTTTATATATAAGGTATCATCAGAGAATGAGTGCTTTCTGCTCACTTTTTCTGAGTTTATTTAATGTTGCCACGACCGTCAGAGACAACTGAGTAACATCTGCAATAACATGGTCAGATCAGAACCTCTGCTCTGACCATACAATGAATCCAATTTTCAATGAATAGCATTCCAGATTTTCTGATGGCCTTGGTAGTCAATGGGCAGTTTTCTTAAGAGCCTGAGGGAATGTTTACTAGTTCCCAAAGTCACTATAATTATATAATTATATAACTATAATTAAGAGGAACCACACTCCCATTGTACCTTCTGAATTATACTTCCTGTCATGGAACAGATCAGATTGATGGAAAATTAATAATTTAAGGAACAAGCTAGATTTAAAAAATAATTGTTCACCAGCAATATTCTGATGATTCACGCATAGAGGAGTTTGATTTGATCATGTTCAAATTTCATGTTGCCATCTAGAGTAGCCCAAAGGTGCTTTTTCAGGAGGCAACTGAGGACACAGATGAACCTCCAAGTGCTTCAATGACCCTCTAAAACGAGTCCTCAAACTTGGCAACTTTAAGACTTGTGGACTTCAACTCCCAGAATTCTCCAGCCAAATTAGAGCAACACCTTACAGCTGTGGCTAGGGGGGGCCTATGCACAGGTTTGCCTGGTGCACCAATTGTGGCCATATTTGGAGAAGGAGGCTCTACTCACGGTCACTCATGCCCTTGTCACCTCCCGACTGGACTACTAAAATGCGCTCTACATGGGGCTACCCTTGAAGAGTATTCGGAGACTTCAGTTGGTGCAAAATGCGGCTGCGCGTGCTGTGGTGGGTGTGCCAAGGTACACCCATGTTACACCTATACTCCGCCAGCTGCATTGGTTGCCCATCGGTCTCTGGGTACAATTCAAGGTGTTGATCATCATCTTTAAAGCCCTACATGGCTTAGGACCAGGTTACCTTCGGGACCGCATTCTGCCTCACACTTCCCTTCGACCGGTTAGGGCCCACAGAGTGGGCCTCCTCCAGGTCCCGTCAGCCAAACAATGCCGGCTGGCGGGCCCTAGGGGGAGGGCCTTCTCTGTGGGGGCCCCTGTTCTCTGGAATCAACTTCCCCCAGAGACCCGGACCATCCCCACCCTGCTGGCCTTCCGAAAAGCTGTCAAGACATGGCTCTTCCTGCAGGCAGGGGGGAGAGATTAAATCCATCTGAACTCCCCCCCCCGGTACGGCTGATGGTGAATATTTTTTTAACTTTTTGTATATTTTTAACCGCTGTTTTTAAATTGCTGTTTATTATTAGTGTTCTCATAAAATTGTTGTACGCCGCCCTGAGTCCCTCGGGAGTAGGGCGGCATAGAAGAACCAATAATAAATAAATAAATAAATAAATAAATAAATAAATAAATAAATAAATAAATAAATAAATAAATAAATAAATAAATAAATAAATAAATAAATAAATAGTGTGTGAATGAAATAATAGTACTCATGTAGTTCTTTTGGCTAAGAAACCAAGTTGACTATGATACCTATATCCAATCATGATATCTGAAAATCCAAATGATTTGCAAGATTCTCTAGCACTGAGAATCAAGAGATCTGGTGGAGGAAAAATTGGACTTCAATTAAATATAAAGAACCAAACTAATGACAAAGGTGGATAGCTTTGCCTTTTAAGATCAATTATTAATAGTAAAGGAACTAGCAGTCAAGAACTACACCGCAGATTGGCACGTAGTAGTTTAGCATTAAAGGCTTTAAAAAAGATAGAGAAATCCCTACAAAGATCACAATCATGCAGGGAAATTTTTTTCCTGTGACTCTCTAAGGAAATGAAAGATAAATTTTGAAAAAGCAAGTCAGAAAAATTATTGATGTTTCTGAACTCTGGTGTTGAAAAAGACTCTCGAGATTACCATAGATAGCTGAGAAAACAAGTAAATGTATCATAGAGCAAATCAATCTAGTTCTCACTTGAAACACAAATGATCAAGCTCACATTATCACATTTGGATACATTATGCAAAGATCTAGTTTCCTTGAGAAATCCATAATGCTGTGAAAAGTGGAAAGAAAGAGAGAAAAGAGGATGACTAGCAACAATAGATGGACTTGATTACAGCAATAATGGGTGCTCTGTTAGGAGACCTGAAGGGTTTGGTAGGGACAGATCATCCTGAAGAATGCCTATCTAAATCAGGGGTGTAAAGCTCACGTCGTCACGGCACCGTCACGGCAGCGTCACGTGACATATCACAACTTTTCCCCCTTTGCTAAACTAGGCGTGGCCAGCATGTGATGCATCCGGCCCGTGGGCCGCAAGTTTGGTCTACATGATCACTGAGAGTCTGCACCCAGTTGATGGCATATTATCAATCAGTCTGGTGATGAAATCTTAGAAAATTTCCTGGGACTTTCTAAAGCTTTCATTCTAAAGCACAAGAAGAGACCATGCTTGTATACCATGTAGATATGACACTTGGTCATGTCTGAAGTTTCAGTGGGTTAATTACTCTGGTTTTCTGAATAGAGAGGAAAAACGGTAGGCAGTTATGTTGAATAATTGCTCATGCAGACAGGCAGCAAATTAATACTGCTTTGAGTCACCCCATGTTATCAATATGCCACTTGCAGTTAGTACTAATAACCAATTCCACTAGTTTATCTTTTATGCCACACATTTTGCTCAATATGTTTAACTTTCATACAAAGTACAGTATATACTCAACTTTCTTAATTATGCTATAGAATTTCCCCATTCACTTCAATAATGGATCCTTCTCTATGTAGGTAGGATGAACAGATGAAGAGTTTACATCAGTGATGGCAAACCTTTTTTCCCTCAGGTGCCGAAAGTGCGTGCGCGTGCGCTATCATGCACGTGCGAGTGCCCACACCCATAATTCAATGCCTGGGGAGGGCAAAAACGGCCTCCCCCGCCCCCACAGAGGTCCTCTGGAGGCCAGAAACAGCCCATTTCCCGACTTCTGGTGATCCCGATAGGCCTGTTTTTCGCCCTCCCAGGCTCCAAAGGCTTCCCTGGAGCCTGGGGAAGGCGAAAATGCCCTCCCAGAGCCTCCGCGTGAGCCAAAAATCAGCTGGCCGATGCGCACATGCACGCTGGAGCTGAGCTAGGGCAACAGCTCGCGTGCCGGCAGATATGGCTCCACGTGCCACCTGTGGCACGCGTGCCATAGGTTCGCCATCACTGGTTTACATCTTATTAAGTTAACCTCTTGGTTTCTTTCACTACACAGTGTCATTACAACTTTTATAAAATATATAATCAGAGTTATGTATGGTTTTTCAAATGAATGCTTAATCCAAAACCATAATATGTACAAGGGATACATTTGCCCTGTATTGCCTTTTTATAGTTCTGAGTAAGGTCCTTGAACCTATGAACTATGAACTCTTTCATAGTTTGAAAGAAGGAAACTCAAATCAGGAGATATAAGTCCTTGCTGCCTTGCATTCAAAGTTGCTTCTTTGGAAATTAATATAGATGGTGTCATACTGAGTCAGGGTTATTCCCATTCCTTCCATGCATTTGTCAGCATGATCAAAGGTCATGCTTTAAAACTTCCTGGTAGTATGAAAAATAATGTGGTATTCATAATGTAGTCTGCAGTTTAAATTTGAATTCAGTCTTAGAAAATAAAAATCCTACACTTTTATTTTATAAAGAGTTAATTGTTTCACTACTGCATAAAGGAGTTGATTTACACTTATTGACTGGAAGAAATAGTGTCATTGGATGAGCATATAAAGGAAAACGGATTAAGTATATTATGCTAACAGTTCCAGAAAGATTGGCAGAAAAAGTTACTTGAGTAATTTTCAAAAAATTGTAACTGGTAGATGTTTTTTCCTTAAAAATAAAATTAAGGAACTTGTAATTAATCATATTCACTTATCAAACCCTGTTTATTTCGCAGTAAAATCGTGTCCCTTTCATACACAGATATATATTAAGATACATATTCAAAGATGTAAAGAGTGGAAATTTATTTTAAAAAACAATTTTCATATATTATCAAAAATTGAGATTCATCTACAGACAGCATCGCTTCTTTCATAATGAAATGAAAATGAGCTATTTTGAAAATTATCCAAACACCACAAAAGCAATTCAAGAAGTACCTGAAATTTTTTAATGATTTCATAAACCCTGCATGAGCAATATTAAGAAAGAAGGCACTGAAAGATTTGGAATCTGGATTATTTCTTCATTCTACTTCTGAATAACCTTTTTCATATTCATTAATTATCTCAAAATAGCTTTCAACTATGATCAAGAATCTAATAAGCAAACACGGATTATTTGTTTGGGGCACCTTTGCCTTATACGATTGTTTTGATTTGATAGGAAAGCTTTTAAAATCATTTGAAATAAGTTATCACTATTCAAAGGAGAAAGAATGCTAGTTTTGATCCGGCTGTCCTCCTCTTAGAACAGGTATAAAGCCAACTACTTTATATTAAAATTCCTGCTGGAAATTTTAGTTCAACATAGCTGGACTCCCACAGGTTCTCCATATTAAATCACTAAAGAAATAGATTCAGAGACACACATTGCTGTTCCTACAACATTGTTTTCAGTGATAGTCCCACGTGGGGGGTGATTGTGTGGTAACAAGACTCTTCTAGTCATGAGGGCTAGTGTGCAATTTCAAAGCTGGGTTAAAACAGTCATGCATTGTTTGGGGACTCATTATGGACAAGAGGAATGACCCTCTGAAAACAATTGCCTTTTATTTAGGAGTGGTGGTGTGTGAATTAGTTGATGGACTTAGTCTGTCCCTGTTCTTTTTCCTCTTATACAGAGCTACATAGTTTAAGAATATAAAAGTCTCATGTTTCTCCCCATTGAAAGTAGGTGTCCCACAGGGTTAATATGAATTCCACTTAATATTTTTTTGGACCTTCTGCCACTTATTTTATCTCCTGTGTCAATCAGTATCACATAGCTACTGAATAAACTCCATCTTCAGTAGGCCATTTCTTCTTCTCCCAGGTTATTGACTCAGTTCTTTACACTAGTAGCGCATGATCAAAGACAATCTAGTACGTTGGAGAACAGCCATTTTCAACAATGGTGGCAAAGGAAGCTGGATGGCTAGCATTTATAATTTTTAACAAAAGTCAACAAAAAGAAAGGGAAAAATCCATAGTGACCAAACAAGAGCTTGTGCTACTAGAAATGCAAGAGGGATTTAATTTAATTTAATTTAATTTAATAGATTTGTATGCCGCCCAACTCCCGGGGGACTCTGGATATTTATTCCTCTTCCTTGCGGGCAGAAGTGCGTTTCAAATTGCCGTAGGCAGAGCCCAGAGGAGCCGAGCTAGTCCCGCGGGGTGTGAGTGAAAGCTGAGTGGGTATGTTAGAACTGTGTACAACGCAGAGAAACTAAGTGTTCTTAGAAAAGGTTGTTCTTAAAAAAATCCCATTTCTTGAGGGTTGTTCTAGAACTATGATTCAGCAACAGTAAGAGAAGGATAATCTTCCAATGAACTTCTCTTACCTATTCATATAAACATGATTGATTGGTGGGCTTACTATAGCCCCAGCTGAGTTGACTACACAAGGTTTATTTAGCTTCCAAAAGATGATTGATTAGAACATTCATATAATATGCTAATCTCCCTTTGGCCTGATTAAACACCTGGTCATAACCAAATTCTTCTGTGCCTCTTCTTAGTGCAAATGTGGAGGAGAAAAAAGACTTTGGTACAAGTTTTTCCCAACCCAATGTCTTCCTAGTATCTTTGTTTATATTTTGTATAATTCCAGCCAGCATGGCCATAATGATAGCAACTGGGAGTTATATTCAACCCAGTTGAGTGGCAGGTTGGGAAGGCTATTTTATAATAATAATAATAATAATAATAATAATAATAATAATAATAATAATAATAATAATAATAATAATAATAATAATAATAATGATGATGATGATGATGATGATGATGATGATGATGATGATGATGATGATGATGATGATGATGGTGGTGGTGGTGGTGGTGGTGATGATGATGATGATGATGATGATGATGTTTTGTTGTTGTTGTTGTTATTATAATAATTATAATAATAAAAGAAATTGTGGCATTTCCCATTCCTACTAGAACCTGAAAATGCATGATTTATAATTGCTGTGACTGAAGTGGGCCCAAAAGTCCCATCAATATGGAAAGTTGAACAGGAAGTAGGCAGATATAATCAGCTGCTTAAGATATGGGGAAATGGAAATCCCCTTGGCCATCTGCTCAAGGTTCAGACTAATAAATGATCTTATCCAACTGCAGCCATGCTTGCTCTGAGGCAGGGCTGTGTGGCATCCCATTCAGCCAACCCAGATTCAGCATTGCAGGCATAGGCAGTAGTTGTCATGAGTTTCCTGTTCCGATGACAGCAGCATTTTGTCTCTCTGCATGGTTTCTCTCCATGATAAGAAAACTTTGTGGAATTATTCCCACAAACAAAGTGTGAAAGTGTTGGAAAGGATGGGTTGGCTCTGTACCTGCATGGATACGGAGAAATTTATTTGGACTCTGATTTGCCAGTCTATAAATCTTAAGGCTCAACTAATGCCTTTCTGTCTCTCCATGATCATTCAAAATCTTACTTCCATCCGTTATTATCAGGGAAACTTACAAAATACACTTGTTCATGCACATGCACACACAAACACACACATAAACCAATATCTGTTCTAAATAAAATGGAAGTACTGTAAAAACTCTTTTTTAGAGGTGTCAACAAGGTGAATCTTCATTCATTCATTTATTCATTCATTCATTCATTCATTTTATATAAATTCCATTATTCCTTTTTACCATATTGTGTTTCTTCATTGTTTAACAGCCTGGTATTTAACTAATATATCTTAGAAAAATGTAGCCTCCTATGTTCAAGAACAACGAATAAAGATGTTCCAGATGCCAAATGGAGCCTGGTGACAGTAGGGGAAACAAGTGAAGTATATAGTAAAATCATGGAGTGGCAGGACATTTAAAAAAAAATCCAAATTGGCAATGCTTTGCCTGCTGTGCAATTTTGTTCAAAGCTGAAAAAAAGAGGAATAATTCATAGTTGGCAGTGTGTATTGGTTATAGTTGAGGAAAGTGGGAGTTGAACCCAAATACAAGGGGGCTGAAGGCTATAGTAAGGCAAATTATGAGCTGAATACAAGTAATGTATGTGAAGTTTCCGAAAGACGCCCTAATCAATTCAGGAGCCATTTAGCCAAAGTCCAAAAGAAATACAAAGATTTATTAAAAGCGACATCTGGCATCTGTTGCAGCCAGAACTGAGGCTGCACGCCCTCATGACCCTGTTTACCCCCCTCTCATTGGACATGTCATAAATCACATTCTCCAATTAATCACGTTGGCGGGTTGTGACCCCCCACACCCCTCCTCCTGACTCAGGTAGCCTAGGACACAATCAGTAAAGAAACATTTGCGGAATGCAGTTTCAGTTAAGGCAGTTAGCCCTCCTCCAGCTTCCCCCCCCCACCCGCTTTTTTTCATGGCAACTTGAAATCTTTGCAAGTTGACAATGTGGATATTTCATTCAGCAAATCTCCCAAACTATTCTGCACAAGTTCCCAGGTAATTTATAATTTTGCCTAAATTCCTTTCATTTTAAAATAAATAAAAATGAAGATAAAAACACTTAATCAACAGTCCATAATTTTCTTCTTGTTTGTCCCATCCTCCATTGTTCTCCACAGGGTTTTCCCAATCTGGCCTCTTCTTTTTGTCATCCTCTTTTGGTGTATCCATAATAGCTCCAACCAATCCACCACATCCTTTCTTTATTAGATTTATCCTCAGCTGTTTTTTAATCCTCCTCCTTACTATTTGTTCCTCCCTTCTTTGCAGTTGCAAAGAAATTGTCCTTTCTTCTTCCATTCTCCAGGCAAAATACTTCAAAGCAAAGTGTTATCTTCTAGTTGCTTCTCATTTTGATTCCCAAGAAGTCTTGGGATCAAACAGCATCATTCAGAAGGAAAATATGACAGGAATCAATGAATCTTGATTCTGGGATGTTTTCAAATTATCTTGATTAACATTTTAAGAATTAAAATATAGGGGACATCCTAACACTTCATTGGCACAGAGGAGGATGCCTGAGGATGCAGACATTGCAGGAGGTTTTTTTAACACCAGTACATTCATAACTATATTTTGCTGTTGGATAATTAACATTGGTTATTTCAGACCCTTTTCCTTTTAAATCTATCATTTCTTTTCTGATCGGAATTGGACAAAATTACTTATTAGGAGATAAACTCTGTAACTGATGCCCATTGATGGTGTATTTGGTACACTCTTGAGTCAAACTGCATGTGATTATTTTTAAGGACATCTGTATATCAATTTATAATTAGTATCATTAAGAAACCAGATCAAATTGCATATGAAATTGTCAATCTTAAATTAGGGATGGGGGCCCCTTTATGACTTGTGGACTTCAACTCCCAGAATTCCTGAGTCAGAATGGGTTGAAGCTAGCATGAGTCGAAGTCCACAAGTGATAAAAGGGCCATAGTTCCCCACCTTTGCCTTAAATAAATCCAAAGTCAATTTGTTGAAGCCATTTGAAATAGTTTCTCTCTGCACTTATATTCTGCATTCAGAGCTTTATTCCGGAAATGTACCTACCTTGTGTTTCAGAAGCTATATGAGTGTACAAAAGCATCCATTCACTGAATTGTGCAATAGAAAAGAAAACCAATAATATCAGGAAACTTCTAAGTGATCGTGGAGGAGATGGAAATATGCTGTTGTAATGTGATGGGATGTGGGTGGAATGAAGAAGCTGGTAAAACCTTGGTAAATCTAATTTGCTGATAAATCAGACTTTAAAATCTGTCACCGCCCCACTCTTGGCTACTTTTTTCCATGTGTATAAAAGCATGGTTTATATTCTTTAAAAAGAGATGATGAAGAAGAAGAGGACTGAATGTACAGTTATCTGAATATACATGTAGAGAAGAGTAAAGAAAATATATATAAAGAGGAGCAAAGGGGATGATGCCCTCAGACTAGATTTGAAGAGGGTACAAGTCCCACAAATGCCTGCTATCATGCTGGTTAGAAATTTGAGAGGTGTATTCCCAACTTCTCTGGAGGATACCTAGTTTGTTTGTTTGTTTGTTTGTTTGTTCAGTTGGTAGCCACCCATCTCACACGCATGACTCTAGGTGATTCATTCAATTAAATAACAGAAAGCAATAACCAATTACAAATAAACATCTAGAATAAAAAGACAGCTTAAAGCAATTAAAACCATAAAATATAATCCACAGGAGAGTACAACCCATGCATTACTAACAGTATAACCAAATCAGATGCTTCATACCTCCACTGGATCTCCAGGCACGCTGGCAAAGCCATGTCTTCAGAGCCTTCTGAAAGATCAACAGGGCCAATGGCAATCTAATCATGGGACAGATTGACCAAGATTAGATAACGTACGTAACCCATGTTCTGTGCTTAAGTCCACACTGTCTATCATTTGCATTCAGCTATAGAGCATAACTAGGCCCACACTGCTTGGGGGAAAAATATTCTGCAAGTCTTTTAATGGTATATTTGTATGTATTTACATCAGAAGCCTTATTGTAGGGACTATGTCCCCTTGGGCACAGATCCTGAGGACAAAATTTTGAAAGTAAGGAATTTTCTCCACTCAGCAACCTAATTGCCTCTTCAGCTCCATGAACTGTTAAATAGCAGGGAATGTATTACATACAAACAATGCCGAAGAAGAAGAAGAAGAAAAAACTCTTGATAGAATAGTAAAGGAAAACTTCAGTATTTTTAAACAAATTTAGAAAAAATTAGTCACCTAATGCTACTCCTGAATCATTAATGCAATGTTATCCCATCTGAGTCGAAGTCTGGAATCTTTATTGGAACACAATACAATACGTTTGACTTTAGCACTTGGGCAGGACATTTGGCCGAGAAAAACAGGGGCCAAAACTATTAGCACATGACTCCCACTGCCATGCTTTTCAGTCTATCTACAGTCCAAGGGACAAGGGCAAGACAAGAGCAAGTATTTGTAGTCACAGTGCAAAGCACCAGAGATGCACAAGCAAACACTGTCTTCTTAATGCAGAAGCGCATGGGGGTGTATGTGTGGAGAGGAGAGAAGAATGACCAGGGATTGCCAAACAACTGGAGTATTTGTCTTCTTGCAATAAGGCATCATCAGATTACAGCTGATTTTCAGAGCAACAGGGTGTTTTCAAGGAGTAGCAGCAGTGTTGGAACTTCATCAGGTTCACCAGCAATCTAAAATCAATAGGGATGTCGGTGTTTCTATCATAGATGTTGGTGCGGTTAAGAATATTAATGTTGCTGTTTTTTTTAAAAAAAATCAAGCTTTTGATAGTGTGTGCTATACCCTCTGCACTAATCAAACAGTTGATTAAGGATGAAGGGGAACTCAGACACAAAACAGGTTATGTAGAAAACAAACACAGGGTCAGTCAAAAAGGACAAATGTACAAAGAATGAGGAATAAACAGGGTGAACTAGAAATCCAAGTACATGAGGACAGAATTCAGGGGAGGGTTCCAATTACCTTTGCTACCGGTGCGTATCACAACGTTTCACGCACACGCATGTCCCATTGAGCGATTTCACTTCTCAGTGAAATGCTCAGAAGGATGTTTCAGGCCGAAACACAGCTGAGGAGGTGCTCAACTGTGCTTCGGATGAAGAAATAAAGGTCGGTATTAACCCGAGGGTGGGCGGGAGGGCTTTTTCCCAAAGCAGAGGACGAGTAGAAGCCATCCAAACCCGAAAAAAATCACCAAAAATTCCGATAAAAATTACGTCACCAGCGGGCCGCTACCGGTGCACAGTACTGGTCCGCACCGGTAGGAACCCACCCCTGGGACAGATATGTTATTGTTGCCATTGCAAAAACTTGGTGGGATGAAACCCATGAATGGAATATATACAGCTAGAGAGATTTAAATTGTTTGAAAGAAACAAGACCTAATAAAAGAAGAGATGGAGTTGCAATATGTCTCTACAGAAATACAGCAGAACAATGATGAAAACCATCTTGAATGCATTTGGGTCAATATAAAGGGGGGGGGAAGGTGGAGGGGACAAGGAGGGGGAAGGTGGAGGGGACCACACTATCTGTGCTCTTTCTCACGGTGCACCCTGAAGCCGATGGCTTGACCCTATGTTTCTTTTCCAAAAGTTCTTTATATTATTGACATCATTATTGAGACAGAGCTCTCCCCATGCAAACAAGAGTGTTTCTTGCTTCTGAGACATGATCATATTGGTTTTGTAACAGTGTTCGTAGAAACTGGTTATTTAGTTCATAGAAATAATCTGTGGCAGGATTGAGATCAGATATTTTAAATCTTTGCTGTGATCTTAGATGCAATAGAAAGGTTCCTAATTTGCTCTTGGCATTTTCTGATAGCATTCTAATGTAGGGAGTTATATTTTATCATTTCTGTGGTTTTTTTTTATTTCTGCAGAAGTGCTTCATTCTACAGTGATATCTTACAAGAGCACGTAGACAAGCTGAAGACCAGAATCAGATATGCCCTTAATTTTCTGAAGACGTTTTAGTACAGTGTCCTACAGCACTGGCATATTTGCACTCAGATTATGTAATCTGACAGGAATACAAGGCAAAGACCGTTTTCCTCTACTTTAGCTTCTCTAAATAGCAGCAACATAACACTGTGGAATTCCTCGATCACAGTGGTTCTCAACCTTCCTAATGCCGCACCCCGTGCCCCGCTGCTGCGCCCCCACTGCACCCCACCCTGCCGCCATGCCCACTGCCGTGACCCCGCCCCACCGCCACCATTTGGGTTCTTTTACCCTCTGTGCATGCGCAAAGCGTTCTGCGCATGTGCAGAGGGTAAAAGAACCCAAGAACCCAAATAGCGGCGTCCGGGCGAAGTCTCCCGACCCCTGTGAAAGGGTCATTTGACCCCCAAAGGGGTCGCAACCCCCAGATTGAGAACCGCTGCTCTATCAGGAGAAAGTTGCCATATCCCTTGTCATTGGAAAACTAATGAATTTTTAAAAAAATCAGTCAAGTTTTTAAAGTATCTCATAAACCAATTTATGAGAAATTGGTTGCAGGAGTTCCAGATGATATTGTATTTCATTTCTAACTATTTTACTTTTTCACAGATGCTTCCACTTATTTTCATATTACAAAAAAGAAAGAAAATGGGAAAATAGCTAACAGAGTCATTTGTCTGTAGGACTACAGTAAGAACATTGGTAAAAGGAAACACTGCCAATTTTAGAAGATCTCCTTCAAAAGTGGAGAATCTCAAAATGAATAATTCCTCCCTTTCTGTCTAACCAGTTGTCCTCAACTTACAACCACATTTGGGACCAGAATTTATGGCGTAAGTCGTTGCAGTCATAAGTCAAGTCACCACATGACCAGACCTAATTTTATAACCATCATTGCAGCGGTTGTAAGTCAAGTCACCAGAATTATTAAGCGAACGTTACCCCACAGATGTCTTCAACTTTAACACTCCATGATTCTCTTGAGTTTTTTCGGATCAGCTTAACCTGCTGGTGGTAAGTTTATGAGAGCTTCTAAGTTATACAGTTTCATCAGGCAATTTGAAACCTGCATAATAAAGCATTTTGTACAGCTATTTAAACCAAAAATCACTCAGTGTTGTTTCTTAGCCATTTTCTTTTCTTTTCTAAACCCGTAGGACAGATATTTCTGCTAAAGGGTAAGTAATTAGAAAATGCCAGCTAAGTCTGTGGGCAAATGGCCCAGGATAAAATGGTTTCTTTTTAAATAAAAGCTTGACCACAAGAAAAGGGGGCTTGGCTGCTTTACAACCAGCTGCACTGCTCTTGGAAAAGCTTGAAAAGGGCTCTCTAGGAAACAGCGCACTTAATTAATCTTCAAATGTAGGCTACTTCTGAATATACAGTGGATTCTTCTGGAAAGGCCATGCCTGGGGTTGCTACCACAGACTTCTGAAAATATTCAATCTAACAAGTAACAAGAAAAGAGCCTGCATGTTGAAAAATTGGGGTCTTGCAACACAGTGTTAAATAGACAGCAGACCTTTTTAGGATTCTAGTCAGGCAGCCATGCTCTCTCCATAATTTGAAGTAGCATTTTATATTCAGCACACATGCTCAATCCTCACTACGTTGCTTTTGAACTTATTCTCCCTCCTACCCCAGCTTGGATTGTTTTGTTGTAAGGAATATCCTTCTGGGTTCAGTTCCAAGTGGGGAAAAAGACACTGGATTCATGGAAGTTGCTTGGAAAGAAGGTTTAATGGTGGACAGGAGCACATGGCATAAGCCCCTGTACAGAAAAGGTAGATCACATGCTTCCAGATGTGGGTGAAGAGAAAAGAGGAAGGGCAAAATGCTGGGAGTTCCTTGCTTTATACTCTCTCTTGGGCTAAGGTGACCAGACGTCCCGATTTTGGCGGGACACACCCGCTTTTT
This sequence comes from Diadophis punctatus similis, assembly GCA_023053685.1. Classification (NCBI taxonomy): domain Eukaryota; kingdom Metazoa; phylum Chordata; class Lepidosauria; order Squamata; family Dipsadidae; genus Diadophis; species Diadophis punctatus. The sequence goes on along the minus strand of JALIGW010000001.1, from coordinate 274,268,884 downwards.
CGCAATTTGTCCCGCGTCCCGCCCGCCCTCTTAAAAAGTCCCGATTTTTAAACCTCCGACGGGAGAAGGCAGAGATACCAGCAGTTTAAAACGAAGCTCCACCCAACACCCAACGCCCAAAATCTAAAGGCAACTACCGGCCAGTTACGGCAGTTGAGGAGTCCGACAAAGAATTCGGAAATTGCATGATTGGCCGCCGAACCTGAGCACCCCTTCCAAAAACCCTAATGGCCAGCATGAAATGCGGCTTTAAATCTCCCTCCAGTAAGCAGAGAGGGCGTGGCTTTTTGCAGACCTCCGGCCTATCGCAGAGTAGGAAGAAAAAAGGAGGCGGACCTTCGGTCAGTTGATTGGCTGGACGAAGAGTAAGACACATGGGCGTTATCTCCCGAACACAGCGCGGACAATAACATACGTGCAAAAACCCCGCTCTCGTTTCTCTTTAAGAAAGGCAGCCAATCATTCTTTCTCAGCCCAACTTATTATCTTGCAGAGTTGATGTTGTGGGGCGAAAATAGGCGGAAGCGGTATTGGGTATGTTTGCTGCCATCAGTTATAAAAAAATAATGGAGACGCGCGCGCGGAAGGCACCACGGAGCAGAGGCACCTGGCGAGCGAGCGGGCAGGCGGCATCGGCGGCAGGCTCCTGCCCGCGTCTCCTGCCCGCCTGCCCGCTCGCTCGCCAGGTGCCTCTGCTCCGTGGTGCCTTCCGCGCGCGCGTCTCCATTGAACTCCCCGAAGAGTTAAAAACTAGAGCAAATAGGATCACTGTGGCTGTACCGGGGAGCCCGCGTGCTTGTCATCAATGGAGATGCGCGCGCGGAAGGCACCACGGAGCAGAGGCACCTGGCGAGCGAGGCGAGTGGCGGCATCGGCGGCAGGCTCCTGCCCGCGTCTCCTGCCCGCCTGCCCGCTCGCTCGCCAGGTGCCTCTGCTCCGTGGTGCCTTCCGCGCGCGCGTCTCCATTGATGACAAGCACGCAAGCTCCCCGGTACAGCCACAGTGACCGGGGAGCCAATGACCGCTACCTGGGGCATGCAAATTAGAAAGCCCGGTTTTCTCTCTTCCTCATCCTTGGAACAGCTCTGGACGACTCTTCCTCAGTTCCTCTAATAATGCAGGTGAGGGGAGAGTAGTAAAATAGGAGGGGGGAGAGATCCCCGAAGAGTTAAAAACTAGAGCAAATAGGATGCAAAGAAAGAAACGCGGCTGCGCCCAAGCCACTGCCGGCTCCCGAAGGGAAGGCGGGAGGCGAGGAAAGGCCTCCCGCCTCCCCCCCCCACCTGGACGCCGACATTGGTGGTTTTTTTCCCTCTGCGCATGCGCAGCGTTCTGCGCATGCGCAGAGGGCAAAACTCAAATGGGCGGCCCCGCCCCCCCGTCAGTGTCCCGCTTAAAAAAAAAAAATCTGGTCACTTTATCTTGGGCCCCTCCCTAACTGTTTCCTGTTCCTATATAGAAATGTATCCTATTGGCTGTCAGATTCCCAGGGGCATGCTGGGGCAACTCTTGTGGGCTGTCCTGAATCCCAGGGGCATGGTTGATGGAATCTTACCAGGTCCCACGTGGTGTTATGAAAGGGCTTTGGGATTCCTATTATGGTCCTTTGTTATGTAGAAGACTGTTCCAGGCTAGGTGGGAGGAATGTGGCAAGGGTGGGGGCAGGGAGCTGCAGGAAGCTGCTTTGTATTTAAAACATGTTTCTCTTTTCCTCATTCAGGGAAACATATTCTTTCCTTTTTCAATATTGCCTAGGATATTTCATTTTTCTAGGAGGGGGTGGGTACTAACTTCCTACAGTTTCCACATTTTTTTGCACTTCACCTTTTATTAAACCTTGATTCCACTATTGCTAGAGTTAATCTAACAAGGTTCTTGTTAGACAAATTATTGCTTCTGTCTTTGAAGGCTGAAAGATAAACAAAAGTTGAGCATGGTAATGTATCCAGACCTATCAACTCCAAAATACAATCACTTATTTCCTCCTTGAAAATTAATTATTGAGTAATCTACCCACACTACATTAACCTAAGAATTATCCATTCTACCTTTAATGAAGCTTTATTGCTTTAGGGCCCAGATTTGAGGCTTTGAATAAAGAAGGTCAATCTTTAAGAATTTCCAGAAACTCTTGTAGAATAAGTTCTCGGTTGTTAGGTCCTCAGAATTGCATAGCACCCGGATTTGTTTTGGGTCAGGACATTGCTTGAAGTTTGATACAGAGAGTCACAAAAGTCTTAGAGGAATTTTAATTTCTTAATAATTTTTATTTAAGTTTACAGCCTCAAAGATAAAAACCAATGCAAACTAAGAAAAATATAAAAAGGAAAAATGCAGAGAGAAAAAATTTAACTTACATGCTACCATCTCACTGACGAGAAAAAAAAGACATATATAAAGAAATTGTTTTCCTGTATCACAATAAGTAAAACAATTTCAGTAACTTATCACTCTCTCTGATACCACATCAGAAAATATTTTCTTCTCATATCTCATCTCATATCTATAAATAGATTTTAAAAGCACATCATTCAGTCCTAATCAGCAAAAGTCTATTAAGAGTTACCAGAAATAATAATAAATTTATTTTAACTTTAATCAAATAAGACAACTTTATCTTCCTTTCCTTTTAACACAGTAAGTTAACACATTTTCTAAAAATACAACAAAAGATCTCTTCTTTCCATATCTTACCTTTTACCAAATCTTTTAAACCTCATCACTCTTAGTCAAGAAGTATACATTAAAAGTTACCAAAAACAACAATGTATATTTTAACCTTGATCAAATAAACTTTTATATTCCTTATTTTTAAAATCTTGATTTTTAGTCCCTTTAAATTGTGTACCAGAATTTGATTTCTTTTCATTTTCTCTTTATCTCTTCTCAGCAACTCTTTCATAAGTGTAAATTTGTAAATTCAACTTAAACAAGTTATCCAGATCATTACTCTTCTGGTTTATTTGTATGTCCCTTTTAATTATTAAAAGATGTCAACCAGTTTCATTTGTAAATCCAGTGTAACATGTTTTTTCATATCATGCTGGTAACTTGTCAAATTTAAATCCACATTTGAATCAACCTCAGTCTCAGTTTGTCCTTTTCTATCACCTTTTAAATCCATTTTAATGATATCAGACAATCTAAAAAATAATTTCTGAGTGCATTGTTTCTAAATATCATTGAATTCTGTATTTTGTTCCAGTCTGTATTAGTGAGTCTCTTCTCCTTTAGTTCTAATCTCTCTGGTTTCGACAAGAGTCCAACCTTCAAAGTCCCATCGTCTGTTTTTTTTCTAATCAATATTTTCTCCTGGGAAGGTTTCTTACACTTAATTTCAAAATCTTTGTATTTTTATAGAATTTTAAACAACCCAACCCATTGTCATAAAGCTTGTAATTAATTTAAAATTTTTATTTCAAATCCATCTGTCTCCTTAGTCCAGTGCTTCTCAATTATTTTCTGTTACGCCCTCCCTAGGAAGAAGTAACATTTTGCACACACACCCAACTCTCCGATCTGGGCCCCAATGGAATTTTAGTGTTAATATTTATTATTTTACTTATTATAAGCTGCAAGCAAATTATTGGCTGGGGAAGGCTGCTCTACCCACTTACCTGGGAGTAAATCACACTGAACTCAGTGGAGCCTGTTTTCGGTTAGGCAGGCATAGGCTACAGTGGTTAGGGCCCTCTTTTGATATGGGGCCAGGCCAACTTAATCAAGCCGATGTTTTGGGGTCGCCGGCCTGGCCCATAAGTGCTGGCTCTGCCAGGCACTCACAGCGAATGGTGTGGAAGGAGGCTTTAGGGTGCCGTTCAAAGCTTTTGCCCAGCTGCAGAGGATGCTCCTCCTTGTCCAGCAGCAGGTTCGCCACGCCGTTCATGGCTACCACGGCGCCCGCCGAGAACAAGAACCCACGCAGCCCCCCCCCGCCCCGCCTGGCCACCTTCTCTTCTGGACTCGGAGCAGCGTGCAACTGGGAAAACACTCCCCATCCAGGGGAATTGATCAAGAGGGACCACGCATGTTCCCCGGGGTCATACGTGTCCCCTGGCATTGCTCCAAACCCCTCCCGGGGGGCGCCCCACTATTTGAGAAGGACTGCCTTAGTCCCTTTATAACTTTTCAAAATCGATGTTTTAATCATGTTCTAAATTTGCTGTTTATTCCAAAATAAGAATTGTATAAGAATTTAAATTTGCATAAAACTTCTTTCACCAAAAATTGAAGGAATTTCACCCTATGTAATGAAACTTGCTATTCTGAAGGTTCTTAATCTCCAAAAAAAAAGCCATTAACAAGCAATTTCCAGAAGTGACTAAAAAAGGAAACATGTGAACCCAGTGTTCTTTTGAAGATGCTGAACCATGGCTGGAGCAAAGATGGCAATCTTTTGGTTACTAGAGCTCTAAAACTTGCTGTCTTATTGTCTCCTCATGGGCAATCCCAGTTTCATCCATTCAGTGGCTCCTCATTCTGCTCTGGTCATCAGGCCTGCTCTAAGTGTAAGGGTAAAGGTAAAGGTTCCCCTCACACATACGTGCTAGTTGTTCCCAACTCTAGGGGGCAGTGCCCATCTCCATTTCAAAGCCAAAGAGCCAGTGCTATCCGAAGACATCGCCATGGTCATGTGGCCGGCATGACTAAATGCAGGGAAAGGTTCATGGAACGCTGTTACCTTCCCACCAATGTGGTCCCTATTTTTCTACTTGCATTTTTACATGCTTTCGAACTGCTAGGTTGGCAGAAGCTGGGGCAAGTAAAAGGAGCTCACTTGATTATGTGGTGCTAGGGATTTGAACCGCCGAACTGCCGACCTTTCTGATCGACAAGCTCAGCGTCTTAGCCACTGAGCCACCTCTCTAAGTGTAGCCATCTTCAATTTATCATTGTTTCCCGGGAAGTGCTTGTGCCACTATTTTAGGTTTTTTTTTAAGAACATTGGAAAAAAATTTGGGGGAAAAAGTCAACTGCATTATCTTGCATGATAATTTACTTTTTGTCGCATTTAAAAAATTGTAACCTTGTATAGTAAGTATGTTTATGGAATTTTCTTGCTAATTTATGTGCACTGGTTTTATGTGCACACGGTGCACTGATTTTGGGCGGCTGGGTTCAAATATCCCCTCAATTTCAGCATCAGACTCTTTCCTTGCTCGGTGTCTCCCAGATCCAGGCTTATCCTGAACTGGGTCGTTTTTCTTGATTTTTTTCATCCGGTTGTTAATTAAATTTCTGTAGACAGCCGCCTTCTTATTAATGGGAAGTCGATGTTATTCTTACTGTTATTGTGGATTTTGAGTTCAGCTAACCAAAGAATGTAGCTGACTTTTATTTCAGTGTTTGCCATCTTCAAGCAGAGGGGCTGAAACAAACAAAAAGAATTAAAATTAAAAGTTATTATTCCAAATTCATGTAATTTAAGACTGGCAACCAGTGCAGCTCATGAAGCAGAGGTGTTACATGGGCATACTGAGGCATGCCCATCACTGCTTGTGCCACTACGTTCTGGAACAGTTGAATTTTCAGGTGCATTTCAAGGGCAGCCCAATGTAGAACATGCCACAGAAGTTAAGCTTGAGAGGTAACTAGGGCATGAGTGATTGTCTGATCCTAAGGATTTTAAGATGGTATTTCCGGTTGCATATTTAGCTCTCCCTCATTTATAAGTGTTTTCATATTTACCCAAAAGGAAATATTTATATACACAAAGAAATGCCTTCCTTCCCTGAACAGGAATAAAAGTGATTAGAGCATTATAACTCATTGAAGATGATATCCTGATTCATAAGATTATGGCTGAATTGTAGTTGCGCCTACTCCATTGTTGGCCAATAAGAACATAATTTACTGTGACTTGGAAGTAAAAACGTGGGTTTGCTCCTTCTCCGTTTTAAAAGTTTAAAGCTGCAATTAAGGTAAAATATGGTTCTTGCCTTTGGCAAAGGATGTTTGAATAGCACTCACAAAGAAACACTAATGAGAGGAAATGGAAGATGACAAACATGGAACACCACCATGTTTCATGAAGTGGAATTTGCTTTAGGTTATCATAGGAGATAAAATTTCACTTACAAAACCAATATTATCGCCTGAAAGCACTTTATATCTTCATGAGGCAAAGAGGCTGTAACTACTTTTATCTCCTATATTAGGGAAAGAAAGGGTTTGAAGCCAATAACATTGACATTGAGACCATTAACTAATTTTGAAGATGATTTTTAGCTCCTGGGACCAGATCATTGGAGGTGATGTAGAACAGGCTATTTGGGTCTTTGATTGGTTGAAATTTAGCATGAAACCTGACACTTTGTGTTTAAGGAAAGGGTTGCCTTCTTTGTATTTACATTATTGAAATGATTATGTTTGGATAAGGCAGGATAGGACTTCCACAAACCAAAAAATATAGCTAAATGCAAAGACATAAACAGCCTAAGTGTCCATCACTTGGCAATTCATAAATTATTACAGATGGTCCTCACTAAATGAACATTCATTCAGCAACCATTCAAATTTACGATGGCACAATGAGTGGTACTTATGACTGGTTCTCAATTGTTTCTAGAAATTTCTAGATCTTTACATAATCAGGAAGGCAGTTATTGCAGCTTGAGGACATGTTCATAAAACAGTTAGCAAGGCATGTTGAAATCACAATGAGGGGTACGTGTAAACGAGCCCATAATATGGTTTCTTTGACATCACCTTGTCAGTATAGATATGAGAAGGTTGTATTTCCAGATAAGTGACTCAGAATGACTTTTATTTCCTCTTGATTCATAAGAATCTTCCATTCAGTAAAGTGCAGCCTCATTCTGTCCAGTCCTCAGGGAGAAAAAATGGTATTGTTACACAGGCACAAAGCAGGTCTCAGTTGAGGGTAGGACTGGACATGAATCACCCTTAGATATCAAAAGGAAATGCAGATTAATAATGTTCAAATACGCAAATGGCTTCCGGCTTCCTTCCCATGCATTGGGCTGAAAAGCTCATTCTATCAGAGTTCACATGCTTTTCCCAAACTTGTGTAATTTATAATATGGATTGGTAACTCTTGAATTATAATGTCGAGCATTGTGTATTAGTCATTTCTTCATAACTGAGCATTGATTTTGCTATTAATAAAAGGGGGAAATTATTCACTATGTTTGCATGAGGCTTTCAGTGAAATCAGTACATATTCTCACATTACACAAGACACCAATGAGAATCCCCTTGAAAGGAAATCCTAATGGGTCAAGGAGATTAAAATGCTATATTATCCTTTTTTTCCAGAGTACTGTTGTTGTGTTAGTGGCAAGTTTTTCAAGTTCCAATTTTGGAGTATTGTTTAATTTGGTTTCCCACCCACCCTAAATTAGTATTCTTTTTACAAAATGAACTACCAAAGTTTAATGACATCCATAAGTGATTTTATTAGGCTGACTTTAGCTAAACCTAAGAAGTCCAGTGGGTTTTGTATCATTTCCACTTCCCCCCACGTAATGGGGGAAAAAACCAGATCCGCACATCATATTGTGACTTGCATTTGAAATTCCCCGCAATTTAAAAACAAGTTTCAATTTGAAGGTGTGCTATTTGAGAACAGCAAGCTCCTCTGCAGCTGTTGAGAACTTCAGCTAGTGACAAAGGTGTTTTCAGCTTCTGCATAGATATGGTCTGCTGAACAATAAGTACCACACTGAGTTTACTCTTAGATATGTGGATGCCACACTGCAAGACTTCCTTCTGTACAGAAGAGACATAGCCAGTGGTGGATTCCTACCAGTGCGGTCCACTCTATAGCACCGGTAGTGGCCCACTGGTGACGTCACAGTACCGGTGCGGTCGGTTGCCGGTGCCTGGGCGCCGCCATTTTTAAAAAAATATTTTTTTAAAAAAAAAATGTCTTCTGTGCATGCCCAGAAGCCAAGTTTCCGGCACTGCTCATGCACTGCCTTCCTACCCCACAGTGACTCCAAGCAGGGGAGGATGACTGAGGGAGCGCATGAGACGCTGAAAGAACGGGCGGCAGGAGCTATCTCCATTCCCCTCCCTTCAGCAGTCCGAGAAGCCACGAACGCGCGGTGATGATCCTAGGCATTTTCGCACGTTTGAGGCTTCTCAAGCTGCTGAGGGGAGGGGGAATGGGCAGCAGGGCCTATCTCAGTTCCCCTCCCTTCAGCAGTCCGAGAAGCCATGCCCACCCGGTCACATGGCTGGCAAGCCACACCCACAAAATAAGCCACGCCCACAGAGTGGCAGTAAAAAAATTAGGAACCCGCCCCTGGACATAGCCCACTGGATTCAGTGGGCTATGTCTCTACTACTACTATACAGGTAGTCCTCGACTTACAACAGTTCATTTAGTGACCATTCGAAGTTACTTCACTGAAAAAAAAGTGACTTTTGACCATTTTTCACAGTTATGACGTTTGCAACATCCCCCTGGTCACGTGATAAAAATGCAGATGCTTGGTAACTGGTTCATATTTATGACCGTTGCTGTGCCCCGGGGTCATGTGATCATCTTTTGCGACCTTCTGACAAGCAAAATCAATGGGGAAGCCAGATTCACTTAACAACCATGTTACTAACTTAACAACTGCAGTGGTTCACTTAACAACTGTGGCAAAAAGGTCGTAAAATGGAGCAAAACTCATTTAACAAATGTCTCACTTAACAACAGAAAGTTTGGGCTCAATTGTGGTCGTAAGTCGATGACTACCTGTATATTCTTGTTGGGGAGAGCGGGGGAGAGGGAGAGGGAGAGGGAGAGAGGGAGAGAGAGAGAGAGAGAGAGAGAGAGAGAGAGAGAGAGAGAGAGAGTCTGGACTAATGTGTTTGAGGAGCAATGTACATGGACCTATAGGATACAACTTAGTCATACTACTTTACTAGGATGAAATAGTGCTGGATGATCTCAGGAAAAGCTGTGCTTGATTTAGGTGTTTCTGAAAGGTGCTACAAATATGCCTATGTATTCTTGGAATCATATTTTGCCTTTCAAATATCTTTAATAATCCACCTACAGGGATGTTGATGAATGGCAACTTCTAAGACCTTGATAATTGGCCACATTAGCTGATGCCCTGGGGGCTTGTTGTTCAACAATATCTGAAGGATCACAACTCCCATATAGATGGAATTCATATATTGTGATAATGAATGGTTTTAATTAAGCGAATTAACTAATTCACAATGTCTGGTTGACATATCCTATGAACTGAGGCTCTAAGAGCTGAGATGCAAAAAATGGGGACAACCACTGGAGAGTATCGAGGAATTCGACTTTGTGTATCTCTTTGCTGTCATCCAGTGGTCATCCCCAATTTTGGAGGTTAGATCTAATTGGCCAAACTAAACCGAAGGAAATCCTATGGCTATGTGAAAGATAAACTTCTAACCTTATAGGAAAGTTTGGAAAAACAAGCAGTCTTAATGCTGAACACAGTATATATGTAAGTGCATGCACATGTGTATATTCAGAATGTTGAGTGAGAAGAGAATCTTGTGTCCCTATCCTGAAGAACACTGTCGATCAACTCAGCACTATTGCAACGCGCTCTACATGGGGCTACCCTTGAAGAGTATCTGGAGACTTCAGTTGGTGCAAAATGCGGCTGCGCGTGCTGTGGTGGGTGTGCCAAGGTACACCCACGTGACACCTGTACTCCGCCAGCTGCATTGGTTGCCCATCGGTCTCCGGGTACAATTCAAGGTGTTGATCATCATCTTTAAAGCCCTTCATGGCTTAGGACCAGGCTATCTCCGGGACCGCATTCTGCCTCATACTTCCCTTCGACCGATTAGGGCCCACAGAGTTGGCCTCCTCCAGGTCCCGTCAGCCAAGCAATGCTGGCTGGCGGGCCCTAGGGGGAGGGCCTTCTCTGTGGCAGGCCCCGTGCTCTGGAACCAACTTCCCCCAGAGACCCGAACCGTTCCCACCCTGCTGGCCTTCCGAAAAGCCGTCAAGACATGGCTTTTCCTGCAGGCAGGGGGTAGAGACTAATCCATCTGAGCTCTCCCCCAGGTATGTCTGGTTGATGGATGTTTTTAATATTAAATTTTTAATTTTTGTATTTGGTTTTAATTAATGTTTATTTGCTGGTGTTCTTGTATTTTTGCTGTACGCCGCCCTGAGTCCCTCGGGAGTAGGGCGGCATATAAGAAAACCAAAATAAATAAATAAATAAATAAATGTCTAACTGGTCCATGTCTCAGCTTTGGGCATTTCACAACGCTGCTGCTAAACAAACACTTTTTACCTTGAAGGACTTGGCCCTAGACTTTCTAGACATGCAGTACATTTCCTGCCATTGTACTATGTCTTCGAAGCTCTGCATACCTCTCATACCGAATACTTGTTTGTCTTTAAAGGGGAACTTTGTTTTGCATGAAGAAACCAGGAAACCGTACTGGTCCTTGTGATGTGGTGCAAACGGTGCCCCTCCCCATGTGAAGCCCAAGAGCTGAGCAAACAAAACAATGCCAGCACAAACAACTCTTAAACATGTCCACTCTCCAGACTGTGACATCAAAATATACCTTCCCCACCTCCCCTGCCCAATCTTCTCCACCCTCCAAAGGACTGAAGGAGCTGCACAGAATTTAGGAATGGGAAAGTCAACCTTTAAAATAAGACAGCACTGTTTTCACTGTTTTTATTGATTTTACATGAGTGAAGATGAACATAGAAAAAGGACATGAAATTCCTTTCATTTTCATTACATAATGTGATGAAAACATAAAGACAGCCAGATAAATGGGCTGTGTTCCATACCCAATCTTACAGCTCCTCAAAATGCAGTGTTTTATGTTTTCTCTTCTTCTACCCCCCACCCCACCCCCACCCCCGATTGTCAAATGAATAGAGTTGAGCTAGTATTGTTAACTACCCTACATCATTTTATCACTGCTTGGGTTAAAGAGATGCCAATGGACCTGAATACATCAACTGCAAAATGGGCTGAGCAGCTTAGCTGCACTTGCGTGACTCTTCCACTCCAAGTTTTGCCCTGATGAGGTGATTAGTGAAGCATCTCCTTTTTTTTTTGACTATTTATAATTCTGAAACCTCTTCTGGCTGATTTTCATATTTAACAAAATCTTGGAATTGGTCACACACCTCTAGTTGGTCTCTCTTTTCTGCATGAATGGTCCAAATTAAGACAGTCAGAATTAGCCTGGCATCCTAGTCAGTTGGCTGCTTATTAACGGAACCATAATTGATTGTTTTATTTTTATTTTATTTTATTTTATTTGTCAAGTACATGTTGGTAATATACATAGATAAAACATTGTTTATATACATAAGATGGGTACTGATAAGCGGGAACATTAGGACAGGGACGGTAGGCATGCTGGTGCACTTATGCACGCCCCTTACTGACCTCTTAGGAATCGGGTGAGGTCGACAGTGGACAGTCTAAGGGTAAAGTTTTGGGGGTTTGGTGACGAAACCACAGAGTCAGGTAGTGAGTTCCAGGCATTTACCACTCTGTTGCTAAAGTCATATTTTCTACAGTCAAGTTTGGAGTGGTTCACTTTAAGTTTGTATCTGTTATGTGCTCGTGTATTGTTGTGGTTGTGTCAAATTCTTCAAAGATACGTCATCATCTTCGGACCTCAGCTTATCTTTTAAAAAAATTATTGTAGTACTATATGTCAGGAAGAACGGGCATGACTACTGCTTGCTTGCTTCCTTGCTTTCATCATGCTTTTTCTGTTAGCCATTCAGTTATTATAAGAACAAACATTCCCAAGCAACAAGATCAGTGGCGTAATACTTTGGCTAGTGAGCATAGAAATCACCTACTGCTTGACTACAACTTCTAGCATCCTCTGCCAGCACAGTCAGCAATGACACAGAGTCACTTGATAGTGAGATGGATGGCATATACAGTACATTTAATTAATAAATAATAAATAAAATAAAAGAGGGAGGCTGGAAGATATACTTCAGCATTATCTGGTGGGCTGTTGGGTCTTCTCTCTCTACCACTGAATTGCCTAAACTGTCAGGCCGAAACCATCTTTGGTTGGAAGCTTTGGCCTGCCACACTGACGCTTAGAATGTATTCTTGCTATGGGAATTTGGGAGGGGTGGCTGCATGAGGGATGTAGAGTTGTAGCCATAATAAATTCCTTTTAGATTTTCAAGGTCATCCTTTGTCCAGCACCTGGCTGGAAACTGATGGGAGGAACGGACATGTTGGCAGAAGCTGAGTGGGCATCATGATGGACTTGGGACAAGGGAATGAACTTTAAACTAGGTGGGGAAACCCTGGTAGCTTCAGATTCGGGTTTCCCACAGATGTGCCAACATGGCTCTATGAATAAATTGGAACTTTGAGGAACACTTTGCCTCGGACTCTGATTTAAGTTTGGATGCTATTTGGAACCCTGACACAAACATTGCAGAGCTTCCTCTTGGCTCAGTTTAACATTCTTTCAGATGTTATGCTACGGCAGGGGTGTCAAACTGGCAGCTCGCAGGCTGGATGCATCACACACAGGCCACGGCCACCCCAGCTCCACGAAGGGAAAAAAGATTGTGATACATCAAGTGACGGCAATGTGATGCTGCAAGTTTGACACCCGTGTGCTATGGCCTTTATAAGGAATGTAATTATTGTGGTGGCTCAGGGTTGATACAATTATGAGGGCTTTGTTGTACTCTTATTTGTATTGACAGAATTGGTAACATTGATAGCCTATTATGCCCCATCGTGTAGATTTTCTGCTATAACATATAGGGTACATCAGCAACGAAATGATGGGCATACCAGATAAATAGGTAATCTATTTCCCTCTCCACTGTAGTTTAGATTGTAATTTGCTTCTATGTCACAGTCTACTTTATTATATCTTGATATTGTTGTAGGGTGTCCTGTTCCTGGAAGCGATTTAATTTGCTGGCCTTTCTCGTGTAGGAGAGCATAAAACTGAGCTGAGAGAAATCCAGCATTGTTTCAAAACTTGGGCTGTAGGGATTAAAAAGATTGTTGTTTGTGTCCCAACCTCTTTGCTGGAACAGCTTGAGTCTATGATTGGCTTGGCAATGGAGTTCTCCAGGTTTATGTCCCCAGAGGACTTCAATCTGCCATCCTTAGATATAGACTTGTGTTTCAGGATTAGATGGTCACCATGACAATCATAAGATAATCAGCATTAGCGCCTTGCTTAAAAAGTTGGGCTATAGGGATTACTATTTAACCAGGCTATCACAGATGCTTGATGGACCTTAGTGGGTTTCAGAGGGACCGTGGAGTTGTTCCTAGGGCTCGGGTATACAGTTAGATGATGATTTAGTCACTGCTTGGAATGAGAGGGCAACAGTGACCTTGGATGAGGACTTTATGTTCATGGATCTCAGTGGGTCCCTGGTTTTCAGAGGAACTCTGAAGAATGAAGCAGCATAAGAGATACCAAGAACACTGCTAGAGAGTGCTAGCCAACTATTTTAGTTCTCTTTTGTGTTGAATAGGGGAAGTTCTTATTATAATAGTTCAAGGGAGGACTCTAATTTAAATACTCTATTTAGATTTTTCTATTGGTATCTGAAGGGAGACTGGGTAACATGTTCTCTCTGTATTCTCAGCATCCTGAGATTGACAAAAATAAAGATGAATGCAAGTCAGCCTCAAACTGCTTTTAAAGAATTGGGAGTGGAAATGATCGCAGTGTGGAAACTCTCTAAGTATGTTAAATTTCAGTTCAGCTGAGTATCTCTTAGCAGCTACTGCAATACAACTATTGCTACTTCCTGCATTTAATTGCTGGGTATTTCTTTGGCCCTCTTGTTTACAAGAGGAGGAACTGATATCTCCATTGGAACATTGCCAACACATTCCTTAATATGAATTTCAAAGTATCTGCCAAACCCAAACTAGTGTACCTGTAATTAGCATGCTGGTTAGTCTGTAGGATATTTTCAAGAATATCAGGTTCTGTGTATATTATCAGATTTGGCATAAAGTATGAAGACCAGCTGGATTAGCTATTTAATTCCTACACCTAGTTTGTATCTTGTAAGGTAGGATTAATAACTTGTTGAATTTTAGAATGTTTATGAAATATTTCTAGTCATTGTAGAAGAAGAGGCATCTTGGCCTATGCTGGCAAAAAAAGCCCAGAAATTTCATAGCACATTTTCTGATTAACAACTTTTATTATTAAAATAAAACATGTATAAGTTTTCATGAGCTGCATCCAATGAAGTGAGCTTTATTTCACAAAAACTTATGCTTTTTAATAAAACTCTAGCTGGGAAAGGCACTACCATGTTTCTACATGCTTATAGCTGTTTAGACAATGCAGTATTTAGAGTAGAAGAAAAATGGCCACAAGTACAAAATATGTGGTCATCTTTCATAACCTGGTGCTCTTCAACCTGAAATTATTGGAAGCCTAGTTACCACTTTATCACCTCTAAATAGTTGCTTTGTACTTTATAAACTGGCCAAAATTATTCATGATATATACATTGCTTAAGTCTTCTGCCAGATGTACCTAGTAGAAAATCTCATTCCCCCAACTAATTCCTGTTCCCTATTTCTTTATCTTGCCACATGAATTGTGAACTGATTAGTTGTTTAGTTTAGTTTAGTTTAGTTTAGTTTAGTTTAGTTTAGTTTAGTTTAGTTTAGTTTAGTTTAGTTTAGTTTAGTTTAGTTTAGTTTAGTTTAGTTTAGTTTAGTTTATGGTCATTGCACTTCGTACAATGAAATTAAATGCCACCTTCAGTGTACATTATAATTATAAAAATAAAACACAAACACACATCCTTCACATTCTATACACTTGAATTGAAAACCGATATTGCATTAATATTGCACTATACTGTAGAATTCAATATGGTTATTGCCCTGGGATAGAAGCTGTTTTTCAGCCTTGTTTTTATTATCCTGTACCGTCTGCCAGATGGTAATAGTTCAAAAAAAGGGTGCCGAGGATGAGATGGATCTTTAAGAATGTTTTGAACTTTCTTAAGGCAGCGGGAGCTATAAAGCTCTTCCAAAGAGGGGAGAGGGCAACCAATTATCCTCTGGGCAATGACGTTAACCCTCTGGAGCGCTGTCCTATCTGCCACTGTGCAATTGGCAAACCATACACAGGTGCAGGGGGAGAAGACTGATAGAGAAAAAAGAGAAGTCACCTGGGAAATTCTGATCATGATAAACTTCTTCACTTGTATTTTTATTGTCTAACATGAACCTTACTGTAATGATAATGCATATAAGTAGGAGTCTCTGTAACAAGCCACAATGACCTCAAAATGATTATAAGAATGATTTCATCAGACAAATGAGAGTTACATAATGATTAATGACATCATTACATTGCCCCATTTGTGTGAAGAGGTCATCATGCCTGTCATTATTTGCCCATCTCCTAGTTGCCCTTGTGTCTCCCACATACGGTATATAAGAAATTCTTCTAAGAAAGTGTTAGAACGAGCAGTTTTGATATCCAGTGTGATCAACTACTTTATTGCAGCAACAGTATGACAATGTTTTTTCTTCCTTCCAAATTAGGCTATGAACCTTTATAGGAAGGTATATTTGAAAATGTATTTTTATTTATTGGAAAAAGTTGACCTGAACAACTTTCTCAGGGATATTTAACTAGATACCTCTGCTACTCTTTTCTACTTCCTCCCTACTGTTGTTGTTTTTGTTGTGATAATTATTATGGTTTGTCACACAGTCATTCAGGCGTTCAGACTAGACTTGGCATTCAGGATGGCAAACTCTGAGCATATCAGTCATGACCACTAAATCAACAGGAGTCCATCTGAAGGAAACTTTGTAAGAAAAAGGCTTGATCTACATAGGCAATCAAAATGACCACTGATGTGGAATTGTTGATATAAAACTATAGTTGGAGAATAATATATTTTGAACATTCCTCTTGGTGGAAAAGTTTTTATCTGCAGTCATAACTAGGACAAAAAAAAAAAGAATTGGGACACATTTTTTCCTCCAAATACATAGATTTTACTTTCGGAAGATTGTTTTAATACAGCACAAGTTTTAAACCAGGCAAAGATAGCATGATTAAGCCAAAAAAACTTTCAAAACTTTCGTTTTTATTTTTTAGAGCCTGAGGTATTTTGCTTCTTTTGAAAGCCAACAACTAGTATTTCAAACACTTACAGTTGGCTCTTCCATTATAGCTGGCCGTAGAAAGTGAAGAGGAACTAAAGAGCCTCTTGATGCAGGTGAAGAAGGAGAGTACAAAAGTTGGCTTGAAACTCAACATTAAGAAAACTAAGATCATGGCATCTGGCCCTCTCAATTCCTGGCACATAGATGGGGAAGAAATGGAGGTAGTGACAGATTTTATTTTCCTGTGCTCCAAGGTCACCGCAGATGGGGACTGCAGCCAAGAAATTAAAAGACGCTCCTGGGGAGGAAAGCTATGACAAATCTAGACAGCAAAGTAAAAAGCAGAGACATTACCCTGCCAACAAAAGTGCGTATAGTCAAGGCTATGATTTTCCCAGTTGCAATATATGGCTGTGAAAGGTGGACCATAAGGAAGGCTGAGCGCCAAAGAATTGAGGCCTTTGAACTATGGTGCTGGAGAAGACTCCTGCGAGTCTCTTGGACTGCAAGGTGATCAAACTGGTCAGTCCCAGAGGAGATCAACCCTGACTGCTCCTGAAGGCCAGATCCTGAAGATGAAACTCAAATACTTTGGCCACCAAATGAGAAGGAAGGACTCACTGGAGAAGAGCCTAATGCTGGGAAAGATTGAGGGCAAAAGAAGAAGGGGACAACAGAGAACGAGGTGGCTGGATGGAGTCACTGAAGCAGTAGGCGTGAGCTTAATGGACTCCAGAGGATGGTAGAGAACAGGAAGGCCTGGAGGAATGTTGTCCATGGGGTTGTGATGGGTCGAACACGACTTCGCAACTAACAGCAATAGCAACAACAACAACAACAACAATGAAGCAGGAATGAACACAAAGAAAATGAGCTGTTTGACTGGCGCTGGAATTCTGGTTAACTGCCAGAATGCTTAGAAGTAGGATTAGGAGCCAAATTCTTGGAGAGGAGGGGAGTTCATTCAAAAACTCTACTGTGTTTACATACAGTAAACAAATTGATAGTGATGGCCAAGCAGAGTTACAACTGTTGGAAAGTCAAGAAAGCAAAGAATGGGAAGGGCAGCTGGTGAGAATTGCATGAAGGCAAGTTATAGTAAAGGCAAGTATAGGCAAGCTGTATCATCCATAGTCTGCTGAAAGATTTCAAAGAAAACTCAAATGGCAAAAATAAAAACTCAATTTGTGGAAGAGAATAGAATGACACTTTTGTCAGAGGGTAGTAGAATTTGAATAGCTGAGGTTAGAAAAAGATTCGAAGAATTATCAACAAAACGCATTATTACTAATGGAGGCAGATTTCAACACATTAGATTCCTTAATGAAGGATTTTTTAAAAGAAAAATCACAATAAACATATTCTTTCCTGCCTTGAGTTGCTATAAAAATAAAAATAAAGCAGAATATAAATTTTAAAAATCAAAAAATAAAAGTACATTCTAGAATTAGAGTTTTGGGGGAAATGGTGGGTGCAAATGGAAAAGAGTCAGCAGACACCTTTTAAGGAAAAAAATGAAAAAATTTTTTAGCACAGTATCAACTGTACATATAAAAGGGTAAATATTCTAGCAGGATCAAAAAAGAAAAATTAGCAATTTTTTTCATCTCCTTAATAACAGCTGCAGTATGGGTTATATGAGCAGAAGTGTAGCGAGTGGGGCTTAAAAAGGAAGCCGTCGGCCACATACCTTCTAAACTATTTTTCATATTGGAATTTTTCCTGGATTTTTTTTCTCTACAGCTCCTGGACAGATCCAGCCCATTTCTGAACTTAAAATGTTTTTGGAGCAAATATATTCCATTTATTGTCAGTTTAATAAAAACAAAGCAGAGTTTCATAAAATCACTGAAGATTTGAAAGCTGAAATGATTATTTGGCATACAGACAAAGAGAAACATTGGCTCTCTGTAGACCAGTGTTTCTCAACCTTGGCAGTTTGAAGATGTGTGGACTTCAACTCCCAGAATTCCACAGCCAGCAACGCTGGCTGTGGAATTCTGGGAGCTGAAGTCCACACATCTTCAAACTGCCAAGGTTGAGAAACACTGCTGTAGACAGTAGTCACTCTACCCTTAATAAGGAGAAAAAAATATGGACCGGCAAATGTGAATTTTCTATGTGATTTAACTCTAATTCTTGATATTTAGGAAAAGAGATTCATAATTATCAGATGATTTTCAACAAAAAACTTATAGGTTTACTAAAAAAAAAACCGCAACAAAAAACTCAAGGTCTTAAGCAAAGTACTGCTAAACATAACAGCAAATTTCTCAGTTGCTCAAACTACCTCTGTAAATTTGTTGATGAACTGAAAGACTTTTATCAACAAATTACCGGTACTTTACTGGTAAATAATGATAAAAAATACCAGCAATCAATACTATCAATATTTTTAGTTTTTTCATCTGTTGCATTCAATTTCATGGAAATATGATTAAGAATGTTGACCATTCTTTAAAGATGAACAGCCTTGTATTGGCTATTAAATGAACCCTAAAATGCTAAATCCGCAGATGCTAAAGCTAAAAGATGTTTAACTATAATAACTGTTAGTGGTGCAGAAGCAGAAGAAGGCTTTCATGTGTTGAATAACATTATTATATGCAAGTAAGTTAACAATGGGCCATATATAATGACCCTAAAAGTAACAGACAAGCTTTTGACTGAGACGTAGAACCTTTTGTTAATTATTGGACCTAGCAACATAGTTTAGGAATGGATTTCAGAATTCCTCTCAAAACTCTTAAAGAATCATCAGAGAATATGTTTGCTCTATAGATCCATCTTAGCAAAAAGACACCATCAATATATTTAAAAGTTCAACCTATTTTCTAATTTTACCTACAGTATTTCTAATCTGTGATTTTGCTTTCTAAATAAACGTTGATTGTATGCACTTTAAAATGCATATTTCATGGAATGGTTTATTCTTAATTTACACATACTCTTAGAACATCTTGTGAACAAATTAGTATCATATCCCTGTGTATTTGTTGAAAGTACAAGCTTTTATTGACATTTGAGGAAAATACTCATGGGGATTCACGGCATTGATTGGCCATACTTATAAGAAAAGATGAGTATTTCTTATTACTGTAGATCAAAGAAGGTGACTATTAAGGGAACATTCAGAAGAAGCAAAAGAGAGAATCAACAAAGGAGTGAGTTCATTGAACAAGAATGACAATCAGAGGACACTAAAATATTGTGCATCATTGGGCTCAGACAAACCCTTTCCCTGAATCTCTAGGGAAGGGACAAGACATTGTGCTGAACAGGAAAGAGAAGATGAACCACAAACACAAGGGGGAAACAACTGCTCTCTGCATGGACAGACCCGCTGTTTCTACTGCTAATACAGTTGTCTCCATAATTATAAAATAAAATAACCCAAACACAACATAAAACTAAAGTGACCAGATATTTTTTTTTAAGCGGGATGGGGGGGGCCGCCTGGGCGCCGCCATTTGTTTTGCCCTCTGCGCATGCGCAGAACGCTGCGCATGCGCAGAGGGCAAAACAGCAAATGTCGGCGTCCAGGTGAGGTGGGGGGGAGGGGAGGGAAGCGGGAGGGCGCTTGGATGCCTGCAGCTCGCGACAGGTAAGCTGCCGGCTGCCTCCTTTCCCCACCTCCCGCCTCCCGTTCGTTGCTTGCCAGCCCGGCCGAAGGGAAGGCGGGAGGTGAGGAAAGGCCTCCCGAAAGGGAGGCGGGCTCCCGAAGCCTCCCCTCCTTTTGGGAGGCCTTTCCTCGCCTCCCGCCTTCCCTTCGGCCGGGCTGGCAAGCAACGAACGGGAGGCGGGAGACGGGGAAAGGAGGCAGCCGGCAGCTTACCTGCTCCAAGCATCCAAGCGCCGCGGTCTCCCGGTCGCCCGCCCGGCTCCAGGGCAACGGCGGCAGCGAGGCGACGGGGGGAAGAAAGGGGAGGGGGACGAGGAAGGGCTGTTTGCGCCACTCGTAAACTCAAAGCGGCGACGGCTCCTCGTCCCTCACCCCTCCCAACCGCAGCTGCGCCTCCGAGGGCGGGGCTAGGGATGGGGCAGGGGAAGGAGAGGAGGAGCAGCCTCCCTTCCCCCTCCCCCCAGCTTCCAGCCGCCGCCGGAGGAGTCAACAACGCGGGACGCCCGCCCGCCGCCAACGCCGCCCACGGCCGGCCCGAGCTGAGAGGCCTGCTGCCTTTCAGGCCAATTTTTTGAAAGAATGCCCTAGTCGGGCAAACTTTGAAAAAATCGGGACTTTTTAGAAGGCGGGCGGGACGCGGGACAAATGGTGAAAAAGCGGGTCTGTCCCGCCAAAATCGGGACGTCTGGTCACCTTACATAAAACTGTTCTGAAACAGTCTTTGTTTACATTAAATCACCTTTGTGTAGACTTCTTGCAAAACTAGGTTCTGTGTGTGTGTGTGTGTGTGTGCGTGAGCGCGCGCACAAAGGTGTAAAGGTGCAAAGGAATGGATAGTAATTTCAGCAGTGTGTTCAGAAACTATGGAGAAATCATACTGGGAACAGTATGTATGAAGTAGAGCTTTGCATTGCCTTAGGGAGACCCTGTTACCATGTAGTTCACTTCCCTCTCAGGTAACCTTCTTGGGAAATTGCAAAGCAGAGGAAAAAAGACTGAGTGGAAAAAGCTCTAGAAAAAATACTTAGAGAACAGCCACGGTTCATAATAACAGATTTGAAAGCACTTGCTTATTGAAAAATGCATCATCTGTATGAAAATCATGCAGATACTTAAGACTACATCCTCCCTTATCTGAAAGCTAGGAAAAATAAGCATTGTCTGGCGGGCAGATAGGGAAGTACAGAAAGATTAATACTTTGAAAAATGGGCTAAAAGTATAATGGGCTAAATGGATGATAAGCTAACAGGATATGGGGAGTCTTTTTATGTTTGCTTTGCAGCTGGCTTACAAGCAGTGGGTTTCCTGGTATTTAAGTAGAAAATATTTTGCTTTACTTATCACTTACTCCTTTTAACTGCAGAGATTATAGAAATTGGATCTAGTATCTGAATCAACTAGTTGGTTACTTAAGTTGATGGATTCCTACCAGTATTGTTTCTCTCATGTTGTGTTTATACCCACAGCTTTGCTCTCCAAAGCACAGGACAAGGAAACATTGCCCAGTTACATTTATTTTATTATTTATTTATTTTATTTGGAGGTTCTTCTATGCCGCCCTACTCCCTAAGGACTCAGGGCGGCGTACAACATTTTAAGAAAACAACCAAACAAATCATTAAAAACAATTAGAAAAACAATTAAAAACACATATAACACCATACATACATGGGGGAGACATCAGATGTAATGTTGTCTCAGAATCACCCCGCCTGCAGGAAGAGCCATGTCTTAATGGCTTTTCGGAAGGTCAGCAAGGTGGGGATAATCCGGATCTCTGGGGGGAGTTGGTTCCAGAGAACAGGGGCCCCTACAGAGAAGGCCCTCCCCCTAGGCCCCGCCAGTCGGCATTGTTTGGCTGACGGGACCTGGAGGAGGCCCACTCTGTGGGACCTCACTGGTCGAAGGGAAGTATGAGGTAGGATGCGGTCCTACCTCTGTATACATACAGAGAATCCTTGAACACCACTTGTGTCCTTTCTTAGATTGAAGACATTATGCCATACATAGGCTGTTCCTGTCTCTCTCTCTCTCTCTGCTCCCTAGTCAGGCAAGATCACAATAAAGGTCAATCTGGCCCAACATCACTCTCTCACAGTGGCTAATCAAATCCTTTAAACTCCATGAGCAAGATGTAAAAGCAAAGGCCCTCCCCAGCAACCGGCATTTAAAAGGGTTTTGATGGCATAATATTATCAGGGAAACCTCCTTCTATTTTCTCTTTGCATGAAACTTTTTTTTCTGGTTTAGTTTTGGGTTTTTTTTGGAGGTCCATAGAAACATGTCTGCCACCACAGTCCCTCCATCACCCAGGAGTCACAGAGTTTATTGTTCCCTATCAATACTCTCCCCACCACCACCACCACCTTGTTAGCTCTTGGTGAGAACCAGGTCTTTGCTGAAACCGGGGAAACCCAAAAGATTGCTTCCTTCCTCCTTTTGAGTTGTGATTCTTGAGGAAAGGCAGTAAACTTTTCACATTATAGCAAATAAATTTTTCTTCAGGCAAAAGTTCATTATATTTCCTCTTTGGCCCTGCAGTTGTTCCTGCTTGGGTTTGGGGGCAAAATTCTTTCAGCAAGGGGGGCAAATTAGACATTTTTGTGAGAGGCTGTCAACAAGATGAAGCTGATAATTAGGCAATGTTGAATCAGCAAGTGAGCCGCATGTGGTGTGGTGTCTTACGGTACTTAATAAGCAACAAGCATCTTTTAACTAAAGACTCCAAATGCCCCTCGTTAACATGAACAAGCAACACAATTCGAAACTCCTATATGTAAATAGACTTGAGCTACAGTTGTACATGGACATGCAAATCTTGAATAATATATTTAAGTTCCACAAACAGGAATTTAACCTGTCTGACTTGTGATGCTACAATTCAGTTTGTTGTAACAAGGGCCTGTGATGCTAAGATGGACAGCTATATAAATTTGCTAAATAAATCAGTAAAAGCAGGAGAATGGTCTTGTAAGTCTAGAACTAAAGAGCTGAGTTGCAAGAGTAACAGGAGCTCACTCTGATGTCAGAAACTATTCACTTGATTTCTGATCCAGGAGGCTACAGCTCAAAATTAGAAGCTAATGGTATATTCAGATTTGACAGAAATGAAGCAAATCAACACTTTCAGCCGGAAACCAAATAGCTCATTTCCCAAATTTGTGCAGATGAAAAGAGGGGATTTCTATTTGTAAGGCTTTATACATGTGTCCGTATATTCTTTTAAACTACAAAGATAATCTTTTTAAGCATTTCAGCTAAAACTACATTTTTCAGTGGCATAGATATCACACATACATATATCACACAGAGTTATCAGCTCCTAGCATTATTACAAGACAAGTAAGATTGAAGAGTTGAGATTATATGCATTTTCCCTGTTTTACTTAAAAAGGGAGTATGGGAATCTACATGCATTTTCTAACACTTGATACTTCTCTTGATTTGCTCCCTATTCAATCCTTTTCTTGGTTTTCTTATCAAGGAGCAGAAAATCAACTATACAATGTCCCTGTCAAGCACAGGAAAATCGGAAGTCCAGGCAGTTTAAAAATCACCGTATTTTTCGGAGTATAAGACGCACCGGAGTATAAGACGCACCTTAGTTTTGGGGGAGGAAAACAAGGAAAAAAGGCCTCTGCCTCCCAGCAATTTGCCAAACAGCAAACAGTACAGATGATATACACTGTTTGCTGTGTATTTCTGTGCATGTGTGCCTGACCCATAGAAATAGCAAAGAATTGGAGAAATGTACATTTATGGCAGTATATTAATCCCAGAAAGTTTTCTTAAATGTAATCACACTAACTCCTCCCAATTATTTAAATAGATCTACTGCAAACCTGATTAAGTCAGGGTTTCTCAGCGGCCTTCTTTTAATACTAATACTTAATACTAAAACAGGACATTTCAGATTATACTTTTACAGATCTTTAAAATTGATGTGGCTTTCTGGAAGGCTTTCTGCTATTTAAAAGAAGATACAATAGCACTGGGCCTCTTCAGAGCAAGAATTTATTTTAAAAAGCTTCTTCATTTTGTTAAGTTGTCTAGAACAATAATAAAGCAGTCTTTAAAAAATAAGTCTAATAATTTGAACACTCTACAAACATTTAACAAAATAACATATTAACAGAATCTGCCTCTACCTAGGATAGAACTCACAACCTCCTGATTGTGAGGCAAGAGCTCTAGCTCTGAGCCATAGCAGCTATAGCTTTCTTTCTTTCAATTAAAGCAGTCTAATATTGCCAGCAGTTTATCTCCCAGTAATTTGTCACATTACAGCCACCATAGTTAGTTCATTTTACCACCAGGCTTGCAAGCCTGTCAGCTGTAGATCGGGAGGCAGTTTATCTCTTCTTGTGCTCTTCTTGTGCTTTGCCCTGTTTGCTGCAAAGAGGTAAATTGCTGGAAGACAGAGGCCAAAGGGTGGGGGTGGCTGGGTGGGTGGGGCTGCATTTGGTGTATAAGACACACCCAAGTTTTCACCCTCTTTTTGAAGGTAAAAAGGTGCGTCTTATACTCCGAAAAATACGGTAATATAAAGGTTTATTGCAAGCTTATGCTCTCTACAAGAATCTGAATTAGTAACAGTCAAAACAAATTGGTGGTAGATAAGAGTCAATGGAGTTCAAGGTAGGCTGGACTCTTGTGGGAGTGAAGGGACTCGAGATGACCTGCTTGACCCTCCCTCAGGCTCAGTCCTCTTAACCACCTTAACCCTGAGTTTTTAGTTCCATAACATGTGGAAAATATCAGTTTGAAGGAGGTTGCATTAAATCATGATGGAAGACGGAATCCCTCATCAGTGTTGGAACCAGTTCTTATTAACTGGTTCATAAATATTGACTAATGGGGATCTGTAACTAACCAAAATGTTTGGAATCATAGCAGATAGTTCAATGATGCTGTCCACTCAGTGTCCAACAATTGTGAAAAAGACAAATTTCATGCTAAGAATGATTTCAAATTTCATGCTAAGAATGAGTCCTCAGGGAGTAGGGCGGCATATAAGAACACTAAATAAACAAATAAAAATAATTTTTTAAAAAATGATTGAAAATAAAACAGCCAACTCTGTAATAGAAATGTATGGCACATTCATGTCTGAAACACTATGCATAGTACTTGCAATAAAAAAAAAATCTAATAAAGTGCCAAAGAAGCAATCAAAATGATGCACGGGACAAAAGTGATCAAAGAAAAGTTTCTCTCTCACAAAACACTAGGACCAGAGATCTTCCATGAAAGCCGATTGGAAAAAGATTTAAAACAAGCAAAAGTATTTCTTCAACTGTGCACAATTAACCTGTGGAATTCATGGAATTTGTTACTACAAGATATGATAATACCTGCTAACTCAGTTTTCAAACATAATTGGATAAATAATGGAGGACAGGTCTATCAAGAACTATTAGTCTTGAATAGTCAACATTACATGCAGATTTTGGAACAGCATATCTCCAAACACCAGTTGCAACAGAACAGCAGTAGAAAGGAAATATCTCCAACTCCTGCTTGCAAACAACTCAAAAGATAATCTGTTTGAAACCAATGCTTGAGTAAGATGGGCCTTGGCCTGATTCAGCAGAGCCATTTTTAGGTACTTAAGAGGGAGAGACTATTCAATAAACTATGGTAAAAGTGAGAGGAAGAACTGCGAGACAGCTTATTTCCCCCCCCCTTTTTTTTGCAATTCTGGATTTGATTGTCAGTCCAAAGCAGCAAGCATATCCTCTTAGTTCTCTGTGAGCCTGTAAAATGAAGGATGATGTAATAACTTACAAAAAAGTTTGCATGTTGTCCATTGGCCCAACTGACCTGACCAAAATCTCTCCAGGAAGTATTGCATTTAAACTTGGTTCACTCAGCAGTGTAAGCAATAATGGGGTTTGTATGATTTCAACTCTGCATATTTTCCAATTTGTCACTGTAGCTTCTAAAACATATCCTTTGCTTAGCTTTTTGTGCACATTCAGCTAGTTATGAATTTAGTAAACCATGGTTAAACAAAACATGTCTGAGCACAATACACAAGCCAAATATATCCAAAATGAAACCTGATTACAATATTGTCTATGCCAAATAAGCAATGCAGCAATTTATTATAACATGAATAGAATTTAACTACATTTAAAGATGAACTTCAGAAGTGTGTGACAGGTCATTTTGGACCTATCAAATATAAAGTTAATAATTAGACTTCAATTAAGCACCATTTGAAGATAGAGCATATATAAAGCACATTAATTAATGAGCAGGATGTAGCAACAGACCTTTAAATTTTGATAGGTCAATTTTTTTTTTACTTACATTGCAGAATTAATGCTATCCACTCCATAATAGTTTGGATCTTCACTAAGCTTTCTATATGCCGTAAAAGAAAACTTTTGTGATTTTTTTTTGTCAAGAAAAGACAGAGTCAGGAATATGTTTACTTTACTGAAACATTTAGAAGTAACCCCGGAGGATCTGCAAAGATTACAACATATACAAGGAAACTAAAGTAATTGAGTAACAGTACACGATCACGAGCATCTTTAATCCATCAGCTGTAACAACCCTACAATGCACTTAGAAAACTAAACATGGATATATTGTACAAACATTGCAATTTTCCTTTTGCAAAACTCCCTTTTTTTAACTTAAAAACCTGAACAGACATCTGAAATTCCAAATCCCTTTCAGCAATTTCTTTAAAACTGCCCTGCCCTGTGTATTTTGTCTGAATTTGATTCCAAATAGTACATTCTAAACTCACGATTATGATTTTGAATGTAGTTTGGAATACAGGAGGTGGTCCCTGTTAAATTATACTCCTAAAATTACCAGTAATGCAGTATGGTAATTAATCTTAATCATAGATACTGCTATTTAACAAGAGAACCCAAATACAGAAAAGGATCCAGCAGCCGGTGCCATAGCTTGGGTTTTAAGAAAAGTATTTCCTCAGCCAGCCTCCTCAACCTTTTCAAAATACTGCTGTTCCATTGGTAGGCATTTATTTTCCCATAACTTAACCACAAAGAACATTGCTTTGTGCAGATTTAAAGGCAACTAAGCTGATCAGTCAGCATAAGGTGAACAGTTTTAATCCCTAGAGTCATCAAATTACATAGCAGATAAACTGGTTGAGCGGCAGTAATAATGTTTAATTGTTGTTTGTGAATCTGAATAATTAACCAAGCCAAGACTGAGCAATGTACACCTATTTTTTTCAGCCTTTAATATTGCTATTACATTACTGGTCTACTCCAGGCTGTTCTATTAGGAATTTCCCATCCTTAAAAAAAAAAAAGGATATGCATACAATGATTTTGAGCCATCATACTAACATTGCAGATTAAGAGCAGGAAAGAGGAAGAGATAGGGCAGTAGTATTTCACAGTATACTACGAACCATATCTGTTTAAAAGAATAAAAAAATTTTCAGAGAGGCATAGGACTTCAAAGCTCCCTACAAGTTTGAAGAATCTGGCTCTCCATGTTATCTAAGCACCGGATTCCACTTATGCCTTCTGGCTGAAAATGGTTGAGGATCCCTGAAAAACAGCCTTCCTAAACTGGGACACTCTTGGGCTTGGCTATGCTGGTGGAAATACCAGAATTAGCAGCCCCAGGCTAATTAGCAGCCCCAGGCTATCAGGATAACAGTGAACTGGACAAGCAGCTCTAAATTTTCTTCAATTTGGCACATAGCTGTATGACTGCAGGAGGCAGAATTAGTGTGCACTTGGTGTAAGACACTCTCTTAAACTCTTTTTAAGAACTATTGCTATTTAATAGTAGTTTTCATATGCTTATTTTTTCCACGTCTTTGCTGAAGTGAAGCTGATCAACTGCCTAGTTATCAGATTTCTCCATCCACCCCTCCCCCAAAAAACTATTTAGTCATCCTGGAGCATTCACTAAAAAGATTTGGGGCGCATGCGAGCCGCGCGCATGCACGGGGGTCACACGCGCATTGCAATTTGGGAGCTTGCGCGTGTGTGCTTTGGGCACTCGATCCAGAAAAGGTTAGCCATTACTGCCCTATAAATTTATATTAGATTTTAAAACTTCATTTTAAAAGGCATATAAAAAAAATAAAAGAATTCCTTTATTTGGGCCAATGTACATATATTACAGCAAGTTATATATTGTTTCAGAAAGCTGCAACATCAAAATAAAACGTTTCTCTAACAATGATATGCAATAGTTTCACTTCCCACTTGAAGCAAATCTGTACCTTTTTCATATTCAAATCTGCTCTGGAAGATTGCAAGTGCTCTAAACCAGCAGTCCTCAACCTTTCCCCCTTGGCGACCCGGTCTGGCGTGGGGTGAGTGGCAGATGCACATGCGCACGCACAATTGATAAGTGACAGGTGTATGCACCCTCCACTTGCGCAAATGGAGCTCCACTCACACGTGCACCCACCACTCGTGCACTTCTGCTCCCGCGCAAACCTTCACTCAGCCAGTGCTCACGGACAAAGCTCCACTTGCGCTTGAGCACACAGCGCCCTCCTCTTGCATGAGTGGAGCTTTGCACATTTGCCCATCACTTGCACAGCCCAGTTTCTAGCAGGCTGTGGCCCGGTAGTGGTCCACGGCCCAGGGGTTGGGGACCCCTGCTCTAAACCATGCTTGAGGGCATACAGAGGGAGCCATAATCTCTTTTTCCCTGTTGTGGTCTTAACCAATCATTTTCTGAGTTTACTATTTCATGTTTAACAAGGTTTAGGAATTTAAGAAAGCTTGTAAAATCATCTGAAGAATTCATGTTGAGTCTTCTATGCTGCAAGGTTAGGGTGGTGATTTAAAACTTGAGAAGTGTGCATTCATCGCTATATAAAAACTGCAAAGGTATGCTGGATTCTTGAAATACAAGAGTCAGGTATTATCCAAGTTAGTTTAAGCAGAAATCAAAACTCACACATAAAATAAAAAACTTAACGAGTTTTGCTTAAGAGATGAAGTAGGTTAAAACAATAACTACTTTTAACATTTCATGGAGTTTTTATTGTATTTTTATTTGTTGTTTTAACTGCTAAAAGTCTTGCTGACTATGATGAAGGCCAATTGAGAATATGTCTGCCCCCCCCCCAAAAAAGCTGATCAAGCAGCAGTTTTAATATAAGCAGTTTTAATGGCAACTTGAAGTCATTCCCAACACCTGGTGAAATCTTAATGGGAAATAACTGTAGTTTCCCCTTCCCTCTCTGAACCTGCTTTTCTGGTATTTTAACTGATGAAGAGACCTGGAGACCGTAAGAGCTTTCATATGTTATAAGTAAAGTTATTGCAAAGACTGGCAGATTGGCTACAGCATCACTGAAGCAGACATGTGCTACATCGGAGATTGGTGAAAGATAAATTAGCCTAATAAATTATACACTCAAGATGGATTTTGAAATCACTCCTATGCTTCTTTTAACACATTCTAAACTTTCAGAAACTCACGGAGCCTGAGGAAAGTACTTCTAGGAGTATAGAAAATGATGTGTTTCAAACTGTTTCAAATGTAACATTATATATACCCCAATTTTCTTCTCAAAAATGTATACATGAATACAGCTTTGCAAATGTTACACCTTTTGTCAGTTCAATTGGATTTCAATTATATTGTATTTATCTCTGCTTATTGGACTCACACTATACACTAAAAATACAGTAAATGAAGCTAGTGCTTTACATTTATCCAGAAAATAAGATCAGTGGGCCTATATCTTTTCACATATACAGAAGATCAGCATATAATTTTTTGCTGTGCATCCAAAAGTAATAAGGGATCCTTTATTAGTATGCTGTGCATAGTGAAATTTTGGAAGACTTAAAAATGGGGGAGGGACTATACTCCATTCTCAGAGGAATAAAAGTTATAGATTGAATCACAGCATCACTGACATATAACTTTAATATCAAACAATAAGAGAACAAACCATTCCAAAACCTCACTTTATTTATTCAAGGTGAAGAAGTACATCAGATACAGAGCATTCTGTTTTCATCCCATAATTCATAACCACCCATTTGTATTCACCAGACATTCTGCCTTGCAATCACAGAATGAGCAATTTTAAACAGTTAATCCCTCTCTGCTAGAGCGACAAGGTGCGTATCAATTTCTGCTTCTGTAAGAATCCTAGAAAGAGGGAAAAGCAATGGAAATTTTTATTCTTCACCTCAAATAATCACATTATTTATTTATTTAAAACATTTGAATAGCTACCCATTTTAAAACTAAACTCTGGACAATCTCTGAATAAAACACAATATATAATCAATAAAAACAGAGAATTATAACTTCTTAGGACTTGTAAGGTGGCAACATTTAAGGGAAGGGAAGGGAAGCATGTCTGTCCTACCCAATCTGGTGGGATGAGCAAATACCTTAAAGGATTTTCAGCACAATTAAACCAACTGCAAATGAATTTTACAAAGGAAACATTATAAATGCATCTATGTGAGTGACTTTTGAGTTCCACATGCTGGAATAGCTGGGTTCAGGCTATACTAGAGTCTACAGGCAAAGCGTGTACTGTGTAAAATATGTACTATGTAAACTACTAAAGTTGATTCTATGCTAACCTGTGCATAGTATCTCCAGCATTATGTTAAGAAAGAAATCATATCTTTCTTGCCAATGCAATGCTGTGACATTAATTGCTGCAGTGCAATTTCCTTTGGATTCCCCAAAGGTCTATAATTAACTTTTCCTTGGCAGTTATAGTGGCATATATCGGACATATTTAAGTAGATGCATTTAGATACCAAGTGTTACATAATAAACTGACCACATACTAGTGCCAGGATACAGGTAACAGAGATCACACCTATGTATTTTTTTATAAAAATTAAGATAGCCACAATCAACCTACCCAACAAGAAAAAAAAATCAATTACCTGAATTTTGGATTATCAACTGTAACAACCCCTACTTCTATTTCAGATGGTTTGAAGTCAATGGACAAAACAGTAGAAAGACAGGTAATTGCAGTCTACAAGTAAAACATAAAACAAATTTGATCAGAAATATTTTTAGTACTAGTTAATGCAAAATCTGGTTTTAATTTTAGATGCTTGTTAATCTTTGTCCCTTCATAGGCAGAGCCCATTTATAGATATTTGAAATGCAAAATTCTAGCAGCTTTGAAAAGGAAAACAATTGTCTATAAATTAATTTCTTACAGTTAGGAATTATTTGTAAAGACAATCGCAGTATAAATAGCAGTGTAATTCCTAGTAGCATTCAAATCTTCAAAGCTTTCCAGCACATTTAAAATTATTTCAGTAAAATTACTACTGTTCTGAAGTATCTATAGGTAGTCCTCAACATGACCAAAATTGAGCCCAACATTTATGTGGCTAAGCGAGACATTTGTTGTGAATTTTGCCCCATTTTACAACCTTTCTTACCACAATTGTTAAGTGAATCACTGCAACTGTTAAGTTAGTAACATAGTTGTTAAGTGAATCTGTCTCCTCCATTGACTTTCTCAGAAAGTCGCAAAAGGTGTTCACATGATCCCGGGACACTGCAACCATCATAAATTAGTCAGTTGCCAAGCATCTGTATTTTGATCATGTGACACCTTGGGGATGTTGCAATGGACGTATGAATGGTTGTTAAACAAACTGTTGTAAGTCAAGGACCACCTGTACTATAATGGGGTGGTGCTGGTTATACATACCTTATATGGCAGCTAAATTTACTACCGTATGTTCTGGCGTATAAGATGACTTTTTACCCCTTGAAAATCATCTCGAAAGTCGGGGGTCGTCTTATACGCCGGGTACTGAAACTTCGGAGCCGGGGGGGAGCTTAAAAACGGCCGCGGCTGCATCCCTGCCATTCTCCAGCCAAGCGGCCGAAGGAGCCCCGGAGCCCCGACGCTGCCCTGCATCTTGGTCTCTGCCGCCACCACCAGCTGCAGCCTTCCCAGCAGGTGGGCGCGCGCGAGAGGGATCGCGGAGGCGCCCGGCAGCTTAAGGCAAGAGGCAGGCGGGAGACACGGGCAGGAGCCTGCTGCCGCCGATGCCACTTCTGGCATCCCTGCGCCTCTCGCACCGCTCGCCGGGCGCCTCTACTCCGCGATCCCTCTCGCGCGCGCCCACCTGCTGGGAAGGCTGCAGCTGGCGGTGGCGGCAGAGACCAAGATGCAGGGCAGCGTCGGGGCTCCGGGGCTCCTTCAGCCGCTTAACTGGAGAATGGCAGGGATGCAGCCGCGGCTGTTTTTAAGCTCCCCCCGGCTCCGAAGTTTCAGTATGATAGCAGCAGCAGTGGCGGTAGCGCGTGCTCTCTCCTTCCATCCCATGCGCGTTCACCCTGCCGGCGCCGCGGTCGGGGACTCAGTCAGGTGGCTGGAGTCCCGCGGGAGACGGCAACAGAGGCTCCTTCTTCCTCCGAGGGGAGGGGAGGAGAGCAACCCACCCACCTACCTTGCTTCCACTTGGCGTCTTGGAAGAGGGCTGGGCGAGGGAGAAAGGAGCCATGGTGGGGATTGATAAACTGCTCCTAGCTTCTAGGGAAGCAATATTGTTCAATATGTTTAAGGGCATAACTTTCCTTCAGAAATTAATGATTCTCTGACAACTGTTCATTGAATTGCCTGATGGAATTATTGTATTTTATCATATTTTATATTTTATGATAGCTCTTTTTTAATTTTGCCTATTTCCCAAAGAGTTATTTTGAGAGAGCTTATAAATCAAACAATTTGAGTGGGTGTATAAATCAAACAATTAAGTAAATAAAATATGCTTTTATAATTTGGTACAAGTTTCATGCCTGGGTTATCTCCTGCTTTGGGTATGAGAATGATTTCTTCCAGATAAGTTCTTTTTGTTTTGGTTACCTTCTTATGGAAAATATGAGTTAAGCTTGGAATTGCTTTGGATCTGTTTTCCATCTGCTACAGTTTTCTTGTTGGATGGAATACATCCCTGATTTGTACCCTGGAAATTGACCCTCAGTTTAGCATTCCACCAAAAATATTTCAAGCTAAGTTAGATCCTTAGTGTCACAATCATAAGGTCAAGTCAGAAAAGAAAGAAAGAAAG
This sequence comes from Diadophis punctatus similis, assembly GCA_023053685.1. NCBI lineage: Eukaryota > Metazoa > Chordata > Lepidosauria > Squamata > Dipsadidae > Diadophis > Diadophis punctatus. The sequence goes on along the minus strand of JALIGW010000001.1, from coordinate 274,236,121 downwards.
AAAGAAAGAAAGAAAGAAAGAAAGAAAGAAAGAAAGGGAGGGAGGGAGGGAGGGAGGGAGGGAAAGAAAGAGAGAGGGAGGGAGGGAGGGAGGGAGGGAAAGAAAGAAAGAAAAAGAAAGAAGGAAGGAAGTTAGGAAGACAGACAGACAGACAGACAGAAAGAAAAAGAAAGAAGTTAGGAAGGAAGACAGACAGACAGACAGAAAGAAAGAAAAAGAAAGAAAGAAAGAAAGAAAGAAAGATAGATAGATAGATAGATAGATAGATAGATAGATGTTAGGAAGGAAGAAAGACAGAAAGAAAAAGAAAGATGGTAGGAGGGGTAGTCTTATACAGCGAGTATATCCCAAACTCTATATTTTAACTGGAAAAGTTGGGGGTCGTCTTATATGCCCAGTCGTCTTATACGCCGGAATATACGGTATTTTGAATTAATTTGAATACTCATTTAACCTAAGCATTGCTAAAAATACAGTTTGTTCTCCAGCATAAATTTAGTTAAATGCCTGAATCAAAGCAAGGCTCAATGCAAGCAACAATCACTCCCCCTCTCTTGGTCCTAATTATAGCTAAAATGCTATGTAAATTATCAGCACTTATGAAAAAAAAATGACAGGTTTATAGGTGCCACAATTCTTGCTACTAAAGTATGACCCAAAGCAGAGGTGGGTTCCTACCGGTTCGGACTGGTTCTACAGAACAGTTAGTAACTTGGCGCCCTCACCCGACCCTGCCGACTGCCGCTGCACTGCCAGCCAAGCCAAGCAAGGAGCAGCAGGTGGGGCAGGTGGTCACCCAGCCAGCAAATGCTGCCCCGTGTCCCTAAGTCGGCTCCCAGCGTTCCTTGTGTGCAGCCCCCCCCCCCAGAAAAGCAGCGGCAGCTGCAGGAGGAAGGGCAAGAGCTACCCACCAGCTCAGGCGCACCTCGCCCTCCTCCCGGGCTTCCCTCGCACGTCCCATCATCTTCTTATCCACCTTTGCTACTGCTTCTGCTTCCACGAACGCACATGTGCCTGGCTGCTGGCCAGCTCGCTTGCCTGCCTATCTGCACTGCGGTTCCGCAAGGTGAGCATGATCAAAAAGGTTCTGGTGACCACCTGGTGCAGATGGAGGAGGAAGGGAAGGCTATGGCCAGGCCTGCCTGCCTTTCGGATCTCACTCTCCTTGCGGCAATTGTGGTGCAGGCAGGTTTATTATAAAATTGTAATAATAAAATTAATATAAGACAGCAACTGGAATACTCATTCAGCGACCATTCAAACCTACAATGGCATTGAAGGAGCGGTAGTTATAACCATTCCTCAGAGTTCCCACCATCGCAACATGCCTCCTGTCACGTGACTGCAATTTGGGTGCTTGGCTCACAATTATGACATCGCAGAGTCCCATAGTCAGCTTTTGTAACCTTCCCTGATGGCTTCCTACAAGCAGTCAGTGAGGAAGCTGGTAGGAAGTTTTACTTCATGGTCAAGTGAGCTCCTCGTTAACAATCCATGCGGTTGTTGGGACCAGAATTGGTGCTGCTAAGCGGCACGGTCATGTGACATTGTGCTTTACGATAGCGTCACTTAGTGATCGTAATTCCAGCCCCAACTGCCATTATTAACTGAGGACTACCCATAATTAGAAAATTTGGCCTTGGTCTAAAAAACGAATCTAGAGACAGACTTAGATGAATTCTGCCAAGAAAATATAAGTCAAATTTCATTCCATCTATGTAAAATAAATGAAATAAAATAAAATATATTGATTAGCGTAAAAGTTTTCTTCCAACAATCTGAAAAAATAATTGACTGGATGCGGACATCTCCAAGTGAACAATATTCAAATCATATGACTATAACTCAGCAAGCAAGGAAGGAAAAATCCATTTACTCAGCAAAAACAAGATCTGGCGCTGGCTTCAGCTCAAACCACCCTCTGCCAAATTGCAATTTAAAGAAAACAAATAATATCATCAGACCAGCAAGATAAAATCTCAGCAATATTCCACATAATTACATAGTGAAGATAAATAATAAATGTTTTGATTTCATAAATAAAACACCCAAAGAAGTCTGGATTGAAATTCATTATATGTTTAATGATGTACCAAACAACTATCCTGAAATGTAAAAAGCAAAAAAAAAGGGCAAAATTTATTAGGAGAAACAATCACTTTCAATATGTTAGTTTCTACTGTACTGATGGCTTGAAATGAGGAAAAGTTAAGGAATCTCTTGTTAAAAGTGAAAGTGAATAAAAAACTAGTTAACTATTCTATTTTTTTTAAAAAAAATACATACTTTCACCCTGTACTTCATTGCTCACATTTTATTTTTAAACTTCCACTACAACTTTCTCAGCCTTCCCCTTCTTCTCAACACATTTACTCTCCTTGAATCGGATCGCTCACTTTTATCATTCATTATCCATCCATCCATCCAATCAATCAATCCTTTCATTTCTTGTTTTACAACATACGCTTAAGTAGTCCATTCCCACTTTATTTTTATGATTCCACTACTGTGCCTGACTCTCAGTTTTAAATAACAAAACATATCAGACATTTTCACGTTTTTTTGACAAGCATTGATTCCACACAATGAACCATTACCCCACAATCTTTTCTTCTAATGTTTTTACAAATTTATCTACCCACTCTAATTTTTCATTTTTTAATGATGATTTCCTGAAAGAAAGGGAAGAGATTTCCAATGCTTTCCATAGCAGCACAAGAAAAACACATGGAGGTGGCAGGCAACCTTCTGTCCAAATATCTTAAAATCTTGGGAAAATTCTTCACTGATTGAAGGCTCACTCCTAGCACCAGCAAAATGGTAACTACCTGCTTCCACCTTAACAACAAATTAACATATAAAGCTCCAAAGGTCTATTAAACAATAACTTTGTTGTTATTGTTAGTTGTGAAGTCCTGTCCGACCCATCGCGACCCCATGGACAGCGTTCCTCCAGGCCTTTCTGTTCTATACCATCCCCCGGAGTCCATTTAAGCTCACGCCTACTGCTTCAGTGACTCCATCCAGCTACCTCATTCTCTGTCATCCCCTTCTTCTTTTGCCTTCAATCTTTCCCAGCATTAGGCTCTTCTCCAGTGAGTCCTTCCTTCTCATTAGGTGGCCAAAGTACTTGAGTTGCATCTTCAGGATCTGGCCTTCTAAAGAGCAGTCAGGGTTGATCTCCTCTAGGACTGACCGGTTTGATCGTCTTGCAGTCCAAGGGACTCGCAGGAGTCTTCTCCAGCACCATAGTTCAAAGGCCTCAATTCCTTGGTGCTCAGCCTTCCTTATGGTCCACCTTTCACAGCCATACATTGCAACTGGGAAAACCATATCCTTGACTATACGCACTTTTGTTGGCAGGGTGATGTCTCTGCTTTTTAATATGCTGTCTAGATTTGCCATAGCTTTCCTCCCAGGAGCAAGCATCTTTTAATTTCTTAGCTGTAGTCCCCATCTGCTTCTTGGAGCCCAGAAAAATAAAATCTGTCACTACCTCTATTTCTTCCCCATCTATTTGCCAAAAAACAACAACTTACTTCCCTATAATCCCCATCCAAAGTACCTTGGAGTAATATTGGACCAGATTCTGTCCTGTAAGGTACACCTAGAGAATACAGTGGCAAAAATCAATACTAGGAACAACATGCTCCAGAAATTATGTGGAACTTAATGGGGTGCTTCAACTGCCACCTTCAGGTCATCAGCACTAGGTGCCTCCTGTATGGCTTAACAGCTGCCATACTAGTAAGTTAGACCCCAGACTCAGCGACACCAGGAAGATTATAAGCGGATGTATTAAAACCACTCCAACTTGCTGGCTTCCTGTTCTGAGCCATATAACACCGCAAGCTTTACAAAGATAAGATGCACTAGTGAGCGAATACAGAAAAATTATGAACAACTTACTGCTACCAGTGAGTGCCAAACTTCCTCATTTATTAGCCGGAAGATTCAAATCCAGGAAACCCACACTGGCACTTGCACATCTGCCCAAAAACTTTAACACTGATTCCTAATGGAAAGCCAAATGGGTGGCTGAATGCCCAGACATAGAAAGACATATAAATGACCCCACAAAAAAGGTGCCAGGCTTTGAACTACCACGTCAGCAATAGGATTCTGAATAGGATTCGCACCTCAAACGTCATCTGCTGGGATTCTCTGTATAAATGAGACATAGTATCCTCCCCTCAGTGTGACTGTGGATCCCACATCAAACTGTAGATCACATCATGACCGCGTGTATATACCGGTCTAGTATCTGATTTTAATATAAAAATGCTGCGCTTGAATGATTAGATGGTCTAGTCATTGGTATCTGAACATAGATCTTTTTAACATTTATATTTTATTGTGTTTTACCAATCTAGGTGAAATGTTAATATATACGATAGTCCATGTATGATATGCCATACACTAAATAAATAAATCCAATGCTCCCTACCAGATTCCAACAAGAAAACTCAATGGGGAAGCTGGTAGGATGTTGGAAATTGCTCCCGCTGCTTTTTGGTCATTCTCTTTCTCTGTTTAAGTAAGGTGTGGGGGGGGGAGTTGAAGCACACGCTGTGCTAGTAATTGTGGACAGGCTGCCAAGCACCTGAATTTTGATCATGCGACTGTGGGGCCACTGCAACAGCCATAACTTATTCATTCGGTGCCACTGTATCTTAAAATGGCCGCTGAATGAATGATAATTAAGTGAGGACTAAATGTATTCCATTATTAATTCATAGCTGACATTACTGTAATTGATTTAAAGGAAAGTTCTGCCAAGGAAGACAACAGTATTTATCACAAGAAATAGTAAGTGTTATTCATCTGCCTGTGAATTCAACTGAGTTTAATGATGTATACTTCTAGCAACATGCTGTAGAAAGATGAAATGCCAGTTGGGATGCATTTCAGCGTTTTTAGAATAGAAAATACTGATGAGAATAAATCACATAAGCAAATTTTACTCTAAGCATACTAGCTAGAAGACAACATCTTATATAGTGATAAGTGACCACACTGAAGCAAACAGGGCACGCATCACAAACCTTCCATTTGAGATTGCAACCCATTAAGCCTAGGCATCTTATCCTATGGACTTACCTCCACTGTCTGTTCAAACGTCCAGTCCAATTTTTTCTTCACTTTCTTTTCAAGAAAGCTAGTTGATTCTGTTTGTTTGACCCCTGCAGCTGTGGCCTTAAACCCACAGTAATATCCGGCTGGATCACACTTGTATACCTGAGGATTGTTTTCTTCATCAATGCCAATCATAATCACGCCTTTAAGGAAATAACAATTTTGAATAATAATTTTATTTAAATACATATGGCATATAAACACACATAACAGTGTGATTCTGAACAGTTAACAGCAGCTAACAAAATATGTAAACAAAGATAGCTTTCTTATTTTTTTCAAAGAAGTTGGTTCTAATCAAGATTTTTTATACACCCTTTATATAAAACATGCATGAATAGAGTTCAGCCTTTGTTCAGTATTGCAATTCTGTGTAGCTCATTAAATATTTTCTTCCCAAATTTGAAAGTGCAGGCAGGTTAGAATGATTGGAGCAGTTTTACGGCGATTGTTGCTGTTCCTAGTTTGAGAATTGGAAGGAAGATTAGAAGCCTCGCAACCAAAAATACTCTTAATACTCTTGATAATCAAGAACTTTGTTTGCAAATGCCAAATTCAACCTTTTCCTGCCCAACAATACATGCTCCCCTCCTTTCCTTCCTTAGAGAAAAACAGACTAGCATTGTTTCAGTTTCCTAATAATTCTGTTGGCAACGTTTGCATCTTCTTCAGCTTTCAGTAGATTTATGGTCCAGTGACAAGAACAATATCAATATTTTAAGTCTAATTAATACTAAAAATTCATATAAAGGCATTATTTAAATTGTTTTCTTTCTGTCAGACTTCCAACATCCTGATTAACAGCAGAACTATTCCACATGTTAAAGGGGTATCTAAAATATATTCTCTTTTTAAACATCTGCATTTATAAAATCCTTTTTTTTTATTTGGAAAAATGTAAACATAAGTTTGCCAGACAGACAGTAAAGTCAGTTTGGTCTAGTGGTCAAGGCATCAGGCTAGGAACTGGGACATCATGAGCTGTAGTGTTACCTTGAGCCTGAAAGCCAGCTAAGTGATTCTGGGCCAGTCTCTCTCTCACAGGATTGTTGTTGTAGGGAAAATAGGAAGAGGAAGGAGAACAATGCCCCTCGCATCCTGGACATAAATTGTTTCAACTCCTACCCTCAAAACGACGCTATAGAGCACTGCACACCAAGACAACTAGACACAAGAATAATTTTCCCCCGAACGCCATCACTCTGCTAAATGAATAATTCCCTCACCACTGTCAAACTATTCACTAAGGCTGCATTACTATTACTATTAGTCTTCTCATCGTTCCTATCACCCATCTCCTCTCACTTATGACTGTATGACTGTAACTTGTTGATTATATCCTTACGATTTATATTAATTTTGTTTCCCGATTGCTTATTTGTACCCTATGACAATCATTAAGTGTTGTCCCTCAAGATTCTTGACAAATGTATCTTTTCTTTTATGTACACTGAGAGCATATGCACCAAAGACAAATTCCTTGTGTGTCCAATCACACTTGGTCAATAAATAATTCTATTCTATTCTATTCTATAAGATTTGTTTGCCATCCTGATTTGTTTATAAAAATAATAAATGTGGGATATAAATAAATAAAAATAGTTCAAAGTAACTTTTGGTTAACATATTATACTTAGCCCTATTTCCATTTTAAAGCAAATTCCTGGTATTAATGGAATTTCCATAAATTTGAAGATTGCTTGACTTCTACAATTTCTTATAATTCTGTTGACAGAATTCTAATTCCTAGACTCCAATTCTCATTTTACAACTCTCTCTTCAAAGCAGACCACCCAGAGCTTAAGAGTCAACATGTGTATATAACTGAATTTTAATAATCAAGACTTACCTAAGATTTCATTTTATGCTTTTCAATGTATCATTTAACAGCCATGACTAGAAAGCTATGTATCCCATAAAATATGCAGTATTTTAAATAAATATTTATACATAACTATTTTAAATAACCAAGTAATCTAATTAAATGTTGCACAATCAAGGACATTAGAAAATACTGCATCCAGGCAAAACTAAGAAAATGATAGCTGATAAATCCTACTGCACACACATCTATCATTAGTAGACTCAGCATCCTTGACATAAGATGATGCATTTTTTAAAATTTTGTTTCACCAAAATAAAATCATTTTACTATCTCTTAGAGCAGTGTTTCCCAACCTTGACAACTTGAAGATGTCTGGACTTCAACTCCCAGAATTCCCCAGCCAGCGAATTCTGGGAGTTGAAGTCCAGACATCTTCAAGTTCCCAAGGTTGGGAAACACTGTCTTAGAGTAACACTGATCAGATACCATTTCCAATGTTGTCATCCAAATACAACTAAAATTCAATTAAAGGAACTCACTGCATTAAAATTTATATAGGTCAGCATTTAGGGCAAAATACATTAAAAAGGCAAGCCTGTTATTCTGAAGAACAGTAAACATTAATCTCATTGATGCATTATTTTTTTATTTGGGTAGTATAATCAGGGATCTAACCCAAGAAGAGCGGTATAACAAAAATTAAACTTGAAAAGATGCATCCAGATCAATCAATGGAAACATTTTAAAATGGAACAAGTCTATAAAGCTTTTGTATGAGAATCCACTCTTTACTTTCTTATGGTTGGGATGCAGTAAACCAGAAGGAAGCATATTCATTTGAAAGCAGTATTAATATTTGTCAAGTAAGCGTCTCTAGAAACTTGAACTGATGACATACATCGCTGCAATTATGAAATAAGCCAAGAGAAAGAAAATAAGTAAGATTGTGCAATTTCCAATTAATATGGCTGCTGAATTGTATGGGATAGGTTAGAAGTACGCAATCTGATGTCTTCCAGACGTTTTTGACAATAACATCTATAATCTCAAAGCACAGACCATAGAATAGAATAGAATAGAATAGAATAGAATAGAATAGAATAGAATAGAATAGAATAGAATAGAATAGAATAGAATAACAGAGTTGGAAGGGACCTTGGAGATTTTCTAATCCAACCCCCTGCTTAGGCAGGAAACCCTACACCACTTCAGACAAATGGTTATCCAGTATCTTCTTAAAAACTTCCAGTGTTGGAGCATTCACAACTTGCAGAGGCAAGTTGTTCCACTGATTAATTGTTCTAACTGTCAGGAAATTTCTCCTTAGTTCTAAGTTGCTTCTCTCCTTGATTAGTTTCCACCCATTGCTTCTTATCCTGCCTTCAGGTTCTTTGGAGAATACCATACTAATTAAGCTACACAGAACAGGGGGAAAGAGGGAAGGCAGCAGATTGCCACCCTGTGTGTTCAACAGAATACTAGCATTTATTCTAATATTAAAAAATGAATTTTATATAGGCCAAAATATTTTGTGGGGATCAGTTGTTGATGAGATTTCCTAGCTTCGTTACACAACAGCTTCCAACAGTTTGTTATTACTTTGTATTTATACTTACAGCAACCAAGAGGTCTCATTTCAGCATTCTGTGTATAGACCTGAGAAATATCTGCAATTCTTTTACATAGCATATCCACTGGAATCTCATAACCGTATTTGTACTTCCAGTTAGCAGCCTCGTAGCGGGCTCGCTGCACCTGGGATCTACTGTCCGCTGTTGTAGAAATAAAAGATCCAAAGTCATTCTCATATGCCTTTTAACAGTATAACTGCAAGGGAAAAGTACTTAAATTCAAATAAAAAGCTTTTTAAAATTCTTATATTCCTAAGAATATACAGGTGGCCCTCGACTTACAACCATTTGTTTAATGACCAAAGTTACAATGGCATTGAAAAAAAGTGACTGTTTTCATACTTATGACCATTGCAGCATTGCCACAGTCACATGATCAAAATTCAGACCCCCTTGGCAATTGGGATGTATTTACAACAGCTGCAGTGTCCAAGGGTCAGTTTTTGCGATCTTCAGACAGCAAAGTCAATGGGGAAGCCAAATTCACTTAACAACTGTGATATTAACTTAACACAGGGAGGTCAGGGGAAGTGAGCAAGGATGTGAAGAGATACAATGCAGGTTGGAGAAGGTGGGCAAGGGGTGTGGTATGGGTCAGTAATGGTGAGACTGAGTGTACAAGAACCAGTGTGGGTCAAGGAGAGTGCAAGAAAGTATGGTGGGAGAGAAAAATCAGGGAGGATGCAAGGATGGACCTTGGAGGGTGCACCACAGATATGTGAATGTCTTAGTGAAGCATCACAAGGCCAAGAAGGGTGCATAAGTGGATGTGGCATGAGCACGGGGTGGCTCCAGCATGAGCACAGAGGGGCTGGGGAAGGTGCACAGGTAACCTTCCCTGCTGGCTTCCCCTTTGATTTTCTGGGGAAGCTGTCAGGGAAGATTGCAAATGAAAAACCTATTATGTGGGGTGCTGCAGCTGGTCTTAAGTATGAACTGATTACCAAGTGCTCAGATCACGATCATGTGATTGTGGAGTTGCCAGGATGGCCAGAACTCTGAGGACCAGTCATAATAACTATTTGTTCAGCATCATCATAATTTCAAATGGTTGCTGAACAAATGCCCATAGGTTGAGGATTACCTGTAGCCCAAGATATATCCCTACAAATCTGGAAATATTATTATTCTACCCTCTTCCCTTCCCAGGGACTTTAATAAGTATGGACAAGACTAAAAATTAGTACCATCACCTAATGCCATTTCTAAAAATGCATTCCATTGCCTTTAGAACATATTCTTGATTATACAATATTAAAGTATTATTTAAAACAAAAATAAAGTGAGATACTTCACTTCTGTACAACCTATTTACTATCTGATTTGTCTTACGTTTATACCTGTCATTCCGGTCATTACACATCCAATATTTTCAGTTATTCTGAATAAGTGAGTCACTGTGTTCGAATCCAGTAGCTTGTCCTAAAGGATAAAACAAAACACAATTTTAAGATATTTATTTTACCAGATTTTTTAACTCCAATCTCCCTCACAGAGATAGTGAGATATACATCATTACCATGGAATAAAGTTTCTATTTTACTTCAACAGGGAAAAATATATAATTTGTCTCATACATAGGACATTTGATGGTTGAGAACAGACGCATTTACTTAGAAAAATTCTTCTTAAGAATATTGTTGATTCCAGTGACACTATAATCATAATTTCATTTTATCATAACAATTTTCAATGTTATCTTTAGAACATTATGGAAAATCTATGACTCTCCAATACTCTTCCCTAACTTCAAAGTCTGGGTCTTCCATCACTCTACAAAATTCCAATACTCATTAGTAAAATCAAAGCACAGAAGAATTAAAAATCAAGGAACAACAAAGATACAAGTCAGCCATACATGCGGTCAAGGATTATCCATACAATCATATTATAGGTCAGTGATGGCGAACCTTTTTTTCCTCGGGTGCCGAAATAGTGCGTGCATGTGCTATCGCACGCGCATGCGTGCCAACACCCATAATTCAAAGCCCCCCACTTGCTCCACCCCCTGTGCATGCATGCGTGACCCCCCCACCCCCCCATTTCCCGACTTCCAGTTGGACCAGTAGGCAGGTTTTTTGCCCTCCCCAGGCTCCAGAGGCTTTCTTGGAGCTTGGGGAGGGTGAAAACGCTCCCCCTTGCCACCCCGGAGACTCTCCGGAGGCCGAAATTGCCCTCCCAGAGCCTCCACGCGAGCCAAAAATTAGCTGGCAGGCACGCACATGTGCACTGGAGCTGAGCTAGGGCAACGGCTCGCGTGCCAGCAGATATGGCTCCGGGTGCCACCTGTGGCACCTGTGCCATAGGTTCGCCATCACTGTTATAGGTCTTGCTAAGAAATACTTACAGGTACTTTTTTCTGTGTGACGACAACTGCACAGTCCTTTCCACGAACAGCTACTGATGTCAGTCCACCCTGGTTTATGGCCTTGAATGCATATTCTAGTGATACATTGAACACAGATTTTACGAACAGTACTTGTAACAGTGACAGCATCAGATACAAACCTTCATTAAAAGCAGATAGTTCACATCCACAATGTCTTAGACCAGCAGCCCTCAACCTTTTGGGCGCCAGAGACTGGTTCCGTGGAGGGTGTTTTTTTCACAGACTGGGAAGGGCATGATTTTGCACGTGCCTGGATGGGGTTTCGCTCGCTTATGCAGCCTGGTTCCTGTTTGCTTGCGTGGCTCGGGAGTTGGGGATCCCTGGCTTAGACTAAGTGTTGTACCACTTAAAAGTGATGCTACTGTATTTTTTTATTTGAACTATCCAGATAGCTATAATTGAGCTGTGGTGGCGCAGTGGTTAGAATGCAATATTGCAGGCTAATTCAGCTCACTGCAAGGAGTTCGATCCCGACCGGCTCAAGGTTGACTCAGCCTTTTATCCTTCCAAGATTGGTAAAATGAGGACCCAGATTGTTGGGGGCAATATGTTGATTCTATAAACCATTTAGAGAGGCTGTAAAGCACTATGAAGTGGTATGTAAGTCTAAATGCTATTGCTATTTAGAATCTTCATATTCTGTATTCACATTTGTCTGTACTATCAGGTACTGAACTGAGTCTCAAACAGAAGTATGACTCTAGCACAACGTAAAAAATACAGCATGCAAAATGCAGTAGAAATGTAATCAGACCCACAGAGTATTTTGGTAAACTCTAACATGCGGGATCAATAAATCATAAGTGTCACAACACATCACAAAAGCATACACCTCCTCATTCCAATATATTCTGATTTTTTGCGCTCTCACCACTGCACTCTCGCCATAGTTCAAGATCATAAAACGACTCACAAGTAAATAAATGGCAGTCGAAAAGCAGGCTAATTCTTTACCAGCCTTGAACTGGGTGGCTTTGAATGTCCCAGAAACGTGCAGCTAATATTGCAGAAAGCTGGGAATTATGTAAACCGCAGTACAATGGATCTGAAAAGGTACCCCTCTGAGCCTTAATCCCGAGTAATGCCACGAAGTCAGCATTGAGAAGAAAAAGCCACAAAGCGGCAAACTTTCGCAAAGCGGGGAAGTAATACTTCTCAAGGCTCAATTGTTCCCTTCCCATCTCCTAGCGCTCGGGTGCGTCCTCACTTTCCCGGATCGTTTCGTTTCGCTTTCGCTTTCGCGCAATGACAAAGGTTTTCCCTGTCGGCAACGGGTTATCTTTTCAAGCCCACCTATTTACGCCGAAGAAAATACCCGAGCGCCTTGTACAGCAGGAGGTGAAACGGCTTGAAAGCGACCGCGATTGCAACAGTCTCTCTTTGGGACGCTAACTGCTCCCCCGTTTCTCTACAGGCGCCCCACTTCTGGGAAAGAAAGAAGCCGAAGGCGTCATTAACATGCATTTTTCTTCCTCTCCTTTGCGAGAGGGAAAGAAAAGCGGCGTCCTGCATCGTGACGAGGCGGTTTTTGCCACTCACTTACCTACTTGATATAGGCGCCCTTCGGGGGAAAAGATAGTAATATGCCGGTCAAAGCCGGCGCTGGAGCCTCGAGACATGGTCGCGCAGAAAAAGCAAACCAAGCGGCAACAGTGGGGGAAACTGGCCGCAAACACAGCATGCGAAAAGGTTTCTACTTCCAGCGGCCGGGGAGGGGGTGAGAGCAAGCGAGTAGTACTTCCGGGGCTACATGGTCACGCGCAGGCGCAACGAGACTTTCCCTCCCAGAAGCGGAGGAACTGGTCCTTTGGTATCCTATTCGTTTGTTCCTTAGTCACGGTTACGCAAGGCGCAGACGCGGAAGCGACGATAATCACGCCGTCCCTAACGAGAAATCGAACGTTTCTTGGCTGCCGCACATGCGCTTTAAGAGTTAGGTGCAAGAGTCTAAAAGCCCTTTTTTTTTGACAGGAGGCGCGCGGGTTTTTTTAAAAAGAGCGATTGTTCTCGCGCGATACTTCGGTAGCTCCCCTGTTCGAACGTGTGAATCGGTGTTTTCGGGACGAAACTTTTGGAGCAACGAGACTTACATTAACGGAATCACGTAACCGAGCTGGGATTGTTGCCCACCATCTTTTTTTAAAGGCTTCTAAAAACTCTTTTGGCTGATTTCAAAATAAAGCCGGGCATGATGTAATTGGATGGCAAGCTAGGAGGAATTCCCAGCGCTACCTGTATAGACTAAATAAAAGAGAAAGATACAGTCAAGACAATAACAAACTGCTGTCAATCAAGGAGAGCTGAGTTGATCTGTGAAAGGAAAAGAAAGCGGGCATCTGGTACCACCTTTTCCAACTAACAGATTGATTAAAAGGCATAATCTTTCATGAATTGCAGCAAATGAGTTGATCCAATTGTCTATACAGGTAGAACTCAACTTACGACCACAATTGAACCCAACTTTTGTCGCTGAGACATTTGTTAAGTGAATTTTGTCCCATTTTATGACCTTTCTTGCCAATGTCATTCACTTAACAGGTTAAGTATACCATAAGTATGAAAAATGGTCATTAGTCACTTTTTCTGGGCCATTGTAACTTTGAACAGTCACTAAGTGAACTGTTCTAAGTTCAGGGCTACCTTATCGATTGCTTTCGAAGTTGTCACTTGTCAGAATTTGTATGATTTGAGTGATAAATTTAAAATAAACATACAAATTAGCTACCATTTTTTATCTTTTACTATTACATCACGTTCTAAAAAAGCCATTGAACACATTTTTGCTATTATTTGTGAAAAAAATACAAATAATTGCTTAAAAATAAAACAAGCTACAATTCTATTTAGAACTGTAACGGTGTTGAAATCAATATTAACTGAAATTTCTTATTTTATTACAAATGTACATTTTATAACAACAACAACAACAACAGAGTTGGAAGGGACCTTGGAGGTCTTCTAGTCCAACCCCCTGCCTAGGCAGGAAACCCTACACCCGTGGTGGCGAACCTATGGCACGCGTGCCACAGGTGGCACGCGGAGCCATAGCAGAGGGCACGCGAGCGTTGCCCACCGGCAAACCGGAAGTGCGGAAAAACGCACTTCCGGTTTGCCGGTGAGCTGTTTTTTGCACTCCGGAGGGTTCAGGGAAGCTCCCTGAAGCCCCGGAATGCAAAAACCTACAAAACGGACAAACCAGAAGTGCGGAAAAATGCACTTCCGGTTTGCCGGTGAGCTGTTTTTTGCACTCCTGAGGGTTCAGGGAAGCTCCTTGAAGCCCCGGAATGCAAAAAACTACAAAACGGACAAACCAGAAGTGCGGAAAAAACGCACTTCCGGTTTGCCGGTGAGCTGTTTTTTGCACTCCGGAGGGTTCAGGGAAGCTCTCTGAAGCCCGGGAATGCAAAAAACGACGAAACGGACAAACCGGAAGTGCATTTTTCCGAACTTCCAGTTTGCCCGTTTTGTCGTCCCAGGCTCCGGTAAGGCCTTTGCGCGGGGGGGGGGGGTTTGCGCATGCGCAGGGGGCAGCATGGGGGGTGTTGTGCGCATGCGTGGGGGGAGGGAATGGGTGTGGGCATGCGAGCGTGCGCTAGCGCGCGCACTCCCCCCTTTTTGGCACGCGAACCTAAAAAGGTTCGCCATCACTGCCCTACACTACTTCAGACAAATGGTTATCCAACATCTTCTTAAAAACGTCCAGTGTTGGAGCATTCACAACTTCTGGAGGCAGGCTGTTCCACGGATTAATTGTTCTAACTGTCAGGATGTACCTCATTCATTTACTGTATCGATACTTGCTTATGTAGGCTGACTAGCTGGAAAGAATTTCAAGGATGAATCATACTGTAATCAAAATATCCAGTATTGAAGAGAATGAACACGTTTTAACTAGTTTGTTTGAATTTTATTTGAAATAAAGGTGCCATGCATACATTTCCACTTTGAACAAAAAAAAGCATCTTTTATTTCTTCTGAAGACAGAGCCACTTCACTGGAATTTCATAAGAAACTCTCGTGGACAAGTTGTCATCATAGGGGATGTGCCATGTGTTACCATCAGTCTGCACAATTGTATCATATGGCAAAGCATCCTGTTAAATAATGGAAGACAGCACTGCATTATATATTTTGCACAAGAATATTAAGATTTTATAATATATTTTAAACCAAAGGTAGGAAACTTGGTATCCTCCAGTAATGAACTGAGGGAACATCTAAATTGAACCAGGTTTGCCCCCCCCCCCCATCTCTCTCTATACACTCTTTTATGTAAGATTACAAGCAAGGCATTGATAAAAGTGGTTTCTCATAATGGAATGTAATCCAAAAACAATCCTTCAGTAAACTAATGTATAAATATTAAACATTACAAATTATCCTGAGGACATTTTTATTGGAAAAAAATCATCTGGGTTTTCTTTACAAAGACTACATCCCTCTTGATTTATCACTCATGCTAGATAATTATTAAACAAGAGTAGCACTAATATGTGCAACAATACCTCAAATGTTAATATCTTTCCTGGTATGTAACTTGACACCACCATCTGATGTCCACGTTGCCATTTAAAAAACAAGCGACGAGTAACACTATCAGAAAGAACAGCTCTGTGATCCCGTAATAGATCTCTAGTTACCATCATACAGTGACCACCTGAGTGAAAAGTGGCATAGAGCAGAAATGGATCATCTTTAGACCTATTTTTTTAAAAAAGGCAAACAGAAATATTATGTACACCATTGCAGTTTGCACAGTAGAGTACTATAGAACTGATTCAAATAACTATTTCAAGATCCTAACTATGAGGCGTTTAACTTGTTCGATCTTAGCATTATGTCCATATCTATTTATTTATATATATGCATATACTGATATATACAATTTATATGTACAACATACGAGCTAGCTAGGTAATAGCATTCAATATTTAGGCCAAGGTAATAATATCAAATATTTAGACCAAGCCTGCAAGCCTGCATACTTAGTCACCAGAGGACATTTTTAGTTTTTACTAAATAGTTCTCCAAGTAAAGTGTCTGGTTTCCCAAAGGATTTGTTCTAAAAGTTGATGATAGAATATGTGTAGCTATATTGTATTAATAAACAGCAGTTTACAGAGTTTACCTAAAAATAGATACATTTCCTATCAGTTCAAAAAATAAACAAAGGTATTTGTTAAGCATTGAAATGTATGTCAACATTTTTTTTAAACTGAAAACTTCCATTTGATAAGTTTATAAAATTGCATTCAATAGAAATTAAAATAAGACTAGTTACAAGATACTGTGTCATATTTATTTTTTCTGTTGGAGGTGTAAACATTTGAGGAATCTCATAGATCCATACAAGATTATGTAATTAGTTGAAATATTTTTGGAACAGAGTATTTTTATCAGTAGATTTATGGCAAAATATGTAAATGTTAAAGATGTTAACATCATCTATGTGTTTCTATTTTATTTTATTATTATTATTATTTATTGTTCTTATAAGCCGCCCAATCCCGTAGGACTCAGGGCGGCATACAACAGAAAAAAAGAACAATCAGAATACAATAAAACAGTTTAAAAAAGTACAAAAGTTAAAAAAACCAATAATCAATGGGGGAATTAAGATCTGTTTTTCACCCCGCCTGCAGGAAGAGCCATGTCTTAATGGCTTTCCGGAAGGCCAGCAAGGTGGGAATAGTTCGGACCTCTGGGGGTAGTTGGTTCCAGAGAGCTGGAGCCCCCACAGAGAAGGCTCTCCCCCTAGGTCCCGCCAACTGATATAAAATAACCAATTTTATTTTATTTTTTTGTTTCTATTAATTCCTTTAAGTTTAAAAATGGTATTGTTAATGGTGAGGGTTGGATATATAGTTATTTTATCAAATTTTTCTTGTAATTTGTTAATAACAAATGAGTTTTGAGTTTTAATAGTCTGGTTCATGATCATACTCAAAGGTAATTTATGTATTACCAGTATGCAAAGCTGTTGACTGTGGTAAACAAGGGATGCATTGTTGTGGATGAAATAACAAGTGAAAAAGCTGCATTTATCTATTCTATGAAAAAATAGTACACAATTGCAAAACGAAATATAGTATATCAAGAATATATAGCATTCTTATATATGAAATACAGTATATTATTTTTGTTGTTAAATTCAGTCTCAATGCTTATATATTGCAACCTGGAACTATTGCAAATATTTCTAAAGATGATACTTTCTAAAAATCAAATAACATACATATTATCAGCAAAGAAGAAATCTGCTTTCTTCTGCATGTCATCCATGTCTCTTTTTTTCCACTGAAACGAATTTTTCAGCATGTGTCTACGCCCGAGGACAAGCAACCGATGATACTTCTGTGCTAGGTAGACGACCACATCCAGCAACTATGTGGGGAGGAAAACTGTGTTTTAAAATGTGGATCTTGTTTATTCTTTTCTTTCTAGATTAGTGATGAATCATAAGTATGATCCCTACAGAGTTGTCTTTATGAAGAACTAAAAAAAATCAAAATTTGTTAAAATGTTGGTTTTAGAAAAATCTAGGTTGAAAATAGAGGAGGTTTCTCACTACATCCATATTCTGAGTGGCTTTACTTCTTTTTATAGTCACTATTATGACTTACTAGCTTCCTTGAGAAAAAGTGGAAATAAGATCACATAGAAACTGTAACATTTGCAGATTTGCCTAGACGTGAAGCACAGCAGGAAGAAGATATAACAAGAAGGCAAGGAAAGAAATTTGTTGCAAGAATGGCATAAAGTTAAGTATCTGAGGAGTTCTTTTGGACAATGAACTTATCCCATTTCAGAAAGAAATTTTAAATTAACTTAAGCTTTGTGTATTCTTGCAACAATTCAGCTTCCTGATCTTGTCTTCCTGAAATTAAATTAGACACTGTGTCCAACAGTATATATATCATAATCATGATGATCCAATTTACAGTCTTCTGGATCAACATGAAACCGAACTGAGTTCCAGAACATGCTAGGGTAAAAGTGATTTGTTATTTTGTAGTTCAGTATGTTGCATAATTCCAGCTAATGCGTATCACCAAACCTAAGACATGACAAAGTCCTCTAGACCAGTGGTCCCCAACCCCCGGTCCGCGGCCTGGTACCAGTCCGCAGAACAAATGGTACCGGGCCGCCCTGCTATTGCGTCTTCTGTCCAGCAGCGGCGGCGGGTCCTGCAACTTTTGCGAGTCCTGCGAGTCCTGATAATAAGCGCAGGGACGGGACTCCTGCGTCTGCCGACGTGCCCCGGCCCAGCTGATCAGCTCAGGGTTCTCATTGATTTAGCGTTCTAGTCACTAGAATCCAGAGAGTTAAAATGTTAAATTAAGTTATATTAATTTTGTTGTAACTGTATTTTATTTTGATGCCATGTTTAAATACAATTAAATTAAAATTGTTTATATTTGAGATTGTTTTGATTTAATAACGCGACGCCGCAACCCCCCCCCCCCCAGTGGGCCGTGGAAAAATTATCAAACATTGACCGGTCCACGGCAATAAAAAGGTTGGGGACCACTGCTCTAGACCACATGATTTTTGCACTGTTTTAAGAAGAATTCTTTCCTTAAATTGGGTTGCTTAACTCAGCTGTTTAGCCTGTCTGCATAATTAAATTGGTATTAAAGCAATAACCCTAACTAGAGAAATCTAAGATAATCCCACCTAAACCACAAAGGGAATAATAAAAATATGATTATTAGAAAAGAGTCCCGTTTGCCATATGCTTGCATAATAAATATCCCATATGTTTGTACAAAAGTGATCCATATTCAAATAGATAAGAGGTACCGTTACTTTTGTTTTATGTATTTTAAAAATACATTAGTCTCTCTTTCTAATAGTTTGCTCTTCTATTTAATTTAAAGATTGGATATTATTATGATGGGCTATACTTGTAGCCCATCATAAGTATAGGAGGATTTCCTATTTGGTTTCACTCCTATGCATAACTGCTTCTCAGCAAACAAGACACAAACTATTTTTAGACATAAGAAAAATGGCAAATGGTTTTAACTGTTAAAATGAAATATAATATCATTTATTTATTTTCTGTAATGGCACTGAGGCAGGATTGAAGTTTGTGACAAACATAGAACTTTGGAGATTCAGTACATTTGAGAAGATTGGTGAATGAAAAAGATGATTGTGGGAAATGTGGACTGTCTCCTTCTCCTATTGTTCTTGAGACCAGTGTTGGTTTCATGATCTTTACTTGTAGTGACAGTGGAAGCTGAAGTGATATAGAGCTATTTCTTGCAATTGCGAGGACCTGAGTAAAACAGCTTAAAGCGGGAGTGTCCAACCTTGGCAACTTTAAAACATGTGGACTTCAACTCCCAGAATTCCTCAATCAGCATGGGTAGCTGGGGAATTCTGGGAGTTGAAGTCCTCAGGTCTTAAAGTTACCAAGGTTGCACACCCATGGCTTAAAATATTATGTTTTATAGACACTGCACTGGAGAACAAAGTAGTTTCCTTCACTCTTTGGTCATAGTCTCTCAAAATACTTAGCAATAAGGCAGGAATTCCATTTTATCATTTTTAATGTTTTAAAATAATAATAATTTGATATTACTGTTTGTATGCCATCCAGAATCACTTGTTTTGACAGATGGGAGACTTCATAAATTTAAAATAAATGCATACATTCTCAAAACAGCTTTGCGAACAATGACTGTGAACATTGTTGGTTGGGTGGTATATATGATAAATGAAAATGGAAGGAATAGCAGATGCTCCCACCAAATTATAAACGTGATTCAAGATATTAATACTGTATAGATGAGAAATGGCTTAATTATATCCCAGAATAGATTGAGGACTAGATATACATGGTTGGAACACCAGATGTACAGATGTGTACCTGGGCATAAAGCTACGTACTTGTTTATATCTCTGACAGCAATGGCAATATAGCCTCAAATACCCCTGCAATTAATTAGAATGTAGCAGCTGACCATATGAAATCAAAAGTGCACAGAATTACTATATAAATCAGGAATACTACTCCAAAGTCTCACATTCCAGTCATAGGGAGTAAATTGCAAAATAATACACATAAGTCATGCTTTTAAAAAGGTCAGGTTTTTTTTTAACATATCTTCCTTCTCAGATAATATAAAGATTTCTCAGATGGGAATTCCCTCAATAGTGTCGTAAGAAAGCACAAAGAAATTATGACTCAAGCAAACAGCTAATCTACTTGCTACAGCTTTGTCACAGTTAAGGAAGTAACTTTCAGGTGAATTTACCTTTCGTAGTATGAGAAGTACTCAACAATATTTCATCCTTATAAGGGGTGGAAGTGGAATGTTTGAAATGCTTCATTGATTCATTTTGTGCTTGTATAAAGTATCAATTCAGTTCACTACTATGTGAATAATTGTAAGAATGGATTCAAAGGAAAATATGAGCCCTAGGATCTGGAATAAATTGTTTTTCCATCTCTTTAGGAAACTAGAATAAGTTCCTGGAGTTTAATATATTGCCACAAAAGCAATGCTACCATGGAATCTTAAGAGATAAATATGCCTAGAGGTGGAGCTCTTGCCTCATTATCAGGAGGTTGTGAGTTCAATCCTAGGTAGAGGCAGATGTAGGGTCTCCTGCTTGGGCAGGGGGTTGGACTAGATGACCGTAAGGTCCCTTCCAACTCTGTTAATCTGTTAAATGTAAAGCTGAAGCAGCAAAACCAAAAGATACCTGTCTTTAAGACGCCAAGACACACACAAAAAACATGCCATAATGAATAATCTCTATTTGTATGTGTGTTCTTCTGAAGAAAAAAAATATATTTAATACATTTCTGTGCTGCTTTCCATAAAGTTATCTCTAAAGACATTTTCAAATATATAGTTAGGCACTGGATTTGTTTTCTGTAACTTCTATGAACCATTATGTATTTTTAAGATACATTTTTCTTTGATTTCCATTTAAGCGAGAATAATTTGTTTTGAAAAATTACTGAAACTCTTCTCCCTCAATATCAGTGGTGGACTGCTGCTGGTTCAGATGAACCGGTGGTCCTGACCAGTGGCTGGGCCTGCCCACCCGCCTTAGCACTATCACGTCCTATATAATCGCCGGGTTTTTGATGCCGCACGCATGTGCGGAAGGCTCACATTTTCGGTTCTGGACCAACCGGTTGTTACAGTATGTGACATCCACCTCTGCTCAATATGAAAAGGATGATACAACACATGAAGTATTCTGAAGAAATTAACTTTGTAGAAACTTTGTAACAAGGAAAATATCTCTTGTATCACCACTGACAATATTGTTCTTTACAGAAATAAATACTACCATATTACATTCTGATCAGGTATAAAACACAATACTGCTTCTCACAAACCATTTGTAGAAACAGGATAAACATACAGTAGTAGACCATTACTGCATGGGGGGGGGGAGAAACGGTTAAACAACTCCTGGAAAAGGTGGAACAGATTTAAAGGATGGTGATCATTTTGATGAATGTGTGTGTGGAAGGTGAAGGTACAGGTTTAGTAATGAGCGAAGGCAGAATAATCGAATTGGAAAGGACCTTGGGGGTCTTCTAGTTCCACCCCCTGCTCAGCCAGGAAACCCTACGCCATTTCAGACAAATGGTTGTTCTATTTCTTCTTAAAAACTTCCAGTATTGGAGTATTCACAACATCTGGAGGCAAGTTGTTCCACAGATTAATTGTTCTATCAGGAAATTTCTCCTTAGTTCTAGGTTGCTTTCTCTTTGATTAGTTTCCATCCATTTCTTCTTGTCTTGCCTTTCAGGTGCTTTGGAGAATAGCTTGATTCCCTCTTCTTTGTGGCAACCCCTGAGATATCAGAACACTGCTATCATGTCACCATAATCCTTCTTTTCATTAAACTAGACATACCCAGTTCCTGCAACCATTCTTCATATGTTTTAGCCTCCAGTTCCCTAATCATTTTTGTTGCTCTTCTCTAAACTCTTTCTAGAGTATCAACATCTTTTTTATATCGTGGTGACCAAAATGGAATGCAATATTCCAAATGTGGCCTTACCAAAGCATTATAAAGCGGTATTAACACAACACGTGATCTTGATTCTATCCCTCTGTTAATGCAGCCTAGGACTGCATTGGCTGTTTTGGCAGCTGCTGCACACTGTTGGCTCATATTTAAGTGATTGTCCACCAGGACTCCAAGATCCCTCTCACAGTTACTACTATTGAGCCAGCTATCACCTGTACTATATCTGTGCATTTGGTTTTTCTTGGCCAAGTGTAGACCCTTAATTTTTTCACCATTGAATTTCATTTTATTAGATAGTGCCCAATGTTCAAATCTGTCAATATGCTTCTAGATCTTAAGCCTATCTTCTGGAATGCTGGCTATTCCTACCAGCTCAATTTGATGAGTTCTCCATCTATCCCCTCATCCAAATCATTGATAAAGATGTTGAAGAGTACTGGGTCTAAGACAGAGCCTTGGGGTACCTCACTGCATACTTCCCTCCATGTAGATGCAGTTCCATTGAGGACTACACATTGAGTGAGATTGGTCAGCCAGTTATGAATCCATCTGGTGGTGATGCTGTATAACCCACATTTTTCTATCTTATCAAGTAGTAGGTTGTAGTCTACTACATTTGTCAGAAAATGCATTTTCTGAAAATGTGATCTACTATATTTGTCTGAAAATACATTTGTTAGAAAATGAGTTGGGAACACATAGACTGTTATGCATTGTTATGGATTATTAGATTGAAGTAGGAATCAATTGGCTAGTTACAGTGAACAGTGTTAATGAAAGAAATAATAGATTTGGGGAAAGCTGCAAAATTGTTGAATGAATATGATCCAAGGAGAAAGTTATTCAGTTTGATGACATGAGTAAATGCATAGGAATGGTATATGTATATTTTTTAAAAAATCTACTGGGACATACAGAAGTTCAAGAAAAATTGAGAACAGATATTGTTTGATGAGTATCTGCTTTTATTTGCTTGTTTCTAATACACAGTTGAGGCATTCCTTAATCCATATACATGGCAAACAAAGGAATTTAAAAGTATGGTTGATTTGATGGTTTGTGATGAAAATGTGAGAGAACAAATGAATAATACAAGGGTAATGAGAGTGTTTTTTGTACTAATAGATCCTATAACCTGTAAATGGATTATGAAAAAAAATTGAAATAGAAAAAAGAATTATGTTACAAAGCGCCACAGATAATCATACTGATGGAAAAATGAAAAAGGGCACCTGCCAGAATAGTGAAGTGAGATGAACAATACATGAGAAAAATAAATATAACAGAATAATCCCTGCAAAACCTGAGGATGAAAGAAAATTACATACTGTCTATATAGAGAGCAGAGCAGAGTAAATTAAAAATAAAAGTAAATGACTTAGGATGTAACTGAAGTGAAGGAATGCCGGAAGATGTGTTTTCAAGATCAGCATGAAACTGACAGGAATATTTTAAAGAATAGTACTGAAATGTTACTATACAAGGAGAAAGACATAAAAAAGAAGAGTTACGTGCTTCAAGAATCTTGACAATGGTTAAATATGGTAAAATATGGATTGGACCAGGTTTGTTTAATGTGTGTGTGAAGATTGTATCTATGTCGGATACACAGTAGGAAGAATGATGGTACTGTGCCCTCTACCCCAGGAAACAAGAGAAAATACAAAAACTATTGGGAGTTTATTAAGTATACTTGAGAAGGTGCTGGGCAGCATTCTGATCAAAAGGGTGGGAGGGATAACAATGAACAAACTTTGGTGAGTTATAGGCCAGACGTTTGCTCCTTGGCACATATATGAATGTGAAAAAGAAAACTTATTGTATATCTCCTAATTTAGAGTAAGGATATGACAAAATGAATGGGCTTGAAATGTGGAATGTTCGCATGAAGTACTTTTACATTTCTTCAACAAAGACTTTCAAATAACAGCTCATTCCATTCCAGTTTGAGGGGTAAGGGTGGAAAAAGGATGTGGTCCTTTTTGAAAAAGCCTGCACAGGTAAAATTTCTTTGTAAGACTGAAACTTAAATTACAAATCTGTGTCTGACATGAGTAGATTCATTTTCCATTGTGTGGGTTTTAAAATGTTCCAAAAATACTCACACTGTATATAGGTTAGTAAACATGAAACTGGGAGAAAGAGCAGTGACAGATTGGATCTGGGGCTTCCAGAGTGTGGAGCCAAAAGTTGTAATAAAATTTCTAAAATAATACAAAAGTTAAAAATACAGCCATTTTCCGTTGCGATACTCCCATTCAATTGCAAAAGTTTAGTTTAGTTTAGTTTAATTAAATTTATATACCGCCCTTCTCCAGGGGACTCAGGGCGGTGAACAGCCAAGTAAAAACACAATATAAACATTAATATATATATACGTTTAAAAGAAAATATTCGATGTTTAATACAATTAAAATTTGGTAAAATCTTAAAAACCCCAAAAACTTTTTCACGCCAGCCCGGCTTGATAAAAATAATACGTCTTGAGGGCACGGCGGAAGGTGGACAGGTCGTGAATGGTTCTTAAGTCTGGAGGGAGCTGATTCCAGAGGGTGGGTGCTCCCACAGAGAAGGCCCTCCCCCTGGGCGTCACCAGCCTACACTGCTTGGCTGATGGCACCCCGAGGAGGCCCTCTCTGTGGGAGCGCAATGGTCGATGGGAGGCAGTTTGTGGCAGATACCTAGGTCCAATGCCATGGAAAAATCACCTATCACATTGACCACCAGTCTACCAGGCCAAAACAAACCATGAAGGAAAGTATCATTTTATATCGCAAAGCCTCTTGCTTACAATCTATGATTACTTTCTTAGTTGATGCAAATTGCTTTTCAGCCTCCAAGAACAAAAACTTCAACCCAGATTCAACTTCCAAGGCCTGAAATGACCTCTTTTCCTTATAACATTTTTAGTGGCTGGGTTCACATAAGGCAGTTTGGTTTTACCTGTAAATCTATCAACAATGGCAAGAAGAGAGAGATTGATTTTGTTTCTTTTTATTGGCTAACCTGAGGGTTTTTTGTTTGGCTTTATGCTGAGTACAATGTCCCAATAAACTCAATTTGAGACTTTCCTTTTAACTGGCTCGGGATTTTCCCTCTAGTAGCTGGATGTTCCGATCTAAATTACATAGGAGAGGCAAGAATGAAGAGGCAGAATGGAACTTTTCTATAATATGGGCCAGTAAGTTTTGTTTTCTCCCCTGCAGACTATCCCCAGAGGATCAAATTAACTCCGGGGCTTTTCTTGACCAGGGACCAAGGCATAGTATACTTAAACTTTGTGTACTTTATAGAAGGTCAGAAACCAATATTTAAATAATTTTCGCACAAAACTTTACAAGTATAACATAAATACTGTTAATTAGAACCAGAATATGTTATTCAATATACATATGTAAAATCAAACTACAAACCAAAAATAGAAGTGTTAAAGTTCATTGTATATTCTGAACTGTTATTAACTATTACTGTTACTATTAAATACATTAAACATAACACACAAGCAAATAAACATACAGTAGCTACTAATGGAATTAGAGCAGTAGAGATTTGTGACAACAGTGACATACGCCTTCTAGCTACATCCTCAGATGTACATTTTACAGCTGTAATGAAATCGCAAGATAAAAGTAACTATTATTACATTAATTGGGAACATTTCACCATCAGAATGCCTTAAAGCAAACATTTGATCCTATTGAAAATTGGTTTGGCAGGTGGCATTATTCACAAACTAGGGAACATTGAAACAATCCAGTTCATTAGTGACACCTAGGAAAAATTAAGTTGCCCACACTCAGAATGCTACACATCTAGTCAGAATCGTTTAAAAAATGTAATTGAATGGGCAAAACTCACTGAACTTGAAGGAAATTGAAATTAGCGAATGCATGTTTATTCTGAAGAACTCAGAGTTCAGGGAATTTCCCATTTAGTTTATTAAATGTGTGGTCTAATATTCCACAATCATGAAGGCAGTTATTAGAATATGTAAGTAGCGGCCAAATCAGCAATATTGCCAAATCCCATCCCATTTAAAATGACAAAAGCAGCAATTGGAACAAAAAAAATACTAGTTAATAAAGTCTCTCTGATTTTAGCAACTCTAAAATAGTGCAGTTGGCTGGCATTTTACAGGTGCAATAGAGTAAAACAGTAATTCTGTTTCCTCGCTGTTATACCATAGACTAGGCTCATACTTCAGTGTGTTTACATGTTGGTCATATCTGTTTCTTTCTCTCCAAGAGTCTTTTTATCTAGTACATTTGTCAGAGTTCCTCAGTAAAACAAGGGATCCCCTGGGATCCGCTAATGGGGAGAGATTGCTCAGGAGCAATCCTACGAAGCATTTGGGCTGTCTCTATGGTCTAGAGTTTCACCAGATGCCAAACAAACTGTCCTTCAATTGTTGGGAAATGTTAGTCTTATCTCAGTCTGCAGAGAAGGATGTCTTATTACAAAAGAGAAAATAAGGAAAAAATTTATTATCCAAGTAGAGAGGAATCAGGTTGACTTCTCATCTACTCTTTGTCTTTACAAACATGTTTGTAAAGTACACCCATATACAATAATATACAGCTACAAAATTCTATCTTTTTGGTCAAATTTTATACATAGATGTCAAGTGTAGGCAGGGGAATGGGAAGAACAAGATTCAGGAGTCCCTCTGATACTTAGATAATGAATGAATTGCCAAGGTTGGAAACTAAGAGACCATGAGATCTAGTCCCGCTTTAGGTCCAAAGCCAGCTGGGTGACGTTGGGCCAATCTCTCTCTCCCTCTCTCTGCCTTCAGAAGCAGGCAATGGCAAAGCACTTCTGAAATCTTGCTATGAAAACTGCAGGGACATATCCAGGCTGTCATCAGAAGTGAAGACTGACTTGAAGGTGTTTCCTGTCCCCAAAAAAACCCCTTTGAAATGAAAGGAAATTAATACAGTAACAACCATGATTTGTGCCTGCACCCAAATTTTAATCTACTGGGTTCCATGAGGTTCAGTCTCCCAAAAATTACCGTGTTTCCCCGAAAATTAAGACCCTGTCTTATATATTTTTTGAACCTTGAAATAAGTGCTTGGCCTTATAGCCATGCACGCAAAAGCCCGATTGGGCTTATTATCAGGGGATGTCTTATTTTGGGGGAAACAGGGTAGTACATTACAGGATTGCAGCCTAATACTAGATTTTTCTTACATAAATCCTTCTGAGTAAAGGTCACTTTTTCTTAATACATTAGTAGATTAGTAGAATCAGATTAATTTTCCAGTAGTCAGACTTGATTTGGACTACATAAAGATTAAGTGATATCTCAAGAAATGGAAAGTAATATTTGTTGATATTCTCGTTTTCTTCATTTTTAAAATCAATTTATAATGTTGGCTATTACTAACCAATATAATGGGAATATGACCAAGCAGAGGTGCTTTGTGTAAAGGAAAAATGAAATTTCCTTGACTCATTTTAAACCTGCATAAATTTCATCAGATGCTCTCCAGTTTAAGTACTAAACAAAATGAGAAAATATACTTCCCATTAGCATTTTCTAAAGTACAGTGCTCATGGTTTTATACACAACTCCAAAACTCTTGATTCTGTCTTAAAACCTGTTTTGTGTCATTTCCATTCTGTCATTGCCTCTGCCCTCTATCAGTGGGGATGGAAAGATTCCCCTTGTTGTGACTGTGGTGCTGATATGCAAAGTATTAAATATATTGTGCTTGTAGGAGGCTTGCAGTAAGCTTGAAAAAAAAATCCAAAGTTTTTTTGGGGAGGGAGACATAAGCAGGTGGGGGAGAGTTGCAGCACACCTGCAGTTGGTTGTAAGGGTAGATGGACCATCAAGCGACAAAATTTTCATCACATGACAGCTGGGGTGTTGGCCATAACTTTAGGCATACGACATAAACCCCTTCATTTAGCACTGCCATAATTTCAAATAGTTGCAAATTGCGAACTATCTGTATTTTATAAATATTACCAATCTTCCCTCATCCACTGCATTTTTTAAAATGAAGATTTCATTAAGAGCATTAGGGCCAAATAAATTCCAAATTTGGATGCAGCTCAATCCTCATATAACGTTATGTATGTACTATATGCAATTACGTATATAATTTACGTAATTATTATATTTAAAATACAAATATCTATTAAATATATTCCGACATAAAACTAGTTCTGTTTGACTCCCAAGCTGTACAATAAATTGTATCTTATAACAGCATTAGTTCATTCCACAGATGACTAAAAATAGCAAGCTATATTCACTAGGGATTTTGCGCTATTGGGAAACATTTATAATTACATACTGAATTCCCTGCAATATCTCATAAAATAATCTGCATCTTATTCTATAGTGTTCAGAAAGATTCCAATCACCAGGAACGTAAGAGTTGTAACTGGTAGAAATGCCAACATATGCAAGAAGATCGGCTTTGTACTAGCACAAAATCAAAATTAGATTCTGAATACCAAAAAATGCAACCAATCTGCATTTCAGCAAAGTATCTGAAGTACATACTGAAGTGAGAATCACCACTCAGGGTGGAAAAAGATGAGGAATAGTGAATAACCTACAAAATTTCCAGTGGAAGATTTAACTGGTAAGGAAGTCTTGCAGCAATCAACTATGTGACATTTTACTGCTAGGAATCAAAGGGAAGAAGTAGGAGGATGTTGAAACATGTGAATGTTAAGAACAGAGCATTGCTTACATATAAAAGAATGTAGATATGCAGAATGAACTCAGTAACCTTTCCATCTCAAAGCATACCAGTCTAAATAAATACTGTAAGTAAAAAATCAGTTCACTCAAGTACTGCCATAGCTCCTCAAAAAGAACTTGACTCTGCATATGATCCCTGACCTTAAAGGAAAGATTAGCGAAAAAAAGGATTTGCTCCATATTTTTAGTAAATCTATTGATTCTTCTATTCTAAAGGTAAATTATTGGGGAAACAATTACTCCTCCTTTCAAATAAATATAGTAATTGAATACTTTTTCATATCTGATTAAGACTAATCATCTTGAACACAAGAAAGAGAAGAAAACAAAGTGGATGTCAGAACAAACTAGAAATTGCCAAGAGAAATGAAGCCATGGCCAAGAAAGACAGAAATTTTGGGAAGAAACTTAACGAAGAGTTTCAGAGAAGTTAATGAAGCAGTGTTACAACATAGAGGATGGAGACAGGTGTGGAAAAATGAGGAAAGTCTTCCAAATATCTCTGAATTCAAAAGGTTTATTGCCAGGGTTATTGTCGCTAAGTAACTGAAGGGTGATGATGCTGTAAACCTTGCGAATGAAGGCTTGCCTAACATTTTTTTCCACCCAATATGCAATTCGGAAGTCTCCTTCTTCCATGTCACCTTCAGCTCCAGATCTCTTGTCATCATCATAGGGGGATGGACCAAGAGTTTCCATGTTGTCCCTGGCTGGTGTACAGCACCTGCGCGTCCCTTCCTCCAGGCCTCCTCCTATTGTTGCTAAGTGATGTCGGTCATGTGATGTTGCACTTTAAACTTGCATCACTTAGGGATGGCAATCCTGGTCCCAATTGCCATGGTAATCTGAGGACTACACCTAATGACTTTTGGCGTCTACATGGACACTTGTATATGGTTTTCTTAGCATCAATGCAGAAGTGATTTACTATACCCTCCCCCCCCCAGTTTTTTAATCCACACTCTTGGGATTTCCTAGTACAGACCAACTCATCTTTTCTAAAATCAACAAAGAATGGCTAGGTGCCGCCACCTACTGAACATTAAAGGCTAGTCAATTTATGTGTCCAATGCATGAGTAGAAAACTAGACTAAAATTATAAACATCAACATTTTTTTAAGTTGAGTTATAACCACATTTCTCAATTTATTTCCTGGTTTTGTCTCCAAAGCTCTCTTTAAAACACAAGGTAACGGGTTGCTATGGGAACGTTGGTTCTACAACTACTCTAATGACAATAACAAACAAAGACAATTTCTGAGCATTTTCAATTCATAAATCCTTTAATGATGCTTCCTGTCATATAGAACTGCTAATGCCAAAGAAAACATAAACTCAATTTTCCCAATTTGAAAGAGACTTCTTGTCCTAAATACTTGATATTACACCCAAAAAAGCTAACTCAAATAAGCAATCCATATTAAATAATTATTTATGCTAATACACCATTATGTACTCTGGACAAGGTAGAAGCTTCATACAAAGTTTGCACTTGGTGTCAAATCTGTAGAGTTTATCCAGAGCTTCATACATCTGGAATTTCCCCCAAGAAGTGAAGACAAGGCTTATATTTATACATTAAATAACTATGGCCTTTCTATATAAACATCATAGTTTTCTGTTAATTTTCAGAAGTAATTAAAGGCTTCCCAAATTTATAGATTCTTTTTTCTCCTTGAATAAAGGATGATTCAAGAATGCTAAATCAACACAAATCCAAAAGGAACTTTGCCCAGAAACTTATCTTAAAATATTATTTTAACTAAAAATGTAAATATAAAGCTGGCATGCTGCAAAGCAACAGCACTGTCTACCCCCAAGTGCTTTTTCAAAAAGCACCGTTGGGACCACCATGACCTGGATAACCGAGAATCTCCATAGCCAGCACTGTCTACCATATTTCTTTGCAGGAATACCTTGGCCCCACAAAGGTCCCACTGGGATGGAAAACTGCACCCTGGAGAGGAAGCTTTTCTTTGAGCTGGATATTTTATGACCGGCTATGCCGGGGGTCAGCAATGTGCTGCTCTAGAGCCACAGGCAGCTCTTTGGACCCTCTCCTGCAGCTCCCTGTCAGATGATCCCACCACTGGGTGGCCCTTCCCCCTCCCCTCTCTCCTCGCCTGCCCTGAGAAGAGAAGGGTGACTGCGGTGGATGGAGACTCGCTCCGTATTCCAGAGCGGGAGCGAAGCGCCCCTCTACTTGCCTCTTTTTCTGGCCCTTGTTGGTGCTGTGCGCACCTCGGCCACTGGGGGAGACACGCGACTTTTCTCCGCGCCAAGACACTGGCTGGGCTGCCCGGCTGCAGCCGATGCTCTGCGTCATAATGGGCTCCAGGAAGAGGAGGGGACACCGTCTCCCCCATTGTGCAGTGCGCTAAGTTTAAGTGCAAGAGCAGCAAGCAGCCATGGAGGCAGCGTGAGGAATATGGGGAGACACGTGACTTTCTCCGCCCCGAGACACCTGCTGGGACGCGTCTCCCCATATTTCTCTCGCCGCCTCCATGGCTGCTTGCTGCTCTTGCACTTAAACTTAGCGCACTGCACAATGGGGAAGATGGCGTCCCCTCCTCCTCTTCCTGGAGCCCATTACGACGTGGAGCATCGACTGCAGCTGGGCAGCCCAGCCAGAGTCTCGACGCAAAGAAAAGTCATGCGTCTCCAAACAAGGGCCGGGAAAAGAGGCAAGTATAGGGGCGCTTCGCTTCCGCTCTGGAATACGGAGCGAGTCTCCATCTGCCGCCATTACCCTTCTCTTCTCAGGGCAGCCAAGGAGTGAGGGGGAGGGGAGGGGGGAGCCAGCAGCAGGGAGCCACAGCAGGGGGACCGAAGAGCTTCATTTATCTGGGAACCTGAAATGACTCTTGATTTAAATCATATGGTAAAAAGCACCCAAAGAAGTAGAACAACATCAGCAAAACAACAACAAAAACAACCACCCAACTTTCACCTGTTTTTGGAAATGGTTCAAGAGGGAACATGCACACCCACGCACCCACACCCACACCCACATAAGAGGGAGAAAGAGAAAGATGAGAGAGAGAAAGAGAGATGAGAGACAGAGAGGGCTGCCTGCCGTTTCCTGCTGTAGTCAAGGGGGGGGGGAGAGATTCAGCTCCGTCTGCTCCCCTCGAGGCAACCTTGTGGCGCTGTGCTGTAACAGCCTGAGAGTCACTCCTTTTGCAATGCAAGGTTTATTTTTGTATCTTTTCAGAGATAGAAAGAACATGGCCAAATTTCCTTACAGTTATTCGCTGGGTGTGGTGGTTGGGAAGTGGCGGTGGGGAGTGGGAGGGAGGGAGGGAGAGAGAGACAGACAATGAGAGAGAGAGAGAGACAATGAGAATCTATTCCTCCTAAAATCCTTGATTTGTCTTATCTAATCTACTGAGCTGCAGAACAAGTAGAAGCACAAGAAGAAAAAAACCTGACAGGGATTTATAAAATCTGCAACGTAACAATCCATGTCTTGCTATTTATTCTTCATTTGGCATTTTACATTAGAATAGTTTCTCCCAAACTCCATGATGCTCTCTGTAAAGGATAAAATACAGCTCCTATGATTTTTATTGACTATGACTGGAGATGATAGTTACTACGTGAGGAATGAGTGACTTTGAGATGAGAGAAAGAGAAGAGGGAGAGAGAGAGAGGGAGGGAGGGAGAAAGAGATGGGGACAGGGGTGGGAGAGTGAAAGAGAGATGAGAGGGAGGGAGAGAGGGGAGGAGGGAGAAAGAAGGAAAAAGATGGGAGAGGGAGAGGGAGGGAGAAAGAAAGAAAGAAAAAGATGGGAGAGAGGGAGGTAGAGAGAGAAAGAGATGGGGGAGAGGGAGATAGAGAGAGGGAGAAAGAGAGGAGTGAGTGACATCGAGTTGGACACACCCACCCAGGTTTTGTGGCTCCTGGTGTTTTGTTTTTTATGGGAAACTGCTCCAAATGGCTCTTTGAGTTTTTAAGGTTGCAGACCCCTGGGCTATGCCCATTATAGGGGGGAAAATCCAAATGTGCTTCCAGCCCACAAATGACACCTATTCCTATCCTATTTATCAGAATCCACTCTTTCTTTCCTACATATCCTCACTCAAACTTAATTTTTTCTCTCCTAAAACCCTTCCAGAGATTATCCCACATCAGTTCTATTGTTAATAATGAAAAGCTGCTGCAGGATTATGGAATGATAGAAAATAGAAGGAAACTCCCAACTTGCTGAGCTAAAGGCTAATTTGCAAAAGAGGTAGAAGAAAATGCCTCATCTAAGAAGGAAAAGAAATAGAGTCCTGTTTTTTTTTGCAGCACATGAGTCATTTTTTAAATTCCCTGATCAAACCAGGAAGCAACTTGCTTTGTACAAGTGAGAACATAGTTTGGTTGCTATAGCAGCCAACTAAACATTGAGCAATTGAGTTTGTTCTAAGAATTTAGCAGCCGTTCCAATATTGCAAAAAGGTGCAGAACAGCATCTGCTTCCTTATATGAAAGTGTTATTTATGAAAACTTCTGAGACTAAATGAATGAGTTCTCCCTAACTGGCACCCTATGTCAGCTATCCCTCTTCATATTAGTGTATTCTGTTTTTTATCACATAGACCAGTGATGGCGAACCTATGGCACGTGTGCCACAGGTGGCACGCGGAGCCATATCGGAGGGCACGCGAGGCGTTGCCCTGTCAGCTCCACGGGCAAACCGGAAGTTCAGAAAAACGCACTTCCGGTTTGCCGTTGTGCTGTTTTTCGCACTCCGGAGGGTTTAGGGAAGCTTCCTGAAGCCCCGGAATGCAAAAAACGACGAAACAGGCAAACCGGAAGTTCGGAAAACGCACTTCCGGTTTGCCATTGGGCTGTTTTTAGCACTCCGGAGGGTTCAGGGAAGCTTCCTGAAGCCCCGGAATGCAAAAAACGACGAAACGGACAAACCGGAAGTTCAGAAAACACACTTCCGGTTTGCCCGTTTCGTCGTTTTTTACCGTCCCAGGCTTCAGTAAGG
Source organism: Diadophis punctatus similis (assembly GCA_023053685.1). Taxonomy (NCBI): domain Eukaryota; kingdom Metazoa; phylum Chordata; class Lepidosauria; order Squamata; family Dipsadidae; genus Diadophis; species Diadophis punctatus. Next base: position 274,202,421 of record JALIGW010000001.1, on the reverse strand, counting down.
CCTTTGTGCGTGTGTGTGTGCACATGCGCAGGGGGCAGCATGGGGGGGGTGTTTGTGCGCATGCGTGGGGGGAGGGAATGAGTGTGGGTATGTGTGCGCGCTAGCGCGCGCACCCCCCCTTTTGGCACACGAACCAAAAAAGGTTCGCCATCACTGACATAGACCCAAGGCTCTGCAGCTTCTGCCTGTCACTTTTCTTTGCAGCTGAACTTATTCCTGGTATCAGAGCCCACCTAGGAAGGGAGCAAGAAACTGAAGGATTTCTATCCCCCACTGCTCACTTAATAATAGAACAACAGAACAGAATAACACAGCTGGAAGAGACTTTGGAAGTCTTCTAGTCCTGCTCAAGCAGGAAATCCTACACCATTTTGGACAAATGATTGTCCAATTTCTTCACAAAAACCTCGTGTTCTTTGTACTGCAAACATACCTCAAAAGCTCTCTCTACCTCAAAAACCACCTGGGCCACCAACAGAACAGAGTGACAAAATGTATTTTTCCAGTTCGCCCTATCTTTTGCTTCCCAACAGAGAGCTGCCATTTTTCTTGACTACCAGTCTGTGAAACCACAAGAAAGACATTTCAGTTTATCAGAGGGAGGAAAAAATGCCTTCTTTTCTTTAATCTCATCTTCTCAGTAGGCTACTGCTGCATTGGCAGACTTTTCATTAGGCTCAGTAAAAAAAACTCAACCGCCCCCCCCAAAGATATTTGTATTTTGTAAATTGTTTAAACTGTTTTTAATAATTGCATACCAAAAGAAAAAGAAAAAAGAGATGCAGTTATTAAGAAAAAAACGCAAAAGCATGCAAACATACACTCATGGATATGTGTGTACATATACAAAAACTCTACATAAGCATGTCAATAATGTTTTCATTTTTGGAAATTTCATTACCATCATCCCTAGCTAATTTATGTCTTGGACCCATCATTGGAGCCATTCATTTAGCCTTCCAGTGTTGAAAATAAAACCTTTTAATTATCAGACAATCCATTTTCATTGTCCAGATGTCAGTTTCCATCCAACAGGAATATACTTCCAAAAAAAATGAGAATATCTTATGTCACAACTGACTTAATCCATATAACACCTCCCTTCAAAAAAGAAACAATAACAGACTATTCAAGCATGTGAGATTAATGATGTATTTAATCTCACTGCATTTCCAACAACATGGCAGTTTACTCAACCCATCTCTATATAAGCTCAAAGGAACCCCAGAAGTCCAAAAGAGTATTTTTTGTGTGTGGAATTAGATAGAGCCCAAGACCTACCAATTCAGCAACTTGCTTAAGTTTCTGCTATGAACAGAAAATCAATATTTCAATCAATGAAGTAACAATCAGATTTGAGCGTGGGAGGTCCTGCTTTAGAAGCAGAATACTAGATGTGCATTATCCAAGTCAAATCTTCACAACACAGGTTGTACGTCATGGCTTGAACAAAGGATATTTTTGACGATTTCAGAAAGACAGACTGTGCAAATGGAGGCAATTCAACACCAGGAAGGAGTCGATCAGCCAAGATCACACCAAGAGCAAAGTGTGTAAACTTCTGGGAAGTTAATGTTTTGGAAAGGCCAAGTCAAAATTCTGACCTTAATCCTATAAAAACGATGCAGAGGAATCTGAAACGTGTATTTGTTTAATTGGGTGCTGTTTATTTAAGCTTTAGGACGTGTGGAGAACAGATCACACTTTAATTCACACTCGTGCAGAAATACTAAAAATTCAAAAGGGTTCACAAACTTTAAGCAACACTCCATAAAGACTACTCTCATAGTTCTCCCCTTGAGTTTTCTTTTCTCTAGGTTAAACATGCCCAGATTCTTTAAATGTTCCTCATGGGGATGCAGTAATGGTCATAAGTGCAAGGACTGGTCATAAAGTTGTTTTTTCAGCACCACTAACTTTGAATGGTTGCTAAACAAGGCAGTCATAAAGTGAGGTCTAGCTGAACAGTTTTTCTAAACCTACCCTGTATAGAATTATGAGAATGACATGTAGGAAGAGGTTGAGCAGTAGAGGGATAGGTTTTATCTAAGTAAAATTAAGAAAGTACATAACTGTCATTATGTAAAAATAAAACAAAATCCTTTTAAATAAGTGAAAAACATTTTATTTTGTCACTTACGCCCTGATAATTTTGGTTGCAATATCACCGAATAAACAACTTTCTCTATGTGCAGTTATCATGGTACAAATGTGATCTGGCAACATTCTTTTCCTCTCGTATTCCCATATGAAGTTTCAATCACATCCTGAGCCTATGCATAAGATAGCCTTGAGCCAGCCTTAGTTATACCAGTGTTAATGTAGTGTTTTCCCCATTGAGCATGAATGAAATTGCAAGATTGGGAACATTTGTTATTTTTAGTCAGGTTTGATGGGTTTGATCCAAAGAGCAGAACAAAATGTACCGACCATGTCAGATTGACAGGGTCATGCTTCCTCCCCTCTGCTCCCTGATCAGCCCATTTGTCATCATTCTGCTGTTGTTTCCCTAAAAAACTGGATGTAACAGCACAATGGTGATAAATTCTCAGAATTGCACAATAGGGTTACACTGCTTAATCAGCAGTATTATAATTGGTTTAATTTATGGCCTCTATTGGTTTAGAAACAGTGTTTCCCAACCTTGGCAACTTGAAGATATCTGGACTTCAACTCCCAGAATTCCCCAGCCAGCGAATGCTGGCTGGGGAATTCTGGGAGTTGAAGTCCAGATATCTTCAAGTTGCCAAGGTTGGGAAACACTGGTTTAGAAGGTTGAAAATATGAAACAGTAACCCATTCCCCTCACATGTATGCAACAGAATGGAGGAATCTCAAGCTAAAAATGCTTTTTGCATCTTAAATCTATTTTGTGTGTTGGGTTTTCTTTTTCTTTCTTTCTTTCTTTTTTTTGTGGGGTGGGGAGGCTCTGTTTGTGATACAATGGGATCTGTAGGAGGAAGGAAACAGGAAGAAGCCTAAACACAGACAGTCCTACAGCTGGACCTGCCCCACTCCTGCTGCAACATCATGATTGCCGGATGTTTTTCCAACTGCTGGTCATGAGCAGGAGGAGGAGAGCAAAGCTAGAGGAATCAACCAATCACTTTATCCAATGCTGGTTTGCAAAATCAGGATAACATCAATTAGCAGTGAGTCAAAACAGATGCAATAGAGGCAGGAGAGGAATCAGCAACAAGAAACACAGATTTCTTGCTTTCTGCCAATTCAAGGGCGGGGAGGATAGCACTTTAACTCAGCCATGGTGATGGCTTTTTAAAATAATATGCTTTAAGTCTCACAAGATGGCAACATCTGGCTGAAACCTTGTCCAGTCTCAGAAATAAACAGTATCAGCCTCATTAGTACCTGGATGGAGGGGGCTGATTGTTGGGGGCAATATGACGACTCTGTAAACTGCTTAGAGAGGGCTGTAAAGCACCGTGAAGTGGTATATAAGTCTAAGTGCTATTGCTAGGAAGACTTCCAAGGAATATCAGGGCTCTAGACTAAATTGGGTATCTATCATCTCTCTCTCTCTCTCTCTCTCTCTCTCTCTCTCTCTCTCTATCATATATCTATCTATCTACAGTATCTATCTACAGTATCTATCTACAGTATCTATCTATCTATCTATCTATCTATCTATCTATCTATCTATCTATCTATCTATCTATCTATCATCTATCTATCTATCATCCATCCATCCATCTATTTTGTGTGTGTGTGTGTGTGTGTGTGTGTGTGTGTGTGTGTAATATATAGTGTACATATAATCACACAATAAATAGATTAATGGATCACAAACATCCCCCAATACTGGAATCACCATCAAGAAATTAGATGGACATGAACTCAAACTGTAGGGAGATTTGACCTTACCAACCTAAACAAGGCCAGGACCAAGCACTACAAAAGTGTATCTGAACAGCAAGGGGGGAAAGCAAGCAAAGACCAATTCAGAACTTCCTTTAACTCTTGAACCTCCCAAACCTGAAAGAGCCATTATCCTAGAGTCCAGTGTAATACTACCCAGAAAACTAGTTAGCCAGATTTTTTCTTCTGCACCATAAAGAATCACTACCAGCTGTCTCAAGGGAAGGAATCTCTGAAATTGCTGCATTTTTCTTTCTAAAAACATTATTTATCATAATTGTATTATGATTGTAGGTATTACTCGCAAACTGCTTTGAAGATGTTGAACAACAGGCTATACAAATATTTAGAACAAAAAGAAAAGTATATAATAGATCAGGGGTGTCAAACTCAAGGCCCAGGGGGCGGATCCAGTCCACGGAGTGCTTAGATCTGGCCCGTGCAGCCACCCTGGAAACAGCAAAGGGCCGGCACGCCGTGCCTCTGCCAGTGAAAATGGAGCAGGTGGCCCTCCAGAGCTCCGTTTTCATTGGCAGAAGGTTGCAGGAGGCCATCGCAGCCAAAAAAAACAGAGCTTGGGAGCCCATTTTTGCTGGCAGAACACTCGGGTCACCACAGGCGCCCCCAACACGAGTGATGTCGAGCTGGCCACACCCACCCCAGCCCCCCAAGGTCAAACACAACCCTGATGTGGCCCTCAATGAAATCGAGTTTGACATCCCGGTAATAGATGAACAGAAGACTGTGAGTAGCTTTTACTTTTAGCGTACCCAACCAAAAAGAAAAAAAGATAGGGGAAACAACTGCATTTAGAGTGACACAAAATGAAAGAAAAGCATCACTCAAAGAGTGAGAAGTCTCAACTCCAACACATTTGTCTCCCTCTGTTTATGCAGCCTAGAACTGTGTTGGCTTTTTTGGCAGCTGCTGCACACTGCTGGCTCATATTTATATGGTTGTCCATTTTTTTGTGCTCCTCCTTTCAGCAACCATCAATAAACTTCTATATTACCATCCATATCCTTCCAAGATGCAAGAGTTTGGAGTAGTGGGCACCATGCTGTAATGATTCATCTCCTTCAATGGTCATTTTTAGTCAACACTGACAAGGAGGAGAGGTCATGCCCACAACCCCTCACATGTGATATGCCAGACTCAACATTCTTGCCCCTTCTGTATAACATCTATATGGAACTGCTGGATGAAATAATCTGTCAGTTCAGGGTCTAGTATTAGCCAAATGCTGAGGATACTTAATTGTACATATCAACCTGAGCTGACCAATTCCCCAATTAAAATCAGTGTGCAATTTGAGGTCCTCCTGGACTCAACCACTGTTAAAGAGCAACTTTACATACACAGGTCTACCATGTGCAACAGTTGCACTCCTTCAGATGGTTAATCATGCCTTAATCACCTCATGGTTGGACTACTGCAATGTACTGTACATCTGGAAGCTAGAGGCGGTTCAAAATGCATGGGGTAGTAATGTGCACTTCATTTACACTCATGTGTCATCACTGCTTTGCAAGTCACAAGTCACATAAACACCTTTTCATAGCTTAGCATCTGATTATTTGAGGGACAGCTTTTCTATAATTGCTTCTGCCTGTCTGGCTCAATCAGGCTGAGTGGATATGCTGTGGGTACCTTTAGCCAAATATTGCCATCTTGCAGGAATGAGGAAGCATGTTGTAGCAACTGTCTTTGGAACAACAACTCCCAGAGATACATATAGTTCCCACTCTTCAAAGCATTCAAAAATCTCTTCTCAAGCCTGGGGTGAACATGCTTTTGGAGTTCCTGGCAAATTTTTCTGGATGTTATTTATGTGATTTGCCTGGACAGTCATGTTGTTGTTAAAATTATGTATTATTTTAACTATTGTAAGATGCCCAGAATCTTTCTGAAGGTGGGCAACCTCATAATCTAATCAATAATACAATCATGTGAGATCAAATGGCTGATTTAAGTCTTTTTCAAAAATCTTTAAAGATCCTGAATCCCTCCCAAAAGATTGAAGTGATCCTCTCATTTTGGAGAGAGAATGAAGGGTTTAAACACCTTAAACCTTCTTCTAACAATAAAAGAAAAGAAAAGCAAAACTGAGCATAAAGTATCACCAGCCATTATTAAAACTTCCCAAGCAGGTTATGAGGACAAAAAAACATACCCTAGTTTGGAAAAAATATATCCACATAAAGGTGGATATACATTCTCTTTGTTTCACCTAATTTCTACTTTAAGCAATGAAATATAGATGTAGACATTTAAAACAAAAACACATACAATTTCTTAAAACAAAACAGTACTTACAGTTTTAGATGAAGGATTTAGAGGGGTTGTCTTGGCAACATTGAGGCCATCAATCACAACATCAAAAGGGGGATGTTCATTCACAAATCTTTGAAAACGTTCTAACTCCTAAAACCAAATTTTAAAAGAAAAATAACATATTTTTCTATACTATATCTTATAGTAATCTCATGTATTCGAATTATGTAGAATAGCCTCTAGACAAGATAGGCAGCAGATAAATCCAATAAATAAATAAATAAATATTCCTAAATTAGAAATGTGATTGACACATGAAATATTTTCCATATACAAGTTGTACGAAATGTACAACCTTACAAAAAGCAATAAATATTTGTCACAAATATTTAGGATAGAATATCAGTAATGTAATATGTAATGTTGATATTTTTTAAAATAAAGAAAAATGTTGATACTGATATACAAGCTAGTTAGAATATGCCATCAATTGATTCACATCTAATTAAATTTATGGAATCAGGTTTTACTGTTATATTCAAGTGGGCAGCCTGGGCAGCCAAGGTATAGCTTCTTCTTCTATAGTCATGGTTCTTAATTTAGGCATATCCTGGAGGTAATGGAGCAATTTGTATTTGTTTGTTAGTCAAAGGTTCAATTTGGTTCTGCTACTGCCCAGAGGTTTGTGTAAAACAATTTGAGTCTGGGGTTTTTGTGGGGGTAATGATATTATTTAAGACTGAGAAAAGGGGTAATTGGGTCCAACAGTTTAAAAACCACTGCAGTATAGAAGGAAAAAAAATCAATTGTTTAAATAAATGCACAGGAGAAAAGGTGAAAGAAACTTCGCACACCTTACAGGCAGGAAAATTACAGGCCATGATTATGGAAGAAAAATTTTGGGCCTAGCATACTGTAAGCCTAGCATACTGTTTCTCAACCTTGGGAACTTTAGGATGTGTGGACTTTCAGAATTCTCCAGCCAGTATGAGCGGACTTTGCTGAAGTCCAAATATTTTAAAGTACAGGTAGTCCTTGACTTACAACAGTTCATTTAGTGACCATTCGAAGTTACAATGGCACTGAAAAAAGTGACTTATGACCATTATTCACACAACTGTTGCGGCATCCCCATGGTTGTGTGACCAAAATTTGGAAGCTTGGCAACAGGTTCATATTTATAGGATCACGTGATCACCTTTTGCAACCTTCTGACAGGCAAAGTCAGTGGGAAAGTCAGATTCACTTAACAACCATGTTACTTAAGACTGCAGTGATTCACTTAACAACCGTGGAAAGAAAAGTCATAAAATTAAGCAAACCCGACATAATGACTGTCCTGCTTAGCCACAGAAATTTTGGGCTCAATTGTGGTCATAAGTCCAGGACTATCTGGTATAGATTCTGCATTAAACAGTGGAACTCTGCACGACATTCACAAGGTATTTTATGAAGTACCACTCCTTAAAGTACTAAGGCAACTATATTCTCTGGAAGGTTCAGTGCATGTGCACATTTCCATTGGGGTCATCTCTATAGCAGCTGTGCATAAACACACATATGCAGAAATTACCTGAAGAAGCTCCTGAAGTAGCAAGCATTCTAATGCTTTTAGATCTTTTGCTGACACCATGATTGAAAAATTGATGTTACACGGATTTGCTTATAGATAAGGGATGGCATATGGGAAGCAGAGATATACTGTATGTTTGTGACCCTGTAAACAGTGGTTCTCAACCTTCCTAACGCCGCGACCCTTTAATACTGTTCCTCATATTGTGGTGACCCCCAGTTCATTAAAGTTTCCTGTGATTTACCATTCTCTGTGTTGTTTCCGATGGTCTTAGGCGAAAGGGTTGTGAAAGGGTTGTTCGACCCCCAAAGAGGTCCCGACCCCCAGATTGAGAACCACTGCTGTAAGGGGTGAAGAACTACCAAATTAGTTTGTGCTTGTGATGAAGATTGGAAGTCATTTCTTTATATTTTTATTTTCTTTTTATTTACTCGTTCTTTCTTTTCTTTAATTTTTCTTTCCTTGTCTTTTTTTCTCTCTTTTTACTTTTTTTGAGTTTAGTTTGTATTAGTTTTATTACTGCAATTAAAATTAAAAACCGATTAGATATCCCTGATCTACTTTTTTAACCTGTCAAGAATCCATAAAGCATCATTTTTTAATCTTATGACCATGAGAGCCTTTGATGAGAAACTTTGCCAACAAAAGACTTTATTTCAAAAACCTTCCTTTCTCTGCAAGTTTAGTGATTTTTTTCCTGATTACGGTTTCTACCAATATGTTCCGAACAGGATATAGACCTCCTGATCAGTTCTTGTGGCATGACAAGTACTTTTCTTACAAAGAACTGGGTAATGCTTTGATCACATTCTAACAGAACAAAATACCCTTAAATAAATATAATAATAATAAAATTATGTTGCATGTACAATAGTGGATCTTAATGTTGCCTTCCATATTACTTTCAAAAACTACATACAATTTGATGACTGTGGTTTGTCTGGAATAAACAAATAAAACCAAGTTGCATATTTTTTTCCTAGGTCCATAACCCAAGGCAAATTTCTCCTATACCAATAATTTAGTTTTTCTGCAAGCAGCCCGGAAAAATGGGTTCAGCATATACTGAAAACATCAAGGGGAATTCTAGCAATTGTCTTATTTCTCTGTAGAGTGGAGACAATGAGGGTTTTGTTACTCCAGCAGCAGCCATATCTAAAGGGGAAAGAGCTCTGATTCAATGATGATTTTTGTATTCACCATTGGAGCACTAATTAGCTTGCAGTTAGGTTTTTCACATTTTGCAGATTTCTGACCTCCTAAAGTGACAAATGAATCTGTATGATTCCCTAACTGGTTCTGGTAGAATGGAGGTGAATTCTGACCTGTGATCTATCTCTGCATATGCAACCTATCAAGCTTCACAAAGCCAGAACTATGTAATAACTCATTCCCTACTTTGCTTGGAAAAGTCAATATGCAGGTTGTCCACAGGGGTGCCCAACTCCCCGGTCGAGGCCCACTACCGGGCCCAGGCCTATTTGAAACCGGGCTGCCAGAGAGATGGGCAAGCACACATGGGTGAAGCGCCACTTGTGTGAGTGGAGGGTGCTTGTGCTCACGAAGCTCCATTCATGCAAATGGAGCTTTGATCGCAAGTGCCCTCTGCTCAGATGAGCAGAGCTTCATGCGTGAGCACAAGCGCCCTCTGCCTCAGCTCCCCCCCTTGTGCGAGGTGGAGCTTCACGCATGAGCACAAAAGTGCCTACCAATTGTGCAAGGGAAACTTCACAAGCACTCTCTGCTCATGCGCAAAGCTCCATTTGTTTAAGTGGAAGGCGCACACGTCTGTCACTCGCACGCATTGAGCTGTGTGCACCTGCGCCTGCCACTCACACATATCTACTCTGGGCTGGGCCACCAAGCTGGCAAGGTTGGGGACCACTGGTCTAACAAATCCATGCAGAACCTCCCCAAACTCTGCCCCCCACTCCCCAAGAGTCACAACGTACAACTGAAACCCTGGGTTTATGGCATTTTCTTTTTTTCAATGAACCAAGATCAGTACTGGTGAAGGAGACCACCTAATCAACTTTTTGGAAATATATCCAAAGAGATATATTTGTTTGTAATTTTTAAGGTTAAAAATTTCTCTTGTCCTAAGGATGATAGCTGGGTTATGGTCAGGTTTTCTTAAATTGTGTGGTTGAATTTGGTGTTAGGTTTTACTATAGGGTGTTTTAGTGTTACTTCAACAGTCTATCATAGGGGTAGGCAAAGTTGGCTCTTCTATGACTCATGGACTTCAACTCCCAGACTTTCTGAGCCAATCATGCTAACTCAGGAATTCTGGGAGTTGAAGTCCATGAGTCATAGAATGAGCATTGACTTACCTGATACGCTCTTTCTCATCAGGAGGAGCCAGCAGTCAGGATGGGTTGTCTCCGCCTACCAGCAGTTGAGGACGAGTCACTTTTTTTCTTTAAAACCCCTGGATCCGCCCTCTGAGACCCAGTTTTGACGAATCCGAAGGGACGACTCGATGTGGCGAAGACCCCAATTCCAGAGGACGCATCATCCCAACTGTTTGTAGACTGGTTCGTTAGTGTCGAAATAAAGGCAATGCTCCTCAAAGACCGTGTCGGCTCCTTTCTCTTTTTTTTTTTTGGATAGAAATATATATATATATATCAGTGCTTAAGAACAGGAGAAACTGGCACTGACCCCTGGAACCAACGTCCAACATGGACGAAACCTAAGCCTCCCCGTGGTGATGCAACTAAACAACGGAACAGTAACAGGGAGGGAGCTGACTGCTGGCTCCTCCTGATGAGAAAGAGCATATCAGGTAAGTCAACGCTCATTCTCCATCCTATGAGGAGCCAGCAGTCAGGATGGGACATACCAAAGCAGTATTACCCATGGGAGGGACCAGATGATCGTGCGTTGTTGTTGAGAACTCTTTGCAGCACCCTTCGTCCGAAGGCCGCGTCCGCCGAAGCGTATTTGTCGATCCTGTAGTGTCGGATAAACGAAGTAGGCGAGGCCCAGGTCGTCGCCCTACAGAGATCTTCCAGTGGGCACTGAGTCGCCCATGCGGCTGAAGTGGCAGCGCTCCTAGTAGAGTGTGCCGTGATGCCTGCGGGCCTCTGGAGGGACGCCATGTCGTAGGCCTTTGCAATTGCCCCTCTGATCCAACGGCCTACCGTTGCGGACGACGCCTTGAGACCTTTTGAGTGTGGTAAGAAGGTAACCAGGAGCGCCTCTGTCCGGCGGAAAGGACGTGTGCGGCTGATGTAGATGCGCAGGGCCCGGCAGACGTCCAAGGTGTGCCAAATGCGTTCAGAAGGGTGGGACGGAGAGGGGCAGAAGGATGGCAGGATGAGCTCCTGAGCGCGGTGAAACGGGGAGTTGACCTTCGGGATGAATGCCAGGTCCAGACGGAGAACGACTCTGTCAGCATGAAATATGCAGAGATCGTCCCTGACCGAGAGCGCCGCGAGCTCGGAAATCCTACGAGCCGAAGTGATGGCGAGGAGAAATGCGACCTTGAGGGAGAGATGCCGTAGGGAGGCTTCCCGCAACGGCTCGTACGGAGGTTCTGTCAGCGATTGGAGCACTCGAGGCAGGTCGCAGGAGGGGTACCTGTGGATCGCTGGAGGGTGGCAGTTGGTGACCCCCTTCAAGAACCGACGGACGGTCGGAATGTGGGACAAGGAGTCCCAGTGACCGCATGACAAGACCGAGGACAAAGCCGCCAGTTGACGGCGTAGGGTGTTGGGCGAGAGACCTTTATCCAGACCCCGTTTCAGAAATCGTAGAACCATGGGTAGGGGAACGTTGAGAGGGGAGATACGTTGAGATGAGCACCAAGAGCAGAAGGCCTGCCAGGTCACCGAGTAGATGCGGTTAGTGGATGGCCGGCGAGAGGCCTGGATGTAGAAGATTACATCTGGATCGTAAAGTTGACGCCTCAGGTTGCTCCGCTCAAGCGCCAGGCGGTCAGTTGGCACCACCTGGGGTCCAGGTGGAAGAGTGTCCCTTGGCTGAGGAGGGTCGGTATGGGAGGTAGTGTCCAGTGGTTCGTCACGGAGAGATCCACGAGTTCGGCAAACCAGGGCTGTCGTGGCCAATACGGAGCAATTAAGATTAGCTCCGCTTCCTCCTGGATCAGCTTCCGGAGGACCAGAGGTAGGATGGGAAGGGGAGGAAAGGCATAGAGAAGGCCCCTGGGCCACCGACAAATCAGGGCGTTGGTCCCCTCCGACCCTTGCGTCTGGTACCTGGTGTAGAATCTCCGTAAGTGAGAGTTCTCCGGAGTCGCGAAGAGGTCCACAAGAGGGGTGCCGAATCTGTTCGCGATGGACTGGAACACTGACGGGTCCAGGCGCCACTCGGCCTGATCCACCGTTGACCGACTCAACCAGTCTGCCTGGACATTGGCTGTTCCCGAAATATGCTCCGATGTCAGGGACAAGAGGTGACGTTCCGCCCAGAGGCCGATCTTCCTCGCCTCGTCCATCAGGGTCCGTGAACGGGTTCCCCCCTGGCGGTTGACATGCGCCTTGGTGGTAATGTTGTCCGTTAAAAGGAGGACGTTGGATCCCGCTATCATACGATGGAAATGTTTCAGTGCGAGGAAGGCGGCGTGCAGCTCGAGCCAGTTGATGGAGCACCTGGCTTGTGCCGCTGTCCAGAGACCTTGTGCTGTGGCGCCCTCGCAATGTGCGCCCCATCCTGACAGACTGGCGTCTGTTGTCACTGTGATTTGAGGCTGCGGGAAGAACAGGGTACCTTTGGTGAGAGCGGGAGATCGCCACCAGGTGAGGGATCGGCGAACCGAGGGAGGCAAGCGGACCTTGTGAAGGGATGATCCGAGGTGCGCCTTCTGAAAGGGGAGAAGGAACCACTGCAATTCCCGGGCGTGCAACCTTGCCCATGGTACAATGGAGATGCAGGAAACCATTTTGCCCAAAAGGGAAGATAAGGTGAGGAGGGGGGAGGACACCGCTCCCTGAACCTGAGCAGCCAAACCCCTAAGACTATCCTGTCGTTCCTGGGATATGAATACTCTGCCTGCTGAGGAGTCAATAACGGAACCTAAGTGGAGAATGGACGTTGATGGGGACAAATGACTTTTAGCAAGGTTAATGGAGAACCCATGGGTAGTTAAGACCTGGGTGACAGTGTGAAGGTGTTGCTGTGCCACTGCTTCGGAGGAAGCATGCACTAAGATGTCGTCCAAATAACATTGGACTCTGATTGGGAGAGCCCAAAGGTGACCCGCCAAGATGGATAGGACCTTCGTGAAAACTCTGGGAGCGGAAGAAAGACCAAAGGGGAGGGCCCTATATTGGAAATGCTGATCTGCGTAGCAGAATCTAATCAATTGGAATGTGCAGGTAAGCCTCAGTCAAATCCAGGGAAGCCATGAAGTCTCCCGGCCGGATGCTAGCTAGGATAGATTTTAGGGAATGCATCCGGAATTTTTTGTAAACTATAAAATGGTTTAGGCGTTTGAGGTCTAAAATTGCCCTCCAGCCCCCTGAAGCCTTAGGCACCACAAAAAGGATGGAAGAAAATCCCTGAAATTGTTCATCAGGGGGCACCCGCTGAATGGCCTTAATATCCAGCAGGTGTTGAACCGCCTCGGCCATGAGAGCCCGTTTAGCGGGATTCCTGGCCGTGGGGCACCTGAGGAAGGTTCCGGGGGGGATGGAGAGAAACTCCAGAGACAAACCATATCGAATTGTGTTGAGAACCCAAGAATCATGTGTTGTTGTTTCCCAGCAATCCGCAAAGTGCTTCAGACGCCCTCCAATAGGGGCGTCTGTGGGGGAGAAACTACTTGCCTCGCTTGGCGGGACGCCCACCGGCGCCCCCACGAAATTGCTTTCTGAATTGTCTTCCCCTACCGGCCCTGTTCTGATTGGAACGGAACCTCCCCGAATACTGACCTGGGGACCGGGGAAAACTGGATCCCTGGTCAGTGTGACGAAAGGGCCGTCGGGAGTAGGGAGTCTGGCGAGGAAGACCTCTGCGGGATAGTGATGGTAGAATCTTCTTTTTGTCCTTTGATTCGATGAGAAAGGGGTCCAGAGAATCCCCGAAAAGTTTTCCCCCCTTGAGGGGCTTAGACGCTAGGCGCCATTTGTGGCGTGTCTCCACGGGCCACTGCTTGAGCCAAAGCATGCGTCTGGCTACGATGGTAGATGCCATTGCCTTTGATGTAAATTTGGATGTGTACAGCGTGGAGTCAGCGAGAAATTGACAGGTAGCAAAGATTTTGCTAAGGTCTTGATGAGCCCTTATGTTGGTCTCAGGAATGAGGTCCTGTAATTGTTTCACCCAAAGGAGAGCCACTCTAGCGAAGAAGGAGGAAGTGGACGCCGCCTTGATGGCCCAGGCCGCCGCCTGGTGCGCGCGTACTAACGCCTGTTCAGTTTTCCGATCTTCAGGCTTGAGGTTCTCCTCCGATTCGCTGGGAAGAGTGGTCTGGGCGTGTAGAGCCAAGACTGGGGGGTCTACCACTGGAACCTCAAGAATGTCCCCCAGTTCAGAGGCCACGCTAAAAAACTGGCGTTCGAGGGTGGAAGGGTTAGTCCCTGTTGCCGGAGCGGCCCACTGATTTCTTACTGTATCTATGAATAGGGAAGGGGCCGGGACTGAATCCGGTTCTGGTGTGACCGAAGAGAAAATGGGCCCCAAAGGGGTATTTAGTAAGGGCGCCGGATTGGCGGGGGCCGAGAGGCCAGCGGCCGCCCTGGCCTTGCTTAACAAGGACTTGAACAGCCCAGGCGGAAAGAGAGCAGCCGACTGGGGCTGAGAGGGACCAGCGACTTCATCGTCTGAAAGTTCACCCATGGTGTCCATCTGATCTACCTGGAAATCATCGAGATTCTCCTCCTCCGAAATGTTGGACAACTGATCCGCCGCCAGGAAATCAGCGCTGGTTCCCGGTTGGGGATTCAGTTGAGGAGAGGAAGTCCCAGAGCCCAAGGTCGGTAGGGAAGCCGCCAGAGTTTGGAGATTTGCGGTGATGCTGGTTTGCACCGCTGAAGCGATCCATTGTTGGATTAGGGCGGGATCAAAGGGGAGAGATGGTGGGACCTGAGCTGGGCCTAGCTGATCTTCCCCTACCGTTGAAGGCTCAATCCCCGGGACCACAGCTGGAGGAAGAGGCAGCTGAGGCATCTCCTGGTCCTGTGGTATAGGCATTTGGAGGCCCAGATTGCCCTCCTGGCCTGCAGCAGCCTGTGGGGCAGCAGCTGGAATCCCCAGTCCCCCAGGGCCCCAAAGGGATGAAACTTGGGGGAGGGTTGTGGCCTCTAGGCCTTGGGCCAGTGCTGGTTGGGGGGCAGATGCCTGAGATGCCCCTGTTTTGGCTGCCTTATTGTGTATCTTCTGCAGGGCGCGGTCCCTGCACTGCTCTTCCCTCGTAGGCTCTGTCCTGCCTGTCTGAGATGAAGAGGCTGCTGCCTCATCATCATTGGGCCTGTTAGTTTTGTGCTTCCTTTTTCCCCCCGGCTTGGAAGAGGCGGAAGGCATCCCTCTAGCCATGGTGCTGCTTCTGATCTTCACTAAGGCCTTAATCCGTAGGATTACAGGGGCACCACTCCCCTCCCTTTGTTATTCAAGCCCCGAGGCGCTGCTTTCAATTTCCCCCTGTTTGCGCTGCCTTGGTTCCCCGGGAGGGAGAGAGGGAGAGAGAGAGAGAGGCCTCGTGATGATGCTCATTTCGGTTTCCCTTGCAGCCAAAGCGAGGAGAGAGAGAGGTGCGAGAGGCCTCCGGGGGCGCTGCCGATCTATCAGGGAAAGGTCGCTCGCTGGCGCCAAGTTTAAACGGCGGGAGCCGGCTGGCGAGGTTCCTGCAGCCGGCTTCTCCACGCGGCGGCAATCGGCTCGAAAGGAAACCGCCCAGGCTAAGCCGCTAAGCGCTTTCGATTCCCCCTCCGCTAAGGGCGTGCGGCAAACAGTTTCGATTTCCCCGGCAGATCGCTCCGATCCTCGTGGCTGCGAGCGAGGGGGCGGCAACGGGAGAGCCCTTCACAGCCAGAGCCGGACCGAAGCCAAACGGCGATGAAAGGACTGGCTGTGGCCGCGGAGCGATCGATCCCTGAGGGGATCGGAGAGAGGGGGGGCCGGAGGGGGGAAGGGGGGCTAGGCCTGAAGGCCAAAACCCCACGTGGCAGCCTAGGCAGAGATGCAGCGGCTTGCCACGGTCCCCTCGCTCACAGATTGATGAATAAATGGTAAATTTCCAATACGACCTGATTGTTTCTTGTTTGCAGACTTAATCGAGGAGCTTGAAGGAACCAGCAGTTGGATGAGTTGTCTTCGCCACGTCCTACTCTGCTGAGGACGAGTCAAAAACTAGGTCTCAGAGGGCGGATCCAGGGGTTTTAAAGAAAAAAAGTGACTCGTCCTCAACTGCTGGTAGGCAGAGACAACCCATCCTGACTGCTGGCTCCTCATAGGATGGAGAAGAGCCAACTTTGCCTACCCCTGGTCTATCATAATTATCTTTTACCTATAAAATCCTTATTCTAAACCAGGGGTGTCAAACTCGATTTCATTGAGGGCCGCATCAGGGTTGTGTTTGACCTTGGGGGGCCGGTGTGGGCATGGCCAGGGTGGGCATGGCTAGCTCGACATCACTTGTGTCAGAGGCGCCTCTGGTGGCCCGAGCACTCTGCCAGTGAAAACAGGCTCCCAAGCTTTGTTTGCAGCTGCGACGGCCACCTTCAACCCTCTGCCAGTGAAAATGGAGCTTGGGAGGGCCGCCCGTGGCCCTCTCAAGCTCCGTTTTCAGCTGCGACTGCCTCCTTCAACCCTCTGCCAGTGAAAATGGAGCTTGCGAGGGCCGCCCGTGGCCCTCTCAAGCTCCGTTTTCAGCTGCGACTGCCTCCTTCAACCCACTGCCAGCGAAAACGGAGCTTGGGAGGGCCACGGGCGGCCCTTGTGAGCTCTGTTTTCAGCTGCGACTGCCTCCTGCA
Organism: Diadophis punctatus similis; assembly: GCA_023053685.1. NCBI lineage: Eukaryota > Metazoa > Chordata > Lepidosauria > Squamata > Dipsadidae > Diadophis > Diadophis punctatus. The sequence continues at coordinate 274,185,762 of JALIGW010000001.1, read as the reverse complement.
ACCCTCTGCCAGTGAAAACAGAGCTTGGGAGGGCCACGTGCCCTCCAAGCTCCATTTTTGCTGGCAGAGGCACTGCAGCCTGGTCCTTCGCTGTTTCCAGGGTGGCCCTGTGGGCCAGATCTAAGAACCCCGTGGGCCGGATCCGGCCCCCGGGCCTTGAGTTTGACACCCCTGTTCTAAACTGAAAAGCATAAAATAATGTAGTTTTCCCCACAAGGGAGCTGCACCAACCAACAATCAATCACTTTTCTGCAGTTTTTAAAATTATATAACATTTTATTAAGGTATGATGAGAACTAAACACAATGCTTTAAACATGGTCTCATCATAGATTTGTATAAAGACATTATTATATTGGCAGTTCTTTTTTTCTGTTCACTTAATGATTCCAAACATCACATTTTTCTTCTTTACAGCAGCTGCACACTGAGTTGACATTTTCGTTGGGCTTTCTAGCGTGACTTCCAGACCACTTTTCTGATCATTCTCTGCCAGCTTAGATCCCATTAATGGACAACTCAGATTTTTTTGTGCCAATATGCACCATTTGTTTACACCGAAGCAAATTCATTATATTGAAAGCAACCTATTGGAGCTCATCACAATCCCTTTATTTACAATCCAATTTAATATCCCATTTTCCATAGTAACCAACTAGATATCCCTGGTAGCTTATAATAATGGACTTTTGCTGCTGTTTACCCCCCACCCCAAATAACTGCCATTCAAAATCAAGCTGCCTTCAGACCTACAGGTACACTTAGACAGACACCATGACTAGGATCCATACATTAATTTTAGGTTTTTTTTTAAAAAAATTGCTAACAGATTTAAGAGTTGGTGAGTTAACATTAATACATTAAAAGTTCATTTGTACTGAGGTAGCACACGCAAGTGAAAAAGAAGGCGGAGGGGTAGAGATTTGACCTATCTTTCAGAAGCAGGGTTTTTTTTCCTAAGAAAAATTCAAATTACTTAGATTGCAATTACTTTCCATTAAAATAGTGTTTGATTTTAACAATCAAATGGTGAGGGGAGAGAAAGAAGGGAAATAAGAAGCAAATTAATGATTTGTTGAATTGTCACTACACTTCTCTCACCAATAAATCCCTGCAAAGTGATAATTAATTATTATTAAAAGCAATTTCCTTAGTGTGATGAGAAAATAGTAATTGAAATGAGTGAATAGAGCAGTAAATTCACTGGTTTCCGATACATCAGAGGTCTTCAAAGTTGGCAACTTTAAGACTTGTGGACTTCAACTCCCAGAATTCTCCAGCCAGCATGAAGTCCACAAGTCTTAAAGTTGCCAAGTTTGGGGAACCCCTGCGATACACAATAGAATTTTGAACCTACATCAATAGTAGCAAGATGACACTAAATATACGGCGAGGTCATCAATGAGGTCTCAAGGCCCAAGCTTCAAACTATTTATCAACAGGACTCAGTAAAAGTCAGAGAAAAATGTGTAATAAAAGTCTATATATGTACTAGAAGCAGATGGTACAAGCTATCTTTATGCCAAAGGAAAGTTTATACATGACACCTATGGATGTGCAACTGTTTAATTTAGTTAAATGGAGATTAATTAGCTCAGATTTTCATCCATTAAATAACAAGAAAATATTACTATAATACTTTACATTAAGAAACTGTAATGGAGGAGATGTACTACATGAATATGGTCATGTGCCAGAGTAGAATATAAATAGATTAGAACATAGAACAAGATAAGAATCATAAAAATTATCTGGGGAAAAAACAAGTAAACTCCAGTTAATTTATGTACCAGATTGAAGTCTAGAGAGTTGAGGTAAGGCAGCAAACAAATAGCTATAAGCAACAAAGACAGAGCCGAGTAATGCCTACACCCACTGGCAGGTATAGGATTTCAAACAATGCTGGAAAGAACTGAAGAATTCTAAGGACTGCATTCAGGATGAATCAGAACAATGAAACTATAGGTGTGTCCTCATGAGCAATAAATGGAAAACTTAAGCAGGACTAAAGTTACTTAACTGTTCTAATAAATAAAAGACTACTGAAGACAAAAGTTGAAGATTGAGGTGATGATTCTTATATTACCACATTTTCTGAATCTACAAGAAGGATTGTAAGCATTTTTGAATGACCTATGTCACAGGGACTCTTGATTGGCTATCAGCTCTTAGGTTTATTTACAGAGGGTTGCATTTCTTAAATACTTATATCTCTCTGGGAAAATCCCCTCAATCTAAGTATTGGTGGAAAGCACGCACCCTTTTCAAATTCAAATAATAATAGAGGATGTAATAACTGCATCCATTCATTCCTAGTAGTTCCACAAACTCCCTAACTTGGCTTTTTTCCAGATGGAAATGGAAGCTGCAAGTCAAGGTGTGGGATGTTGTATCTAATACAACCAAACATAAACACATAATCAGAGGATTACAAAGGAGCTCAAACACAGTTGACACATAATATTTGTTCCATCATCAGGAACTTATCTTGTATAGGAACTTTTTAATTCAATGTATTATAATTGCATTATAAACTAATTGTTCACATGTACGCTCTTCTTTGCAATATGACATTAGTATACCAGGCATCCATGGCATCCATCATACATACATGTATACATAAATGCATGCATAAAAGGTAAAGGTTCCCCTCACACATATGTGCAAGTCGTTCCCGACTCTAGGGGGCGGGGCTCATCTCCATTTCAAAGCTGAAGAGCCAGCGCTGTCCGAAGATGTCTCCGTGGTCATGTGGCCGGCATGACTAAACACCAAAGGAGCACAGAACGCTGTTACCTTCCCACCAAAGCTAGTCCCTATTTTTCTACTTGCATTTTTTACATGCTTTCGAACTGCTAGGTTGGCAGAAGCTGGGACAAGTAACAGGAGCTCACCCCATTACACAGCACTAGCGATTCGAACCGCTGAACTGCCGACCTTTCAATCAACAAGCTCAGCGTCTAAGCCACTCAGCCACCGCGTCCCTTTAATGCATGCATACATAGAAATTATTCTTTAGCCAATACTGAATGTTTATGCATTTGTTCTACACACAGTTCAAAAATCTAAATTACACTGCCTCTAAAAACCAGGGGTTTTTCAGTACTGTAGCAATATACTAATTACTGAACTCTTTAGGCAGGTTCAGCTGCCATTTTAGGCACTGGTCAAGACCCTCGTGGGAGGAAGCATCTTTCTCCTTCTGAGCACTAACATAATTCTTGGTAACATTTAAAACCTGATACAGTGAAAAATTAATCACTTCTCAAATTTTCCAGTTGCCAGGACACCCCTCCCCCCCAATATTTTTTTGTGTAATTTATTTATGAATAAAATCAATGATTCACTCTACACTTTCCTCTGCACTTTGGCTGGATAAGTCAAGAACCAGTCTGACCAGACAAAACAGAATTCAAATTGTGCTAATTCTCTGCTGGACTGAAATCTGTAACAAGCAGATTTATTATTGTAGGAAACATTTCTTGCATTAGGAATGACTTTTTACATTTTTTCTGTCTTAGCAGAAACTCTGTATAAAGCAGCAGACCTGGCCATGATACCACAAGGAGGCAAATTCAGCAGCACTGCTTCCACCTATCATCCAGATGTTATAAGATTTCTACATGATCACTAGGCCAAATACCTCATCCTTAATCCAAAGATGTGGATTGTTAACCCTGTGGTTGTTAAGCAAACTCATTATTTGCTATAGGGTGAGTTTTGCCAGAAACTGGAAGTAAACACCAGTTTTGGACAAAAATGTAATAAATTGCGGTCATTTGACGGCTGTGAATGTGAGGCAGTTGCTGAGAACCCTAAAGTGCAATGAAATAATTGTGTGTGGGTGTGGGAGGGAGCAAACATCAGAACTTCAAAACTAGATTGTAAGTAGCTTTTTTGAGGGGGGGGGTATTGTAACTTAGTTGTAACTAAGCGACTTGTCATAAGTCAAGGACTACTTGTAACATGGTGTGTTGACTCAGCTAATATACTGGAGAGTACACTGAACGTTATGCCATCCCAATTGTGGTCATAAGCCAAGGACTACTTGTATGAGTAGTGTTCTCTCAAAACAGAAGTTTTGTTTTTTTTGTTTGTGGTATCTCCACCTCACAAATCTATTAGCCATAAATTTAATTTCTATATTAAACTTATCTTAATAACATTTATATCATAATCTTTATCAAAACAGAGAGTATCACCAGTAATTCATTTATACAAAATTGCACTCTAATTTCCAACATAACCATAAAGAATGGCTGATTAAAGTAGGGTATGACAGGTGTTTTTTTTTAATGAGTCATTGTGACTTCACAGGAAATGGCACGTGTATATATCCACCTGATCACAAATGCAGATTACTCTAATAGGTAGCAAAAAATAGAAACTCACTTCCATAGTGATGTCTACACAATTATAAAGTAAAGCAAAACATACAAATGGTCAAAAGTTGTTTCTACCGGGATAGAAAAATAACATATTTCTTTAGCTAAAAAATAGGAGGTCCTTTTAATGCTGTAGCATAATCTTTTAGTACCTCTATAAAAACAGATTAGCACATAAAAGCATTTGGCCTGTTTACTCTCGACAGCTACAAAAGAGGCAGTTAAATGAAGTGGCCAATCCCCAAGCCTCAAAGCTTTATGTCGATTTGAATCAATGTTTGTGGCTCCTAAGGTGTTTCTAACTACAACTGCTAGAAACTGATAACAATTTTTGAGGCAGGAAAGACAAAAATCTGAACAAAAAAAAATATAAAATAGGCTTGACAGAGATAAAAACAAAGAACTACCCCAGAAAACTAGGAGAATAAAAAAAAATTCCTAATTTCACTTATATGCAACTTTTAGTATACTGCTCTGCCTGCTGCACTTCTTGGTAATGCAAACATGTTGTTAACCCTTGTCACCAAAATTTTCCCCACTGTGTTGGGTTTTCTGTGCTGTTGTCTTGTTATATTCAATCATAAAAGGATGAAATGTCTTTAATAGTATCAGTCACATTTGTATATCGTTGGTTTATTTTGAAATAAAGTATCTTCAGTGATCAGCAGAAATCTCCATTCTTAGAGGCTAGTTGTTAATGTAACCAGTAAAACTGAGATTTAAAGGGCTATCAATGAATGGCTCATACACATTTCTGCAAATTTGACACTCTTTACATTTTTAGTAAGCATAATAATCAGTAATGTCAAACTATAAAAAAGGCTCTGCATTCTAGCTTTTAGCATTTGAAAGTTACAAAGAAATATTGTTTCCTACTTAATAAAAAATGGACTTAGCAACATGAAGACTTTGTGACTTCTAAAATTATCACTAAAGAATTGTCCAATCTGAATGTATATAACTATGTAAAATTTTAGATGAGTCAGTAACAAATAAACACTAAAATGTTTTCGTACCAAAAAAATCAAGGAAAGCATTAACTGAAAGGAGTATTAACCATAAAATGCACATCTGATTTCCTTTCCTTAAATGATTGAAAAAACGATTAGCCATAAATGGAATCTCCCTAAATACCCAACACATATCCAAATAAAAAATTCTATTATCAAACCAATGGTTTCAGCTGTTCCCACAATAAATTCCTTCCAGAAAAAACCCCAGCTGTATGTAAAACACCCAAACATTTCCAACCCTGAGCAATTCCTGACTGTTGTTGGTTAACCGGCTAAGCAAGCCATTAGCATTTGCTATCATGACTGGCTGAAAAACAATTTTGCTGAGTCAAACCAACCACTCACATGATCCAGCAGAGGAGTTCCAGCAATGGCCTGAATCTGAAATTTGACAGACTAGCCTCATAGCTGACTACTGCCTCAAAATATGAAAAGCGCTTTTAAAAATGGAAACTTAGCAATCACTATCAATGAAAAGAAAAGACCTATCCTCCCCATAAAGTTCTCTAAGCCTGCTTTAATAACACGTTTGCAGTCACCACACCTTGCGCCAGTAAAATTCAGGTCAATTACCGTATTTTTTGGAGTATAAGACGCACCTTTTTCCTCCCTAAAAGTGGCTGAAAATTTGGGTGCGTCTTATACTCTGAATGTAGCTTTTTCAAAGCTTTTTTCCCAGCCCTAACTAGGTGCTAACAATCTTCCCAGCTCTTACCTTGCAGGCTTTTTCATTGTTACTCTCTCCAAAGAATGTTTTTCCAGCCCTAAGTCTTTGCAGAATTTTTTTTCATTGCTCTACTTGCTCCGAATAAGTTTTTTTCTAGCCCTAAGCAAGTGTTTTTCCAGCCCTAAGTCTTTGCAGAATTTTTTTTTCATTGCTCTACTTGCTCCGAATAAGTTTTTTTCTAGCCCTAACCAATCTGGGAACCTATCTGGGAACCTATCTTCCCAGCTCTTACCGGCTTGCAGGTTCTTTCATTGTTATTCTCTCAGAAGAAGGTTTTTTTAAGTCCTAACCAGGAGATAATGTGCTGAAGCTGCTCCGAATAAGTTTTTTTCTACCCCTAACCAGGTGCTAACGATCTTTCCAGCTCTTACTGGCTTGCATGCTCTTTCATTGTTACTCTCTCAGAAGAAGGTTTTTTTAAGTCCTAACCAGGGGATAAAATAATGTGCTGAAGCTGACCAGACTAAGGATGCTAGCCAGATGAATACCTGGTAGGCAGATTGTTTTCCCCTATTTTCCTCCCCAAAAACTAAGGTGCGTCTTATACTCCGAAAAATACGGTACATCTATTAAAAAGCTTTGACGCCAGCTCTTCACGAACTACGGATGTTCACATTCAGTGAGCAATCTGTAAAGATTTTCATCTAGAAATGTCTTTGACTTTCCCAAACAAATTTTTACAGTGTACATATAGGTCCCTTCTACTGGGACACCCAACAGTGGGACAAGGGCAGGGGTGGGTTCCACTTACCTTCGCCACCGGTTCGCATTGCGACATTTCGCGCGTGCGCGCTTGCTCCGCTCGCGCGTCCCCTTGTGCGACTGGACTTCCGTGCATGCTCAGAAGCAGGAATGAGCCTGAAACACAGCTGAGGAGCTCATCAGCTGTGCTTCGGGCAAAGAAATAAAGGTCAGAATTCACCTGCGGGCGGGCAGGCGGGCCCTTTTTCAAGCCGCGGAAGGGGAAAAATTCGCAAATTTTTTTTAAAAAAAGATGGCGGCACCCATGGACCGGCACCGACGTCACTAGCGGTCTCTACCGCTTCAGGCAATCCGGTCCGAACCAGGAGGAACCCACCCCTGGACCAGGGGCAGCTTCTGACACAGTCATGCAAACTCTGCAAAGAGCCCACCCAGTTCCTTTAAGATCGATTTTTGGATGCTTCTCACAGCCTTAATATTGTATATATAAATAGAGCAACCCTTCTTTTAAAAATTCAGCACAGGTAGTTCTTGACTTAGAAATGCTCACTTAGTGACCATTTGAAGTTACGATTGGCACTGAAAAAAGTGACCGCTGGTCCTCACACTTACAATCCTCACAGCATCCCTGTGGTAATGTACGGTAATTATGATTTGGGCACTTGTCAACTATCGCACATTTATGACAAATCATAGTGCCCTACAGTCCCGTGACTTCCATTTGTGACCAGCTAGCTTCCAATAAGCAAAGTCAATGGGGAAAGCCAGAAGCGAACACTGCAAGTCCCAGTCACATGTCTCACTTAACAACCGCAGTGATTTGCTTAATAACCGCATGAAAAAAAGTTGCAAAAACTGTGATGCCACACTTAACCACCACACTATTTAGTGGCAAATTTTCTGGCATCTATTGCGATTTTAAATTGATGACTACCTCCGAACATCTTCAAACTACATACCTTATTAATTCCTTTGTAAGATGCTCTTACCTAATAGTTAAATAAAATCAAAATATTTATTTGGGGGCAAAATATGGGAAGATAGCTTTCAGACACTGGTCTTGTTATTAACACCCAAGGTACAACAAAGCCAAAACAAACGTCAGATCCAAGATACAATAGCACCATCTAGTGGCCATTTTTCTCTCCTACCATACATGCAATATCCTTTGAAAATGCTTTTCAGCACATAAGTACCGGTATGTCTTTCTGAATAGTTAAAGCAACCTTCTTTGGACTTGCGCCACTGCTTCCCAAATCATTTTTGGATGTCTCTGTAAGCATATACAATTATAAAGCCACTTTGCATGTGTCGTATCTGTAAGCAAGTCAGTTACATGACTTAAATTATAACTGCTTAAAAGATTTTAAAAATATCATGACACTAATAAGAGCAGCATCAGCAATAATTTATTTAACTTAACATACCGCTCAACTCTCAACAACCCTGGGCAGCTCACAACAATCAAAGAAATTAAAATAAAATCAATACAACGTCACAGATAAAGGTAAGAGATGGCATGTGCAATGATGCACAGCGGGGTGGATAAAAATCAATGGTTTTTTTAAAAAAAAATTTAAAAACCGGATTTTTTAAAATTTATATCGGATTTTATTTTATTTTTATCAAATTTATTTTAATAAAATGCTTTTGGAGTAAAAATCTATCTAGATAGTTTTTTATTTAAAATACATTAATAATTTAGTTTATTCAGCATGAGCTTAGTTATGTAGCATGAGGTTGTATATTCTGTAATATTGGGAATGTCGGTGAGTCAACAGCGGGTCACAAGAGGAGCCACTGTGGGACAGAGATGACAGTTGCTCTTTAAAATTTATGATTTAAATCAAGTTGATTTAAATCAAGCCATTTTACTAGTGATTTAAATCGTGATTTAAATCGACTCGATTTAAATCAAATCCACCCTGATGCACATGATCTCATTCTTCCTTACTTAAAGACCTGGGTGACTAGCCAAGTCTTCACAGCTCTTCTAAACAACAGCGGAGTTAGATCTCAGGAGGAATCTCATTCAGAAGGCAGGTGTTGCTATAGAGAAGGTACACTTCCAGGGTCTCAATAGACACCAAAGGAACCCAGAGCGTACCAACCTTGCAGGATCAATTGGCCAGGCAAATGTTATGGCAACCAGGCCCGGTGCCACGTAGTGCAATATATACAGAAAAATATAATCAAAATAAAAAAACTTCGTTTAATTGAGACTCACCTCGGGAGATGTATTTCGAAATACATCAGTGCCTTCAATCACATCTCTTTTTATTTTTTCCTTGACATTGATGAATTCTTCTTCACTCAAATTAATATCTTCCAAAAGGTGACCACAAGATGGACACTGCCTGCTACAGTAACAATGAAATCATATAATAATGGTTTTATTATCTACTTATAAAATATTAGCATTTTAAATATGTTTCTCCTTATTATATAACTTAAGCCTCATTACATTTACCTTTGGGCTGGTAGCACAAGATGTCCAAAAAATCTACCTACGCAAGCTCAACTAAATCAGTCTATTGAATTAGCAACCATTTTTTGTTAGTTTTGTTATAACATGCTGGTTTCTGAAGCAATTCTTCTGCAGACAGCACGGAAATGAAGTTAACTATGCTACTGGCAGGTTGGCAAAACAAGTATCTAGTAATATTTTGATGGCTTATTTACAAGTCTTGATTGAATATTTTGATAGAAAAATATTTAAATATTCATTAAACATTAAGTAAACTTGAAGTTATGTGAAAAAGCTTCAACTGGGTCATTTCAACATAAACCTAAATGAATCAAAAGTTTGTGTATTCTTTCGTTACTTTTTTTCCAGCATAGTCACAAGAAGACATGAATCCTAAGTAGCAATAGGACAAACTGCATTGAACTATATTTAATATTAATTAGGATTTATTGAAACCTGCCACTCAAAAATCCATGATCTGGCTTTTTTCAATTAATCATAATTAAATTCAACTACACTTTACACTTTGGTCAGAACACTAAACAAACATAAATATTTTAATCTGTTCTTGGTTGTGACAAATTAAAAGAGAGCAGAGTTATTTAAAGAGCCTGCACAAAGCTCAGATGTATTCAAGGGGTGTTAAACTATTTAATCATTATTCATAAATGGCAGCATTCAAAAGAAACAATAAAGAAGTCTAAGAATAGAATAGAATAGAATTCTTTATTGGCCAAGTGTGATTGGACACACAAGGAATTTGTCTTTGGTGCATATGCTCTCAGTGTACATAAAAAGACAAGATACATTCGTCAAGAATCATAGGGTACAACACCTAATGATGGTCATAGGGTACAAATAAGCAATCAGGAAACAGTATCAATATAAATCATAAGGATACAAGCAACAAGTTACAGTCCTGCAGTCATAAGTGGGAGGAGATGGGCGATAGGAACAATGAGAAGACTGATAGTAATAGTAATGCAGCATAGTTTGACAGTGGTGAGGGGATTATTGGTTTAGCAGAGTGATGGCGTTCGGGGGGGGGGGGGGGGAGAAGGAAACAAAAAGACCAGAACACATCACCTCCAGCAGCCAACACCCAGATAAGCAGGGATTAAAACCAAGCAAACAGGCAGAAAACAATAATCAAGGAATTAAACGAAAAGAAAATCACATCCCCACCAAACTGGCAGGGTAAGCTACTGTACAGTATATAAACAGGGAGCAAATTCCACACTCACCACATTTATTTTCTACCTAGTGGATAATGAAACACCTGCAACTAACAACCAAGCAGAGAACACCAAGAAATCCACAGTTCATCCTGAGTTACATACAGTATATTCTCTTCCATTGGAACCCAAGGGTGCTTTTCCAAAAGGCAAATGGACTTTCTTGGTTTTTTTCCTTGAAAATGTTTCACTTCTTATCCAAGAAGCTTCCTTAGTTCTAGAAAGCACCTTTGGGACAACTATGACCTGGATGATTGAGAATCTCTATAGACTTCTACTGGGACAATCTTATTTTTATGGTCAGAGAATTTGGAAAAATTCTCAATCCTATCAATCATTTAACTACATAAATCTTTACAGATTTTCTAATATTTGGAAATTATATGTTCAAGTATATCCTCACCCACAGAAACTCCTTACTATCTCTTACCCCAACCTATCTCACAGCTTTTTCCTGCAACTGTTTTATGTAAGCTTCTTTAAGCTTCTACAAGAAATGTAAGATATGAATAAATAAAGAGGACATTCAGGCATTGCACTGCACTCTTAAGACAGATATTAGATTTTCTATGAATTTTAACCTAAGTTTTGCAAAATTATTAGAAAAAAGCCTAGAATTGTATAACCCTTGAATGAAAGATGAAAATCTCTCTTTCTGTTCCATTTGAAGAAGTAATTGAATGAGACAGAACTTTAAAGAAATATATTTACCTATTATTCATGCTTGTTAAATTTCCTTTCCAGTTCTCCCCTGGAATACTATTAAAATGCATAAAAATTAGAATCCAATTAAAATAATTTAAACACATCCAAAAGAAGTATTTCCTGCTATTAGATCCAAATGAAAGCATCAATAATGAACTGGATTTATATTTACACACAAGTTTTTTCTTAAAATATAGCAGGCTACATTTAAGCATATATAGAATTAAAGTGTAACTGCAATTTTACTTATACACAAGCCCTTCATTATTTAGAGTATATTACTTCCAATCAGGGGTGGGCTTCAAAAAATTTAGCAACGGATTCTGTCAGGTTGCTGGGTGGGCGTGGCCATGGTGGGTGTGGCCTGGTCAGCCTCCTGCACCACGGCGGGAGGCCCGTTTTTCACCCTCCCCGGGCTCCGGAGGCTTTTAATTGAGCCTCCGGGAGGGCGAAAACGGCCTCCCCCGGGCTCCGGAGGCCCTCCGGAAGCCGGAAATGGGCCTGTTTCCGGCCTTCTGGAGCCTCCGAGAGGCCCGTTTTTGGCCCTCCATGAGCCTCTGTGCGGGCCTTGCACTTACCTGGCATCCAAAATGGGCTGCAGGGAGACTCCTGGGAGGGGCGGGGCCAGTCAGGAGTGGGATTTGGGGATTCGCCAAACTGCGCAGAATCTTTGCTAGAGGATCACCCAAACCCGGGCGAACACGGAGCAGCCCACCCCTGCTTCCAATCTATCTGTCAGGGTTTTGGTAGGAAGTAACAATGCACAAGCAGGGACACAGGGAATATAAACAAGCAATTCTTATAAGCAAATGTAGGAAAATCAGTTGATCTGAAGCCAAAGAAAATAAGAGGTTTAGAATCAGCTTTCATGGCTCAGGGACTGTTATTTCTTGAATTACAATAAAGTAAGTGTCCAAATTATATTGAATCTCTGGGAAGTCCCAGGAAGTTTCTGTCTGCTTTGACAGAGCTTGGCAATAACTATTTAATTAAAATTAGATATTATAAAATACTGCAGCATTTCCCTGTTTCAGCAATCATCATTGAACATATATACTACTTTTAAAGAAACTATAGCAGCATTACAACTTATACTTAAATATTCAATTTTTTGTAAATGCATTAAGAGTTTCTTTAAAAATAGCTTGTCAAATACATTTTTTAATATGGAGATTCTACAGTAGTCTTTAAGACTACTTGATTATCTCATTGACTAGGTTCAAATATCACACTATGCTATAAGCCATCTACAATATAAGCCATAATATGGTTTTCCTACTTGTAGCCAAGTGCAGTTTATAAACAAAGATTTATAAAATGATTTATGACTGAGTAAGCTGAACAAACAAGAAAATTGTTGCTTAATGAATATACCATGGCTAAGCAACTGAAGCTCAATCTGATGAGTAAACCCAACTATTGGCTTAAGAGATAATAAACTTCAAAGCAAAATGACAGTATATTCATAGGAGGCTGAGTTTACATATCATATGCACGGGTCTCCAACCTTGGCAACTTTAAGACTTGTGGACTTCAACTCCCAGAATTCCTCAGCCAGCTTTGCTCTGGGAGTTGAAGTCCACAATTCTGGGAGCTGAAGTCTTAAAGTTGCCAAGGTTGGAGACCCCTGATGTAGAGCACAGGTGTCAAACTCGATCACGCCATGTGACGTATCATGACATATCGCAATGTTTTTTGCCTTTGCAAAGCTGGGGTGGGCATAGCCTGCGCGTGACGCATCCGGCCCGCAGGTTGCCAGTTTGACAGGCCTGATGTTGAGCATCATCTGGCTTTGAATTTTTTTACTTATGTGTACACAATAGCTGAAATTTATAAATAACATGTATTTATTACCGTATTCATATGAATTAGGTATTATTCATTAAACCAATCTTGAATATAACACAGATGTCTTATAACATTGTGTGCAAACTTCCCATAGATTTGACAGTTACATATATTTCTCATCAACTTTACAACACAGGCAGATTATTTACTACTCAGTATTTAAAGAGAGAATTATTTTAAGCAAATTTCATCTAAAATATGAAGAACAACTATTACTGGACAAGCTTTATTTACCTTTCAAACCACTGCTTTATGCTCAGCATGAGAGATTCATCAGGATACATTTGATTCTCTCTGAAGTAGTAGAGGATATCAATACATTTGTTTTTCAAATGGTCATCCTTCACAGGCTGGCAAAAGTCGAAGAAAAGCTTTACTGTTGTCGAAGCAGGAGTCAGATTTTCAGCTACCATCTCATGAAACAACTCAAATGCAAGGCTTCTTTCTTGGTTGAGTAGGGCACCCTTAATGCAGTCTCCATAATTTTGTCTTGAATGGAATGAAACTTTTTTAACCTTTTCCAGTATTACCAAGGTCTCTTTCCAGTGTGGGGAATCACTCAAGCCTTTGATGAGCAAAGAATAAGCTGATGCTTCTAAAGATTTATATTTGGCTTTCATAATATTATAGATGTCGTAAATCTCTCCTATGTCCTTATGAAAAACACATATAGTCAAGTACTTCACCAAATAACTATATTCAACGTCTCCGTCACGTTTAGCCACTGCAACCAGCAAGGATTTAGCCACATTTATTGGGCTACGATTATTTACCATGCTATCAAACATAACATCTTCAAAATTTTTAAAGTGTTGATATTCTTCTTTTAACTTCTCCCATTCCTTGGCACTCAAAGGTGTGTCCGGAGGAGAGACTGTGTTTAAAGGAGTAAAAGAATCATTTGCAACTGCATTATTTGGATTGTACATTGCCCTCATCTTGGATGATCCAGCCACAAATGCACTGAAAGGCTTCGGGGGAAATCTATCTTTACCAGCTTTTTTCTTTGTCATATTGTCATTTTTTATTTTAATTTCTGGATGAAAGGCTTTAGGATCTGTCGAATCTGCCCATCTACATGATGTAGTAGAAGTAAAACACCTACACACAGCTAGGAAGTTTTGCTTTGTTGACACAGGGAGGAATGTTAATGTCTGCAAAACCCTATTTCTTATTGGGAGGAAAAAACCCATAATGCTGAATAATTAAAACTGAACTTAAAAAAAAAAGAACCAGTTTGTAATAAATGTATGAAAATAAGGAAATTGATTGTCCAAAAAGCTGGAATAATAAATGGTTGATGTCACTAATACATTTATCTCATTAAACCAAATCAGTGTTTATCATCCTCAGAAGATCAACTAAAAGGCCAATTCGAAACGAGAACTTCTTTTCTTTCATTTGTTAAAATGCTTGACAGAAGGATATTTCTGAATTTCCTTCATTAGTGGTACCTGCACACAAGAAAGTCAAGTACAACGATGTGAGATTTTCATTCAGGTCAGGATGCATGAAAACAGATCATATTTCCTTAACATGACAAAATAAACTATAAATTGCACTCAGAAAGAATGGTGATATCTCACTTACCTAATCAGACTCAGTTTTCAGTACTTATAATCATCTCATAGCGACAAACTAACTCTGTAACTAGCCCTAAAATGGAGACCTGCAGGGCTGCCATGGATCAAGAATCTGATTTTGCTTATAGAATCTGTCACTTAAATGGGTATAAGGAGGTCCAGCAAAGGTATAAAAGAAACAATCCAGGAAGCTGTATTATCTGTTCCAACAACTTTCTTTCTTTTACATTTAGCATTAGAAGAACTACCGTATTTTTCGGAGTATAAGACGCACCTTTTTACCCCCCCAAAAGAGGGTGAAAATTTGGGTGCGTCTTATACATCGAATGTAGCCCTACCCACCCATCAGCCCCCACCCTTCGGAGGTTTTCGGCCTCCGCGCGTCACATTTTTTGCCGGTTCCAGCCATTGCTGGCCACCGCCGCCGAAGCCATTGCTGCCCGGAGCCGCTGCTGCCCACCGCCGCCGCCGCCCTTGATGCCGCGCCACTGCCCCCGCTGCTGCCTGCTGCCCCCGCCGCCACCAAAATCCACCCTGCCACTGTTCCTGCCCGAAGCCTGCCGCCTGAGCAGCCACTGCTGGCCGCCGCTGCCGCCAAAATCCACCCTGCCGCTGTTCCTGCCCGAAGCCTGCAGCCTGAGCAGCCGCCGCAATCCACCCTGCCGCTGTTCCTGCCCGAAGCCTGTTGCCTGAGCAGCCGCAGCCATTGCTGGCCGCCACCGCAATCCACCCTGCCACTGTTCCTGCCCGAAGCCTGCCACCTGAGCAGCCACTGCTGCCGTTGCTGCCCGCTGCTGCTACCTCAAGCGAGCCACCACCGCCACTAATTCCCAACTCCCCCCCACCGCCTGAAGCCTGCTCCCGAGGCACCTGAGGAGCCGCCGCTGCCGTTGCTGTCCGAAGAGAGCCGACAGGTTAGAACTTTTTTTAAAAAGGTTTTTTTAAAAAGGTTTTTTTTAAGATTGCCAAGTGGAGTAGAAATTCTGGGAGTTGAAGTCCACAAGTTTGAAGACCCTTGCACTCCCTTGGCAAGTTTAAGACTTGTGGACTTCAACTCCCATTCCTGAGCTAGCATGACTGGAGGAGGAATTCTGGGAGTTGAAGTCCACAAGTCTTAAACTTGCCAAGTTTGAAGACCCTTGCACCCCTAACCCCTAACCCAGGGGTCTTCAAACTTGACAGCTTTAAGACTTGTGGACTTCAACTCCAATTCCTGAGCTAGCATGACTGGAGGAGGAATTCTGGGAGTTGAAGTCCACAAGTCTTAAAGCTGTCAAGTTTGAAGTTTGTAAAAAGTGTACATGGTTGTAAAAAGTATTCTGCTACACGAGTATTTTATTAAATAATATATTACTACACCATTTGGTTCAGAATACTTTTTTCCTTGTTTTCCTCCTCTAAAATCTAGGTGCGTCCTATATTCCGGTGCGTCCTATACTCCAAAAAATACGGTAAATATCTTTATTGTAGTCAGAGACCAGTATTATTATGTATTGGTCTTTTAATTACAATATACTTAGTTATTAACTCAATAGTTTAAAATTGATCTTATACATATACATACATATTGATATAGCAGAATTTAACTACACTTAGGATAACAGAGTCATGGATAACTGAGAGTAAAATAAATAAAATTAATCAGAATAAGCAGGGATTATCCACCCTGTAGGCCAGCAAAAAATGGGCAATGCTGTATAACGACAACTATTCATATAATGTATATAAATGTATGTAATAAAATACATTTAACAGTTTTAATAGCCGGTTCACCACATGAGCAAAACCTTAAATCTAAATTGGATGCCTTTATAACTCCCTTCTAAGACTGCAAGGCATCAAAGAATGCCCTCCTAAATGAAGGTACTGTCATGTGTTTTAGGTATTTAGATGGTCAGGGGCATATCCTTGGAAAGAGACACGAGATGTCATGGGACATTAATATTTTTAATCTGCTGCCTGAGGGCCACACAGGATGAACTTCAATTGCTTATTGGAAAAGGTAAGCCAGATTTGGCCATCATGCCTCAAAATTAAACTGATCCCACTTTCCTTTTTTTAAAAAAATAAGCAAAGACGTGTCTTTCCTCTGAAATTGTTACTTTGATAACTATAATCGAGGGGCCTGGGTGGCTAAACTGCTCAGCTATTGCTCTACTTGTTTCCAGTCTTGATCTCAAAAATCTGAAGAATACAATGGTTAAATGATGATGCACCTGTAATCTCCCTTTCCTTTCTCCCTCAACCCTGTAGATTTGAGTTCACTCCACGCATGAGAGTCAATTAGCTGCAGCTCGCTAAAGCTTATGCATCGCAACCATATTAATCTTAAAAGATGCTGGATAGATCGGATTTCCGGCTAGCATAGAACAACTTGGCTCTCTTCCTACAATGGCCCTTCTTAAATGAATAAATAAATATTCTACCTTGTTAGCTTGCTTGTCATATTTGGCAGACATCGGGAGCTCCCAGAACAGAAAAGTTCAGGCCACATTACCAAAGGCATCGGTTCAACTCTTGCTAGCTAAAGCGCTCGACACGCACCGCATGCTTACGAAGCGTAGTTTATATACCACAGTGTCTTAACACATGCAGGTTAAAACAAGGCCAACTTAGTCCGGGCGATGAAGACAATCGAGTCAAAACTCCACGAAAAAGCCGCAGCTACGGTAAATAAGAGAACCACGCGCACTACTTTCTCCGGAAATTTCCTCCAAGCGAAGCATTCTCCTCTGATTGGCCGATTAGCGCACGTGAGGTCTATGCAGGCGGTGGGTAGAGATCCAATAGCCGGCAGGCAGCAGCCATGTTAATTAAGCTCCCCCCCCCCGGCCGCCGCTTTCCGTTTTCTCCCTGTAACGTTATACAGCAGTCCACCCCCCCCCTATCGTTAAACTGGAGGGAGGAGAAGGAGGAGGGATGATATGACGGGTTCGCCGTTTCCCGGATGTTGCCGATAGTGACGACGGTTAGTGGGGGGGAGGCGTCGTACTTGACTGAGGCGGGAAAGTCACGGACGATGGACTGGAAGCAGGCGCTGAAAAGCCGGCTGGCCGTCAGTACCGACTGTGAGTGGAAGAGGGACCTTTTTTTAAAAAAAAATTAGCCCTGTGGCGCGTGACTGGGGAAGTGTCTGTTAAACGGGGGGGGGGCTAAAAGAGGGCCTGCCCTCCTGGCGCTTCTGTAGCTTTGCCTCGAGGTAACGCGCTACCTGCGCAGCGCTGTCTCGGAATCTGAGGGAGGAAAGAAAGGCTTTTTGTAGCCTTTTGTGGTTCTTTTTTTTTAGGCTCCGTGTTTCACAGCAGCGTCAAATGAGATTTAATACTATCCTATTGTGAATGAGATTTAGTTTACCTCACTGGCCTCTGTCTGTCCTAGTAATCATTCAGCGTGAAAGGACAAGATAGATAGGAAAGCCCCCTGTGAGATAGGCGATTAGGTTGAGCTGTAATGGCCCTGTCATAGCAATAAGACTTATATACCGCTTCACAATGCTTTACAGCTCTCTTTAAGCGGTTTACAGAGTCAGCCTATTGCCCACAACAATCTAGATATCTAGATATATATATATATTCCTAAATATAAGGAAGATCAAATTAATTACAAGTACAACAAGCAGCCTTACAATTGACTGCGAAGATATTGAAATGGTAGATAGCTTCTTGTTTTAGGATTAACCATCAACCTTCACTTATGACTGGTCACTTAGCAACCTTTCGAAGTTCCAAAGACCTGCCCTCTCATATCCCATTTTGAAGTTATGGCCACTGCAGTCATTCACTTTTATGACTATAAAAGTGCCCTTTTATGACCAGAAGGGAACTGCAGCACCCTCCTCCCATCTCTCACCCCACCAGGTTCCCCTATGTTCCCTCCCATGGGTCT
Source organism: Diadophis punctatus similis (assembly GCA_023053685.1). Classification (NCBI taxonomy): domain Eukaryota; kingdom Metazoa; phylum Chordata; class Lepidosauria; order Squamata; family Dipsadidae; genus Diadophis; species Diadophis punctatus. Next base: position 274,167,213 of record JALIGW010000001.1, on the reverse strand, counting down.
CGTATGCTGTTAGCATAAAAGGATTTTATGGACATTTCTATATTCTTCTTTCTCTTTCATAGAGAAAGATGTTTCCAATCAGTACATGGGATTCAAATGAAAATTATTTTTCACGTAGAAATTTGTTTTACAAAGTAGGCTATATAAATGAAAGGTAATATACTCTGTTTTGTGTTATTTAGCTAAAAGGAGCGACCAAGAATTGAAGGATGAAGAGATGGAATTGTTTACAAAATATTACCTGGAATGGAAAGGAGGAAGAAAAAGTGCCAGTACCTCTTATGGGAACATACCACGATTTTATTACAGGGTAGGTTTTCAGTGTTGCTCTATGTAAGGTCTTCAAAATGCAACTTTTATGGTAAAACAATTTAATTAACAAAAAGAATAAGCCACCAAGGATCATTAAAATTATATAAAACCTAGAGTACTATTTCAGCTGGTCTCAGATTTCTAAAATGTCAGGTATTTAAAAACTGCAGGAATAAGTTGGATGTTTTGATACAAATAGTCAAAATCTATCAGAGAAATTTCAGCTTTTTCAAAGGCAAGAACAATAGAACAATATCGGGGTTTTTTTTACACAAAATTATTTTTAAAACTGATTTCTATAGATACAGAATTATCTACAATGTTAGACACAACTGTTTTTTTAACTAGGAAGAGAATTATTTTAGTTATGTTGACTGGAAGTGGAAACAGGATTGCAACTCCATGTCAACAAAAACAATACATTAATTCTATAGCTAAATTGTATCATATCCAGTAAAATTGTAATAGTCTTGCACATGCAGGTTTGTGATATTGTGTAAATTCAAGGGTCCAATTGAAGGTGTTGGTTATTACTTTTAAAGCCCTTTATAGCATGGGACCAGAGTATCACCCCGAAGGGACTAGCTCACCCCATTTGTTCCAATGGAAAGGGCCTATTTTGGATCCTCTGTGCTAAAGAAGTTTTGTCTGGTGGTATCCAGAAGAAGACTGTTTTCTACTGTGACCCCTGGCCTCTGGAATATTCTCCCATTAGAAATGAAGACTACTTGGCCTGGGCTGCTACATTGGGGATGGTTAAATGGGTAGAAAAGATCCCTACCCTAGACTGCTCATCATCTTGGTTTTTAGCTTTTCTTTGTAATTCCACTACTTTTAATTGTCTTTTAGGACTTTTTTCACTTTTTATCATATTGTAAGCCACCCAGAGTCCTTGTATCAGTGAGACAGGTGGCATAAATAAATAAGTACTGGTAGGTAAATAAAGTGTGTTAACACTTTCATCTTTCATTATCTGAGACAGTACTACTGTTCAGTGAAACCTCATTTTAATGAACTAATTCAAAGAAGTCCACTCCAAAGGTTATCCACAAGCACAATAAATGAAGTTGATTGTGAACCCTGAACTGAAACCTGACTTCCAAGGGTCCAGATAATTTGCTCCTTTTGAGTTCTGGACTTATAAAGCACAAATTGGAGACCAGTCTAACTGTTAATGTAGTTAGATCAAGGGAATGCTGCTTGTGCAGAAGGTGCAGCTAGATTCTTTAAATGGTAATGGATGACTCCATTTAGGTGTTGATTCCTGCTTGAATCCAAGCTCATGCTACTTACATAAGCCATAACATGGGTGTTACAGATACAAGTAGTAGGTGGTGGCGACGCTAAAGAAGACCTATCTGGCTTAAGGATACTCCGGATCAAACTGTTAGTAGTTCAATTCACAGGACAAAGGCCTAGTCCTCTCTATTGGTATTCTCCAGTTATAATCCAACTCCATTAAAATAATTTATCTACCCAATTATTTATCAGAGGCCAGAGAGGTCAGCATGGAATTCCTGTTTGATCAAATAAGGAATGAAGGCCATGAACATGACATGTGAATAGCAATGTTAATTTAAGAACAGCCTCATAAGGGAATTGCACCTGGCAAGCTGAAACATTTGGCTAAAAAACTAAGTTTCAAGACAAATGGAAACAGCGGAGAACTTGGGTGTATTGGACACAAAAAGAATGGATGTTAACCTTATTTATTTGAGTTATAAGTTTAGACTCCTTAGGTATACTTTTATGGAAGTGGTAATACATAGCTTCCTGTTTAGTTTCTTTTTCTCTACATTTTTACTTTTCAACACTATTCTCTGTTTAAACCAGTAAAAAAAAACCTTGACTATAAAGGGAACTTATTGGATTATAGAAAGAAATTGGGGCAACTGTTAACTGATGCATGGAAGAAGCTAAGTATTATTAATTGCCAATTATTCTTTGTTGTTCATTAGTAATAATGAATAATGAGGCAGGAGTAAAAGACAGCCAAATATGAGAAAGAAAGAAAAAGGGAAGGAAGGAAGGAATCACTGTATTTCAAGAATTCTTGTAGCACAAATAACATTTATGTAAACAAGTTTCAAAATATACTTGTGCTGCCAATAATTATTTTCTTTTTTTAGCTGCCAGCAGAAGATGAAATACTGTTACAAAAATTAAGAGAAGAATCTAGAGCAGTGTTTTTGCAGAGAAAAAGTAGAGAATTGCTAGACAATGAAGAATTGCAGGTATGAAAAAACTGAAAATATGAACTTAATTTCAGATCACTGTTTTGAAAACTTTACTATCCACTAAGTGGTATTTTCCTCATCATTTTTAAATTTCCTTTTTAAGAATTTGTGGTTTCTCTTGGATGAACATCAGACACCACCTATGATGGGTGATGAAGCAATGATTAACTATGAAAACTTCTTGAAAGTTGGTGAAAAAGCTGGATCCAAGTGCAAGTAAGACCTTTATTTTGAAACACTTACAGGAGCCTGATTTGCCTAGTGTTTTAGTTACATCTAGATCAATATTTAGATCTGAGATTGGATGAAGGGAGGGAAAATGTGTGTGTGTGTGTGTCTGTATGTATGTATGTATGCATGCATGCATGCATGCATGCATGCATGTATGTATGTATAGTTTATTAATAGAAGGCAAAAGTAAATGTGAATGTGAGCAATTTAAGTGATTATAAATATTAGCTGTTCAATGTCACAAAGTTGTTTTATGATTAAAGTAAAGCATGCATTAGAATATATGAGAGATAATGAATGATTTAGTTGAGCATTCTGGAATGCCTTATACATTAAGGGACAAATGTCTAAGGAGCACTTATAATAATATTTGTTGTGTGTTTGTTGGTCAGGGGCATGATTGTGCATGTATTTTGTATTCAGCCAATATTTGTTAGCTGAGAACTTGAATACAGGTAGTTCTTGATTTACTACAGCAATTAGGATTAGAATTTCCATCACTAAACAATGCAATTATAAAGCGTGGTACTAATGGCAATCCCTGAAGTCCCCATTGTCATTAAATGAGAATTATGGTTCATTAAGCAAAGCATCTCCCCAGATGTTCCTGCAGTTTCCAACAAGTCAGTTGGAAAGGTGTTAGGAAGTTGAAAATCTCAGGTGACTCACAGGCAGATAAGTGGCTGCTACTGGGTGGGAGAGGGAGCAAGGGGATCCACAGGTGGCCAAGAAGGCACAACACAAGCATGGCAGGGCTTCAGCTGGCTGCTAACAAGCAAGGGTGAGAGAGGGTGCATGAATGTCTGGGAAGACACTGAACTCAAGCCATGCTCAGGGAGGGTGTATGAGAATACACAGGTAGTAGAGAGGCACAGTGTTAGTACAGAAAGACTCAGGGAAGGTATGTGGGTGGTGGGGCAGTGCGAGCTCAGCAAGGCTGGGGAATCTGGTGGCACAATGGTTAGAACAGGATGAACAATTTCAAGTTATACATAAATTGTAAAAGTACAGATAGGTGGTTCTATGAAATTAAGTGGGTTGATAAATTTTCCCCTCAAGTTACATTAGAATATCAGAAATAGATTTCTGAAGAACCTCAATGACGCAGTGGTTACAGTGCAGTACTGCAGGCTACTTCTACTGATCACTGGCTGCCAGCAGTTTGGCAGATCAAATCTCACCAGGCTCAAGGTTGACTCAGCCTTCCATCCTTCTGAGGTGGGTAAAATGAGGACCCAGATTGTTGGGGGCAATATGCTGAACTCTGTAAACCGCTTAGAGAGGGCTGTAAAGTACTGTGAAGCGGTATATAAGTCTAAGTGCTATTGCTAAGTGCTATATTCAGAATACAAATTTCTGTTACTTTATTCCATTATTCATTATTTAACTGACATTCAAACTGCAAAGACATTACATCTTCAAAATTTAAGTACTAAATTTATGTTTCACAGGCAATTCTTCACAGCTAAAATTTTTGCTAAATTACTTCATAATGATCCCTATGGAAGAATATCTATCATGCAGTTTTTCAATTATGTAATGAGAAAAGGTGAGTCCTTTTGATCCATTGTAACAAAATCTATAATAATGCAGATTATATTATTAGATTCCATAAAGTAGGTTTGGGACTGCATTCTGTTTTAAACTCTATTGAGAACTATTTTCCTAAAAGTGGGCATGAGCTGGATGAGTAGATCAAAATGAGTGGCAATCAGTATTGTCCATGTTTTTCTATTTTAATCATAATCTAATATGTGATAATATTAAATTTATCATAATTTTTAATCACATCATCATTATCTTGTTATACTTCATTATTATCACTGCTAATAATACTGTTCATTCACTAGACCAGGGGTGTCAAACATACGGCCCGCGGGCCGGAACCGGCCCCCAAGGAGGTTCGATCAGGCCCGCAGGATAATTTGAAAGTGGAAAAAATGCATAAAAGACATGGAATTAATATTTTTAATTCGCTGCAATTCATGGATTATCCGCTAAGGGGCGCACTCTTTCCATCAGAGTAGAAGACAAGCCGCATCACTGAGACAGACTGAAAACAGCAGACGGTATCAGTGCGCCATCTGCTGCTTGTTACGACGTTGTTTATACCTTGGTCTCTATTTCTCCGCTACACCCTCATTAGCCAAAATGTCGTTATCCAAACGGAGAAAAGTAGATAAGGAGTGTAGAATTTTCAAAGAAAAATGGACCACGTCCTATTTATTTACAGAGATGCACGGAAAACCTTCGTGCTTGGTGTGTTTGCAACAAGTTTCGGTATTGAAGGAATATAATATTCGACGCCACTACGAGACTCATCACAGTGAAAAATATGACGGCTTGCAAGGACAACTGAGAAGAGATAAGATTAACGAATTGCTGGCGGGTCTGAGGAAACAGCAGTCAACTTTCATCCAGAGCCGAGAAGTCAGTGAAGCAGCGGTAAAAGCCAGCTACCTAATTGCTAGCGAAATAGCATTAGCATCGAAGCCGTATTCCGACGGTGACTTTGTTAAACGATGCATGATGAAAGCGGCTGAACTTGTATGTCCCGAGAAGCGACAAGCTTTTGCCAATATTAGCCTGACGAGGAATACTATAGCAGAGAGGATTTTGGAACTATCGGCAGATTTAGACAGTCAATTGAAACAGAGAGTCAAGTCATTTATTGCATTTTCCGTGGCAATTGACGAGAGCACTGACATCACAGACGTTGCCCAACTGGCCATATTTATTCGAGGAGTTGATGAGACATTGACTGTTACTGAAGAGTTTCTTGAGTTGGTGCCAATGATGGACACTACAACAGCCGAGGACATTTTCGGCTCTGTCGTTGCTGCATTGGACAGAGTTGGAGTGGACTGGTCCCGCGCTGTCAGCCTGGCTACAGACGGCGCGCCATCCATGGTCGGAAAGAAAGCAGGTGTCGCGACAAAGTTCAAAGACAAAGTACAAGCCCTTAATGGAGGAGATCGTTTCTGGACATTTCACTGTATTTTGCACCAGGAGGCATTGTGTTGCAAGTCGCTGAAAATGGACCACGTCATGGAGGTGGTTGTTTGCACTGTAAATTTCATCCGGTCCAGAGGTCTGAACCATCGTCAGTTTGACAAACTTCTCAGCGACAGCAACATTACCCACAGCCTGCCATACCACACTGAAGTGAGATGGTTAAGCCGAGGCGCTGTGCTGAGGCATTTCTTTGATCTACGAGAGGAAATCGGACAGTTCATGGAGAAAAAAGGAAAACCGGTGTTGGAATTACAATCTCAAAAATGGCTACGGGACCTTGCATTCTTGGTTGATATTACTGAACACTTGAACAATCTGAACAAAATGTTGCAAGGCCGCAAAAAAGTTGTCACACAGTTTTCTGACAACATACATGCATTTAAGTTGAAGCTGACTTTGTGGGAGATGCAACTGGCAAATGGCAACCCTGCTCATTTCCCCTGTCTGAGAGATGTGTGTGTGACCAGACCTGATGCGGACATGAAACGGTACAAAGACAAAATTGCAGGACTACTGCGGGAGTTTGAGAAACGTTTTCAGGTATTTGGTGAACTTGAGACAAGCTTCTGATCTGCCGGTCGAAATTCAGCTAGAGATAATTGATTTGCAGTGTGATGCAGATTTGAAGGGCAAATTTGCCTCTGTAGGTCTGGACAGATTTTATCAGTATCTACTACCAGGGTACCCCAAATTAACAGCCCTGGCTGCTAAAATTTTGTGCATGTTTGGGACAACCTACCTTTGTGAACAAATCTTCTCAGTGATGAATATCAATAAAACAAAAATGCGTTCAAGGCTCACAAACAAGCACTTAAATGACATTCTGAAAGTGACAGCTAGTCAGGACATGACACCTGGTGTTGATGCACTTGTACAGGCCAAAAGATGCCAAGTTTCAGGAACAAATACAAGTCCAGACTAGACTAACACCTTTAAAATGCTGCCTTAGATACTGTTTGCATTGAAAGAATACAGCTCTGTGAAGATGAATCCTTACTGTGGTGATTTAAAAAATGTGCACTTTAATGTTAGTCAGCAGCTTCAAAATAAAAGTTGTGTGATGGAATTCTACTGTTCATACAACTCCATAAATTTTTAGTATGTATTGTATGTGTATGTATGTTTCATGTATGAAGTTTACAGATTTACAGGACAGGCGAACACTTTCTTCATTACACATTTAAAATCACTCTCCTTAGTTTGTAAGGTGTGCAGGGATTACATTTAGATTTTATATGCGTATGTGTAAGTGGTTTAAAAATTCCTTTCTTTAAAAGTCTCATTTAATCTTAAAGTGCATTACTATATTTTTCAGTACCAATTAAAGTTTTGTGCCTTTGTACAATCAGTGGGATCTGTTGCAATGCATATTTGTGAATGATAAAAGTAAATTGCACATTTGTCTAAGGAAATATGAGGTGTTTTATGAAATGTTTTGTAAAAGGATAGTTTATTAAATTTCAATATTTTCCTAATGTTCTTGTGCTTCTTTACACCAAAACAAAGAAAAGACATGATATTTTAATTATTTATAGCAGAGTATGGTATAATTTTAATGGTCCGGCCCACTTGACATCTCCCTAGGCCGTATGTGGCCCACGATGAGAAATGAGTTTGACACCCCTGCACTAGACTGTTATCATAATAGCAAATTATAATGACTATTATTCACATTTTCACTATTTTTATTCTTCCTAATCCAATGAAATATTGGAAAAAGATGATGGTGATGATGATGATGATGATGATGATGATGATGATGATGATTACGACAACGACAGAAGCCAGACAAAAAAAAAAGAAAGAAATTTGAAAACAGGCTGGGTATGGGTAGAACTGCAAGGAAAAATTCAAAAAAAATTAGATGTAGGACAGACATAAAGAAACAAAGCCAAAAACATAGTTTTATTGTACAGAATATCCCTTTTATGACTACTAAGTGAAATCCGCCCGGTTTGGGCGAGTAGGTAGCGGTTGCGGCAGCTGGTTCGGAGAACCGGGATGGCAGCGCGAAGCTCTGCCTACCCGCCCCGACATCATCACTTCCTGGGTTTTTAAAAAGTTTTTTAAAGCCTTTTTTCCCTGCCGGTTCCCTTGAAAAAAAGAAAGAGGGAGGGGGGAAGGGAAGGGAGAAAGAAAGAGAGGTGTTAGAAGGAAAAAATCAGGATTCACTTTCCAGCTGGGAGATCGCTTGGCAAAGAAGAAAAACAAATGCTGTCGCTTTAAATCAGGAGTCTCCAAACTTAGCCACATGGCTGGCTGAGGAATTCTGGGAGTTGAAGTCCACAATGTTGCAAACTTTGGAGACTCCTGCTTTAAATTGAAAAGCCTTCGGAAGCTGCTCGGAAGGAGGTTTTTAATTGCAGAAGCGAAGTGACATTCAGCACTGGATAAAAGGAAGGATTTTTATATGGTTCTGTTTTTGAAGTTTTGGGGTTTGTGCAATATGGACTTTGTGTTTCTAAAAGGGTTTGGGTGATTCCCATTGTGGCTAAATGACTTTCATCCTGTGTCGGGTCTTTTGTCTTGTGTTGGCTGCTTATTCTGATTCTACTACTGTGTTTTGTTAGCTGCCAAATCTTGCCATGGGGAAATTTCAAAATATCCCGTCTTGAATGGGTTTTCTAGGGATCTGTTTGCCTGCTTGTGTGAATGGAGCCAAACATCAGGCTTCCACTTTCTATACGGTCATTATCTAATTATCTCTATCAGGCAGGAATGTGGAATGAGCTTCAGGCAGGTTCTTTGTTAGCAGCTTGATTTTTCCTTGTTTTTCTGTGAGCCTTTTATTATGAGTAATATTTTATTGGGGGGGGGAGTTGCTTCCCAGAAAAGAAAGGAGGGAAGGAGGACAACAAACCTGGCTGGCACTAGACACAGCTTCAGAGGATGCTTTGAAACAGCACAGCAAAAGCTGGAAGGGATCTCAGAGGTCATCTAGTCCAACCCCCTGCTCCCTGGCAAAATGGACTGCTAAATTGGCTGCACCCACCCAGTCACATGACAACCTAGCCATGCCCACCCAGTCACATGACCACATGGCCATGCCCACCTGACCTCCAAGCCACACCCACAAAATAAGCCACACCAACAGAGTCGGTAGTGAAAAATTTCACATTTCACCCCTGCTACTAAGAATGAAAAGTTTGGAAGGTATTCTAAAGCCTTGCTTACTTTTCTTATCTTGTCTCATATATGCATAATTTTGTATTTATTTATTTTGTCATGTTTATGTAGTGTATATTAGAAGTGGAGACCCTTTGAGAGCTGTATGCAACGAAATTTCATTTTAATGTATGCTGATTAGTGTACATTCAAAGTGACAAAGTTATTCTAAGTCTAAAGTTATTCTTATTCTTCATACATCTTCCAGTGATGAGAGTAATACTTCACGTAGGACTAATTTTATTTTTACATATTGAGTTAAATTATGGTTGGTTTAACTGTAGTTTGTTGTATAGGTCACAATGATGGGTTCACATGTAACATAATTGTATAATAAAATACAAATTATAATTTGTGAACTTGTCTTTTGAATAACTTGGATATCTTAAGGGAAGTCAGGATGGTCATCAGTTAAACAAGGCAGAAATCATAGTGGATCTCAGGAAATTTGTAAATTGAAAGTAAGAATGCGTTTTATTCAGCTCTCTGCAACTACCGGTATATATACATATGGTATTTGAATTTGTACAATTTGCTTTAACAGATTTTTGAATTTTTATTTGTAATTAATTTAAATAGAAAGTATCCAGTTTGCCTTTGTTGGGATACTTGTGAATATCAATATCTTTCTAATGTTCTTTCAATTTATTACTATACCTTATTTTACTTTGGGTATTGTTTAATCTGCTTCACAGTATGGCTGTACCAGACAAGAATAGGCCTCAGTTTATATGATGTGGCTGGACAAGGTTACCTCAGAGAATCAGTAAGTGAGGAATAATAATTGATATGGTTATCTAATGTAACTGAAATGATTTCTGTTGTCTTTATCTTCATTCAAAAAGAGCAGTCGAAGGGAACAGATTTAATAATCAACTGTTTATATATAATCAGAAAGATTTCAAGTAAGTCACCAGGAGTACTGTAATTGTGACAGAGTACAAATTTGATTAACAAATAAAATTGTAATATAATTGTTTATGGGAGAGTATTGTTCACATAGAATTAATTAATTATGGACTGATATTTGTAATATGTAACCACCCTGCATTCCAAGGAATCTTGACTGTAGAGTTAACTTAGCTTTTTTTGAACTAAACAGGATAACACTGCGCTACAGCTCTCACAAATGGAGTCCTATATTGCCAGATATTTTTTTTTAATTAAAAAAGTTTTATTAGTACAGAATTACATAAGTAGTAGCAAAATATTAAATATAAAGTACAAACATTTTTGTTTTTTTCTCCCCCCCCCGAACCCACCCCCTTCCCTCCCCACCTCCCCCCCCCCGGACTTTCCAGAGATAATACAGGGCATAATAATAAATTTAAATTGTTAATAAAAAGAGAAAAAAAGAAGAAGAAAAAACACTATTTTTAAAAAACTTCAACTCCAGATTATACACTGCTAATATATCGCATTTGTATACAATAGTAAAGATACAAAAAAGAAAAAAAAAGAAAGAAAGAAAGAGAAAACTCTTTAACAATACAAACAAACAAACCTCCTACCTCCTCCCTTCAGTCCTCTATCTTATACAAAGTAAATGTTACATAAGTAATAACTAAATATAAAATACACAAATCTTAAACTGATATTATTAACATTAAAAATAACCTCTAAGATAAAACTTAACTAAATGTTACATAAGTGATCATCAAATATTAAATTTCATCATGATATTAATAACATAATATTATTCTAAATTAACTTACTAACTTCAATAAACAAAAAAAGAAAATGAAAGAAGAATAAACAAGTCTTCAACAAACTATATATATCTAATATTATTAACATTAAAAATAACCTCAAAATTATATAAAACTTAACTAAATATTGCATAGGTAATCATTAGAAGAAAAAATACAATCTTATTAGTCTCTATCCGTCCAATATATTTCAACATCACATCGTTTTGTATCTTGATAGTTCATCTTTTAATAGTTCAATAAATTCGAATTTGTCGACTCGTCTCCCGTCTGATCCCAGACCTCCATCTCCTTTTCCCCAGCTATCTGGTTCAGGCACTCCTTTTGGGTTTTTGAATCTATTTCCTTTTGATCCATCAAAGGTGGCTTCCCCTCCTCCTCCTCTTTTATTTTCATACATCCTTCCTCTGGAATCTTGGATATATCAGCCTTTAGAACATTGACATAAAATTCAGTAGCTTTTTTTATCGTGTTGAGCCGGTATCTTTTTCCAGAAAATTTCACTGTTACTCCAACTGGCGCTTCCCATTTATATTGTAAATTTAATCTCTTAAATTCATCAATCAAAAAAGTATAGCTTTTTCTGGCTTTAAGCATTTTAGAGGGGATTTCTTTCCAAATCTTTAGTTCCTGACCATTCACCATAAGATTATTGTTAAACGTTGCTTGTATAATTCTGTTCCGTAAAGCTCTTGTGGTAAAATATATAACAATGTCCCTTGGTAAATGCTTTTGTTTAGCGTACCACGAGTTGATTCTGTATATTTTGTCGATTTGTGTAACCAATTCCACTTTAGAAATTCCAGACACCTGATCCAATATGTCAACCATCCTGCCTTTTAAATTTTCATATAATCCTTCTTTCAAACCTCTAATCCTTATAGCAACTTCCATGGATCTGAACTGTGTCATTAAGACCTCTTTTTCAAAATTTGCAATATAATTTTGGATTTTATCTATGTAATTCACCGAAGTTGCCAAAGCTTGTTTATTTGTTTCAATACGTTCTGCCAAAACTTCAATATTTGTTGCTAAGCCTTTGCAAACCTCTAACACATCAAATCTGAGTTGTTGATTCATATTCTTCAAAGCAGCCTGCATTTTTTTGTCTATCTCACTTATTTTCTGATTAAATTCCAAAGTAAGTTCATGTTTCATAATCTTTAAATTATTTAATAAATTTTCAGGTGTCAAAAGCTGTGGAGGTGTTAGCTCAGTATTAAGTTGCATTTTAGAAATATATCCAGATGAATAGTCATTTCTTTTAGTCAAAACAGTCTTTCCAGACTTTGAAGCCATTGGTGTTTCAAAAGAGTACAAAAAAGAAAGAAAGCCAGATGCCTGATTAAAGTTCTTTCCAGTTTAAAAATCAGATAGTCTTTTATTATTGGAAATATTTCTATTATAACTTTAGTCCAGAGTTAGGAGACAGAGAGAGAAAAAACCATTTTTCCAAGTTAAAAGTTTCCATAAGAGAGAAAGAGAGAAAAAAAAAAAGCCTCTGGGAAAACGAAAGTCACTTTCACTTCTCAATCGCCATATTGTTACTCTGTTTCCTTTGTTCTCTTGCCGAAGTGAAAGCTTGCCCAGGAGTTGAAAAAAAAAAGAAAAAAAGAGGTTTCAGTACTTGCCCATCTCACGCCTGTTTCTCTCTGTCTGCTTCTGTAGTTTAAATGTAGTTATAAATCCCATTCCTGAAGCAGCGGCTGGTCGCGACATCTAGCTCCGCAAAAGCAGAGGTTTCCTGATCTTCGGAGCTTCGGACTTCCGGTTTGGAGCGCTTCATCGCGGACGTCCCTTCGTCGGACGCCTTTCCGATCTTTGTTAAAAGCCGCCAGAACAGCTGTCTGGCGGCTTTGAAATCTCTTCCCCGGGCAAAGGGGAGAGATGAGAGCCTGACAGGTGGGGTAGAGCCCCCCCAGCGCCCTAGGAGCCATCTGGTAGGGCGCGAAGGGAGAGCTCGCCAGATATTTTTGACAATTACAAGTAGTCCTCAACTTACAACCACAATTGAATCCAAAATTTCTGTTGCTAAGCAACACACTTGTTAATTGAGTTTTGCCCCATTTTACGACCTTCCTCATTGTAGTTGTTAAGTTTTTAATATGGTTGTTAAGTGAATCTGGCTTCCCCATTGACTTTGCTTGCCTGAAGGTCATAAAAGGTAATCAAATGACCCTGGGACACTGCAACTATCAAACATGAACCAGTTGCGAAGTGTCCAAATCTTGATCACATGACCAAGTGTGAAAAAGGGTCATAAGTCACTTTTTCAGTGCCACTGTAACTTCGAATGGTCACTATATGAATGGCTGTAAGTCAAGGACTACTTATACACCTCCCCATAAATTGTGCATGCATCAGAGAACGGATACATAATGTTTGTGCATTATGTGACTTGCAGGATCAATAGAGATATTGCCAACCCTTTTTTAGATACAAAAACTATGAAAGCACTTAAGAGAAAAAAAAGATGTTCAGTCTGTTCCTTCTACAAACTATAGAACAAATGTAAAAAATTTCAGATTTAATCATAATGATATCTGTGGTCTAAATATACATTTTCTTATTTAATGTTTTAGGATTTAGAAAATTATATATTGGAACTCATTCCCACTTTGCCACAGTTGGATGGTTTAGAAAAATCCTTTTACTCATTTTATGTATGCACTGCTGTCAGAAAATTTTTCTTCTTTTTAGATCCTCTCAGAACTGGTAGGTTTAAATTTCTCGTCTTTTTCTAAATTTGAATCCAGTAATGTAATCCAAACTATACAAATATATGTCTGTTTTGAATATATTATGGTTTGACATGATCCGGTCACCTTTCTTTTGTTGTTTAGCTATCAAGAAATAATTAAAAGATTGTTTCTAAGATTGTTGTTCAGTGATTAATTTTAAACCTAACTAATGATGCTAGATTGAAACTTATCTTGCTTCAATAAATCATAACTATGAAGACTAATTCGGTTTCTCCAGATTAAGGCATTATTCTAAACTATAGTAAAAATTGGAAACATAAGCTTCCAGTTTTTCTTGGCTGTATTAATGTGTTCCTGATGAGATGAAGGCTTGCTCATAAATCTGAAAACCTGTATCATTTGTAGGAAGAAAGATTTGGTACTAATTTAGTTTTTCACCAAAACTTTCAGCCAGGAAGGGATTTATTTTAGTTAATTAGTCAGGTATGTTTTTGGTCTGACACATTTTGTAGCAATATACCGATAATAGCTAAATCATCTTTGTCGGTTGGTTGAATTTATGCAGAGCACAGTGATCACAATTATGTTTTTTGTGTGTTAAAGCTGTCATTGATAAATGAAAATTTCCTTGTTCACATTTTTGTATTACCTTTGAGATGTCAAATTATAAATTGATGATGATGCTTGTGGGAAATAGTTGGACTGTTGTGGCTTCAGTACAGATATTTACAAGAATTTAACATGACACCCAAGCCTTCAGTTTTACCATATGCTATCACAATAGCAGCTGTTTCACTTAGGGATGAGCTCTGCATACAGAGCTTTCTTTCTTACTGAAGTAAATGAAAAAGCAGTTATTTGCATGGGAATTGACTGGTTCAGGTTACACTGGCATAAACGGCATTTATAACAAGCAATGGAATAAACTATATATTCAAGACCGTTCCTTCGCCTGTGATACCTACCTACAGTAGTTCTGACTGTGGATAATAGTAATATATGAGATTGTAATTGCTGTATTAATCCTTCAATTAGGTCTCATTGGCATCTTTGTCCTGATTTCAGCAGCAATTCTGACTTTTCCAAATATAACCATAGGTGTTGCCCATTCTGTTCTACACCTTTAGAAATAAGGAAGCTGCATTAAAATTGGATAGACATTTAGTATTCCCCCACCCCAGAAATCTAGTGGTGAATGGAATTATTTCTCCCCTTAATGTAGTGCAGGAAGAGTGGAGAATGCTTTGAAAAGAAACAGACATTTAAAAAAAACAACTAAATAAATTTCACCAATATTAGGGGTTCTTAATAATGAAAGTAACAATCTATTTCAATGAAATGAACATTTTTCTTTCTTGTTAAAAATAAATATTTTGGTAAAAATAATACCTAGAAATATACTTTTATAGTATTTTAATCAATTTGAAGTGTTAATTATTTATAACATTAATTTTAAAACATTTCTGCTTTTTCACAACCTGAACTAATAGGTCAAAATTTGATTTGTTTCTTTTGAATTCCTTTCAGGATAACTTGGGCGTTACCTTGCCTAAACCTAAAAATATCAGTCATTTAACTAGTGAAAGAAGCATTATTTTTTCTTTTCCAGGGAAGATAAAAATACAGGATATTTTAGCCTGCAGCTTCCTAGATGACTTACTAGAGGTAGACATTTTTAAAATATACTTTTGACTTTTGACTTGTCCTTTACAACTATTTGTTGATAGTTAACTTAATATTTCCTTATCCATTCAGTTACGTGATGAAGAACTTTCTAAAGAAAGTCAAGAAACAAATTGGTTTTCTGCTCCTTCTGCTTTGAGGGTTTATGGTATGTTGCATGCGTTTGGACTACATTTTCTGCATGAACTTTTCATTTACATGGCACAAAGAGGGGCCTAATAAATTAGTAGGTTTACATCAGAATTAATGGTCATTGTAGCAAAACCTAGTTAGGGGGGAAAATAGACAATTTCATCCATTTCCCAGAAGTCCTGATTTTTACTACCTTTGTACCTTGCTCAGCCTTCTGCTACCACTATTTATCTTTGGGAATGATCCCTATCCTGAAATTTTTTCCCTTGCCATACAGATTTATATATATCCTCTTCCATTGTTTAAATAGTGCATCTGTTGTCAAAACTGATATTATCCAAAACAAAAATAACATTGAGGGTCAAGGTTCATTCTCCAAGCTTGTAGGTTTATTTCCAAACATTTTGTTACCAGGCTAGGTAACATCTTGAGTGGAGTTTAGGGAATATCAGTGTCACTGACATCTCCTAAATTTCACTGAAGATGTTACCTAGCCTGGTAATGAAACATTCAGAAACCAACCTACAAGTTCGGAAAACGAACCGTCACCCTCATCCTACACCTGAGCTACAGATATTTGCCACTATTGCAAAAATAACATTCTAGCACCTCATTAGGGCTGGGGAAAAAAAGCTTCGAAAAGCTACATTCGGAGTATAAGGTGCACCCAAATTTTCAGCCTTTTTTGGGGGGGAAAGGTGCGTCTTATACTCTGAAAAATACGGTATGTCCTTAATGGAGCCTGCCCATTATAGTCACAAGTTATGACTGTCATTGAATGAGACACCATGATCACTTCGCTTAATGACCACAACACCTGCTCTACCCAATGCAGTCATTAAGCAACTGTGTGGGTCGTTAAGTAGAGGACATGCTGTCTCAGGGGTGGGAGAGATCATGGGAGGCTAGCACAGGCTCAGGCTTCAGTGGAACATACCATACCTCAAAGGCCTCCCCCATCCTTTGAAGCATGCTGTGTTCCACTTCCTGCTCCAGGAAGCCCTTGGGGCTATTTTCCCATGCCCTTTGCCCCTCAGCCTCACTGCACGCCAGGAGGCTCCATCCCAGAAATGGCACCATTTTGGGAGTGTCTACAATGAATTGTGGCTGTTCCAAAATTGCACTCATTTTCCAGAGAGTACAATGCAGCCTATGGATTCTGTGGGTGGAAGAGCCAGGAATCCTTAAATTCCATCTACACTCACTACTGTGGTGTAGTCTGTATGAACAATATGGTCAGCCATTCTCATTTCTTGATCACTTTTAGAAATAATTTATCTGCAGAATGCCAAGAGGCTGAGCAATACCTTTCCCACCCTAGGCAAAGATAAGGTTCTTTTCTGTGAGTTAAACCTCTTTCAGGATTGTAAAGTGAAAAGAAACTTAGAAGATTTAAAGATTCAAGAATTTTCTGCAAAAAAAAACTTTAAGAAGACTTCAGAAAGTGTTTAAATGGATAAAGGGCAGTTACTTTCTTATTTTTATATTTTTATTACTTTACTTTTGTCTTTTACAAAAGTGTTTTGGCATAAATTTGAATTAAGCTACTTAAAGAAAACAGACCTTTGTAGGAATGCATTTTGTTCATTATTAAAGAATGTATATAATTTTCAGACTCTACATAACAAAAGGTATGCTGCAGGTAGTCATCTACATGTAGTCCTCAATTTAGCCTCTTTTTATTTTATAATCCCAAAATCAGGGATAGGCCGCTTTCAACTCAGCTCCTAAACTAATTGAAAAACCTTCCATTTCTGCAATTTATTCATGAGGAGCAACCAACTGGAATGCTAGTGGTTTATTTCATGACCTCTCTTTGGTCCAGGGAGATTTTCCAGAGCAACATACATCTTTCAGCCTCTATTCTTGCTAGTGGCATCTCTCCTTTCCTTTGAAGATATCAGCCTGATATAATTCCTTACCAGAAATTTTTATATAGTAATCTAATAAACCTTGAGGTTTTATCCACCAAACCTACTGTTAATTTTTCTTTGGGTGCTATTGGTTCTACTTTGCATAAGTACAAACAAATCTTAATGAGCAGAATACCCGAATAGCTTAATTAGGGCTGAACATATTCAGTGAGTGCAAATAACCAGAGCAGATTAAAACGTGGTAGTACACAGAACGTCTTGGAATGTAGCTTCTTGAACAGAACACGGCTTGCTGGCTAGATCTCATTGGTAAATACCAGTGCTCCTACACCTTTTGTTTTATTACATGGGTTTCTAACGTCCATAATAGAACTTTATAAAGTTCTCAAGACAAAAATTCCTTTTCCGTTCATGTGTTGAAAAGTAGAGATTTTTTCTCTAGAAATCTAAAATGTTATGGCATATATTATACTATGAAACTTGTATAATAAGCAAGCTGTATTCATCTTTTCTCATTATCTTTTAACTGTAAAATGGTACAGAAAGTGCATTTCTCCCTTTCATATTTCCCCCCTTTTCCCATCCTCTGCAGGCCAATATTTGAATCTTGACAAAGATCATAACGGCATGCTTAGCAAAGAAGAATTGTCTCGATATGGAACAGGGACACTAACCAACATCTTTTTGGATCGGGTCTTCCAGGAGTGTCTGACCTATGATGGAGAAATGGTATTCCCCTCATAGATATCAGTAGTATATTGTGTTTCATGAAGCAATGTTTGTTTTTTAATTGATCTCCTGTAGTTTCTAAGATTGTAACATAAAATGCATATTAACTAAATAGAATGAAAGAAACATTCACTTTTCACTGGCAGCTGAAACCCACACATGGTATTTTTCATAACTGACTTTGCATTCTTAATGAGAAGAAGAAATCTCATTGTGAAGAGAGGACAGTGAGTTCTTCATTATTTCTCTTTTTCTGCCAAAACCAGGAACAGTGAACAACTTATAATCTGAAAGAACTGACATGAATACACAACCATAATGTGTCCAAAATAGAATATAGAATTTCCTTTTAATATATACCATACTTTTAATTTTCTAGATGGAGTTTTGGACTTTGATTCTTATTAACTCCAAGAGCACATCTTATAGAGAATGATTGTGACATATAATAAATTTTAAAATTGTATTCAGTTTCTGCTAGAAAATTTATTCTAAGATCATATGAGATTAGAATCCGGTAGAAAGCTGCAGAACTATTGCATTAACAATAATGATTCTTAAATGCTAAAAAATATATAGCAAATTTCCTAATCAATTTTTTAAAAATGTCCTAACCTAATAACTGTTTAGCTTTCATCAGTGGAATGACAAGTAGCAATAGATTAATCTACTGTGTAGACATTTGTTTCTTTAATTTGAATTCTGAGCAGCTCCTTTGTAGCAATGATAGAAATCTATGGGGATGTTGCTTAGCCAGTTAAAAAAAGCAATTTCTGTTCACTTTTTTCCCCTTCAATGGCCATTTCTATTTCATGCTGACTTTCACTAAAAAGTAACTGCTCTCCTACAAGGAAATAGTCATCAATTATGGTTTGCTTACAAAATCAGTTTTAAAAGAGGACTATAATAAACATGATTGCATCTGCTTTTAGGACTATAAGACGTACTTGGACTTTGTACTTGCATTAGAAAACAGAAAGGAACCTGCAGCTTTGCAGTATATTTTCAAATTGCTTGATATAGAGAACAAAGGATACCTGAATGTCTTTTCCCTTAATTATTTTTTTAGGGTAAGTCCCTTTTTGTAAAGGTAGGTCATTCTTTTGTACATGTGTTGTTGTAACCATTGTGCCTTTGCTTAGAAACCAGCTGGTGATTACTTTAAAGTACCTCTATTTATTACAAGACTTTTGTCAAAATACAAACATTTAAAATTTTACATTAAAAAAAATTCAGAATTATTTTCAGAACATCTTACATTATAGTACCATAATGCTGTGCTTGTAATTAAATATGAGTTTTTCTAAAAAATCAATAAGCCCAGCTTCTTTTTTGAGGAAAGAATTGCTAATAACCTCTAATGGTTAACAGAATATTTTTTTAGCTACTGCCATGATAGAAGAGCTTAAATTGCTGTCTAATTATATGATAGCTTTTAGTGTAAATTTTAAATTGCCCTTTCTAATTTGTTTTGCTGACTTGACTGGGAAATAATTCAGATTAACAAAATTTACAGATGATGTTTAATAATCCCAGAAAAATAAGTACTTCATAAGCTACACTGATTAATGAATCAACAGTTTCACAGCGATCTATCAGTATAAATATTAAGACTGGAAATACTATTCTAGCCTTCACAAGATCAATATAAATGTTAGTTGACTTAATCTTTTTTCTATTTTCAGCAAACGGAATATTGCTAATTAATAAGCAATCTTTTGGGAAATAGTGATAATGAATGGTTTCACTGTTATATTCACAAGATATTAATACATTTTATTAAGATTCAAGTAATTAATCAGCATTAATTATTATTTGTAAAATTCCCCCCAGCATATCATCTAATATTGTTCCTCCAATTTGGTGGCTACTAAACAAAAATATTACATTGTGAATGATCCAAGAATAGGCTAATTCAGTCAAAGGTTTTTACTGTCACCTCCCCCAAACTCTGGAACCTTTTCAAAGCCTTTATAATAAACGCTCTGCAGGTTTAAACTACATCAGGAACTGTGGTTTTTTAGCAGCATGAAGCAGATTAATTCTTCTGTAATAAACAACACTTTGGCCCTTCATTTTCCAATTATTTTTTCTGCCAGCGTACACATAATAGTTAGGCTGAAAATTTGAGGCTAAAAGCTTATTTTAACAATGAGACATGCTGCTCTGTTCTTTTTTTTTAATGGGCTAAGAGTTAGGAATGATTGCAAATAGATTGAACAGATGGTCAGTCTTTTTTCTTTTTTTAAAATTGATCACATATTTTGTAGTACAAGACCTGAATGTAACCCATGCTATTCCTGAAAGGAGTTAAACACAGGTCCACAGCTTTGCAAATAATTGATATTGGCCAGAATCAATATCATTAATACTATATGCTTTGAATTCCAAGTTCATTCTGCTGTGTTTTGAGTTAAATCTCTTGGTAGTTGGACATCTAGGTTCCTTAAATATTATGAACAGATAGATAATATTAGCTTTACTGTATAGAATATTGTAAAATGCTATGTCCGATGCTCAAGTCAATATTAATTGTCATCACAATTGCTACAGTATTTTGCACCTGTATATCTTTGCACTTTTGCATCTTTGCAAAATTGCCCAACTATTGCAATTCTAATAAAGCTTACTTCATTGTGTACATCAGCGGTTCTTAACCTTTTTATTGGTCCACACCCCCTTGAATCTGAAAATAAGCTCTTGCACCCCCTTAAAAAATGTGTGTATATTTTTTATTTAAGAAAAAACATTTATTGCATAAAAAATGCCGTGTTTATTTACAATATATATTACTATATAACGTGTGTGTGTGTGTGTGTGTGTGTGTGTGTGTGTGTGTGTTTTCTGTCGAGTCATCCTGGTGTATGGAAGGAAATATCACAGCTTCCTTTTGCCTTTCGGCCCCTCCTGGGGCCATCCAGGCAGTTTTTTTATAGCCGACAAACTATATTGTCTGTATGTGTCAACATACTGTATGTGTCAGCAAAAAAATGTTACATATACATACATACATACACACACACACACACACACACACACACACACACACACACATACACACACACACACACACACACACACACACACACACACATATATATATATATATATATATATATATATATATATATATATATATATATATATATATATATATATATATATATGTTTTTATGTCGTATTATCCTGGTGTACCCAGATATGGGAGAAAGCATCACAGCTTTCATTTTGCCTTTCGGCCCCTCTCTGGGACCATCCAGGCAGTTTCTATAGCTGACACACTATTTTCTATATGTGTAGCATTTTTTGCTGATAAATGAAAATAAAGGGAGACTATTATAGATCTAAATAGCTCGAAATAGATCTATAATAGTCTCCCTTTATTTTCATTTATCAGCAAAAAATGCTACACACACACACACACACACACACACATACATACATCATACATATATACATACATACATACATACATACATACATACATACATACATATATATATATATATATATATATATATATATATAAATATTATATATTATATTACTATATAACATAAAAACACGGTCACCTCGTTCATATTTTTTTTAAAAAATTTGAAATTTATCTCACACTCCTGGAAATGCTCTCTTATACCCTCAGGGGTGCACGCACCCCAGCTTAAGAACCACTGGTGTACATCCTCATTTTAAAAATGTTATTCATCTTCATTTCTGTCCTTGTAGGCTATTCAAGAACAAATGAAAATCCATGGACAAGATCCAGTTTCTTTTCAAGATGTGAAGGTTAGAATTCTGATCAAAATGTATTTGTGTGCAATACTTAGTGAACTTACTTTGAAATACTTCTCTGATAGTCAGCAATATGGTTATATACACTGTATACTGGAATGTGCATATCTTATGGTTACATAAAGTTGATTTCATTGCACAAGCAGAAATAGTTTTCTCGGGGTTGCATTCTGGCTATATTTGTTTGAATTACAGTATCTTTTTTAAAAAAAATATGAAGTTATACTATCTACTATTTAAGGTAATTATTATTTATTTAAATTTATTATAGTTTCCCACTCCCATAGACACTGGGCAGCTTACAAATACAAATGCAAAATAGTGAAAACCATTAAAAAATTAGAACCACATAGGTAAAGAGATCTGGAGCATACCAACTCTGCCAGAACATACCAGGAAAGCTGAAATTATTGGAGATAGGTGGTTCCTCAGATATACAGGCCCCCTGCCATAAAGGGCTTTGTAGGTAACAACTAGCACCTTGAATTGCACCCAGAAACTAACTGGCAACCAATGCAGTTCACGCACCAGTGAGGACAATAGGCATACTAAGAGGTGCCCATTAATGCTTCCAGTTTCATTTTATAACACTTGTAGCTTCTGATTGTCTTCAAGGGCAGCCTTATGTAGAGTGCATTGCAGTAATCCAGTTGTGGAGTGCAGAGTAGAACAACCTAGGTAATCATTTCCACATAAAGGCTGAATTACTTTTATTGAGATTAGCTATCAGAATCTTTCAAATCTGGTTATGTTGTACCTCTTATCCCTTATACTTTTAATGAATCGCGGCATTTACCTAAGAAGCTTCCAACTGTTATCTCAGTGGTCTGCAGTTAAAAAATTATCCCTTGCCACCTTGTCTTTTTTATTTTATTGAAAAAGTTTTATGCGTACAAAGTACAAACATTTTTGTTGTTTTCTCCCCCCTCCCCCCATCCCTCCCCCCCAACTCCCCCTCCCTAGACTTCCCAGAACATACACAGGGTATAATGTAGTTTACACAAATATAAAACCAATATATACTAACAAATTATTAACTTCCAAATATCATAAAATCTTAACTCCTTATACTGTAAATTAAACAAAAAGTTAAATTGAAATATATCCCACAATCTATTTTGATCTTTTTAGTCTAATACTTGATTTAAATATGATCCGTCCATCTTCTCCATTATCAAATCTATCATTTAAATAGCCTTTAAAATGTTCTAAAATTTTTGCCTTTTCTGCCCAATGCAATATTGATTTTAAATAACTCTTCCAGTTCCAATTTTATGCCACCAACAACCTGGCCACAATTGTTAAATTCAAAAGCATCTTAAACCATATCTAAAAATGCTTAACAACTTCACATTCATTTAATCTCTGTTACATTAGATTACAATCTATACTTATTCCCACCCTATAATATGATTTAATCTTATTCTCTACCAATTTACCCCAAACTGTATTATTAATTTAATCTTGTTATTTAAAACCAATTTAATCTCTATTACATCACTTTACCTTAATCCCCAAAGATAATCTTGTAATCTAATTCCTCTAACCTTATACAACCTCATATATACATTTAAACTTTATTCTTATTTATTTTGCTTTAAATATTTCTTTAAGTTGACATCTGAAAATATGTCGAGTTGATCTTGCTTCACTTCGAGGAGTTGAGGACTGAAGTAAATAACTTGATTCTTCACTTTCAGCACTTTCACTTTCAACAATTACTTCTCTAATCTGTCTTAAGTCCTTTGTTTGTTCTTGTCTATTCAGAGTTCCTTTCTGTTGTCCAATACACAAATCTTCCTTTCCCTCTCTTTTAACATCGTCATTTCCTTTGTCTTCTGGTGGTTTTGGTCTCCCCACCTTTAACACGTTGGCAAGAAAATATTTTGCTTTACAAATCGTATTGAGTCTATATCTTTCTGCCCTATAAGTAACCGATAGTCCGGCTGGGATTCCCCATGTGTATCTAATCTGTTGCTTTTTCAATTCTGCCACCAGAAAGGTATAATCTTTACGTGCTTTGAGTATTTTTGGAGGAATTTCCTTAAATGTCAAAACCTCTTGTTCTTCCACCTTCAGCTTGTTTTTATAAGTCGCCTGTAAGATTCGATTTCGCAATGACTTTGTGGTAAAATATATTACAATGTCTCTTGGCAAATGATTTTGTCTAGCAAACCAGGAATTGACCCTGTATATTTTTTCAATCTGCCATCCCAATTCCGCTTTTGTTTCCCCCAGAATCTGCCCCAATGCATCCACAATCTTATCCTTTAAATTCTCTTGTTCGCTTTCTTTTACCCCCCTCAGGCGTAGAGCAAATTCCATTTCTCTATATTGAATCATCGTTAGTTCTGCCTCAGTTCCTTCAATTTTATTCTGCATCTCAATTACTTTTTCACCCAAAGTCACCGTAGTCTGTTTAATTTCAGCCACATCTTGTTCCAATAATTCCATTTTAGCTGCCACGGTTTTAAATACAGATTCCACATTATCTCTGGTTTGTTGAGTCTGGGATGAAAACTCCTCTGAGACAGCTTGTATTTTTCCATTAATTTCAATAATTTTTCCATTAATTTCTTTAATTTTTTTTATTAACTACTGAAACAATTTCCTTCTGCATATCTTTCAT
This sequence comes from Diadophis punctatus similis, assembly GCA_023053685.1. Classification (NCBI taxonomy): domain Eukaryota; kingdom Metazoa; phylum Chordata; class Lepidosauria; order Squamata; family Dipsadidae; genus Diadophis; species Diadophis punctatus. The sequence goes on along the minus strand of JALIGW010000001.1, from coordinate 274,143,003 downwards.
GACTTGCTGCCACTTTTCAAACGTAAAAGTCTCTGTTGGGGGGGGCAAAATCTTGCAGATTAACAATATGAGTAGGAAGATTTTCAACTCTTTCTATTCCTTTAAAGGGAACAGTCTTTGCCAGTTTTAAAGACATCTTCAATTTGTATTAATTCTTATATATTTATTAAAAAACCAAAAAACAAAATTCATCAAGGTAGAGGATAAAAAATAAGAAAGATTTCTTACAGGCATCTATTAGGAAACAACTCTCACTAGCTTTCAGTAGCTTTCACTTTCTCCACGCCCTTTCAAATTCCAAGCGCCATCTTTAGCTACTTTGTTGCTTCCAGAAAATCCAAAAAACAACACCGGAGTTAAGTTTAAAAATACTTGCTGTTAGACTCTCCTGGTATGTTCCGTCTGCTACTTTGTTTAAAATATTGAAATCCATTTGTTTCAAGCAGAGATGGTTGCGGCTTCTTGCTCCGCTAAAAATAAGCAGAGGCATTCCAGGTCCGGAGCTGTTGACAGGCTTCTAGGGAGCCCTCACCCTTCGCACCCCAGAGCTTCTTCTGGGGTGCTAGGGGGGCTCTACCTCGGCCCATCTGCTCTTCTCCCCTCCCTTTGCCCGGGGACGGGAGTTTCCAAGCCACCAGACAGCTGATGTGGCTTATCTGGCGGCTTTTACGGAGCCTGGGATCGGGCGCCCATAAAGAGCGTCCAGCGAAGCTCGTGGAGCCACCGGAAGTCCCTTGCCACCTTGTTAATGGAGCTTATATATTTCCATCAAGATCTTCCTTATTTATTGCATATTAGTATACATTGTATTTGTGCTATGTAGTCTTCTATTGTTCATAAGAACAAAAAGGTATAAGGGAACATTTAGTTTAATTAAATAACTTGTTTTTTATGGGCGTATAAGCTTATACCATGAGACTTTAATAGATAAATTGTTAAATTTTATTTTTTCTAGGATGAAATCTTTGATATGGTAAAACCTAAGGATCCTTACAAGATTTCACTTCAAGATTTAATCAATAGTAGTCAAGGAGATACAGTCACCAGTATTTTAATTGATCTTAATGGCTTCTGGACTTATGAAAACAGAGAAGTTCTTGTGGCCAGTGATAATGACAGTACAACAGATCTTCTTGATACATGATTTAACAGTAATAGATTGTATTATTGGAGATATGCCCAACTGATACAGTGACTGCTTGATGCTGAATAGCAAATTCATTGCACATTTCACTGAAGTTTCCATATAACTCCAGATGGACATCTTTTTTTAAAAAAAATTGAAGTGAACCTCAGTTAAGGTTTTTACAAATTCTTACTAAGACTTGTTGTTATTAAATGTTAAAAAGAGCTGTTGGTAAATTAATATTTATTTAAATAATTTCAGAACCTATAGTAGCAATCCATACTGCATTTAATCAAGTTATATCCTTCAGAAATTTTCTGAAATATTTCAGTTTTGTACTGTTGAATGACCTTTGCTAAAACAAAATCCAAAATCTATTGTTTCTCTCTGTGCGTAATTACAAATGTTCAACCTAATTCTGGAAATTAACAAGTAAATAGTACCTGTCAGCTGGCCATATTGATGAAGTCAAATAACACTGTCATTTCCACAGAAGACTAATATATCAAGCAGCTATGTGTATAAGTCAGTCTCCCCAACTAGTTGTCATTCAGAAGTGTTGAACTAAGTTGTAGCAATATGGCTCTGTTATCTGTTTAGATCCCATGTTAAAGAATGTTGATTTAAAATTCCAAAAATACAAACCATGTTAAATTAAAATGCTTGGATAATAATCAGGTATGTATTGTCATTTTGCCTGTATTGGGTGCAGTTTTTTAAACTAGGTCTTAAGCTTATTATGTTCTAACTAAATTTTGGTTTCCCTAAGCTTTAAAGATGAGTGACACAATAAATATAAGACTGGGAAAAGCGCTGTTATGAAATGTAAAATGATGGTGCATAAATAAGCTAGGAGAATAAGTATGGCATGTTTTACAAACACACTGGAAGCCTTGAGTGTCTAAATATGTAATAGCAATAAATAAAATACAGTTAAAAAAAAGACTGTCTTGTTAATTGTATATAACTGATCAAATCCTGCTAAACTCAGTGCAGATTAGATCTTGTAATCAGTTCTATAGGAAGAACATTATGGCACTGTTTTTGCTCCCAATATCAGATATCTAACATTAATTGTCAGTCCTGTAACAACATCCATGGACTCAACTGTCATAATTATATTAAATATACATTTTAATGCATTTACAAGAAAAGAAACATCTCATTTGCAAATTCTAAAAAATATTAAAAGGTAAGGCACAATGACTAGAAGAACCTCATAACAAACCCTTCCCTATTCATTATTATAGGAACATTTCTGACTAGCAAAAATTAGAGCAAAGTAATCAGTTTATTAACTATGTTGCCTTATAATTTTTTATGTCCTATACAGTGATTTGAATGATTATGTTACACATTTTATAGCCAACAACTATATCATTTTGTAATCCAAAATGGATGCATATATTGAGAGAAAACTGTCCAAACATTTTAAAAAGTACCAAATGAGCAGTATACTAGATGAGATTTCTCCCAATCAGATGACAATGAAGGCAAAAGCATATATTCTTTATCTTTGCCATTTTCATCCACTCTGTTAATACTATATAGTGTATTGCAGTTTCTTTTAAAATTCCAGCTAAATTTATACAAATGTATATGTTTAAGAACAGACTGAAGGGGCAATGTAAACTACTGAAGTCATTACATCTAGAAAGTGCTTAGGGAGCAGAACAACTTTGCTGAATACATCCCATTATGCTACATGCACACAATCCATTCAGCTCTGATCTCTATAAACTTCATGTTGCAGATGTTTTATGGATTGTCCTACAGAAAATTTCCGTTTACAGTATATTTTCAGTGTTTCTTAGGATGAACAGATTTTTCGTTTGAAAATTCACAATTGTCATAATAGGTGGTTCTTCCTATTAAAAATAAATATTCCCGAGACGTTAAATTTTACATGTGATTGACTTCAGTTTTGAAGGTCAGAATAGTGATAGGTACATGTATGAAACACTGAACATACAGTACTAATAATTCATCATACTTCACGAACAGCACATTCATTTAAAATTTTGCTCAGTGTTTACATCCAACAATAATTCATCTAATATTGATGTAGACTAAGCATCAACTCTTTGGAATAGTGGAATTCTTTTCTATCACATTTTGTAAAGCCTGAGATTTAATATCAACCAACTGATACTCTTTAGACCCTTTGTTGGACCTGCAACACTTATCTTTTATCAATTTTTAGATGAATTTTAAGAGCATTCTTTACTTTAGCAAATATTAACAAAACCACATGAATTAGATGACTGCTGGACATTCGTATAAACATGTGCAACAGTGCAATTAGACTAAATCACGAAGGTATTTATTTTCCAGTTAGTTTAAAATTTTCACCTAGCTTTCAGTAAGTAATGTTATAAAAACAAAACAGACTTTTAAACAAAAAAACATAGTTATCAGTCCATAACTATCATGAAGGCACCAGGTGCTTGGGAAAGATCTTTCACTTCTGCATAGGAAGATCAAAATAGAACCCATTTATTTCCATTTTATGATAGGTGAAATAAATATCTTGGTCTTTATTAGACAGAGATGGACTGAAGAAACTAATATTAATAACTCTGATGGCCATATTTTAAAATAAATTACATGCCACTAAACATGCAAAAAAAGGACCAACAAATGTTTGGCAATTCAAGAAATGTTACTATATGTCATTCTAAGCAGACACCACAGTAAAATCTCGTTTACTTTCTACAGCAGACTGATGCTCTTCAATTTCAAAATTGAGATTCGTGAATGTACTACAGGCTGTATCCCTTGGCTGGGCTGTCTGAATAGCCATTCCTTCTTGGCTCTGCTTCTGTTCTTGAAACCTCCTTTCCGCTTCCTCTGACAATTTGTTTTCTTCCTCTTCCTCCTCCTCCTAAAAGAGTCGATATATTTTACATCAGGTTACTTCTCAACAAGCTTTAATCCTATCAAATACTTTAAAATAGGCATCATTGTTGCAATCTATTGTAAATGCTCTTTCAAAAAAATGCCCAGAACTGGAGGTCAGAAAATGTGTCTGGAGCTAGGTTGCTAATTGATGATGCAAGATACAGAATTCATATGAGGCCTCACTGAATGAAATTCTCTGGTTCAGAACTGAAAATGCATCTGCTATTGAAAAAAACTTCTGTACTTTTGGCACATATGAAGGAATGTTTCCAGTCTAGGAAATATCTTCCTGCAGGAATTCCATTTCATTCCCACTCTTTCACTGTGGCTCTAACTTTTAAATGCTTTCAGTATTCATTTAATTATAAATTTTAAATTAATGTCTATTTTCCTTTTGATTTTAAACTCTTACTGGTTATTCTGAGCGTTTATCAAAGCAGAAAGGTAAGTATAAATGAAATGAAATGAAAGGAGGAGGAGGAGCCTCGGCGGAGATGGCGGGGAAAATTTGACTCCGCATAAGATCTGAATTCTCCTCCGCCGCCCGCTTGAAGGAGATCACCCCCAGAGTTTCTTTTTCCTCTGGGTGAAATGAGAACATAGCAGGTACTTAACGATTGTGGCGGAATAACTGGCCACACGCGGATAGTACCGCAAATTCCCCTTCATGTTTAACATCCGCGGAGACGGTCATCCATTTTGGAGCGGTTTCTGGAGCGGCCGATTTGAGAGGAGCTTCGGGAGGGACTTCCTTGAAAAAAAAAAACTATCGCTAAACTCGTTAAATCGCTAAATCGCTGAATTGCAAAAAAAGGAGGAATTAACGTCTGCTTGAGGGGAGACTGTGAGCTCGGACGGCGTGCCTGTCATCGGCAACGAGGAGCTTTATTGTGCCCTGTCAGAGAGATCAGCTGTGTCGGGTGCCGCTCTCTAGTTTTTGACCAGGAAGATCGATGGTTTTATTGTGAGCGTCTTTGGAGCAGACCGATCTGATGTGAGACGCCGCTGAGAGCAGTGCGGATTATCAGGAGCTGGCTCTGCACTCGGGAGTGAGAACGGCGACTAATTAGACCTTTTGAACGCTGACTTTGGAGACCGCCGCCATTTTTATGGCGGAGGCTTGCTTCTGCAAACTAGTCTCACTCTTTGATTTCTGTCCCTTGGGACCCCCCCCCCATTGTTGCTATCGAGGGGGCATAGATACATTTTGTGCATTTAACGTCTGTCCTTGGAGGCTTGTAAAAACTCTCTCTCTGGAAAGATCGTGAGAAGCCGCCATTACTGCCTGCTTGTCATCTGGAAGGCAGTTTCTGGAAGGTACAGTGACTATAATTATCCCAGATGCTTCTTCTAATACCATCTTGGCTCCTGTGGACGCTT